>OY756397.1:1313866-1970799 GCA_963576865.1 Anania hortulata | reverse complement strand
AATTACTAACCTAACTTACCCCAATCCAAAGGGAACAAATCGTGTACTACGTCAACTATGTGTGACAACTATGACATTAAGCACCAATTTTTGAAACGCCAGATAACTTTTACCCGACTAATAAAATTGAACATTTGACAGATTTTCTATCCTAAAACTGTCAACCTGTCAAATTTATTCTTTATAAAAGTTATGTGGCTGTTTAAAAATCGGTCCCTAATAAATTGAGGGCCGATTTTTCAATAATATTGGCTCTACCTAAGACTGATCTTTCAAACGTCAGATAACTTTTAACGAACAACAACAACGAACTTCTCTATATGACAACTATCAATATGTCAATTTATTCTTCACATAAAAGTTATCTGTATATTCAAAAATCTGCCCTCACATTACCTTACACATTAAATAACTGACTTGAATGAGTGCTTCTATCAACTATATTTTGAATAATTTTTTGACATACAATTACAGAATCCATGTTTGACTACTACTAATTTGACGACTAAGGAGGAATAAATATTGGCATTTTGTTGTATTTTATTAATCACTAGCTCTGTCACAGCGAACTTCGTACGCCTCTTCGTTTTTTTATTTTTTATGTTTTTATAGTTATTTGGCTATCAGGGGTAAATACAAACCCAACAAAGAAAATAATCATTAATATCGGTCCCGCCGTTCTTGGCTTATAAAAGATGTAACTAACCCGACTTTGTTTTATATATACTAGCTGTCCCGGCGAACTTCGTTAAATAGTTATTCTGCTATGAGGGGTTTAGCAAAATTCAACAAATTAAAGATCATAAAAATCGGCCTCGCCGTTCTTGACTTATAAATGGTGTAACTAACCCGACTTTATTTTATATATATAGATGTATGCCTAATAGTTTTTTTTCAATTTAAGTACATAATTTTGAATTATAAATGGAATTATTTAATTTTTTAAGGGCCGATTTTTCAATCGCCAGTTAACTTTATTTGACGAATAAAATTGACGTTTTGACATATTTTCTATAGGAAAAATGTCAAACTAATAATAATAATAAATATTGGACAACATCACATACATTGCTCTGATCCTAAGATAAGTAGCTTAAGCACTTGTGTTACAGAAATCAGAAACAACGACGGTACCACAACACCCAGACCCGAGACAATATAGAAAAGTTATTTTTCTACATTGACCGACCGGGAATCGAACCCGGAACCTCAGAGATAGCGACAAAAAAGTCCGGTATGCTCGCCTCTCGGCTACGGAGGTCGTCAAACTTATTCTTCAAATAAAAGTTATCTGACTATTGAAAAATCGGCAAAACAATTTTTATTTTTAATTTACTTTATGTGTATTATTTCAACACCTACAAACTACGAACGAATAAATTGAACTTGTATTTACATTTAAGATCATTGTAACCATATTCTTGGAAATAAATGTTAATCACGTCTTACTAAACATTTAAGTTAAGAACTGAATGATAATTTAGGATCATTTTTTAAATAATTACTTAACCTTCTTCTTTTTGGATCATTATTTTTTTATTCGTAATACCGTATATATATATACGTATATGTAATACCGTATATATATATATAATATAGTATTATTGTCATGTAATACCTTGAACCTTGGATACCTTGAATGGCAATAAGAACTTTTTATTTTTTTCTTAAACAAAACCTTTTTTTCAAAAGCGAGCTTATTACAATTCCCCGTGACAAGAGGTACAAGTGTATTTGACATTGTCCCCCCCTAAATCTGTAGTCAGATATTCCGTTTTCTTTTGTTGGCTGCGAAATATTCAGCACATAAGATTTAAATCTTGAGTTTGGCTGTACAATGGTCCTCTTGACTTTACCTGCACAACGAAGTAGCATACAGTAGGTATAATTCCTAATGGAGTACCTTTATTATGATAATATATACGTATTCTTGTCTTATAAAGGTAATACTTTTTAACATTTACTTGAAAAAGTAGCCAACACCAGCACCAAAACAAAAATACAATTTACAAGTACCTATAGATTTATCAGATTCGTCGGTGCCAGAAAGGTCTCCCGCTCGGCATTAGTCGTGGCATAGGCTACGACACTGGTATTCTGGAAAAAGAGCAACGAACCGCTTTGTCTTCGATTTTTTTTTCTTAAACCTTTTTCCACTTAATGCTGAGTGTCATTTCAAGCGATCTAGAGCCTTTTGCATCGATACCCTCCCCGCCACCCTCACCAGGTCAGCGGTCCACCTAGGTCGCGGCCTCCACTCCAAAACCCACTTGCTTCATCTACTGTCCGTCTAACGTATCACCTTTCAAGGAACTTATCACCACTCCACGTTTTATAACAACCTGATTTTGGTGTACCATTTCACAATGAATAACGCAGGAACTTTATGTTACATAGAAATGCTTTTTTACGCATACTAATCTGTGCTGGTATCGAGTATAATAGCCAAGCCGCAGTCCGGCCGCTTAACTGGGTTTTTATTTAGCAGATTTTTCTGTCAGATAAATTTAAGCCGAAATAGGCTATGGGGCATACTTGTCAAAAACCCCAGCCAGATTTCTGAAGTTTTGACAGGTAAAATTAATATTTTGCATAATAAAGAATGTCACAGAAAACTCGGTCAAAGGTAAGTGTTTCAATATAAGAAAGGCAGAGCATGCAGCGTGGCGTTCAAGCGTTCCGTATCCATTACAAAACACTACGCTACACAAACATTTTCCCATTGCGGGACTCGAATTTGCAACCGTTTGTAGACCGGGTCTCCTACCGCTAATCCTACCGTGTCATCGTCTTTTGTGGTACCTGTGCCTGCCTAAGACATTAGGGCGGAAATTTTCAATGAGTATTGAATGCGAGATCAAAGCGCGAGGGCCCTTGTCACTCACTCCTCGAAATTTGACAAATTACAAGAGTGCTAGGACCTCTTTATCATTGACAACTAATACAAGAAAAGTGAGAGAAAGGTGCGCGATGAAAGGAATACTTAGAATTTATAAGGGCACATTCATAATTTCAGTTTATTTCGCTTTTCAGTGTGCTTTCTATGTGTAAATTTGTGAATATGTATTATGAAAACGATACAAGTAGTTAAATCCTAAAGTTTTAGTGCAAAAATAAATTTGAAAATATTTTTTTTTTCAACATTTACACCAATAACGGATATAAACTTAAATACATTTATAAACATCCGTGACTCAGATACAAATGCTTATGCTCATCACACAAACATTCGAACCTGCGACTGCCAGGCTTTGTAGTCGCACGCACGCACGTGAGGGATCCTCGGTCCCGAATTCGGACTCGCACTTGACCTTATAGTATTTAAACATATATTTCAATATGAGTCATGTTCAATAACCATGACTGGTTTCCGTCAAACGCGTGGCGCTCGAAGTTATCAGGGAGTATGTGACAAGTGCTGCAGTTAAGTAGCAACAGCTTTGAGCTGGAAATTGCTAGAAAAGTGCAGCTTGGCTGGGCAGCATTTGGGAAGCTGCGTTAAGTATATCTCGTCGCCACTGCCACAATGCCTGAAGAACATAGTATTCGACTAGTGCGTCCTACCAGTGATGACCTACGGAGCCGAAACGTAGAACATGCCAGTAAAGCTGGCCCACCGACTTCACGTCACTTCACGCTATGGCTTTCAATAGCTCGCTGAGACGTGAATTCGGTGGTCGATGCTTGGGATTTTGTTAGGAGATAAAATCCGGAACGGGGTTATCTGACAGCAGACCAAAGTAATGGACATAGTCCTAAAATGTATCAAGGTAAAGTGGCAGTGGGCCGGCCACATCTGTCGCAGAACCGATGAAAGGTGGAGTAAACGGGTTCTCGAGTGGAGACCGCGCCTTGGCAAACGTAGTGTAGGATGCCCCCCAACACGATGGATCGTCGACATTAGGATTTTGGCAGGCAGTGGCTGGATGAAAAAAGCAGGAGATCGTCTTCTGTGGTGCTCTTTGGAGGCTTACGTCCAGCAGTAGACTGCAATAGGCTGACATGATAATATATTTATTAAGACTAATATTAAGATGTTGTTGACAGGGGCGTGCATTGGTTTCAGATGGGGGGAGGCTGTGAGTGAAAATTGAGTAAGTTTGCGTGAAATAAAAGGAATAAGTACAGGTAGACGACAAAATGGTTACAGAATATTTATTGTTTATTGTTGAATACGTAATTAATAATTATGGTTAGCTGTCGGTTTTTTATGAAGGTAGGCTCTGCATAATAGCCTATATGGAATGCACCCCCCTGGTTGTTGAATACATGGAGAAAAGCTTGTTAGATTTACGAAATCTAAACCATTAACCAAGTAAGAGTATGATATATTGATGTAAATATCCGAAATTTTATCAATAATAAATGCCTAACAAAATCAATGCGGTGTTCTTAGAAAAATATAGAAGTGAGCCAAGTCTGTTCTCGATACATTAATTAGGCTTGGAAATGTCAGGGTTGTTCGATATATAGATAGCTGAAGTAATCCTGTACAGTACAGTACAGTAGTAGTAGCAGGGGCGTGCATCCCATATAGGCTATTATGCAGAGCCTACCTTCATAAAAAACTGACAGAACTCTAACCATAATTATTAATTACGTATTCAACAATAAACAATTATTCTGTAACCATTTTTCGTCTACCTATACTCATTCCTTACTAAAGCGCGCAACTTAAATCGTCCCTGTGCATTTTAACCAATGTTAGGCTGCCGCGAGATCGCCTACTGTTTCACACAAACTTACTCAATTTTTACTTACAGCCTACCCCCATCTGAAACCAATTCACGCCCCTGAGTAGTAGTACTGTAGGACTCGAGATTAAAATCGAGATATCTTTAAAGTAGGTAATCGAATAATAACTCTGGTATGCCATACATAATCATCAAACACCACTACAAATAACATGGTATTAAGCTAAAAGAGACTTTACTAACTATATTTTGAAGTTATCAGACTCGTTTATGTTGATATGGCAAGCGAAATATGCATAGATGCACCCCCTTTAAATCAAATCCGTTTAGAATTTAGCAATCCAAGTAGCACCCCAACTTAAAAGCAATGACGATTACTGATAAAATATAAGTCAAGACGTGTAAAGGTGCTTAATTCAGGCACTCAGGCAATCTGCAGAAATAAATTGGTTTCATGTATTGGTTTTAATGCTGATTGCCACACAAAAGATCGACGACCGTCTGGCGTAGTGGTTCGGGCTCCGGACTACAAAGCCTGCGGTTGTGGGTTCGAAACCCGCAAGAGGCAAATGTTTTTGTGAGGAACACGTGCATTTGTACCTAAGTCATGGATGTTTATAAAAGTATTTAGGTATGGTTATCCGTTATCTGGTTGCCATAGAACAAGCTTTGCTTAGTTTGGGGCTAGATAATTGATGTGATTGAGAAAAAAACAAAAAAAAAAACAACGCGCTACTTATTAATTTCAATAAAAATTAAAATAATTATAAATATATGGAACGCCTTGGATTCAAATTCGTTATTAAGTTTTGGCCAACCAAGCCACTAATTAGCATATTCTGCAGTCTTTATAAGATAGCCGCGATATGGATTCGATGTTACGCTTCTATGCTGCTTTCGTTAACCGTGTTCAGACTTGCAAAAATAATCACATTTGTTTTGTTTCAGCCTTTCCATTTCTGCAAACCTAGGTCGTTGCTCGAAGTCTAGCTTTTAATCAGATAAAGTGACAAACAGCTATAGAATCCAGACCTTTTACCCTCAACTTCAATGGGGTTGAAACCTAACCCTTTTAGCGTTCTCATAAGTGAAAAGGGGTTGAAATCAACCCTTTTAGCGTTCTCGAACAGATTTTTCATTTGCTTTGCGATAAAACAATGGGGACTTTGTACTTTCATCAGCTTAGTGATGTCTGATGGAGTTGTAAAGTTGAGATCAAGTACTTATGAAGAAAAGAAGGACGCCATCTTGCCTAGTAGTCAAGTGAAGCATGCTCTGACTGTATGCAGAATCACTTCATTGTGTTCGGGCTGGAATGTAAGTATTCAAAATTATTATTCGAATTTTCGAAAATTCTTTATTGATTTTTCAATTATTAGTAACAAGTATGTTGGAACTCTCCTTTAAGTTTGACACTTTTAATAAGAGAGAACCGCTCTTTCTACGGGTTAACATTTCTAAAACTTAAAGTGTAAAGTAAAGGGTTATTTTTCTTATGAAATAAATAATACAAGCTAATAAACCATTATATCGTAGCTAAGGGTAGGTGAAGAATAAATAATCTATATACATATACAATATACAAATACAATAAAAAAATATATAATATACAAATATAAATAACCTACCCGTACTAACTATCTATTTAAGGAAGAGAGGTGTCTCCTGGCGCAGGCTTTATTTTAGCTTAAAATGAGACACTGGTCACTCTTAGGTTAAGATATAAACATGTTAAAGCCAATAAACATTTTATTTTATTTATTTATTATTCATACAAAACAAAGTCGGTTTAGTTACACAATTTGTAACTCGAGGATGGCTGGACCGAATTTTACGATCTTTGATTTGTTGAATTTTCCTCCGCCCCGAATAGCAGAATAACTATTAAAAACACGGAAATATTTAGAAAAAAATGTATATGTTAGGGTGGTACGAAGTTCGCCGGGACAGCTAGTTATCTATATATATATAAAGTCGGGTTAGGTACACCATTTATAAATCAAGAACGGCTGAACCGCCTTTTATGATGTATTATTTGTTGGATTCGTATTAGTCCCAAATAGCAGAATAACTATTATTACTATTATTTCTGTATATTGTTTCCTGCCATTCTTAAGACTCGTGATTGATACTTAATTTAGTATTCATTGTCAACAAACTTATGCAAATGCTGTACGTACCTGTATCAGTACTTTTTATGTGTAATCTGTTTTTGTTAGTATGTTATAATATGTAAACATACTGTTGGTATGTTTATTAAATAAAATTAAAAAAACTATAAAAGCATGTTTTTTTTAATGAAGAGGCGGTACGAAGTTCGCTGGGACAGCTAGTATATAAATAAATAAGAAAAATTACGATATGAGCAAATGAGAAAAAAACTGGAAAACTAATAAAATGTGAGCGACACTGAGCGTATATTATAAGCTTGTCAGCACGATAAGAAATTGACTTCTTATGAAGTGACGTCAAGAGTACAGCAAAAGTGTTCTATACGAAAGTTCATCTTATTTTGTTCGTCTATGAAATGCTTGTGATACAGGTGTCTCCCTTTCTATTACAGATTATCCGGTTACGGAACTCCTGACTCATACGGTAGCAATAAGGAAATCTGAGTCGAAGCAAATTTTCTTGCGCTGTAATACAAACCGTTTCTGTTATCTTGTTGACAATTGTTGGAATATTACCGGTCATTGTTAGTCGCGATAAATGCTTGCACGTAGGTATCAAGTATCCTATTTGTGTATGTATGTATCTATGCGTAGGTACAAGCAAATACGGCAGTAGGCGCCTGGCGACTAGAATGGCCGCCAGGTTTCTAGGCCAAGTTCAATGTTTATCTAAAACTAGCTTCCGCCCGCGGCTGCGCCCGCGTAGAATTCGATCTATCACTTAAAGTTTTTATCGACGACCCTTGTCACCGCCCCCCAGCTTAAAATAATACAATAAACCACATCAATGCCTCACTCTTAAAGTAAAAGTAAAAGTGACGATAGCGCTAATGCATTATTTTAGAACAAATAAAAAAGAATAATACTGAGTCATTAGTATGCTGTCACGGACTTTTTTCTCACCTTCTAAAGAGGAACAATTCCGTCAGACATGATTTTTGCGGAACTTTAGCCGTTTACGCAGCGCATGCAACGGAATGCTCTCAAAAGGAATATTTTTTCTTGTGTTCGCAACATTTTTTAATGCTGCTCCGCTCCTATTGGCTGTAGCGTAATGTTATATAGCCTAAAACCATTTTAGGTTAATGGACTATCGAACACAAAAATCGTTTTTAATTCGAAACCGTAGTTTCTAAGTTTCTAAGTTTCTAATTAGCTCGTTCAATCAAACAAACAAACTCTTCAGTTCTTTATAATAAGTATAGATTTCAAAAATATCCTAACAAATACAAATTACGATAGGTATATACCTAAATTACTGTAACACAATTTAGAGAACCTGAATAAAAAGTAGCATAAATCCTTTGTGTTAATATCGTTGCGGTCACAGTCTGGTAGGCACCCGTCGGAACCCGATATGCGTGAAGCGAAAACTATCTAGATGGATCCTGATGTATTAGAATACAATAAAATACGAACTTGATACACGGTAGAGAAATCACAAATAGAACAGCTAGATACGTGTTGGTAACAAAAAAAAGATATAACTGTTACGCGTCACAGCGTTTTAGAGACGTCACCTTTTTTAAGGGACGATCGAGAAAAAGGCTTTTAGTTCAGTTCCCTTAGTATGACCACCAAAACACGATATGATATAGCGATTTATCGACACCAACGGTTTTTTTTTAAATATGATAGATATATTAGACCCCATCTTGAATTTTTAGCGAAACAGCGAACATAACATGTGACGTCACCGGCACAGAGATTCAACATGGCGGCTATCATCATCATCATTTCAGCCATAGGATGTCCACTGCTGAACATAGGCCTCCCCCATTGACTTCCAGATTGGCCGGTTGGAAGCGGCCTGCATCCAGCGTCTTCCTGCGACCTTTACCAGGTCGTCTGACCACCTTGTGAGTGGACGTCCTACGCTGCGCTTGCCGGTACGCGGCCTCCATTCTAGAACCTTTCTGCCCCATCTGCCATCAGTTCTACGTGCTATGTGCCCCGCCCACTGCCACTTTATGGCGGCTATATCTATCTTATTTTTGCAGTTGGTGTCGATAAATCGCTATATCATATATGTTTTGGTGGTCATGCTGGGGAGCTGGTTATAGTATTGTGAGGTGGTCAGTCTTATTATCCGTGATGGTGTCATGTTGTCAACTGGAATCTAGAAGCAAGTTTTGGTTTTTAGAGTTTCGACTCCGAGCGTCTCAGTAAAGAAACGGAACCTATATTTTTATTTCAGGCCAGGTCCATAAACAGGGTTAGTAACTATTTATTAATATGCTAGGGTTAGTAATAATGGATATTCAGGTATCATCATCATGTCAGCCATAGGACGTCCACTGCTGAACAAAGCCCCCCCCCCAATGACTTATCATCGGGGGGATTGCCAATACTCGCCACGCTTGGCAGGCGGGTTGGCGAGCTCAGTTTATAATAAGATTTCGCACTCAATTCAGTCAAAGTCAAAAATTATTTATTCAGTTTAGGACAGAAAATTTATATTTATGAACGTCAATAATCACATTAATGGCCCATATGGGGCCAGAACATGTCTCCTTATTTTTTGGGCCCTACTAGCGCTTCGAGACAAGACACAGACAATCTGGCAAGACTAAGACGCTGCTGCCCGTCTCGTGCTACAGGAATTAGTTAGCCTCTTACGACACGTTTTCTGTTGACGGTGGGGAAGTTTATTCTTTACGGCCGCCCCAACACGGTAAACATATACATATTTGGATATGTTTATAACTTATTTACTTATAGGATCACTGTGTGACTATCTGTCTGTCTCTCACCACAGTCGACTTGATCCGAATCTACTGGGTCGATTAAGATCCAACCATATGCTGCGCTTGCCGGTACGTGGCCTCCATTATAGCACCTTTCTGTCGCATATGCTGTCAGTTCTATGTGCTATGTGACGCGCCTACTGACACTTTAGCATGCTATTCCGGAGGGCTATGTCAGAGACTCTTTTTTTATTTGAAGAGATCCTTCATTAATGATTCGATCATATCGTATATCTTGAATCCAGTTTAAGGAAAATCCATAGAAACGATTACCGCTAATGTAATGTAATGTTTTCTTAGTAACCCGATCTGAAAACCAGGGACCCTTGAATTCACTGTGCCGCTACGACAATCTGGTTGTCTATAATAGGAGACACTGACGTCTTCAAGTATTTAATATATCCAAGGGTCCAAATAACTTGAGAGCCCGGAAAACCGCAATGTATCTAGCTCAATCTGCAATCGGAATTTAACGCCTGTTCGAAAGGTCCCGGGTTCGGCCTTCTCTACCGTTCAATGGGTCTTACTAGCGTACCAACAAAAGCATAGAGACAGCTTCACACAATCTGCTTTTATAAGAATAAGAATAAGAATGTATTTATTTGTCTCAAAGCAGATCACAGATACAACAGAATAGTATGAAGCTTAATATTGTAAGACAAAATGGTGTATAACTCAGTGGATGCAGGAGACCCGCAAACTCTGTTATTCTGCCATAGCCTTTTATAAGTTTATCCAAACAAATACAACTGTAAAAACATAAAAATCTACACTTATAACTAAGATAGCAGGTTTTGTAGCAGTGGAAAATGATTTTTCAAAATTATACACTGACCAGCCCCCCTAGTATGACCTTCAAAACACGATATGATATAGCGATTTATCGTCATCTATATTATATATTTTTAAATATGTATGATAGTTATAGCCGCAATCTTAAATATTTATCGAAACAGCGATCTTAACATGTGACGTCACCGATACAGCGATTCAACATGGCGGCTATATCTATCATATTCTTACAGTTGGTGTCGATATATCGCTATATCATATCGTGTTTTGTTAGTCATGCTAACGGGGCTGGCATAAACTATCGCACTATCGCAAATACCTGGACTGGCTGTCCTATTATACAAATTACAGAAAATGTTGTGTGCCCAGTTGAAATGTCAAAAGTGAGAGTATGACATGAGTCAGCCTATTGCAGTCCACTGCTGAACGTAAGTCTGCCCTAAAGAGCGCCAAAGAGCACTTTCTGCAGTTTTTTTCATCCAGCTACTGCCAGCCATCTTCGTAAGGTCGTCGGTCCATCGAGCCGGGGACACTACGTTTGCCAGGGCGCAGTCTCCACTCGAGAACCCGTTTACTCCACCTTTCATCGGTTCTGCGATAGATATGGCCAGCCCACTGGTACTTTTGCTTGCAACATTTTTGGACTATGTCCATTACTTTGGTCTGCTGCAGGATGAGGAACAAAAGTTGTTAACTATGATTTTAGATTAAGTGGTTACATTCTATAAAAATGGTTTTAATAGTAAATTACTCAACTATTACCACCAGGCTTCCCATCTTGTAGGTAGGTACTATTAGTTGGACTGTGATTAGACAATATTTTGGCTTAATGTAACTAGCGGCTAGCTAACATTAGATGAAGGATGGCACCTCGACAATGTAGAGTCTACATTCTAATCGAAATTAAATTTTTAAGATCATAGACTTAGAAATTAGTCTTTATTTTGCTTCTGACGATACTTTTTGACGACATAAATTATGGATGGGTAAAATACATGATCAAAGATAAGTTACCGAAAAGGTACCTACTTACTCAATTATGCTAGTGGTTCATAAAGTATTTCACGCTAGTGGGTGAGTATTGGGTAATTTTTATTTATTCCTACCCACATTATCACCGCCAGTAACCACGGTAACATTATCACCGGCCGATGCAATTTGATATTTCGCAAACTTCCACTTGTCCTTGTTTCGAACTGCACTACCATGGCCTCGGCATTGAGGCCACCATAACTAAATTACCTTTGTAAATTAATACCTAACTGCTACTTACTACTTAAGACATAAAAACAACTGAATACCGCAAAAAAAACAAGCCACTGGTAATTAAGATGTTTTGATTTATACAAAACAGTTACATAAATGTATACAAAAGATGTAAAAGAGATTAAAAATAGTAATAAACTATAACACCGATCTATCGCAATGCAGTAAATAGGAACACTTACGTAAGGTCAAACTGCGGATGTCCAAAACACTGTCACAAAAAACAATTTTTAAAACAAAACACACTGGCCGAAATCAGACACCGGTAACTGAAAGTTTGAAAAAAGAACACTTCGACATTCGAATGTTTTCGGTTATTGCACTAGTTTTCGGGGAGATCGCGTATTTTCGGCAAAAAACGGGCGCGAACGTTCCCTAAGCCGGTTTGACGCGAACTGAGTGAGGCATTGCTGGCGAAAAAGGGACAGGGGTTGCGGGTGGAAAGGGGTGTAGCGGGGGTGTCGCGGCGTGAATGGATATATGGAAGGAAGCCTATTGAGTTATTGTAGCTGATTGCTAAGTTATAAAATCAACTGTCAGATTGGAATCAAAATAGAGCAATTAGTTTTGTTTGGAAGTCGTGACATACCCACCTAAATTATTCCTGAATCCTGATGGAATTATCCTATCCTTCTGTGAAATTTCGACTTTGACAACAGTAGTATACTGTCAATTATTATCCCCAATTACATACAAGTACTTACCTATAAGTTTTGTTGTTTAAAGAAACACAAAATAACCAAAAGCGCCTAACTAAAACAATGTTAATTAATGCAGGGGATTTTAATAAATGCTCTACGATTGTTACATTAAATGTTCTTAGGTTCTGTGCTACAATCTCAACTTAGGCTCGACTTTATACATACAGGGTGAAAACGTTTATGTGTCTAGCCTTTTTTTGTCAATTTTAAAGATATAGCAAAACTTTAAAGTGATATGAAAATAATCAGCATCGCTTAGTGTTATTAAAACATAAAACACGCTATATTGTCCGAATTATTACTTTTCCGGCCGAAAGAGAATTATTGATATGCTTGTCATAAATGTCACTATATTTGGACTGGTCAGTGGTCACCCATCCACTTACAACCACGGCGTGGGTTGCTTCAGATTTTGTAATCACTTTAAAACAGCCATCACTGTTCTACAAGCAACAAATAATATAAGAACTTAGTAGAGAATAACATGTTACCGTAGTAATTGCGACAACACGTATTAATTGGTATGCTTGACTCGTGTCCTCTTGACATTAGCTTTACCTCGTGATGAGAATTTGGTAGGTCTATGCAAATGGGTTTTTAATTAATGGTAAGTACAGACAACAGCTCGTCAACCCAGCACAAAACGTCAAATTTTCTCAATCAATATTGATCTCTACGTGTCTGACTTAAAGTTAAAAATCGTTAAATGACCATTAACTTTGGGTAGATTGATCTGCTGTTGACGTGCATGGGAATTTAAAAAAATAATTTGATGACAATATGGTTAACACTTAACACGTTCGGCGATAGACGACGTCTATGGCGGTCATAATCTATATATAAAAGAAAGTCGGATTAGTTACACCATTTATAAGTCGAGAACGGCTCGACCGATTTTTATGATCTTTGATTATTGGCCCGATCACGCCTGCTAGTATGGGGCTCGACACGTACGAGTCTGAGTCTCACACTCGGCCGGGTCGCGGCGACCGCTAGCGGGGCGGACCTAGGCTGTGCGCCTTCAGCGCACGCCACAACTGCCCGGGTTAAGCTGGCGAATGTCTTCCTCAAAGGCACTCAGCGATAGGTCCGTCAAAAAAAAAAAAAAAAAGATCTTTGATTTGTTGAATTTGTCTCCGCCCCGAATAGCAGAATAACTATAAAAAATTGAAAAATTCAGGAAAAAAATATGAAAGGGTGGTATGAAGTTCGCCGGGACAGCTAGTAACATTATAAAACTTAAAATTATATTACCGTAAAACATAAGTATGTGTTACTGTAGGAATTCCTGACTTTGATTGGTCGCGAAGTATAGCAGGATTGTTGAATTTAATGGGGGTTGAAAAATGGTGATAGTTTTATTTTAAAGTAAATACAAAGTATATTGTTTGGCATGACCCTGTGCAAACGCTTGTCATCTTTATTTATCGTCTTACTTGCAACTTTTGTAAGTGACTTAATAGTGCCAAAAAAACCGTGGTATGTGCAAAACGTAATCTCAAAGTTATTTGGTTTGGAAGGTCAATGTCACAACTACCTTCCTATCCTTATCTTCTCAATTCAGGAATATCTAGACGACCAAGAAAATTATGAATGTTAATTGTTTTTTTTTGGGTACTGAATAATTTATAATAATGACCATGAAATGTTTTGCAACAAATTTAATCATTTTCTATTATTTATGTGTATGCTTTTAAAATTATTTTGTATTTGTATTTTTAGCTATAAATTTAAATGTGATACTTTTTAAATTTGCATGGCACAATAAGCCAAACATGAGGAAATAATATTATGTTAACATCCACTTACTACCATGTTTAAAGCAAAACAATATTTCTGATTTATCTGCAAGTTTCAAGCAGTAGCAGATGACATACTTAGTGAATTAAATAAATGAGGTTATAAATTATAATCACAAGCTTTTTATTTATGTAATTTTAATAAACCTTTGACCGCGCAGTTGTATAAATAACATTATAATGACGCTGACTTCTTTGCCATTGGTAGTTAATCAATAACCGACGGTATCTGTTATATTAATTCATCGAATTGCCACATCTAAAATTAACTGTTGTTATTGGTTAATCATTAATCATCGTAGCGGATCAAACAGCCGTACTTGTAAAGGTGACAAGCGATATAATTAATCAGCGTACGAGAAAAGACTTAGTACCTACTTCGTTTATTCAAAAAAGTCACGTGGCCATGCTGAATTAGGGTCATCTACTCAATTATCGCATTTATGTTTTTTATCATTTTCATTTTAAATAATAATTTAATAATTATGGATGACGAATTTCAGGAGAGACATGAAGGTGTTGGGTCTATCTGTTGACGACGCTTACCAGCGCAGAGAAAGGCGCCTCAGGATTAGGAAAGCCCCGCGCAACGGGATAAGGAGAATGAAAAAGACAATGAAATGACAATGAAAAAGAAGAAGAAGAGGTAATAAATTAGTAATTTGAGAATTTACGCTTTTTGTTTACTTTTAACAATTTAAGGTAAACACAAATATGGAACACCAGCCAGCAATTCATCACCATCATTTCAGCCATGGACGTCCACTGCTGAACACAGGCCTCCCCCAATAACGTTCATTGGGAGGGATTGCCAATACTCGCCACGCTTAGCAGGCGGGTTGGCGAGCGCAGTTTTTTATAACATTTCGCACGCAGACGCTACTGCCCGTCTCGTGCTACAGGAATTAGCCAGCAAATCCAACCGAGCTATTATTCAGCGTGCACAATGTAAGACCCTGCGTACCTTATCTAATGGTTCATTGACACAACGAATGCAGAAATCCACGATGACTAAGTCATGGGACACATATGGATGTGGATGACGGAATTGAGCGCAGAGGACGCAACTACGTGGATCGTCTGAAAAATGACACAAGCTGTCTTTCGCGAGCACTCCTGAGTAAAATCGCAACTGGCAGGTCAAAAAGACAAGTCATAGAAATAGGTTCACTGTAAAGATAAGGGACATGGGTCGTTAATAAAAGGACTCAGATCTAAACGCCAAACCTCTGTAGACAAATCAGCTAAGTCAAGGTGACTGATCACGATAGATAGATAGGAACTCTCTCCCCGTAAATATCAAACAAGCCCCTTGTAAATACTCTTTTAAAAAACTTGCCCGTCCTTATTTTCTTTATAAATTGAAATCATCATCTTGAACCCTTAGGTATTGTAGTCTCATGATCGTCATCATATTTATTTACGTATGTATTTTGCCTATGTAATCTATGTAATAATAGTATTTAGTTTATGTATATTTTTATTTACTGTATGTAGTTTATGCTTTAAAATATATTCCCAGGGACCTTTCATTTAAATTTGTATCGCCAATATCGCACCGCCCACAAAACGTCTCTGTTTAGCCTAATGGTCGACTGTTAGAGAATGCCTCATGGCAATAAATCTACCTTTTGTATGATTTTTAATCTGTGCAATTAAGTCTAAATAAATAATTAAATAGTTCAACAAAAAAAAACTTTCATCAATTGATTATCTACTTAATTAAATAGTGCAACTATAGCACTTTTTATATTTTATATTTAACAATAAAATAGGTCAACGCACTGTTACATTTTAATTTTCAAGATCTTATTTTATGGAAGTAGGTACTGTACCCTAGTTAATAACAAATAAATCATTTGCATTTATACGCACCATGTTGTGTGGCAGGGTTAAATTTTACAGGAGCGACTGCCGTCCGACTCCCCGACCCCGAAGGGAAAGCCTGCGCCAGAGCCTCGTCCGTTGTTCAGCAGGTGCACCGACTGGCAGGTGAGGTTGGCTTGGGCCCAAAAGGTCTTGGTTGGGCCCCTTACACCCAGGAAAGCGGACACTGGGCTCCAAAGCAATGGCTTTGGACGCAACCGGGATTGACCGTATAGATGAAGAAGAAATCATTTGCATTTATGTTCAATACTGTCAATGTCCTCAAGGTTAGCGCTAAAGAGAGTAGAAACGAATCGTTTGCATCCCGTCTGAGGGTAGTTTTCACAGAAATGCTAATTAATCTTAAAGCACATTCGATCGATAATGAGTACGTGAGGGTGGCGGCGGACAGTCGGTAGTTGTAGGGTGACCATGGATTTTAATTATAGCGAATATTGTTTAGGTTGTAATAAAATCTCAATTGAATTTGCAAGAAAACACGTTTTAATTTGTTTTTTATAATTATTACATAGAAAAAGTATAACATAAGAAAATTTTGTGAAATTTCTGGCAGTCGACATTTTTTACTAGGCAGAAAGTATAGCTAGGCGGTCTTAAAATACAAAATATATGTCTAATAATAAATCATGTCAAAAGCTATTACTCAATTAAGTTATTAACGATTAAAGTAGATAAGTACCTAATTGTATGCTAAATAATATGCTAGGTAAGCTGTGTTTGTCTGTGAATTTGTCGAACTAATCGGATGATTAGTTCGACAAATAATACATAGAAACTGGATAGTTTCTAGCACTGCTATATTTTAGCAACCTTTAGCAATGCTATATTTTACGAAGCATTATTGAATCAACAGTTTTTTTTTTTTCCACTTTGTTGCACATTTAAAGCTAAAAATAATTTTCTACCAGGCAACCAATGGCCAAATATAGAAATCCAGAAATCCAGGCGGTCCAATAATAGTTAAAAAAAGAAATGTTTATTAATTTACAAGTGTATAACTTAAACATCAATGTACGCGCAATGTAACACCTAGACAAAACCAGACCCGTCTGACTCATATTACAAAGGACTCATCGTCACCCTGTTGTCGAGGCAGCCACCCTACGCAAATGCGAGGGGCATATTTGTGCAAGTGTCGCAATACTGGCAATACTGCCGGCTTCTGTCCACTTGCTTTTGAAACGGGATACTCACTTATGTATATTATACTGAGCAGGTTAGTTGGAATGGAATGACAAGCTAAAGTAGCTAGTGGCTGGGTAAATAAAATAAAGTTCTATTTAGTCCGTCAGTTGGATTATTAAAAAATAATGATCTCTTTTTTTTCTTTTGTCATTGAACCAAAAAATGTCAAAGATAAACCGCGTCAAAGTTTGGGATGGGGGCTAGTGACGTCACGTCAGTAAAAATTGTACTAGGCCTTACGTCATACGACATTTCAAATCAATATATCTCCGTAAAATTTTGACTATGTAAAAAAAGAAAAAATACGTGTCCAATACTTTTTCATAATCTACTTAATAGACGAAGAAAAAGTAGTTGTAATTCCTATTAGATATTATGCCACATAAAAATAAAAGAATCTAAAAAACATTCTCCGCTAATTATCTAATCGTAGTTCGAAGCATACAACGCATAACGTGTTACTCATATCAAGTTTGTTTAGGTATTGTCCGAAGTCTAAAATTTTATCTAACACCTTCTATACTCTGCACTCCTGGTAATGTTTTTTGTGAGTCAGAGTTTGTTTGTTAAGTAGCGATCACATTGGTTAATCGTATTTCTGTTTTAGGTAACTATCAGATACATACAAGCTTATTTCTAAAACATCAACAACATCTTATAGCTGATTCTAGTGATCAAATACAACAACTTTTTCTATGGAACCGACATCTTAATCCAAAAAGAATAATTTAAAATACTAACTGATGTCAGCTGGTCGGCTTTGTATGGGGGAGTTAATTTCTGCCCCATCGGCCGTCAGTTCTACGTGCTATGTGCCTCGACCACTGCCACTAATCCGTTAGGCTATGATAGCGAATTTTATTTCGTTTACGAATCTCCTCATACCGTCCGTCAGACAGGTCAGTCCACCGAGCATAGCCCTTTCCATAGAACGCTGTGCAACCTTGAGCTTTCTTATGAGGCCCATATAGGGCAACAATCAATTGAATTACTTATGATGAACTGTCAAAACGTGATTCAATTCAATTTTGTGCGCTACAAATACATAGTTAAGATGTCACTTCTATGTAGCCTGAGACGAAGGTAAATGACTAAATAATTATTAATTTAAAAGCCATTAATAATCAATTTTCCCAATGACAATGATAAATGAAAAGTGACTCAGAATTATGAGCGAACTAGCTTTTGCCCGCGACTTCGTCGGGACCGTCTAGTGGTTCGCACTCCGGACTACAAAGCCAGCGGTTGCGGGTTCGAATCCCTCAAAGGACGTGTAATGAGCACGAGCATTTGTACCTAAGTCATGGATGTTTATATTATCCGTTATCTAGTCGCCATAGTACAAGCTTTGCTTTGTTTGGGGCTAGCTAATTTGATTGTGGAAACATCATCATCATCATCATTTCAGCCATAATACGTCCACTGCTGAACATAAGCCTTCCCCATTGACTTTAATTGAAGATTATTCGGTTGGAAGCGACCTGCATCCAGTGTCTTTCTGTGACCTTTACCAGGTCGTCTGTCCACCTTGTAAGTAGATATCCTACGCTGCGCTTGCCGGTACACGGCCTCCATTCTAGAATTATGGAAACAATTTATTATTTATTATTGTTATGTATTAATCCAGGCCATGGTCTAACTAACTAACTATGGTCTATCAGTAGGTATGCTAAATTTCAGTAGTTTTTGCGTGAAAGAGTAACAGAGATCCATAGATCCATACTCACTAACTTTCGCATTTATAATATTATAGTAGGATGGTGTCACTGTTAACATATCAATTCCAGCTATTTCTTTATGTAGACTTATCGACAAATCCACCATTATAAATATAAAAAGTGTATAGATACATAGATAAATACTCTTTAAATTAGTCTTTCTCTTCCTTGACTTCTCAAAATATTCTTCTCAGATTGAGTCAAAGACAGAATTATCAATTCCGAACCCTAAGGGGCGGCAGTAACAGTAATTTCCGAAATGGATTCACACTCAATTACACACTTTTCGGTTGGTGGGCTTTGTTCAGTAAATTGTACATTCGCACTTTTAACGTGGAGGTAATAGGTGTTCAATTGACGTCATTGTTGTAGGCGAATTTTTGGAATAACATTTAAGTATTTCATTTGATAAAGATTTAAAAAAGACTGTTGTTATTCATTACCAATAATAACTAGTGATCGGAGTAGGTAGATTGATTTGGGGTCAATGATCCCAAACATTGATGTTAATATGGACATGCCTCCGGGATTTCGAAATTTCTTGGTATGACTTTTTGAAAAATAGGCACATCCATATTATGCTAGCACTACCAAAGTACATCAAATCAATCAACTTACTCCGATCACTAATAATAACAGTAATTTTAATCATTTTTGTATTTTAAGCTTCACTTGTAACTAATAAGTAATGAAATCTTCAAAGTAGTTTTTAACCCACTTCCCAAGATACCCAACAGACAAACGGCTCTACAGACATACTGTCTGGCCCCATGGTTGACTGGTAGAGAATGCTTTTGGCATTAAGTTCGCCATTTGTACCACTTATTTTTGGTTCTGTGCAATAAAGTATAAAATAAATAAATACGGACATACAGACAGACGGACAACAAATCCTATAAGGGTTCCGTTTTTCCTTAGGTAAGGCATCCTTAAAAGTAAGACTAGATTTATGACTATGACTTAAGAATGGTCAAGCAATTTATAATTATTATATTGCCATTTGTCTTGTTGCAAATCAATTCGCAATAAATTAACCGTACCTAAATACTCGCTAGTGGCTACCAAGATTCCTTTTTTTTTTTTCAAAAATTTAATTTTTGTCTGAACGAAGGCATCCTGCAATGACTTCCAGATTGGCCGGTTGGAACAGGGAAGCAGCCTGCATCCAGCGGCTTCCTGCAACCTTTACCAGCTCATCTGTCCGCTTTGGACGTCCTACGCTGCGCTTGCTGGTACGTAGCCTCCAGTCTAGATCCTTTCTGCCCCATCGGCCGTCAGTTCAGTTCTATGCAGTAGCTATGTGCTCTCCTCCCACTGCCACATTAGCTTGCTAATCCATCGGGCTCAAAAAAAGCAGGTTGCAAGCGTGCTACACAGAAGGCAATGGTCGTTGTTTTAAGATCAAATGAGGAGATCCGCAAACAGTCAAATATCACAGGTGAGATTAGTATCAAGTATCTGCATTAATTAATCAAATTTGTAATAATTTTAACTCCTCCTCGCCAATCATTCCCAGCCCTCTACAAGACGAAACTCAAGAAAAGGGTCTTTAGTTTCCCCTTTATACAAGTCGAAGTATCCTTTCATCACTGCATCCTGCACACATGTCTTACTCACTCCAAAAACATGTTTCGTAATCCATTACCAACTCGAAGGTTCTGGAAACCCTTTAACTAAGAGCTAAAGCTATTTACGAGTTTTTAAGGGCCCGCCCTCCGATGTCCATTTAATTCCCGCGATATACACAACGTTTGCACGCAGACACAGTAGGTTTACCATAATTCAATAAAAAAAATGGACTACCTCCGGTGGGAATGGAACTTTTTGTATTTGACTGCTTTCCTAACTAAATATGCACCGGAAAATACACCAATTTGGAATAAAACGTTTCTAAGTTTATGGATTTGTTGTTGCGGCATCGTTTTCTCCATATCCTTTGTGATCCTTCGCTTTTGGCGATAAGGCCGCCTGATTGTACATAACTGTGTCTTGTATGTAATAACCTTAATGTTTTGTGCAATAAAGTGTCTATCTATCTATCTATCTATCTATGTAAATTTCTCTACTAATTAGAAAACTAAATATTCCAAATATGTATAAATAGATTACTAATATAAATATAAATAAATACGCTATATCTATTCTGTCCGTGTTTAACTTGGCTATAAATACAAGAAAGAAAGAAAAAACGAATAAAAAAAATCCGATAATTTCACCAAATTTTTCTAGCCCTAAACTGATAGATTCACATAATCACAACTCAGGAACAAATGAATGATGATGATGATGGTTCTCGAGCTCATCACAAAAAAAAACTTTTTAGTTCGAAGCGTGAACTGCCATCATCGTCGTTAGCTTTTAAAAATCCACTTCTATATGTCTTAAGCGCCACAGCGAGCGGTTCTGTGCGGACCGTTTGCCACAACCTTGATACGTTGACAGTCTACCAATAAATTAATTAACAACATCATATAGGAGTCATGTGAGGGTAGTTCGGTGTAAACACACGTTTAAAATCGCTCCGTGTTTATTTAATTAGTAAATACATAATAATTAACTTTTTACGACAGGAATTGAACAGTGGAATAGTTGTGACATTGCTACTTATAAAAGTAAACTGTAAACGTCGTTCGGTGGTGGTTTTTTTTTGTATGGTCTTTGTGCGCATTTTCGGTGAATAACACAAAATGTCGATGAGTGATCGTAAGAGCTGCAGTGGTTGCCATCGGATTATCGAAGATAGAAGGTTTTTGACCTGCGGCTTGTGCGGTCGCTGCTACGACCTGGACTGTGCGGGCGTCACGGAGCAGTGCTTTTACAACACGCTCACCGGCGAGCGCAGGGCGGCATGGAAGTGTGTGGCCTGCTTCAGTCAGCAGCCCAAGACCGACAACACCGAGACCCCGGTCCGGGTCACTTTGCGGCGGGCCGCGGCCCGGCAGCGCTCCGTAGACCTGGACGGGTCGCTCCCCGACCGGCCCGACGCGGAGAACCTGGACGACACGGCGCACAACATGACCGTGGACGTCACCGATGTCCAGGTCCTCTTCATGGAGATGCGACAGTTCCGGGAGGAGATGCGGGCCGAGATGAAGGCGATGCGGGCCGAGATGGGGGCGACCCGGGCCCGGATCGACGGCCTCGGGGACGAGATGCTGGAGCTGTCGGGCAGGGTGGCGCGTTGCGAGGATCGGATCGGCGTCATCGAGGCGGACGTGAGCGGCGGCATCGGGGCTGTCGGTGCGCGCATCGATGCGGTCGAGCAGCGAGTGGAGGCCGCAGTTCGGCGCCAGGCGGAGGCCGGCCCGGGGCCGGGGGCGGAAGCGGTGGCGGGGCTGCAGCGCACCGTCGCGGAGCTGAGGATGGAGCTGGGCGAGCGCGACCAGGAGGCGCTGCTCGCGGACCTCGACATCGGCCAGCTGCCCGAGGAGAGGGGCGAGAACGTCGTGCACAGCGTCATGGTGCTGGCCGGCCGCCTCGGGGTGCCGCTCGAGGAGCGGGACGTGGTGTTCGCGGAGCGGCTGGGCGCGCCGGCGGGCGAGGGCGCGGGCGCGGGCGCCGGGGCGCGGGCGCGGCGCGTGGTGGTGCGACTGGCGCGCCGCCACCTGCGCGACGAGCTGCTGCGCGCGGCGCGCGTGCGCCGGGGCCTCGCCGAGGGCGGCGCCCGGGTCTACGTCAACGAGCGGCTGACTCGCGCGAACCGCCTGCTTTTTCAGCGGGTGCGCGAGGAGTGCCGCCGTCTGCAGTGGAGGTATTCTTGGACGAGGCGAGGTCGCATATTCGCTCGCAAGACCGACGGTGCACAGGTCTACCAATTTCGCACGCCGGGGGACCTCGAGCGAGTGTTCACCACGATCTGACTCGTTGAGACCTATGACAACATAATACCGATTAGTCACCGAAATAGAAAGGCATACAATGGCTACGAGCATTGCAAAATGGACTTACTTAATAACCTTCCTCTAAAAGTATCAGTACCTATTGTGTCGGTTTTTTCACTTATATTTTTATGTGCTTTTTGTCTTAATCTGTATCTTGATGTGTGTGGCTGTGTGTTGATATGGTTTGCGACAGGAAAAAATCAACAATACAATTTCATAATGCTTAAATTGTTTATAATAGCTCGTGACATGAACATAATTATTATTTGCAATTCTTTATTTATTAAAATGTATTTTTTTAATCATATTATTTTTGACATTAACAAATCGACAAATTCAATTTTTGGAATTCATTTCAATTTACATACCATTGACATTGTTATATCACAATACCAGTGGTTTGAATTACTTTGCAATATAAATGTTATACACGGTGTTATTTCACAGTACCCCATTTCAATCTTTGTTTCTAAAACTTGCTATTCTTTTGTTTTTAGCATACATTGGTGTTTAAATAACTCATACAAGTCACAGGCCTTGGGTTGAAGAATTTGTCGGTAGGTCTATTTAATGCGGGATCCCTCGTACAAAGCATGAAGAGTTCATAGTGGCTATGGAGGAACTTGCTCCAGACATTATGGCTATTAATGAGACCTGGCTGAGGCCGGGGGAGGATGACAGGGCGCCCAGCCTGGCTGGTTATCGGCTGAGACACACGCCAAGGCAAAGTTACAGTAGGGCAGGCCGTGGCGGTGGGGTGGGGTTTTACATCGGCAGGGGCCTGAATGTCCGGTCGTGCCAGCACCCAAATTCTGGGTCAATGGTGGAGCAGATGTGGCTGTCTGTACATCTGCATGGTCAGGTTATTGTTGTTGGCACGGCCTACAGACCGCCTTGGCAGGATGTGGAGGTATTCCTTGAGACCATCACGGAGTCTGTGGCCAGCTTCGCTGGGGCGGATGGGATCATATTGGCTGGTGATTTTAATATCAATCTTCTAAATGACAGTGGCAGCCACAGGTTGTTCACTCAGTTTGCACAAAGTCTAAACTTAAAACAATTAATTGATGAGCCAACCCACTTTACTGACCATGGCGGCACCTTGATTGACTTAGTGTGTACAGATGTGCGGGCTGTGCGGGTAATAGTGAAACACTCTCCTGATCTTGGGAGGCATGCAATGCTGCTTACAGAGCTAAAAATTAAAAAGGAAAAGCATGCTCCATACTGGGTATCATACAGACCTCTAAAAAATATATTATTGGAACAACTAAACAATGACCTCAGGGCCATACGGTGGGATGATTTTAATAATATTAAGGGTGTCGATCACTTGGTGAAAGCCTTCACACTTTGTGTCCAGGGCCTAATGGACCTGCATGCACCAGTGAAGACACAAAAATTTAAGCACCCCTCACACCCTTGGATCACGGACACCGTCAGGTCAATGATACGAATTAGGGATACGTACCATAAGAAATATAAAATGCATGGGACTACAAACCTCAAGAATAGCTACAAAGAGATGAGGCATGTTGTCATGGTGGCAATTGAGCGGGAAAGGTCGTGTTTTTTCACAAAGCACATCAATAACAATGTAGGGGATCCAAAAAGGCTATGGAAAAAACTCAAAGGGTCAGTGTTGCCAAAAAGGAGAGATTCAGCTGACTTGCCAGCGTCTGTTAATGATCCTGACATTGTAAATATGCACTTTCTAAATGTGCCTGGCGACGGTGTGGTAGGTATGTCTGAACTCACTTTTTATGAATATCATAGACACAATAGTGCGGGCACTTTCTCCTTACAAACTGTTAGCAGGGATATAGTCCTGAAGACCATCAAGGGTCTGAAAACGAATGCTCAAGGAAATGATGGCCTATCTCTGGACATGCTGTTGCTGACCTTGCCCTACTCATTGGATGCCATTACTATGATAGTAAACAACTCTATATTAGAGAGTGTGTTTCCTAGGGACTGGAAAACTGCGGTAGTAAAACCACTTCCAAAAACCAGCGACCCCTCGACAGTGCAAGAGCTTCGTCCAATAAGCATTCTCCCGTGCCTTTCTAAGGTGCTGGAGAGGATAGTCTGTGACCAGTTGACCAAATATCTGGAGGTCCACAATATACTTCCCTACTTCCAGTCCGGATTCCGCAGAGGCTTTGGTACAGCAACGGCCCTGGCTGATGTGGTTGATGGTCTGCTAGCTGCCCGGGACAAGGGTAGTGCTGCCTTTCTGCTGCTGCTTGATTTTTCACGAGCCTTTGACTCTATAAGCATTCCTTTGCTGTTGTCCAAGCTAAGTTACTATGGTCTTGACACCAGCGCTGTAAGATGGTTCCATAGTTATCTGTCGCAGAGACAGCAGCTAGTGGAGCTAAAACAAGCAAATGGTACCAAGGTAAGGTCTGAATCAAGGGTGGTAAGCCGTGGGGTTCCCCAGGGATCTATTTTGGGACCCATACTTTACATTTTGTACAGCGCTGATATTGTCTCATGTCTCACACATTGTCAGCATCACTTGTATGCCGATGATCTGCAGCTGTATCTACCTTTTGCTCCCTCAGATCACGCCAATGCTGCTGTGAAGGTGAATGCTGATCTCCAAAGTATATCTGACTGGTGCATCTCAAATTGCCTCACCGTAAATGCAAAAAAATCCAAACTTATGTTGATCGGTACACCTAATAACATTGCATATCTTAACAACGTACCCATTGACATCTCAATAGGTGGCGAACCAATTGAGAAAGTGGAAACGGCCCGAAATCTAGGCCTGGTTTTCGACAGTAGCCTCCGGTTTGAGAGTCACATCGCGGAGTGTGCGAGGAGCTGCTTTTACAGGCTGAGGCTGCTGTACAAAATTAGGCCATACCTAAGCGAAGAGCTCAGAGTGGTCTTGTGCGAGTCCCTCGTACTGTCAAAGTTAAACTACTGCGACACAGTCTATGGACCCTGTCTACTGGCCAGATCGGCTAGAATGATCCAAAGGGTGCAGAATGCATGTGCAAGATTCTGTTTTCATATCCCACCAAGGTCACATGTTACTCCTTTTCTAAATTCTAAAAACATGCTAAGGATGGAGGCACGCAGGAGGTTGCATTTGGCAACTATGTTGTTTGGGGTCATCAGCACACGTAAACCAGATTATCTGTATGATAAGCTATTGTGGGCTAAGGATAGTAATCGTTATGGAAAAAGAGCATGTACTCACGTATTTTTGACACCAAGACATCGCACAGCAACATTCCGAGGCTCATTCAGATTTGCCGCCACGCGGTGCTGGAATGACTTGCCGCCCCCAATGCACGCTCTAAAAACAAAAACCGTGTTTAAGATTAATCTTAAAGATAACTTGTTAACTAAGCAGAAAGCAGACGAGAAATATACTTATGCTTACAAGAAAGGTGTACGCGTCGCGCTAACGGGTATGGGCCTTGCATCCCAGCACAAGGCGGGCGGCTGAATGAGATTATGTGAGCTCTTGGACCGCCAAATGTCACTCCAGCCTCTAGCCACTGAGTCATCCTTTCGCTCACTCCTCCTTCGCTTTTTTATCCACACGGCGTGGCCTACAAATACAACATGGATACGATTACAGGACAGAAAAAACAATGCTTAAATACTTGCTGAGTTTTGATTAGGGTGTAAATGCTCGCTGGGTACCTACTATAAATATTTAAATGAAATGACTTACTGTGGTAACCACCGTGGCAACGAGCAGCGTGCTCGCTGCTCCATCGTTCTCAAATCTCACCACCACACAGTCGCACACCCTCCCGTCGTACCACAGGGAAACCTTTCATTCACATCAGCGGAAGCTTGGGCAACAGGGGTCTCTTGGCATTTTGTTTGTGGCGGGGAGATGCGCCTGCAACATTATTTTTCGTTATACGTGGCGGGGCGTGGTGGAATTACGTAGCTGCCATGACATGAAGGGCGGGGCTCGATCGGAGGGAGTGCAGTCAGAATCTATGAAAACTCACTGCACACTCAAGTGACACAACACACACGCTAAAATTGCACAGTGTTATCGACTGTATTCTCTCTGACAGCTGGTTGTTGCCACTGACCGTGTAAAACTACGTTATAGCACAGAATAAATAATAGTTATAGTTGTTGTTTTTTATCTGTGAATGCCTATGTTCCTCGCTCGTGCACTCAGTTGTTGTCCTTTGTGTTTGTCTTTTTATTTTTGTATTGTTTGTATTGTTTTTATTTTACTGATTAATGATGTAATTATAATTGTAAATGAAAAATGGTAATTTTAATATATTAATGTTTTTGTATAATTGATTGAAATAATTTATTGGTATGATGTTTTGTAACTATTATTATTTTTTATTATTTTTTAATATTATTATTATTATATTTTCTTGATGGCAATTTATTGATTTAATTTATTTTTAATTTTAATTTTTAATGTTTCACCGAAGTTGTCTGTTTAAATAGCCCAGGGCCCCCGCAGAATACCAGTGTCGCGGCAGCTATTTCTAGCTGCCACGACTTATACTGAGCGGGGGACCCTTTTTGGCACATTTCTATCTTAATAATAATGTCATATGATGTGTTTTTTTTTGTGCCAAATAAATAAATTTATTCTTTATTCTTTATTCTATATACATTGCTCTGTTCCTAAGGTAAGTAGCTAAAGCACTTGTGTTACAGAAATCAGAAACAACGACGGTATTACAATACCCAAACCCGAGACAACATAGAAAAAAATAGTTTTTTATATTGACCCGACAGAAAATTTAACCCAGGACCACAGAGATGGCGAGACGCCAATTCCGGCGTACTCCCCCCTAGGCAACGAAGGTTGTAAAATTACCAATCCGTCTATTTTCCAATGAGTTCCTCCCCTGCTTCGACAGCAAACATTAATATAGGCATAAATATTGCTTCTTAGTCAATTAGTGTTTTTGGTATTATTGTCTTCTTCTTCTTCTTCATCTATACGGTCAATCCCGGTTGCGTCAAAAGCCATTGCTTTGGAGCCCAGGGTCCGCATTCCTTGATTTACTCCTCCACTTCGCGCGGTCCTGAGCGTCTCTAGCTGTGAGATCATTGGCACGCATGTCAGCCCTCACGACGTCAAGCCAGCATTTCTTGGGTCTACCCCTTTTGTCAGGACCTGGCGGTGGCGGCATGGCAGACATTTGTTTCCTACGTAGCTTACCGGTTTCCGCAAAACATGGTCGTACCAGCGTAGGCGACTCTCCTGCAGTTTGTCTGCAATATCACGGACACGAGGCTACCGCAGATGCGCGAGTTCCTCACGCGGTAATGATGGACTTATATAGATCTGTCCTTTCAGCTTAACGATACGTGCTTTGATGTCGCAATCGATGTCTCCCGACGCGTGAAGTACAGATCCAAGTTATTTAAACTGGTCCGTGCCAGTCTATGCGGACGGGCGTTGGATCTGTAGAGGTACAGGCCAGGTACTCGGTCTTCGCCACATTGAGTTTCAGACCACCGCTCTCAAGCGACTGCTTCCACTCGTACAAGTGGAAGCAGTCGCTTGAGAGCAGTGGTCTGAAACTCAATGGGTGAACACCCGTCTCACCAGCCTGCCCCTGTCCGCGTCCACCAGTGCGATATCGTCAGCATACTACATAGGTATTATTGTAGTCATCATCATCATCATCTCAGCCATTGGACGTCCACTGCTGAACACAGGCCTCCCCCAATGATTTTCATCGGGGGGGATTGCCAATACTCGCCACGCTTGGCAGGCGGGTTGGCGAGCGCAGTTTTTTATAAGATTTCGCACGCAGACACTGCTGCCCGTCTCGTGCTACAGGAATTAGTCGCCTCTTACGACACGCCTCCTGTTGGCGGTGGGGAAGTGTATTCTTTACAGCCGTCCCCACACGGCATTATTATTGTAGTAGTGTAATTTTTTTATTTTAGGCGATCTGCCTCTTTGTCTATTGACGTGTTAGCCATTTTTGCAAAGGCATCTTGCATTTTAATTACTGTACCCTCAACTGCTCTGAGTAAGCCTGCTAAGTCTAACCCCGCTGTGCCAAATAAAAGGAACGCTCTCAGGATTAGAGGTCGGGATAAACAAGGACTATTGAAAAGGTTAGGTGCTCGTATATTTCAGTGTTGAATTATTTACAAGTAGGCAAAAGGTTTAGTTGAGTATCCAATTCTCCGAATCATTGGTCACTTGTTTTGTGATCTTGTAAGTATGTGCACTGGAAGGGTTTAATGCAATTATTTTATCTTCACGGAACCTTTTTTTTTATACTTCTTATGTTTTTTTTACAAAACAGGGTAGTCTAATGCAATTAATCTATTATGTTGAGGCTTTATTAGGTATAAATTCAAAATATTTGTATTCATTAATGCATTTACTGGCAGCTGCGTCTGCGTGCGAAATCTTATAAAAAAGCTGTGCTCGCCAACCCGCCTGCCAAGCGTGGCATGTATTGGCAATCCTCTCGAAAGAAAGTCATTGGGGGAGGCCTATGTTGAGCAGTGGACGTCCTATGGCTGAAATGATGATGATGATGATTAAATTTTAGATGTTTGTATTGATTAACATATTATTTAAATAAATTAATATTAGGCAACATCACATACATTGCTCTGATCCTATAGTAAGTAGCCAAAGCACTTGTGTTACAGATATCAGAAACAACGACGGTGCCACAATACCCGAGACAATTTAGGAAAGTTATTTTTCTACATTGACCCACCGGCAATCGAAACCGGGACCTCAGAAATAGCGACAAGCTCGTCTCTTGGCTACTGAGGTCGTCAAATTTACACGTTTCAATTGATTAATTACTTAACATTTACATTAAACTATAAATTTTGCACGTGCTATGTGCGCGGGGCACTGCCACTTAAGCTTGCTAATCCGTTGGGCTATGTCAATCTCCTCATTCCTGATTCGATCTCGCAAAGAAACACCGAGCATATCTCTTTCCATAGCACGCTGTGCAACCTTGAGCTTTCGCATGAGGCCCATAGTAAGAGGCCACGTTTCAGTTACATATGTCATCACACACTGACGGCCGATGGGGCAGAAAAGTTCTAGAATGGAGACCATGTACCGGGAAGTGCAGCGTAGGACGTCCACCTACAAGGTAGACAGACGACTTGGCAAAGGTTGCAGGAAGCCGCTGGATGCGGGCCGCTTCCAACCGGCCAATCTGGAAGTCACTGGGGGATGCCTATATTCAACAGTGGACGTCCTATGGCTGAAATGATGATGATGATGATTTAATTCCCTTTAAAATTCGTTTACATACCTATCAGATAAACACAAAATTTTTTCAAATTCATTATTAGGTAAATAAAAATATAAGTCACCATAGAAATATCGGCCTATCGATTGTCGGAACTTGGAACATGTGATCATAATATTATTAATTCCCAGCGACTTCATCAGCTGAAACGTACACTTGTCGACTCTCGGGTCTGATTGTTGTGGTATCAATGAATGTGATGTTGTCTAAAATTATTGATTAATTTATACATTCCCCTTTATATCCCCCGTTTAACCCTTTGGGATAGATTAAAAAGAAAACAAAGAAAATTTTAAACTTTCGTGTTGGATTTTTAACTAACATTCTACGCTAAACGGTTATTATGCAACACATAACTACCTATTCTTACGTAATTTGTTTTTTCGACGTTTCGACCTAATTGCATAGGCCGTGGTCACGGGATGACTGGCTTAATCAAGACTACACAGGTATTATGTGTTGCCTAATACCCGTGTAGTGTATAGTGTTAGTAAAAAACAATAGGCAAGGTAATATAAATAAGATTACATTCCTAATAAAAATTTAAAATAAAAATCTCAATTCTCTTACTTAGTTAGAACAAGCATCTTTGACCACATCTGGATGAATATTTAACTATGTTGTTACTTGTAATAAGGAATTTTGTACGAATACTTAAAATTAAGCATGTTATGAAACTCTGTTATTGGCTAAGTGTCACTTTTGTAAAACTAGTCTAACATGTACATTGTAATAAAGCTGTTGAGTTACTCAATAAATAAATAACAAAACAAAAAAAAAACTGAATGTTAACTATTTGGAAGGCAACATTCTTTTATTAATTCGTTAAATTGTCTAAGTGACTCCATCTTAATAGATATCCACAATTAGTCTTGTCCCGTTTTCTACCTTACTAAGATTTTTAATTTCAGCTCAGTCACTTACCTACCTGCATATTAAAACCGAGATGATAAATTGTGACAGGAGAAAGAAAGGAAAAATATTTTCCATCTTATTAGAGTTCCTAAGTGAATTACGGAACCTCTATTGGAATGTCTACGATATCTTTTATTTAAGTTTAGAAAATATTTAATGGTTTTACCAGATTTGCTTGCCATTATCGTTTAAAAGACTAGAGAACACGCTAAGTATTGGTCTTGTAAAAGCAAATCTAATGGGCCCAAACTCACCCTGTCTCCATCATCAGATTAGCTCGATAATACAGTCAAACTAATCAAAAAGTAAAAGGTATTTAAACCGAAATTCAACTTTATGTCCGACCTGTAGAAATCAATATCAATTGAGAAAATTTGACGTTTTGTGGCAGGTTGACGTGCTGTCAATCTGCTACAAACCTGCCTGCAAACCTGCCTGCTGTCTGTGCCGTATTGTTGTATTGTCATCCGAATGTTACATATTTACAAAGTTCTAAACCAATTCGTACATTAAAAATCAGGTAAAAACGACTTTCAAGATCTGTTTACAAAGTTAGGTAGAAAAAGCGAGCTAAAAACATACTCCAACAGCCGCCTTATAGAAAATAATATTATGTCAAAATTTAAATTTTATTTGTCGGATAAAAGTGACAAACAACTAACATATAATTATGTTGTTCAGTAAGTTCCAAGTTCAGATTTTTGTACGGACCTGAGTTAAAATAAAGCCTGACTTATTTTATTTATTTATATTAGAAATACCAATGAGTACAATTTCTAAAAAAAAAAGCACTGACGAAACAAAGTCCACATAGATAGAAGTTAAGTAAGTAATTTTAAGAAGTGAAGTAAGTATTCAATTTTGAGATACCCAACGCTCTGACGAATATGTTGAAATTTTGTACGAAACCCCCCTTTTTTAGATAAATACTTTTGTTTCGGTATAGAAAACTACGCAATATATAATGCTCTAAAATATTAGTCAACAGTATTGGAGGTATCGCAAATATTTCTTAACTGGTAGCGATATGTCTAAGTCTAAGCAAATACAGATATTCGACCCGTTCCCCTGGGTAGGGGATATACGGCGGCTTGACAACGTGTGTTGTTATCTGGGATGGTTCAGACAAGTATGTTGTGGCATAGAATACCTTTATGTATGTAATCGCTTTCATACACACACGCCATTTAAGTGAGAGTAAGATCTCTTTTTATTATCTCTCTCTTTTCTTAATAATAAACGATTCTAATTGGGGTTGAGATAGGAATCTCAATCCCAATTTACTTTTCTTGTTCGACGAATTTGCGTCATTCAGCTTATCGTCATCATCAGCTTTTAAAAATCTACTGCTGGTTTTAGGCCTTCCCCAAAGAACACCACAGTAAGCGGTCTGGAAGCCGATTCAAAACCGTTCGATAGCAAAATATTGACCGGAAAACCACGTGACGCTATATGGTTTAACATTACTTGTCACATGATTTACCGTTTGTCAATTCGTTATCGAAAGATTCTGAATGGGGTCTGGGTCTCCTGGGTCCTGGGTCGTTTGCATCTAGCGGCTTCCCGCAACCTTTACTAGGTTCGTCGGTCCACCGGGCCGGAGGTAGGAGGCCTGCTCATACTGATGCTACACTAAAGGTTTTCAGTTCTGTGAGCGTTGTGACCTGCCCATTACGATTTTAACGACTCGAAGAGCTGTGAGACTTGGGCTCTTTTGGTTTCGCGTCATGTAATGTTTTTCAGGAAGCCGCTGGATGCGGGCCGTTTCCAGCCAGCCAATCTAGAAGTCACTGAGGGAGGCCTATGTTCAGCAGTGGACGTCCTATGGCTGAAATGATGATGACGATGAATGGTTTTTCTAACAAACTAACTCTCTCTCTCTCCTCATCCCACTGGTTTTGTGTTCCATTCTTTTCTCTTCCAATTCATTCGGCTCTGGAATTATTTTCCCAAAAATATAAAACTTAACAAACATGGGTTATCAGTGACTCTTTTTTATGAAACGTTTCACTCATTATCAGCATAAATTGCAATCCTCATATAAATTCTTGCTTCGTCAGTTTCAATGATTGTCGTAATATTGTATTTAGTATGCCTACGAAGTCTATTTCGTGTATATTATTTTGTTATTAAGTACTGTAGACAAAGATAAATTTCAAGCTATTTTCGTCGAAACCGAGACTATCGTCCAAGGAAATTGCATTGTGATTGCAAGTCCATCGCGATACCAGTATTCTATTCCATGATACTGAGATATTCAGGAATAGTCTGCGATGTACGAGATTGCTTATGGATGAGCCTGTTATTGTTACAGTATACAGTTTTGGACTGCAAACTGACATTAGACTTTAGCAGTGTGAGTATATGTTGCAGGAAGATGAGGATATCGAACGTAATACCGGTGACACACTGCGGCGGACGCGGTTCCGGACTCGTCTTGACATTGTGAGGTCAAGCGCTGCCATTGGTCTATCCTTCAGTCAACTTCCGCCAGCCCAAAGATCGACCAATGGCAGCGTTTGACCTTATAATGTCAAGACGATACCGCAGCCGCGTCCGCCTCCATCTGTCACCGGCATAAAGCCTTCGCTAAATGAAGGATGGTTGCCTCTTGACATTGTGCGGATAAAAGCTGCCATTGGTCGATCCTTCCGTCAGTAAGCTATAATCCATGAATGCTCAACCTAGAACAAGAAGCGATGAGTCGACGGTCAAAGCAATGTCAAGACGCGTCTTTCCGTGTATATTTTGTACCAGTGAATGTCACACAATATTTTGCGTCGTCGTGTGGCCTAAACTAGACATTTATTTTGAACCGAATGTAACGTAACGCGACTTGAAAAATGCTACCGTTTGACCTCAGCCTTATTTAATTATAACTATACACGCTATTCTAATCTAGTAGTCTTCTGGAAAAGGTCTTCAAATCTCTGTGTGAAGGTGTCTACGCTTATTTCCACGTAATGTCTTTTATTTCCTCTTTGTTTTCCCTTTACTCAGAGGATTAATGCCGCAAGTCCGTGACCCACGTTTCCGTCCCGTCTCTTATAATTATTGTATTTAAACTCTGCTTACTGTCAGAGCCGCTTAATCCAATTACTAACAACATTAAACAAACAACAAAGTCTCACGTACTCAGGCGACCGTTAAATTAGAAGCAAAAAACCACCACTTAATTTGTTAAGACCCATAATGAGGGCGGAGAGAGATCGCTTACCGCATTTATCCAGATGGAACCGGATACACGCGGTCGAAACCAGTTTTTGCTGTATTTGAAAAAATAATTTGCGGGCAAAGTTTTCCTTGGCGACTTTTCTTCTCTTTTGTACGTAAATTGAATTTGTTTTTGTAAAGATTGTTCTCGTTCCAAAGGCATACAATTTTCATATATTTGCAGAGTAAAAGAAAGCTTTTAAAAAGTTTTGTTGTCTAAAGACTTGATTATTTACTTAACGTTATGTAAGTATGATCTCTATACTAACTAGATCGACGCTTTTCTGGACCTAGTCAATCTGACCGTTCGCGATCCGGACTCTTGCGGGTTCGAATCCCGCAAGGGGCTAATGTTTGTGTGAAGAGCACAAACATTTTTACTTCAGTCATGTGTTTATACATTTGATCTGTAATTTCGTCGCCATAGTACAAGCATTTCTTAGTGTAAGCCTAAATAATTGGTGTGATTTTTAGAGGAATGAATTTAAAAAAAAACTTTACATCTACTGAAAGTCATATACATACAGTGATTATGTATGTATATTATGACTGTATACAACTTATGCCGGTATGCTTCTGAGATAAACATTTATTAGTGATGTTTCATAATTTTCTTTTTTGAAGCTCTCTTAGCTTCAGAAAGGACTTCAAATATTTTTTTGCTATTCATAATTCTTTCGTCCGTTCTTCAAGCTTCATGTAGGTTCTTACTTAATGACTAAGTTTTGAAAGATCCTTTTATATCCGGAAGATCCGTCATCTTCCTCATTAAATTGAAAGATAAAGTCCCTCTTAATTAAAAAAGTAAGTATCTAATTGGTCGCCACAAACCTTGGAAACAAGATTAACAGCTCAGAGGCTCCTTGGAAAAATAATTCGGGTTTAAATAAAAATAGAAGGAAAGTTGTTTACGATGCTTATGTAAAGATCAGACAGGTAAAGAAAAACACTGGGAGTAACATCAAATGGTTGCGTATTTGTTTTTGTATTGAGTTAAAAGATAAGAGAACAAAGGATTTTTGGACATAGTTAAACAGACTGTATCAATAATGGGCGAAGCCCTCTTAATCTGAACTCTTGCTAAATGCCTGTGTTACAAGTCTAGTAAATATTAATATGTTTATGGGCTTTTTTTTTTAAGCCCCGACCAGAGACTATCAGAACAAGATAGTCTCTGCCCCCGACGAAAAAAGAGTGAACATCTTTGCAAGATGGTGCAAAACTTTAAAAATAATGTCTTGTATAGAATACCGAATAATTATGTTTTATTTTCGTATTTTTGGAATAACATATAAATTATAAAAATATATTTAAAAAAAAAGATATCACAGGTAGCTTATCTATACAGGTTTACATTTCAAGGTAGTGCCAATTTTTCAGGGACCACTCAGAATCAGTAACTAAATCGATCTACGTAAAAAACAAACTCATTTTTTTCCATATTATTTTAATCATTTATATCCGCTGTTAAAAGATGGTACTGGTACACTTTTATATTATTCTCTAGATCTTAATTTTCAAATTTGGCACTAACTTGCAATGTAACCCTGTATACTGTGTCACAGGTGTACGCCGACGCCGCTCCAACAAGGACCTTATGCATGCAGTGCACATACGCAATTAAAACGACTTATCGTACATTTCAATATTCTAATTAACTAGAATATTATTCTAGCTCATAAAAGGTTGATTTGGAGATTCATTTTTATTTTATTTATTAAGTTCACCAACAGTGTGATATTTTTACGTTCACCAACAGTGTGACATTTTTACGTTCACCAACAGTGTGACATTTTTACATCATATTATGATAGGTACTCAATTGGAGTATTAATCCAAATATAAAACTGATTACTGAGGTAAACACCACAATACATAACTACGCTTTAGGAGTATGAGTAGAGTTTAACACTGAATATCCACCTACTTTACTCAATATTATTTAACTAAGTACTCCACAATTAATTTCAAATATTAAATTCCTATTTAAGTTTAAAATTGATAAAAACAGTTTTGCGAAACCATGAGTAAGCATCCGCATGAATGTCAGTTGACACAGATGGAAAAAAATCGTTTTTACTCCATAGTCCGATTTCGATGCTCATCCTAAAATATAAGCTGTTGTATTTTAACACTAAAATAAACTTAAATCTCAACAGAAAAAACGTATAGTTAATATATCTTTGAAGAAAAACCAATGTTCGATTTCAAACACGTGTAAGTAAGTCAATCCTTTGTCACCGGAGATCGTTTCATGAGGGGTTCCCCAGGGATATAAGGGAATCTGAAGGAAAATAAATTCCAGTTCTAAGATTAATGTTTGGTACTCTTTGTCCTGTTGGGTAATAAGGTTTTGCTTGAATGTAATAAAAAATAAAAACATTCGAACAAATAATAAAATAAAAATTATTTATTATGAAAATTTTATAAAAAACGACTTCAAAAATCGGTGCAAACGAAAACATCGAATCTCTCATCGGCTGGCACCATCTCCAAAAGTAAGTGATTAGGTACTTTACGTGTTTAGATTATTATTAGCTTTTGTTTTTTGATGTCGGTTTTTTTAAATAAAATTACTTATTTCATCTATTTTAGTGATAAATCGTAATCGAAACAGATCTTAAGAGTACAAACAAAATTTAACTGCTGAACACCGATTTAATTTCCTATTATATTATTCCACTCTTAGGGGTAATTTTTTTTCCGTATTTTGTTATTATATTTAGTACCTATTTTTAAGTAAGTTTAAGCTTTTCAATAAAAAAGAATCATCAAAATCGGTTCACATTTGACAAAGATATTGGGTAACATAGATACAAAAATCTGTTGGCGCGGTACGGAGTTCATGCAATGTTTGATGATTTTAAGATCCCATCATGAGAATTTGACCAATATTATATGGGACCATTCTGAAAGTATTACCTTTCGAAGAATTATCAAAGTCGGTAAACGTAGTAACGAATGATCGCTGAACAGACATAAAAAAAAGATTCCGACGAATTGAGAACCTCCTCCTTTTTTGAAGTCGGTTAAAAACACTGGTAGTACAAAGTATGAACTACTCTCGTATAAGGTTACCCTCTGTTATGAGAGACAGGCTCCTCCTCAAAGACATAGTATTTAATAACAATTGTTTTAAAACAATTCTACAATTATAAGCTAGCCTTAGCAAACATCATTGGGGGGATTGCTAATACTCACCACGCTTGGCAGGCGGGTTGGTGAGCGCAGTTTTTATAGGATTTCGCACGCATATGCTGCTGCCCGTCTCGTGCTACAGGAATTAGTTGCCTTTAAAACACTCCAGTTGGCGGTGGGGAAGTGTATTCTTTACGGCCGTATATGATATAATATGATAGAACTCATTGGGCCTCCCCCAACAATGCAGCTATTATTAGTAACAGGAAGTTTACATTTTATTTATTGTGGTGTAGTTTACTAGACATGGCCCAATTGGCCCAAGTCTAAAAAAACTGAAACTCCTATTCAAAACTTTACATTTACGTCTGCAAAAAAATGTTTACGTATCTCCGTAGCCATTTTTTTCCTGTTAGTGGTATTTAGCTAGAGCACCGACACTCATTCCCTAAATGTAAAATATTGCGAGTCGAATTTTCTCACTTTACGTCGGTTTATATTAGGGTTCCTCGGAAAACTGAGAAACTCTTCACTTTTGTGGCAAAAACATAAACAGATTTTTACTGTCATCATCATCATTTCAGCCATAGTACTTACACTAAACATAGGCCTCCCCAAGTGACTTCCAGATTGGCCAGTTAGAAGCGGCCTGTATCCAGCGGCTTCTTGCGACCTTACCAGGTCGTCTGTCCATTATGCATTTACTCTCAGTTAGAATAAGATATGTTAATAGGTACAGGCTAAATTCTTATAAGTTACTTAAAAGTCAAAGTGAAAAGTGAAAAGAAAATTGCCACTTATGAACGTCAATAATAACATTATTGGCCCATATGGGGCCAGAACATGTCTCTTTATTTTTTGGGCCCTACTATCGCTTTGAAACAATTTTAAGACACAGACAATATGGCAAGTGCTGAGAACAAACGCCGGAACAAACTCAGTCACCACTAGCACTTAATTAAGACTTTCTTAATTCTAATAATAAAAAACAACTTTTCCCAAGAAAACTATTGTAACTTAATGTTGTTAGTGGTTGTACGAAAATATCTTCACATGAAAGCGGACGGCAAACTTGCACTAACAAAATTATGTTCAGATGGTTAATAACTAGTAGTTATGTTTCTTGGGCAAAATCGTTTGTTATTATGAGTTAACAAAACAAACCCTTAAGTTTTTTAAACTATTAAAAATTCATCATAAATCATATCGATATTATCGACATGTAACAAACCTGATTGACGACACTTCAAAAACAATGCAATATGACGTAGCCGCGTCTCTTTTTGCAGAGGTGGCCAAAAATAATGAAATAATGCATGTAAAAGTCGATTTTTCAACAGCCAGATAACTTTTATTTGAAGAATAAGTTTGTCATGTTGACGGTTTTCGTATAGAAAATGTGTCAAAGCGTCACTTTTATTCGTTGGATAAAAGTTATCTGGCGATTGAAAAATCGGCCTAAAAGCATCTAGCAATTATACACTTCCATCCAATCCACCATCCACTTCCAATCATTGTTAATTACAATAAATGAATACGGCTTATAATACGTTTCTAAAAGTAATTGCTGTGTAATGTGCCTTCGGCTTCAACTTGAAAACCTTGAAGACCTCCGTAGACGAGAGGCGAGTTCGCTGGACTCGACATCTCCATCTTTGAGGTCCCGTCTTCGATTCTCGGTCGGTTGGGACAATGTAAAAACCAACTTTTCTATGTTGTGGACGGGTGTGGGTGTTGTGGTACAGTCGTTTTTTATGATTTTTATAACACAAGTGCTTTAACTACTTATCTTTGGAATAAAAAACCTGATGCTCACATGTTAACCCAACATCACACTCGCTCACACAAACTTCCTGTTTACTTACTTTTTACAACTCATCAATTTCTATGTTTGCAAGTGAGGTCCTAATTTATTTTACCTACAGAACCCACCTTACAAATGCTAAACACGCTTTCCCCACATTTTATTTGAAAGCCACGAAAGCTCATGAGAAACCTTTTTAACAAATGAAAACCCGCTTCAGTTCCGGCAAAAGTGCCGACCGGTTCGTAAAACTTTTACTGTTGTCAAGCAAAATAAATTATTCAACGACTTCATGACTATATTACCGACACTTCAGCGACAACTGACTCAATAGCGACGTAGTGCCAATAAAATTGAAGTACAGACAACAGCTCGTCAACCTACCACAAAAAGTAAAACTTTCTCAATTGATATTGATCTCTCCAAATAAAATCTGCAGTAGGTGGTTCCCTTAACGAATGCAGCAGGATAACCTCCAGTAGGGAGAGATGGTGAGGCATCGTGAAGCGCATAAAATCTGCCTCCTCCGATACTACTACATAACGACCACGACCACTCTGTCAAGAGTGAATCGACTTAGAACAGAAGAAGATTGATCTCTACGTGTCGGGTCAGTGTGAACTTTTTGGGTCGGTTGACCTACCGTTGACTGTACCTAGTATTCAGTAGCATCTATGAACGGATTTATACCTCTTACTCGGAGGTAAAGGAAAACATTGTTAGGAAACCTACAATTTCAGATAACGTTTGAGAGTATCAACCTTTTTTTCGTGACCTTTTACGGCCTGACCGCCAACCAGTACGGGTGACGAAGGTGTATGGGACCTCCAGGTCCGGCTACCCACTGTAACCTTACGGTGCCCTCGAGTGCTCTGTGAAGTGGAACCACCGGCATACTCCATAGTTTCTCTTCGGCTGCGGCTCTTTAGCCGCTCGGCCTTTGGGGGGAGAGGTCACTCCCACTACTCTCCTGCGAGTGGCGCGCGGGGACATACGCGACGCCGTCGCAGATCCTGAAGACTACCAGTGTCTGAGTTCCGGGACTCATCCGAAAGGGGCAGGTGTAGGAGGAAGTTTCTCCTCCGGTGCCCAGTACGCCTGCGGCGGATCATTGCGGCGAAAGCATCTGCCTCCCGATCCCTCTACGCTGCTTCCTTTACGAGACGACAGCCTCGCAAAAAGTAAGCACCGCCTGCCACGTTGATTGTATTAACCTGTCCTGCCCTGTGTGTATAAATATTGTCATAAAAATTATTACAAACACAATGAAACAAAATGTGGTATTACCTAATCAAAAATCTTTAAAAAATCTGTAACTCGATTGTAGCGCCTTTCGGGTCTAATTGTGTTATCAAACCATCCACGAACCCATTGAAATATACGAACAAAGTTTCTTCCAAATCGGTCCAAACACACGTACAGAAGGATTACATAATTTGGGGTAGTAAAATTCCTAATTTACTTCCATTAAGTGATTTTTGTACTTCCCTTGCATTGATGCATCCCCGTGTGTTTCCAAGATGTGTTTTGCCATGGACGACAGTACCAAGTAGAAATATCCCAAAATATTTTTATAGCGTTTCCCTATTCCTAGTTAGTTATGCTTGATCTTTTTTTGCTTGATTTTTATAAATAGGGTTGTAATTAACCATTATCTTGCTGCTTGAGCTTAACTTAAGAGGCCGTCCTAGAAATCGTCGTATTTCCGTATATTTTGTTCTCTGATTGTAAAGATGTGAATAATAATTAAAACAAAGTAACATATGATTTTAAAAGATTAGTTCTTATTCTTGCATGTAGTGCGAATGGATTTTTCATATCATTTCATAAATAAAGGTAAATCACCAAAAGAACTACGCTTATTTCAGAAAAATTACGTTCGAGTTACGTTTGAACATCGGTTTACAAGAGACTACAAGTTATCATGACAATTCGATTTGAATATTTAATTGAAGATATGGGCTGGCATATCTATTTGCACATAGGTTAAATACTTTTTTTACTTTCTTACAAAGCATAGCAGAAAAAATATGCTAAAATAACATAAAATTGTAGAAATTTTCATTCAAATAAATCATTTATTTTTCTATCGTTATAAACAACTATTGTAAGATTTAAACACTACACAATAATCTTCAGGCATACTTTAAAAAAATATTTTTTAAAATTTTATTTAAAAAACAAAAAAAGTATGTAGTAAAACTAAGTCAAAATTAACTATAAAATCAAGCACGCAAAACCGATCGTTTTTCAAACCTAGGTAGGACGTCCACTACGTAATAAATTATCAATATTATCTTGTAAAGGCTCAACATTGTTGACGCTTTATCCCGCATCATAGACACACACAAGCATAGAGCTGTATTTCAATTTTGCACTAAGAAAAGGTGCACGGCCTCTTAACATGTTGTGTACACATGCTTTAGAAAAATGTTTAGGTAAACTTAAACTTTTAGATATTTGTGTTTCTTTGATGTTATTCTGCTTTGTATTCCTAATAAATAAAATAAAATAAATATCCTCTATGGCAAGCCTGGTTCTTACAATCGAAGCGAATGCCATCAACCTCTGTAACCCATAAACAAAGAAACCAAACTGTTTTAGATGATGGCTACACAAACGTAAGCAATACCCCATAACGCCGTTATTTTTCAAACTTCCCCCTTCCATACTGCACAGCCAATTTGAATCTGAAAAAGCGCAACTTGCATAATTAATCCAGGTATATTTAGTTCCCGTTTAGTGTTTCATTATAGCGACATACGGGGCATGTCGCTATAATAAAACACTAAACTATTATAAAAAACTACAGTTACAAAACTGGACTCTAACTCATAAACTTTTAGGTTTATGTTCGAATGAAGTGGTACTTTAGTGGTAAATTAATTTTATTCACCTGTAGCCTACCACAAAATAGGAAGGGACAGAAGATCTGGTCTCGATTTAGAATATTTCGATTATAGTAGCTGAAACGATGATGATGATAAATTGACAATAAGTTATCGAGTCGCGTCACTAACGGGGCAGCAGTGGAGTGGCTCTATAGCAGTCACATAAACACACACTACTTCAAATAAATCAGAAATTCTTTTTAGTGGCTTGGTTTTATTCGCAAGCTAATCCGTCAAAATGGAAAAAAAAATCTATTAAAATATAAAAAATACAAAAAAAGGACCTGCGCCCATTATTGGGAAGGCACGGCAAATGATTTTTAGGTGACGAATAGTAATTAATTTCATTAATCACCCAGTAGCACCTTAATTTCATAAATCTAGCCGTGGTATGCTCGTCTCGTCTTGTTTTATTTAATTATACGTCTCATATCGTCCCGATAGTGGGCGCAGGCCCTTAGCCCTTTTTTTAGTTTAGCTGTGTCATTTGTTAGCGCGCTCATTGGGGACAGAGAGCGAGTCTTCTAAGCCCATATTTACTGTGGTGGAAGTGGTTGCTAGTACGTCTAGACATGCTAACTCATTATTAAACCCACTTAAATACCTTCGGCCCAAGTGTGACCGACAGGGAAAACTTTGGACTCGCCCACGAACTTAGTTCGATGTAGGTAGTAAATTAGTAGGTAGGTCCATTATATTAGAGACTACATTAAATAAGTTTTAAGAGCTGGTGACTAAGTGGTCAACGTCTTGACAGATACTAGGCATTCTTTTGTAGGTCCTGTCTTGAGTTTATAATTGTAAGTCCCTCAGGACTTTTAGGAATCTACGTACAGTCAGCATCAAAGTCGATGATCACATTTAGATTTTCAAAAGGTGAAAGAAATCTTTCTGCCTCATCGTCAGTTCTACATGCTATGTGCCTCACCCACTGACACTTCAGCTTGCTAATTCGTTGGGCTACCCAACCCTGTAGTAGTAGTCCAAAAACAGCCTAGTATCTTTATTTAAGAGTTACAAATTCAAATTCTTTATTACCAAACTTTCAAAGCAAAGCCCATAGTGATACTCGTAGTAACAATTAACCTCAAAACTAGTGTTATTGATAGAGGTCTTAAAATAGTGAAACCGCACAATATGTAATCATTATCATCATTTCAGCTATAGCACGTCCACTGCCCAACATAAGCCTCTTCCAGTGTTTTCCAGATCGGCAGATTGGAAGCCGATGGTGCAGAAATGTTCTAGAATGGAGGCTACGTACCGGCAAGCGGAGCGTAGAACTTACTCCAACGAGGTATAAATATACCTGATAAAGGTTGCAGGAAACCGCTGAATGCAAGCCGCTTTTAATATGTAATAGTCACTACAGTTGGCTTGCTACAAGGGTAAAACTAGTGATGGGAACAAGCGCTAGATTATGAAGAAATTGGTTTTGGAATCATCGATGTGTAGATATTGTTAAAACTTACAGCTCTACATATCTCTCTGTGCGCTGTTCAGTCACGCGAGCCTTCAACATCAAGCTGAAAATATATCGGCTTTTGACGCGCGTGACTACTAGATAAGTCATACAGCCCAGAATATAAAAAAAATAAGTAGGTATTCTCGTGTCAAGAATACAAATATTTAATCAGACGTTACTTATAAGCTTCTGATAAAATCATGATCCCTTATTATTATACAGAGTGTAACGAAAAGGTGAAATAAAACTTTAAGGGGTTATTCTACGGCTAAATTACATCAACTTTTTCTATGGGACCAACATCGAATTCGCAAAAAAAAACACTTTCCCACACTAAAACGCGACCAGCTGGCATCAGTTTGTATGGAAACGTAAATTTTTTTTTTGAGATTTCGATGTTGGTCCTATAGACAAAGTTGATGTAATTAAGCCGTAGAATAACCCCTTAAAGTTTTATTTCACCTTTTCGTTACACCCTGTATACCTGGGAAAAAGCTAAATGCCTGTTACAAATAGGAGTAAATACATAAACCGTCCGATTTGGAAATCATGTTGGCCTAATATATAACGGTGGTGTCCTATGGCTGAAAAGATGATGACTTAAATGAATTATACAGGGTTATTTTTAATACATCAACCACCCCCTAGGGGCTGATTCTGGTGCTCAAATACAACAAATGGGACCACACATCGAAATCGCAAAAAAAAACAAATTCACTTCCCCAAACAAAGCCGCCGACCAGCTGACAGTTTGTATGAAACAGTGATTTTTTTTGCGATTTCGATGTTGGTCCCATACAAAAAGTTGGTATATTTGAGCACCAGAATCAGCCCCTATGGGGTTGTTGATGTTTTACAAATAACTCTGAATATTTAAGTCATCATCAATCGTAAATTTATTTTTTTCACGATTTTCTAAATTAGTTTTAACTTAAAAAACCGTGAAAAAATGTAATTTATATAAAAACAAAAAAGTAAGGAATATAACCTTATAGTTTTAAATCTATAATATAAAAATGAATCTCAGAATGTGTTGCTAAGCGCAAATCTCGAGCAGCTGAGCCGATTTCGCTAATTCTTTTTTTATTTTTTTTTATTTAGGAAATCAACGGCGATACATTGCATTTTAAAAATTAAATAGTTTCTTAAAATATACAGCTATTTATAGATTTCCACAGATTATATAAGAACGTAGTAAACCGGAGGTAGTAGTAACAGTTGCTCCATAAAACTTAAAAAGACATAAAACTAAACTTTTAAAAGCAAAATAAAAATAAGACTATTACCTAACAATATGCGCATCACGTTTCGTGTGGGTGTGTGAGTATGTGTGTATATCTGTGTGTATCTGTGTAAGTATATGTGCAGATACATAAAGATAATACATGATTTAAGTAATTTAGGGGCCACTTAATACCTTAATGGCATGTGACCTAAATGTTGCCTTACGGTAAGCAAATATATCTATCCCGCTGAAAATCTCGTTGTATAAACGGGGCAAGCGCGACAAGACTTTTTTTATAATATTTCTTGAATTACGAGGATAGTTCTTACGGAGAGAAAAAATAATAATTAAAGAATCGACTGTTAGGCGGTACAAAGTTCACTGGGTCAGCTAGTACTAAATAACTACACTACTGAACAGAGGCCCAATCCCCGTAATTTAATTTCGCAATCCAGTGTTGATCCGCTCCCAGTAACATTACTGTCTAAAACTCATCATCATTTAGTGCCATCTTCTAACGAAGTTTGGAGAACAGTATGTGAAATCGTGGGCGGTCGCTGGCTAGGTCCTTGATTTCGCGGTAGCAAAGGCCCTTCCAATCTTTAATGTCGTCAAACCATTTGCGTCTTTGACGTGCTGGGGCTCTTTTTCCTGGTTTTTTTCCTCCAGAATTAGTCTCGTAAAAAATTCAAACTGCGCACCTCTCTGCAAATGTCCGAAAAAGGCAACTTTCCTTTTCTTGATCGTGCACATGAGCTCCTTATTCTAAATCTGTCTGTAATATCAAAAACTGTATTCTCGTAAACCAAAAAAAACTCAATTATAGTTCGTAATGCGACTGAAAATGGAAAAAACCACGATTAGATTTTTTATGTTTCATTGTCTGTCGCATTGTTTAATAATTTATATGGACTTAACCAATTATAAAATCTAAGAACGACTCATATTCGACACACTCCTTGGAAAGTATTCGTCGTTCTGTTTTGCATAACAGTTTATGATTTTTTAATGTGTCGATTATAAAATTCTTTAAATAATGTAGTTTGGTCCTTAGAACCCCACATACGTTAACATGACGTGACGTTTACACCGGATGATTATGTGGGTACATAAACCGTTAAACATATTACCCTCATTTGCGTCTCGCAATCAATATTAAGTTATGGCGAGGTTTGAAAAAATACAAAAGAAATCAGAATTCGATAACTCGGAAAACGTGAAAAATACGTGATGATTAGGATGCCCTAAGGATACTCCATCTAAGGACTTTCGCTTGTCTGCGATCTTTTGGACATCCTGTTTATATAAATTAAATCGCGTCCTATTTCAGCTGTAATTGACGGACACACCCAGGAAAAAAGAAGATTTTTTTCCGAATATAATTTAAAGTACGATGATTAACATCTTAAGAACTCAGGATCATAAGCCAATTAAAATGAGTGTCAGTTTTTGAGGTCTCATTAACGGAGAATAAGCCGATAAGGAGAACTTACTTTGAAGAAAGAAAATTCTTAATTTTCAATTCGACACTTCGTAAAACGAGCGTTTTTCACCAACTTTAAGGCAATATTATGTCAAGTTGTCAATGTTTGTGACTTCTAAACTTAGTATATATAGATTATGCAGTGTGACTGACGCATAAATTATGTAGTTAAGTTTGGGGGAAACCGCTACTAAAATATAGCTAAGATCCATCTCTGTAATATCAGCTTTAATACCAAAAAAACTACATCAATATCGGTCAATTCGTTTGGGAGCTACGATGTCACAGACAAATCACAGATACACACGTTAAACTTATAAAACACCTCGTTTTTGTTAGGGGTTTCAAAATACCTATTTACATCCATTTAGAACACTGCTTCTGTTTCTTATTTTAGTGTATGAATAATATGACCTTGACGTGACCTTTCTTCCCCAACTTGTGTCAGTTCTGCGAGCGATGTGGCCTGCCCATTGCCATTTTAGTTTTGCAATACAAAAAGCTATGTCGCTTAATTTGGTTGTTCTACGGATTTCTTTATTTTAGATAGATCTTATCTAGCAGAGAATCACCTAGTACAGCTTTCTCCGGAGCACGGTGGTTGACGACGTTGACGAGATAACTGCAATGCTCTTATTAAGAAAGAAAGAAGAAAGAAAGATAAGACATTTATTATACATTGGACATCACACACAAACAGTAAAAGACACAATACATTATTTAAATTAAAAATAAAAAAAATAAAATAAGAAAGGAGTAACAAAATAAATTTATAATAGAAAAACGAGTAAACCAAGCGGTGTCACTGTGTGCCTGTGATGTCCGGGATAATGGGACCTCACTCAGCTTGAGCCACGGCCTGAGTAGGCCGCGACGCTGGTTTTCAGTAGGCCCCGCTGAGTGAGGTACACGGACGGACAGTCGACGAAACTTAAATAAATAATATGCATATTAAATATAAAAAGAAATAAACATAAAGACAATAAACGTACGTAAACTAATGAATAGACAGCGTTATAATTATTACTTAAATAAATATTAGGTTTCGCGTGGAGAACAGATTAGGAACATAATTGTGTGTTGTATAGATATAATAGTTATGCATCAAGGAATCGTCACGGCCGCCAGTCACACTAGGCATTACCGATCATTCCGGCCGAACGCCATGAGCGGTATTAGATGTACATGCCGTTCGCAATATGGCCTGAGTTTATATTTCGCGTTAAATCACGTGGACAGCGCTTAAGTTTCCACTCGCGCCGAATTTGTCCCTCTTGGACAAGACTTTGCAGCATTCGTTAAGAAGTCGATCTGATTCGAAGAAAGACGGACCGAAGGGTTTCCAGGTCGGCCACGGCAGGTTTCCGCTTATTTTATTAGACTAGGTATAATACTTGAACATTATTCCTTAGAGGATTATCTCGTATATCTTTCCTAATTTATCTCGTCTAATTGTTACTACTCTCGTCTTTGTTTCAGACATGGTGACAGAGCTGATTAAATTCTATGACATAGATAGGTACAACAGGTGAGCGTGAACCTTGAAATTAAATGCGGCGGTTAAATACAGGCAAAGCTACAAATGACAACAATGTCGGAAATGTGACGGTGCGACCGCAAATTTTTGTTTTGCAAGAGCTGTCTGGAAAGTTGGTTAAGTAGGTACACAGATCCGCTGTCCTAAAAAAAGTATTACAATGCTCCACAGTGGGTCTAATGTGGATTATGCTTATGTTTTTAGTCAAAGTGTAACTTTGTTATACATTTTAGGAGGACTTATTATTTTATTGATAAAGGCAGGTTGAACTCTTTAAGATATGCCATTATATTACGTAATTTAAATATAAATGGAACATTTTTCGTAATCTAAAATTTAAACGCGCATCAAAGCGATGAGTTAGTATCACACAACAAACAACACTTCCTTATTCAATAGTTTTTTTTATCGAATATAGTATCTTGTTTCTTTTTATTAAAAAAATTACCATCTTTGCGCATAAACTTCTTCTTCCACGGTCCTACATAGTATTTTACGATCTTGAATAGTCTAATTTAGCATTCTACCCGCGACAGAAGCGCCAGGTCTCTGTGGTGTGGTCGTAAATTAAACTCTACGTCTCCTGTAATATCCGCTCATACATTTGTAGTTCAAACAATGTCGGGAAATACTACGTTATTGCTAGTTTCAAGATCATATTATATTGTAATATTATTGTGCTATTCATAATATATTTATTTTCCTGTAATTTGTTTCTTTTGTGTGGTGTACAATAAAGAGTATCTACCTATTCATTTTTCTAATAACATATGCAAAAGTTTGTTTGTTAATCAAACACACTTTAACGGCTGAACGGAATCAGCTGAAAGGCACACATTTAAGATAAACACATATTTTCATTCTGTTTTTGTGTTCCGTATGATAATTATTCATAATTTTTTGGCAAATTTTCAAGACTACGCAGACGAATTCATGGGAAAAAGCCAGTATAACTATTGAGACTTTATTACGAAACTTAGATTACAAGTAGTTCATACGCAAACCAATTAAGAACAACTCGTATAAGGCTTACAGCGGAGCGGCACTTGGAAGAATTCGACAAGAAAATTAATGTCCTATCCGTAGCTCTGTTGGAAGAAAGTCGCTCGGATAGCGAAAGGACGTGGATTCGATACCTGCGTACTGACGAACTTTTAAAACTAATACCCATGGATATAACATTTGAATTTGTTTTTATTTGAAATTAATTATTTATTATATTGAATGTCAATTCATGAAGCACATTTTCTTGCGTCTTAAAAACAAACCACTTTGTATTCTTTTTTAATACTGGTCATTGTTGGTCAAGATATTTCCTTGCACGTATCAAGTATCATTTTATGTATATATGTATATTGTATGTACATGTATTTTATATTATAGTATAATATATTATTTTTATGTATGTATACATGTATGTTGTTATATTCATTTGTATCTGGACTTACTCGTATAGGTATATTTATCCATTAGATATATAAAATTTCACACTAAGCTCTCCGCACCACTTTCCCCTTCTTTTTATCTGTCTTCTACCTAAAGGTTGTCTGGAAGAGATCGCTTTTAGCGATAAGACCGCCTAAATTGTGCATCTTTCTGTAAACACAAATTGTTACTTCTTTGTGTGGTGTACAATAAAGAGTATCTATCTATCTATCTATCTATATAAAGGTAAACATGGTAAAGGTCGCAGGAAGACGCTGAATGCAGGCCGCTTCTAACCGGCCAATTTGGGAGTCACTGGGAGAGGCCTATGTGGACGTCCTATGGCTGAAATGATGATGATGATGATTGGCATGCATTTAAACTGAAAGTCATTGGGGGAGGTCTTTGTTCAGCAGTGGACGTCCGAAGGCTGCAATGATGATAATGATGATGATGCATTTAATCCCATAAATTTGAGCAGCAGTTTCCCAAATACTTAGTCTATGATCATCATCAATCCCTCAAAGTCTGTGGACGAAACTTGACGTGGTCTCTCACGATGACTAGTACCTACCTATTACATCAATTTAAATTTGCTTAGCAAGCTATGAAGATTTCTCTGAAAGATAAAATCTAAAAATGAAGTCACCCGACAGAAAACGATGGTCACAGTCACATTTGCCAAACCGATACACGATACACCAAACACACACACACACACACAGAAAGAGACACACACACAGAAAGAGACACACACACAGAAAGAGACACACACACAGAAAGAGACACACATACACACGCACTCGCGCGCACACTTAGGCACACACGAACTTTTATAGGTACTTGTCCATAGGCAATAAGAAATTCATAGAACCTATCTTAAAGGTAGGTATGATATTATATTTACTTTATTCTATGTAAATCGCTGTATGGAGAGCGGGGCTTTGTGACACAAGTATTTAGTTACATAAAAGAAATCCTCGACGAAATACAGAAATGTAAAAACCTGATACTTATTAAGAATTTGAATTTGATAACCGATGGAGTAGACATATTATGTTCTTAAGTGAAGACCGCAACTTGGCAAACGCTGCGTACAGCGCCCTCCGATAAGTAGAGCGATGGATAGGCAAAACTGCTAACAGGGCAGATGGAAAAAAATTGCATTGAAAGAGTCTGAGGCCTGTGCCTAACAGTGAGATATACAGAGTGAAAAAATCCCACGATCCCAACCTTTTTAGGAGTTTAATAAAAAAGTAATAAAACAGAGGCCCATCTCTCCTACGAAAAACGAAACAGCCTGTCGTAGCATTTCATCCCGATTAATCCTGTAAGTACATTTGAACCTTTTTGTCGGAATTAAGTCCAACCTTTTTCGATACTCGCCCTAATCAACGCCTTTCCGTTTTTAATTTCGCGCCTTCGTATGTTGGAAATACGCTGCCCGGTTTTAGGGTTCCTTTGATACGGTTTATCATCAGTCTTTTAATGCCCAGTTTATGTAATATTCGCATAAATTATGTATTTTTTTAGGGATCTGTACAAGGACGTAGCTATTCACCTGCCTGTTTGTCTGTTCCATCCATGTGTAAGTTACGAGCTCGTTAACAGAAAGATTAACAACTGAAGTTAATTTGGGTATATCGTTGTCTCAAATATTCATTAAGTATATTAATTTTTCATTTTCCCTTTCCGGAAAGGGTGCCTATTAAATTTGTTTACCTACTTTTATTTGAGGTGTTATCTAGAACTCATAACTTAGGAAACAACTGACTATATTTTATGTGTGTTACCAGTGATGACATAATATGGAACTGAAACGTGGCCTCACTATTGGCCTCATAAGAAAGCTCAAGGTCGCACAGCGTGCTATGGAAAGGGCTATGCTCGGTGTTTCCTTGCGAGATAGAATCAGAAATGAGGAGATCCGTAAACGAACAAAAGTCACTGACATAGCCCAACGGATTAGCAAGTTGAAGTGGCAGTGGGCGGGGCACATAGCACGTAGACCAGACGGCTGATGGGGCAGAAAGGTTCTAGAATGGAGGCCGCGTACCGGCAAGCACAGCGTAGGACGTCCACTCACAAGGTGAACAGACGACCTGGTAAGGGTCGCAGGAAGACGCTGGATGCAGGCCACTTCCAACCGGCCAATCTGGAAGTCAATGAGGGTGGCCTATGTTCAGCAGTGAGTGGACGTCCTATGGCTGAAATGATGATGATGATGATGATGATATTTTATGTAAAAGTATCATATTATTTGTAGTTGTAGTAAGCATATATACGTCCCCCTACATGAAATCGGTCTCGTCTCAACTATGACTAGGTTTGGCCAGCTCCATAACGCGGGCCCAGTGGTATGGTGTGTGTGTGAGTGAGTTTGTGTGTGTGTATAAGGACGGACCTAAACCTTACTGTCAGATCAATAGTCCAACCGCCTTGGACTCTTACTAGGCTCTAGGATTCTATTATGCGATATTAGCCGGGACCAACTTTTAACGTTCCTTCCGAAGCAGAGAGATACTTGTAATAAATATTACTTTTTAGTGATATTTTTGTGATTGGAATGTTAACCCATTTACTTTTAACCGCGGAGTAGGTTGCTTAGCTTTGGTATTCACCACCAAAGCGCCACCACCGAGCTACATTACAAGCAATAGTAAAAGTACTTGTGAACATTATTGCCCGTTTTATCAGTTTTTGTCAAAACACGATTCGAACTTGACAAGTATTGTTGAATTAAACAACACGCGTGTTGTGATTGTAGCGCTAGGAGGCCTGCGGTCGAGCGGCTTGAAATCAAATTTTATGTTTATCAAAGATTAGTTAATATAGGTTTCAGAAAAGGCTTACAATTTAAAGTTAAATAAATTTCAGTATAAGACAAATAACATGGTGGGTAAAATAAAATCATATAGTTGTCTGGTATACACAAGATAAATATGCATTTATAGTCTTCTCCAGCCACACACAGCCGAGTAGTAAAGTAATCGGAAATAGCCTGTGTCTGTGTATGGTCTATAATTGTCCTACTTTTACCCAGGTTTTTTAATGTGGGATTTTTTTAATTTGTCAGGTATGCTTTTTAATTTGTTTTAAAAATAATGGCAAAGAGTTTACCTAAGTAGTTAATTAGATTAATTAATTACTGGTCATCATCATTATCAGGTTTTGAGGAGTACATTGCTAGACATAGGCCTCCCCACAGAGAGCGGCTCTGGGCTGTTTGAATCCAGCAGATTCCCGCAACTTTGACTAAGTCATTGTCTACCCAGGCTTCCTTTTCTTCTTCTAAATGCTTAAAAAAAATGTATGATTGTTTTTGTGATGCCCACTCTGCGTCTTTCAGTTCGTATACTATTTAGTCGTATAAAATAAAAATAATCGAACTTGTTTACAATGAGTAGGATCCTACTACTTATAAGTTAGCAATAGCTTATGAAAATTGCCCTAATGCGTATCTAACACATCTGCAAACATATTCTTTGCAATCTTTGCAACCATCAGATTTTATTGTACCGAACCCAGTTGCCAAACGGTCGCTGTTTATGAAGCAATGTCGGTTAACACCGTCCAGTCCGAGCAAAGTGCGAATAGACGTCAAAGCGAATAAAATGGACCATAAAAACTGGACAGATTTGACCTTTTTACGGCAAAGGTTTTCGGATACTTTATTGAAATGTTGTATGTGTTTTTAAATAAAAATATATGGGTAGAGATAACAAAGCTTCTAATCAGATATTTATATACAGGGTTATTTTTAATACATTGACAACTCCCTAGGGGCTGATTCTGGTGATCAAATATAACGACTTCATATGGGACCAGCATCGAAATCGCAAAAAAAACACTTCATACAAAGCCCCCGAACAGATGATATCAGTTTGTATGAAACAGTGTTTTTTTTGCGATTTTGATGTAGGTCTCATACATGAAGTTGTTGTATTTGAGCACCTCAGCCTGTAGCAGGGAAGGTTGATGTTTTATAAATAGCCCTGTATGTGTTTTATGAGTTAACTTTGTTGCAGGAGATGATTCTACAGGTCAAATGAATTGAATTCTTAAAATAACAACTTATATGAACAGATAACAACTCGACAACCTACCACACAATGTCAAATTTTCTCAATTGATATTGATCTCTAAATGTCGGACTTAAAGTTGAAAATCGGTTCAAAGACCTTATACTTTTTGAGTGGGTTATAGGTCAAATCGGAGTCATGGATGTCATCCTCTATTTTCTTCCTTAGGAAGTCATTTAAAATAGTAGCATATGTCATTTTCTGAAACTCCAAAACAAATTTATAATATAAACTATAAGAACTATACTGTTGAAACTTGGTAAGTAGATGTAGTCTGTGAACCGCATTAAGATTTTCACACAAAAATTGAAAAAAAAACAATAAATATTGGGGGTTCCCCATACTTAAAACTGAAACTCAAATGTTTTTTTTTTTTCATCAAACCCATACGTGTACAGGATAGGTCTACAAAAATGATACTGAGGTTTCTAATATCATTTTTTCGTTTGATTAAAAGGGGGTCTTGCTCATGCAAAATGTGATTCGCATTTTTTTCTAAAGTGAATAGTTTGCGCGAGAGACTTCAAAAGTGGTAAAATCTGTCGCCCGCCCCCCTGTAACTTCTAAAATAAGAGAATGATAAAATTAAAAAAAAATACATACGTACAATGCAAATTTCCACCGAAAATTGGTTTGAACGAGATCTAGTAAGTAGTTTTGTTGTTATTATGTCATAAATCGTAAACCGCAATTTACCTTTCATTCAATCAACTCAAATATTACTTTTTTATTTAATTAGCCATTTCTGTTCCACTGCTGGGCAAAGACCTCCCCAAACCTCACCACTTAACTCAAATTATTAAAAAGGTTTGGATTCGGTAGGTTGACGAGCTGTCGTCTATACCTACAAATTTGTACGGAACCCTCGGTGGGCGAGTCCGACTCGCACTTGTCCGATTTTTATTAGTAAGATTAAATTTAAAAATTCTTATTCTACTTATTGCATTGAATTTCCAACAACTTTTCTTTGTATAGAAACTAAAAAGTCATGGTTCTTATACAGAAATGCAATTTACCCTGAAACGGAAAAGTTCACTGACTTACTCAGTATGAACTCTAGAAGTCCGTAACTTCATTACATTTCCTTTCCTGGTAATGAAATATAGCCGGCTATCAGGAGCTTTTAAGTTCTGCTTAACTTGCATGTTGTTGATAAACCTATATAAAGTTTTCTTAACTCTTTTAAACACTTTCTTTTCATGGGCCTACTCATCACTAGAAATCTATAATTAGAGTAGGTAGTTAGGTATATTCTTAGTAGGCAATACTTGTATACATTTAGGCGAAAAATAAAGCAATTAAATTATTTTATTCAACCTTTTTACTTTTACCTAACAGGTAAGTAGACTTTATGTAATGTGATATATAAACAAAACGTTAATAAAATTTCAAATCGTTGCAATGCTCTTATAAAGCGTCACAATAGCGAAGCGTTGCGTGTCATGCCCTGTTCTGTGGTAACAATCTCTAGACCTAAGATTGACATCTTACCTCCATCATCATCACTTCAGCCATAAGACGTCCACTGCTGAACAATGGCCTCCCCCAATGATTTATCATGGGGCAGGCGGGTTGGCGAGCGCTGTTTTTTATAAGATTTCGCACGAAGACGCTGCTGCCCGTCTCGTGCTCAGGAATTAGTCGCCTCTTACGACACGCCTTCTGTTGGCGGTGGGGAAGTGTATTCTTTACGGCTGTCCCCACATGGCACGGCACGGCCTCCATGTGACATGTAATAAAGATATTGAATTGAATAACCGGTATTTATATACGTTACTCAATAGGGAATATGTTTTATTAACACGCGATAAATCCATCCAGAGTTCGTGGAGCGTGGCTTGCTTCAACCCGTGCACGATCAAAATCGAGCAACACGTCTGTCTACCACACCGACCGCGCCTTTGGATCGCGCTCCTGGCCCCCTATTCGGAACCGTTCGAGCAAATTGTTGACCAGAACACGTGATACTATAGAATTTTACGTAAGTGTCACATAATTTACCGGTTGTTAATTTTTTATCGAAGAGTTCTGAATCGGGGTCCTGAACCGCTCTATCGGAGAGCGGTGGATTGTCCGAGTTAGACATAGCTGATTATCTTCTAAGGGTAGTCTCTGTTGCTTCACCTGTTGAGATTTGGTTTATCATAATCCCAACCAGACCACGTCCAGGCTAGACCTTTTCTAAAGACCATCACTAAGTCATCGGCTATTTATTCCATTCCACCCACTGCCCTTTTACGTATAGATGATATACGACACTGCGCTGCCTTAAAATATAATAAATAGTTTTTACAATCACACCAATTATCTAGCCCCAAACTAAGCAAATCTAGTACTATGACGACTAGGTAACGGATCATCATCATCATTATCATTTCAGCCATAGGAACGTCCACTGCTGAACAAAGGCCTCTCCCAGTTACTTCCAGATATTTTTTATTAAGGCCCCTTGCTAATACTCACCACGCTAGGCAGGCAGGTGGACGAGCGCAGTTTTTAATAAGATTTTGCACGCAGACGCTGCTGCTAGAGTGCTACATGAATTAGTCGCCTCTTAGGTCATGCCTCCTGCTGGCGGCGGGGAAGTGTATTCTTTACGGCCATCCCCACACGACACACGGCACAAATAACGGATAAACATACCTAAATCATCATCATCATAATCATTGCAGCCATAGGACGTCCACTGCTGAACATAGGCCTCCCTCAATGTGGACAGACGACCTGGTAATAGTTGCAAGAAGCCGCTGGATGCAGGTCATGCAGGCCGCTATCAACCAGCCAATACTTAAATACCTTTATAAAATTCCATGGCTAAGGTTCAAAGCTCGTTCTCATTATACAAACATTAAGTCTACATTAAGCCTCATGGCATTAAGTCCACCTTTTGTATGATTTTTTAATCTGTGCAATAAAGTCTAAATAAATAAATAAATAAATAAACATTTGCCCCTTGCGGGATTCGAATCCGCAACCGCCTGTAGTTCGGATCGCGAACCGCTACACCAGACCGTCGATGCCTTGTTGAAGGGCACCCTAAACTGCATTGTCAATTCACGCTCTCCGTTTAAAAATCAAGAAGATAACATAACTAACCTACATTAAGCTGCTCAAAGCAGAGGCGTCTTTACCTATGGTGCAGGGTGTACGTTGCATACGTGTGCAGCGGTCCTAGGGGGCGCCGAGCGCCGCTTGCAACTTAGTACCCATTCCATTTAGACCACGCGCTTCCTAGGGGGCGTGATGTTTGCACGCGGGTGCTACATGCGCTAGAGACGCCTCTGGCTTAAAGTATGCATATGTCTCACTGCAGGGCATAACCTTACCTCAACTATGAGGTGGTTTGGGCCATACTTCACTACGCGGGCTCAGTCCGGTGTGGTGGAGGGATATTGTAAGGCCAGGGCCTAAACTTTACTGTCAGATATAATCGAGCCGCCAGAAGGCCTCTGTCTAGGCTTCACAACTAGTATCAAGCCGGTACCAACTTTAAACGTGCATTCTGCAGCATGGAGATACTTGCATGCGTAAAATTAATCATGTCACTTTAATAATTATGGTCACCCATCCAGTCACAACCGCGGCATGGGTTGGTAAATTTTGATAATTACTGCCAAAGCGCTGCTGCTAGCACTCTGAGAATACAAGCACCTCAACAACAAGCTGCTTATTGCAGACTTTATATTCACATAAAAATTTTTGAAAACAGGAGTATACTTCTGCTACATGGGAGTACAGACTTGTCCAGTGAAGCCTTCGGCCATCATTTACGCAATGTTCATAAAGGCTAAAAGCTGAAGTTAATTCGATAGGGCGGGCGGCGGCAATAAATAAACGCTTCATTCCAAGTATTCCAACATTGGAGAAAGCTCTTTCCAAATTAAGCGAGTACACTCAAAAGCGTTAAATAATTATATTGTCTATGAAGGGTCAGGGCTAAAAGAAAACGAGGATTGCAGAGTAAAAGTTAGATATATATTTACGACTAAGATGATACATCGAATGTGGCGACAATAGAAGTGAGTGACAGAACATATCTTACATTAATGTCAGTTTGACGTCACTGGATACGTTTTATTATACCATCAAAATAGCGCACAATGTTGCGTTTGGTTTTACAATCCAACACCTGCCCATAAAACAAACGCCAACAATAACTTGGAATAAAATATATAAAAAAACAAGTAAGTTAATATTCGAACACAAAAAATCGCATACAATGCACTAGCATGAAGTTTATATAACATACATATTATACAAAAACAGAAATAGATCTCCAAGACACATTTCTTTGAATTGATACAATTATTTCACAACAGTTACAGTTCTAAAAAGAGATCCTAAAGTTGAGCTGAGATACAAACTTATTAAACTTAACACTTGACAAAGGCTTTGTCAACAAATCAGCTGTCATGTCTTCAGTAGACAAATATTCAATCTTTACCAAACTATTCTTAACAACATCTCTAATAAAGTGGTGTCTTATGTCTATATGCTTTGTACGCGCGTGATACATACAATTCTCACTTAATTTTTGCGCTGATTGATTATCATTAAATAATATAGTTACACAGTCTATATTTAAACATTCTTTCAAAAAGGTACGAATGAATAACGATTCTTTACAAGCATCAGCAAGAGCCATATATTCTGCCTCTGTGCTCGACAATGCAACAGTTTTCTGTTTGCGACTCTCCCATGACACTGTGGAATCACCTATTTTAAATACATACCCCGTGTACGATTTCCTGTCAACTTCACAGCTGGCCCAGTCCGCATCGACGTAACCTCGCACGTTGAGGCCGGATTTTTCATACACCAGTCGGTAGTTGATGGTTCCTTTTAAATACCTCAAGATGCGTTTCGCAGCTTTCCAATGTGCATCAGAGTAGCAGTCGTTGAACTGAGACAGGAAGCTCACAGAATGAGCTATGTCGGGCCTAGTGCACACAGCAATGTACATGAGACATCCTATTAAGTTTCTATATTCTATATTTTCAGTCTTCTTTTCTGCTTTATGTAATTTCAGTCCAACCTCCATCGGTGTGGACACCGGTTTACAGTCTTCCATCTGAAACCTTTTCAAAACAGACTTTATGTAATTAGTTTGATCAAGAGTGATGACATTTTCCTTTTCTGTACAAACTCTCATTCCAAGAAATTCATGGACCATTCCCAAGTCTTTCATTTCATATTCGTTCATCAATTGGTCCTTGACTTCCTTCTTTGTCTTGTTTGAAGACGAGAATAACAAAATGTCATCAACATACAAAGCAATGATCGTCAGTTGTTTCTGCTCATATCTAAAATAAACACAAGGTTCTACTGATGATTTCTGAAAATGCATTTTTCTTATCAGTGCGTCATTTATTTTATCATACCAGCATTTGGCAGCTTGCTTTAAACCATAGATGGATTTGTTTAATCTATAAACTTGTTTTTCCTTCCCCTTTATAATAAATCCTTCTGGTTGTTCCATCATTACTTCTTCCGTTAGGTCTCCATTCAGAAATGCCGTTTTGACATCTAGTTGATCTATATTTAGGCTGAGTTGGGCAGCAATGGCAAATAACATTCTGATCGTAGAGTACCTGACTACTGGAGCAAAAGTTTCCTGGTAATCTATTCCATGTTTCTGAGTGAAACCTTTTGCCACCAAACGAGCTTTATAGTTTAGTACTTTTCCATTTAAGCCTCGTTTTATTTTAAAAACCCACTTACATTTCACAGGTTTTTGCCCTTTCTTTAAGTCTGTTAAAGTCCAACATTTGTTTTTATAAAAAGAGTTATACTCATCTGTCATTGCATTACGCCATTTCTTGGCATCTTCACTGCTCAAAGCCTCCTTCACTGTGACCGGCTCATCCACGTTCCCGTAGCTTGCCATTGCTGCCATACCAGCATACTCACTGGTGTCTGATTGGCTGAAGAAGGTTGAGGTCTCTTCTGAGTCGTAGTATGAACTTCCTGGAATGTAAGTTTCATCCAGCACATCATCTGCACTTTCTACAGTTGAGTTACTTGAGTCAGTGTCATTCGATTGAATAATCTCTTGTCGTCTCTGCTTTGGCTTATAATTATCATCATCATCAGATAGACTTATATAATCAGAACCAGCCCCAAACTGGTTGTCATCGAATGACCCTGGCTCAGAGTGAAGTTGGCCAGTTGATTGCTCTCCACTACTATTAGTAGTTTCTACTAAAATAGCGGGCGAGAACAAGTCAAGATTATCATCATGTGACGTTATAGCATCATTTTTAGAGGTATCGTTTTTATTAAATTTACCCTCAAAGAAAACAACATCACGGGCTATCACTATTGCCCTAGGGTTATTGATATCTACAAGCCTATAGCCTTTAGTCTCTTCACAATATCCTATAAAATTGTATAGTTTACTTTTAGGATCTAATTTCTTCCTCTTTGAAATTAAAGCATATGCTCTGCATCCAAATATTTTAAAATGACTGACATTTACCTTCTTTCCTGTAAATTTTTCTTCCGGAGTGGCTCCCATTACTGCTTTAGTTGGTGTCCGGTTTTTGATGTATACCGCTGTCTGCACTGCCTCAGCCCAGAAGCGCTCGTCCAGACCAGCATCCTGCAGCATACATCGTGCCTTTTCTACAATCGTCCGGTTGGCTCTTTCACTGACTCCGTTCTGAGCCGGTGAATACGGGACAGTCTTCTGGTGAATTATCCCGTGCTGTTCTAGATAAGCCTGAAATTTTTTATTCACATATTCAAGACCATTGTCACTTCTTACAACTTTTATTTTCATCCCTGATTGATTTTCTACGAGAGCCTTGAATTTAATAAAACTCTCAAACACTTCATCTTTGGATTTCAGAAAATAAACAAATGATTTCCTTGTAAAATCATCTGTAAATAACAAAAAATATCTACACCCACCATAAGATGCACATGGCATTGGGCCACATAAATCAGTGTGAATAAGGCCTAAAATTTCTTTGGACCTATTTTCAGACCTTTTAGGGAAAGGTAGTCTAGTTTGCTTCCCCTTAACACAAGTCTCACATGATTGATACTGAGAATTATCATAATTAATTCCATTGACCATACCTGATTTCATCAAGTGCATGCTTCTTGAATTCAAGTGCGCCAGACGTCGATGCCACAGCTCTTGAGTGTCCAGAGTTTGCCTACCAGTAACCTGTTGACAACTGTTTGAATATTCCTCATCATCCCCCCGTGTTATTGTCGAGCACTGAGGTTTCACATTTGACTCAGCATTATTTATAGACTGTGAACTACAGCTTAGTGCAAACCCTATTGTATCTAGCTGATAGACACCATTAGTATAAGTAGCAGTGGCTAAAATTTCGTTACAGTCATATATTTTACACATTTTGCTATCAAATGTTACATTGTAACCTTTTCGAGTTAATTCACTAACAGATAGCAGATTATGCGATAACTTAGGAACATAATAAACATTTGTAATTGTTCTTTTACAGTCTTCAAGTGAAATTGTCACATTACCTTGACCTGCAGTCGACAGTTCATCACCATTAGCTACACTCACTGTTAACACATTCTTAGAATTAAAGTCACTCATAACCGACCTGTTATTACACATATGGTTTGTTGCCCCTGAGTCCACATACCAAACATCACTTCTTAAATTCGTCGATAGTGCTGAAATCAGTACTTTGGACTTGCACTGACCATCCTTCTCGTTTGACGTCTCGTTCTTGTCTTTCTTCATCTTTTGTGGACAATTCTTCATCACATGCCCTGGTTTCTTGCACTTGAAACATTTCATTGTCTTCTTAGCAACCAAAGCGCTCACCGTCTCCTTGTCATCGCGACGTTGGTACTCTTGTAGCAGCTTTGCCTTAACAATTTCACTCGATAAAGTTGTGTTATTGTTCTCCAGAGCCATTATTAGTGGATCGTACTCTTGTGGCAGACCACTTAATATAATCACAGCCACAAAGTCGTCGTCTAACGGGGAGCCTATGTCACAGAGCTGTTGAGCTAACTCAGTAACGGTGGATAAGTATTTGTCCATGTTACCCTCAAGTTTCGTAGCGAAAAGACTTCGAAGGAGACTCAAACGTCTGCTCAGGCCTCTGTCTTCATATGCGTTCTTCAAATTGGTCCACGCAGCCTTGGCTCCCGCTGCATTACGTACATGGGGATACGCCGAAGAATGAACGGACAAACATATTTTTGCCAGCGCTTTCATGTCACGTTTTTCATCAGGTTTTGTGGTGTCGGTTGGTTCTATGCACTCCCATAGGTCTTCATGCACCAATATCATCTTCATAGCAAATTTCCAATTATGATAGTCTTGAACTCCACGTAGTTTCTCAATAGGAAAATTCGCCTTGTCGCTGCCAGTAGCCATCGCGAGGTTATGTGCTTACGCACGATGTTCACCAAAACACGATTTGTTACGCAAATTGAAAATATATCTACTAGCAACAGAGTTAGACCCACTGGGCCCATAACCTGAAGGGTCAGGGCTAAAAGAAAACGAGGATTGCAGAGTAAAAGTTAGATATATATTTACGACTAAGATGATACATCGAATGTGGCGACAATAGAAGTGAGTGACAGAACATATCTTACATTAATGTCAGTTTGACGTCACTGGATACGTTTTATTATACCATCAAAATAGCGCACAATGTTGCGTTTGGTTTTACAATCCAACAGTCTAGAATCAAGGTTGGTTTTCCTTGAGAGCTAACATAATATTTTATTGGGGTTACGATGTCAAAGAACGTTATCTACGAATACTAGAGTGTAAATTGACGGTCATATGCTATAAACGTCTGTCATTTATGATAAATGCTTGGTCACATTGGACATTTATTGTCACGATGAGCACATATTTTTTAAATATAAATTTTTAAAAAATATCCAATAAAGTAAGTCTTCAATGTTAAGTATTTGACAATAAAAACATACATTAAAACATTCCATTGGATCTGGATCCAACTCAAAAAAAAACTCGCGCGTAACGATTCGATACTTTTTAGCTTGTTCGTGTAGATTAATTTTAGAAATTTCATTTCGTTAAAAATCATCACTACTAAAGCCTGTCTTTCTTTTAATAATGCACTTATTTGTGACCAAATTTTTTTTTTCATAGTTTGTCAATAGAATTGAATGTGACGTTAGTGACAATAAATGTCCAAAATGTCCCGTCACATTGAGAAAACGTCCAATTTGCTCGGTTAAATGGTCAGACATTTATAACGTAACAGACACTTTACAACTCTAACGAATACATGTAATATTTGACGACGACCTCCGTAGCCGAGAGGCGAGTACGCCGGACTCAATGCTGCCCGTCGATTCTCGGTCGGGTCAATATAATAAACGAACTTTTCTATGTTGGGTCGGGTCTGGGTTGTCGTACTGTAGTTGATCGTTGATTGTTCTGATTTCTATAATACAAGTGTTTTAGCTACTGACCTTAAGATCAAGCAATGTATGTGATGTTGATTGTTGTCCAATTGGGTCACCACGCCACCATGAACAGACTACAGAGGCAATACAACAAGTTCTGTAAGGCACACGACGTCGATATCTTTGCTGATAGTCGGCAAAGATTCAGGCGTAAAATTCTGCAGTCTTTCGTACCGGTACTCTTGTGATAATCGGTTGTTGAAAAAACGTGTTTTAAATTGAAATTTAAAAGTTATAATGATTAAAATAAATTATACTTACATGGTTAGTAGCTTCGATTAATTTAAACTAATTTAAGCTTATAGTGTTTAACTTTTTGTAATAAACCTGTAGTCCACATTGCATGCCGTGGCAGCCTATAACTAAGACGACGCTTAGCTCTAAGTCAGTATAACTCAAAATATGTATCTTACTTGTATTAGTGTTTGTCTTGTTGGTTGTCCTAATAAATAAAATATTTATTTATTTATTTTTCGAGCTTCGTTCACATTTATGCAGTAAGACTGTGCTTCTTGGCTTTCCTAGGTCACCGAAAAATATCGCTTAGGTTTGATAAGTGAATTAGCGAGTAACAAAAATGTGATATACTATACATATACAAAATGGCCGTTTTTTGTAACGTTCACTAAGAAGTCGATTTTAGGGATGAAGGTGTAAAAATTCATACTTACCGTAATATTTGATAATAATTTTAACTTAAATATCTACGTCAAAAAGAGCTTGACAGACAGAGAGATCCTTAAAGGGTCCTCCTTTTTACAAATAAGCTTCATCATTATCATCATGTCAGCCGGGGACGTCCACTGCTGAACATAGGCCTCCCTCAATTACTTTCATTGGGGGGGATTGTCAATACTCGCCACGATTGGCAATCGGGTTGGCGAGCGCAGTTTTATAAAAGATTTCTCACGCAGACGCTGCTGCCCGTTTCGTGCTACAGGAATTAGTCCCCTCTTACGACACGCCTCCTGTTGGCGGTGGGGAAGTGTATTCTTTACCGCCGTCCCCACACAGCTCTATAATAAGCTTAAACTTGAGAAAAGAATAAAAAAGATAATAATAAGAGATTCTCATCAGACCAACTACATACTTATAATATGTATCCAAACTTAATTACCACTGTGTACGGCAACTGCAGCAGTGAGTGCAGTTATCAAAGACCTTATAATTTTTTTATATGTCATTTGAATTGAAAATTGTAAAACATATACTTTAATATCCACGACTGTACCTTCAATTTGACTGCAAAACTGGAATGATTCCGAGTTTTTTTTTGGCTTCACCAATAAACTTCTGGATGTCTTCGCATATAATTTGCTGAATGAACACAGCTCGCTTTGATCTAAAATGACATAAGAGGCACATGACGTCATGTGACGATATACCCGTATTTGAAGAATTAGAAGTGATGAAAAGGACATAATCAAAAGGTTCGATAGGTACTGATTATGGATTACACAAATAACGATGTAGCAATTGCTTTGGGGAGAGCTTAAAGATGATAATTTTGGACTTACTTATTCTTTGAAGGCAAACTAATAAATACTATTCCAAATTGAAGGTCTTAATTATAAGTTACTTTCTTCTAGGGTCTAGTTCTATTGCTTAAATACAACAACTTTTTCTGTGAGTCGGACTCGCCCACCGGGGGTTCCGTACTAGGTACATATTATAAATAATTCAGGATTTAAGTCTCGCAGTTTAATAACAAATAAATTACAAATTTAATTACAAATGTATAGTTTTAAGATTGTTTTCTGTACTTGTAGTATAAGACGATATTATTGGTTAAAATTCATAGCTCTAGGTCAACGGAAAGTAGGTACCCTATAAATTGTTATTCCCTTAAGAGTTTTGAAATATACGTTTTTTGCGGCATAAAATGCCGTATCTTTTTTTTACGGTAACACAATTGAGAAATAATATCAAAACGCATACACTCCTAAATAGTGAATTTGACAAAATCACAACCCAATATAATTATATCCTACTGGTTACTATCTACTACTACACAAAAACAAGACATTTTTAAAACAAACTGCAACCAAAATATTGCAATTCGTTTAATTTTAACCATATATTTAGCGTAGCGTTCCAAGTCTATTGTTTTAAGACGCAACATTCGAAAACTAAAATTCAATCTAAATGCAAGTCTTAGATAAACTGAAGACGAAGTGTAAACAAAAAATAAGATTCCTTTTATGAAAGGAATCTTATTTTTTGTTTACACTTCGTCTTCAGTTAGGAGCGCGTTCCAGGAAAGTGTCCCCTAGGATCGGTTGCATTTCCTGCAATCAGCGTTGCATTCGCTTTTTATGACGAAGCACGCCTCTTAAAGCCCTGCGATTTCTATAGGACTTGTGCATTAATAGCTTCACAGAGGAGGTCTTGTCTCTTATGTAGCGATCTTTTAGGCCAATTTTTTTATAGCCAGATCGGGGGGCATGGCAGTGCCCCCGCCAAGTCGAGCGCGAAGCAAACACTGCCGTACCATCCTTTACTAGAACCATTTCGACGCATTTTCAACCGACTTCAAAAAAGGAGGAGGTTCTCAATTCGACTGTATGTTTTTTTTTTTTTTTTTTTTTTGTATATTTGTTACGCGATTACTCCGCCAATTATCAATCGATTTTAATGATTCTTTTTTTGTTTGGTATATCATACTTCAGAGGTGGTCCCATATAAATTTTATCGAAATTGATTTAGAACTTTTTGAGAAAATCAACAAATATATACCCAGATAATATTTTGGTTGTGGTTCTTGTTACCTATCTTCGACAAAAATGAGCCGATTTTGATGATTTTTGTTTTATTGAATAGCTTATACTTCAAAGATAATATGATAAAAGTTTGCAAAATAAAAATCACCCCTAAGGGTAGTAAAATAGGGGATGAAATCGGTGTTCAGCAGTTAGATTAGGATTTATCACTAAAAATAGATTAAATAAGTAAATTTTATTAAAAAAAATAAAACCGACTTCAAAACACTGAAATGCTAAAAATAATCCTAACACTTAAGTACCTAATCAGTTACTTTTGGAGTCGGTGCAAACAAAAACATTGAATCTCTCATCGGCTGGCACCGACTCCAAAAGTAACTGATTAGGTACTTAAGTGTTAGGATTATTTTTAGCATTTCAGTGTTTTGAAGTCGGTTTTATTTTTTTTAATAAAATTTACTTATTAGGCCCCTATTTGAGAACCTCTGGATAAGACCAGAACGCAGAAATTTTTGTCATCCAGTAAGATATAATAACATACTTAAAATCCAAAATTTCATGTCTGTAGGTCATTTATTAGTTCCGAAGTTAAGCGAAAGCAAAGTTTCGCATTTATGACGCTCACTCACTCACTCACTCACTCATGATCATCAGAATAGAACTAGTACTTCCCATAAACTCAGAGAGCTGAAATTTGGTACAGAGTTAGGGTTTAATGGCCACATAAAAGGAAAACTATAAAACTAGGATAATCGAAGATCTGGAGTACCTGGTGACCCTGATTAGAAAACACAAGAGCCCAACCAAACTATTAGAAGAGATCGACATTCCTTTACAAAAAATATTCAACTTCATTTGGGCCGCTTCATTTGATGTCAAAACTCGAAGGTCTGAAGTATCTGATGAAGAACCCTCAGCTGGTCTCAGCTGTATAGAGATATGATAATGCCCCCTTCTACTATTGGTACATAAAAAAATCGACTGGTTATTCAATCAACGTTTTTCAAGTGGCAATTTTCCATCGTCTATGGGTAGCGGTTTATATAAAGAATAAGTTTGACATATTAACATTTTTCGTATAAAAAATGTGTCAAAACTTCAACTTTTTTTGTTGGATAAAATTATTTGGAGATTAAAAAATCGATAAAAAGATATACGAGAAAAAAAAAACAATCTTACTGTACTTAAGTAGTTCGGGTAGAGAGACAGACAGACAGACGGACCTGGCAAAACTATAAATGTTCCGTTTTGACTACGGAACCCTAAACGCCTAAAATTATCCGGCGGCTACATCTATCATATTTTTAATATTTGTGTCGATATATCGCTATATCATATCATATCATATCATATCGTCCTCCGGCTGATTACCGTTTTCAACTAAAACCAGTTTATTTCTAGACGCTACTTAACTTGTACACGCAAAGCTTGTGGCACTGATCAACGCTACGTTTTCACAGGTTTGTTATATGATATCAGTGCCTTGAGTTTTTGAAGTTTATGTATGTTTTACATTTTGATAAGACGTATAGAACTACAATGTGTAGTTTTTTGGACCCGACAAACTTTAAGGGTTGATTCTACGAGTAATTTCATCGAGAAAACACCCCCATATGTGGGGTCATTTTAAAATTTTTCATAATTATTTTTTTATCGTAAAATTTTATTATGCTATGCTAATTATTTTTATTAAAGTACATGCCACATTTTTTGATATTTCTTTCATACTTTTAAGTGAAAGACTTCTGTTTGTAAGTGGAATCAACTTAAATGCGCTGCGTCAGGGGTGTTTTAACTTTTAATAATTATTGACTGCCTCGACGTAGAGATACGGTTTTGGTATCATTGTTTAGCTTATATCAAATACTTTCAAGGGAATAAATAAAAATACCACCAAAGGGGGAGGGCTCTTTTCAAAGTTATTCAAGTAAATGTAGATAATTATCAAAATTTTAAAATGGCCGCCATTCCTAAAATATTGAGATTTGACCCCACATAATATGGGGGTATTTTCTCGATAAAATTACTCGTAGAATCTACAATTAAAGTTTGTCGGGTCCAAAAAACTACACATTGTATATGTATGAGACAAATGTCACTTAATTTGAGTACTTTCAGTTCACTTTTTTCAATAAAAGCTTGTCTTTATAAGTGTTTTTGTACTTTAATTTATTTATCCTACAAGACGATATTCTACCCTACTGCTGTTTTAGGACAATAAATGTACGCTAGTGCTGAAGAAGAAGCACAACGAACTGGATACGCATGACCATAATTAATATAGTACGCATAGGTACTTAATTACATGCCTATTGTAATAAAAAAACAGTGTAAGCAGAGGCTAGAAGCAATCAGGCTAGGTTTTATTTCCGCGCGAAAGCGATGTCTGCTGCGCTCTCACTGTTTGTATTGCTGTAATCACAGATACCTGATCACTGAATCGCTCGACTTACGAGTATGTTCTTCTGTGATGAACAGCAGGGCAATTTTCCGAGCACGTTGAATATCACGTATATCGATTATGGCACAGATTTTGGATTATTTGAGAATGTTAATACTCGTACTATCATCAACTTAGATTCTATTTTATTTGGAACGAGTTCATGTCTGTTCTACGAGTATTATCAGTAGATGGTGAATTGTGAAAGTTATAAAGCACCCTTATTTAATAAATACTTTCAACCAGTTTTAAAGACAGCCTATGTAAAATAATATCCGAACACCAAATCATTGGATAAGATCCGGGTTCGATTCCCCGCTAGAGTCAGATTCAGAATTTTTTTCATAAATTGTGTCAGCTATGTATGTGCTAGCTGGGTTACGCCTCTGTTTTTTTTATAACATATATTATTTAGTAGTTATACGCTTTTCAATTGTCATGTTCACAAAGTAAGGAAAGAATTCACATCTTTCGACCTCCGTAGCCGAGAGGCGAGTATACCGGACTTGGTGACGCTATCTCTGAGGTCCCGGGTTCGATTCCCGGTCGGTCAATGTAGGAAAATAACTTTTCTATATTGTCTCGGGTCTGGGTGTTGTGGTACCGTCGTTGTTTCTGATTTCTGTAACACAAGTGCTTAAGCTACTTATCACAGGATCAGAGCAATGTATGTGATGTTGTCCATATTTATTTATATTATTTATTTATTTATTTAGGTATCTTTGTGTTACACACCTACCAGAAATCGTTTATTTTTTTCGGTGGCGTCTACTTTTAATAAGGTAGCGACGTGGATAAGTCGAAATACAAACTTTAGTAATATTTAAAAAATATCTCTACTAGTTTTATAGTCATACCCTAGTTGCACACTACGGTACGACACTAATAATACGTAATGCGTCTGTTTGTCTAATTGCAAAGCCACCGGCTGGGTATCGACTGCCGTCCGATTTGTCATGTAAATTGAAAAAGCTTTATTTACAGCTGAATAGTTTGCAATAGATTAATTTTCTGATGATTTATGTGTAATTTATAGATGTTTATTCTATTGTCTAATATATATCGAATTAGGTTATTTTCCTGTAATGGTAGCTGCATGTATGATAACAAATAAATAAAAAATATTTTGTTATTAAAGTTTTTATCTCGAAACAATTTGTATAAAGATAAGAAAAATACTTTTGAAAGTGTAGTGTTGTGTCGCTTTTAGCGATATAGCGTCATAAATTGTGCATTTTTTCGTAAACGAAAAACCTTTGTAAGAGTACCGAGGAAGCTGAAAGATAGCTCTAATAATAAAACTAAAACTAAAACCAACTTCAAAAGGCTAAAAACAATAACTAACACATACCTAAGGAATTATTTTTGGAGTCGGTCGGTGCAAGTTTTTGGAGTCGGTCGGTCAGTCGGTGTAAACGAATACATTCAAACTCTCATCGGCTGGTAGAGAAGAATAACTGATTAGATTTTATTGTTTTAAGTTTTATAATTTTTTATTTTGGTGATTTATCCTCATCAAGACAAATCAAAGTGCAAACAACAGTTATTTGCTAAACACCGATTTCATCGAAAAATAAGGAGACATGTTCTGGCCCCATATTATGGGCCAATAATGTTATTATTGACGTTCATAAGTGGAAATTTTCTGTCCTAAATTAAAAAATGATTTTGTACTTTTGACTTTGACTTTTAATTAACATCCCCCAACATTTCACCCCTAGGTGTCGATAATTTTGGAAAAATTATAAGAACCAATAAAACCAATTTATTTCAGCAAATAGGCCTAGATTGAGCACTTTTATCTTTGAATTACACCTACGCTATTTAATAAAGAAAAGATTAATTAAAATCGGATCACATTTAGAAGATATTTTGTAACATAGATTATAATATAGCCATTTGCCAATTCCGGTGTTCATCTGTGGTTGACTTCATCAGTTCCACTTCACCAATGCTGAAGTTACTAGTTGCTGAATATACTTACTAAAAACGCCATTTGTTTATTACAATTTGAGGAATTCCCTTAATTTCTCATGGATCCTTTCATCAGAATTGGATTCTGATTAAAACAGGACCAATCTAGAAGTGTAACCTTGTAATAAAATAAAATAAAACAATGACGGAGTTCGGATGTGACAAACATACAAAAACGTACAACCGAATTGAGAATCTCCTCCTTTATTGAAGTCGGTTATAAAATTGAAAAGAACCTTGTTATTACACTTTACAACAACGTTTATGTCAACAACAATGTTATTTCAACGACATATTATAGTACCCTTTATATCCATGCCCAAAATAAATAGTTAATTTCCTGTGATTTTGTTTTGTTCACAGGAAAAATGCATTTAGTATAACACAATTTACAAATACCTTTGTGTTATTATCGGAGCTTCAGTAAAGAAGATTATTTTAAGTAAATTAGTTGCATCTTTTATCTATTTGTATGATATTATATTTTAAGCGGGCCTTTAAATGCTCTTCTGATTATCTACAAAACTTAAAAAACTCGTCGTTTGAAAAGTTTTTAAATTGCGGAACGCGGGAACAATGGGTGAAATTAGTAAAAGTCGACGCCATTACTTCGCGACGAGAACAAAGGCCGCGTTCAGTTTGTATCGTACTTAAATTTGTTGCAGCTAGTGTTGTTACAATGTAGGTTATCGATGATACTACATGCATATCTTTAAAATATCTTACGCGTCGTGCTTTGTCTGTCATTTTTAGGGTTCCGTACCTCAAAAGGAAAAACGAAACCCTTATAGGATCACTTTGTTGTCCGTCTGTCTGTCTGTTTGTATGTCTGTCAAGACCCTATGTCTCGGGAACGCGTGAAGGCATAGAATTGTAATTAAAACCATATATTCATCTCTAAAAGACCCTAGAAACTTACTACTTCTGAGTTCACGTAAAAAAAATATACACTCGTTTATGCCGCAAAAAATGTATATTTCGACGCTCTCTAGGGAATTGAAATTTATAGGGAACTTTCCGTTGACCTAAAACTATAAAATTTAGCAAGTAATTAAATAAACGTCGCATTCGCTGCTGAACATAGGCCTCCCACATTGACTTCCAGATTGGCCGGTTGGAAGCGGCCTGCATCTAGCGTCTTCCTGCGACCTTTACCAGGTCGTCTGTCCACCTTGTGAGTGGATGTCCTACGCTGCGCTTGCCGGTACGCGGTAGCAAGTAATATTGTCTTGTAATCAACTACAGGGAAAAAACTAAAAAATCTGTACATTAATTGTAATTAATTTTGAAATTAATTTGTCATTATACTACGCCACTGCGCTCCTGAGCTATTATGATATGCCACTTTTAAAGATTGTGTGAGTGTGGGGACGGCCGTAAAGAATACACTTTCCCACCGCCAAAAGGAGGCGTGTTGTTAGAGGCGACGAATTCCTGTAGCACGAGACGGGCAGCAGCGTCTGCTTGCTAAATATTACAGAAATTCAGGACTCGTGTTAACATGATAAAGATTTATTATCAGATTCAAAATTTTTGCTTAACAAGTTTTATTAGGCAACGTTGGAATTCACTATTTCAAAATCTATTCCCAATTTACTGATTCAGAAAGGAGCTGGCAGAAATAGATTGAAAGAGAGGAAGCTAACTTTAAGCAAGAACACAGAACATCTTTGAAAAACCTATCTCTACATGTGTGTAATTTTTGCAATCAATATTGCGTAAAGCCACAAACAGATCAGGTTGCTTTTTATCAAGCCGTGGCGTCGCTGTTCTACTACAAGGCAGACCTCTCCCAAACCACAGAATACCTAATAGTACTACCGTACAGAAGTTCACTTCCTAACAAAAGTCAGGTTTGGGTATAAAAATATACCTAGACTCGCCAGAGCTACCCGCCTGCAAGCAAAATTAAAACTTATAACCGCACGCGAACTGTGAATTTTCTTTGCGCGCCCCAATTTTATGACCGAGCTGCGAACGACAGCACGAGGTTCTCACTTGAGAAGTTTTTTTACCTAGTTGATTTATTAGTTTTACGATTAAAATAAGTAGATTAGGCATTACAAACGTTGATTCTGTAAATATATAAATTCCATCTGAATGTCGTGTGTTCGATTCCTACGGGTGAAGGTATTCCTTTGTAAACATTATCCTATCCTATTCTTGATATTGTTTCTGGGCTAATATAACTAAATTAAGGATTTTTATTTTAACTATTACTAATTATTATGGACATGGAATTAAAGAAGAATAAATATTTCAATATCGTGTGAAATTTAACAAAATGTTAGCTCTGATTTACTATTCGTTTTATTCAGACAACCGTAAAACCAACAATATCTTTTATACGGATTATTATATTGACGTTTAGGCTTAGTAGAAGATATGGCGGGTTTATTTGCAAAAGCAAAAAAATACTTTCAAGTATGCGCTCGCGCGACGTGACCGCGACTGTCGTGCGAGCCGAGCGGCAGCCCACTGGCATACGCCGCTTCGGGCGGCGCGCTGCCCGAATATACCTAAACTGCGGAGTGACACCCCCCTGCCCAAACTCCTTAAAAATAGCATGTCTTCTTTGTAGAAATATCGATTTATTTTTACTGTCTTATTTTAACAAATTCCGTCAGTCAGTAGTGGACAGCCTGACTTGGTTCTTTTGTCAACTTTTTCTTCTTTTATATTATTTATTCAGGAAATTTATTTCTTAAGATCAAGACAAGACTTTTACCAGTCAATTTTGTACCAGTGGTTTGTGGAATTCTGGGTGGTACGACGATGGGAAAATTACTAAATGATTTGAATAAAAAAAACCGTCTTCAAAATACTAAAACGCTAAAAATAATCTTAACACGTACCTAATCAGTTACTTTTGGAGTCAGTGCAAACGAAAACATAGAATCTCTTATCGACTGGCACCGACTCAGAAAGTAACTGATTAGGTACGTGTTAATATTATTTTTAGCGTTTTAGTTTTTTGAAGTCGGTTTTTATTTTTTTAATAAAATTAACTTATTTCATCTATTTTCGTGATAAATCCTAATCTTACTAGCGCAAACATAATTTAACTGCTGAACACCGATTTCATTTCATATTTTTCCACCCTTAGGGGTAATTTTTTTCCGAAAAAGTTTTATAAAAGTATCTTTGAAGTATAAGCTATTCATTAAAAAAAAAACATCAAAATCGGAACACATTTGGCAAAGATAGAAGAGGTAAGATAGATACTAAAATCAGTAAGCGTGGTACGGAGTTCATGCAATGTTTGATGATTTTCTCATAGATCCCATCATCGGAATTTTATATGGGACCATTCTGAAAGTATTACCTTTCAAACAAAAAAATAATTATCGAAATCGGTCAACGTAGTAACGAATGATCGCTGAACATACATAAAAATAAATAAATAAATAAAAAAGATTCAGACGAATTGAGAACCTTCTCCTTTTTTGAAGTCGGTTAAAAAATAAAATAACAAATAAAAGTGGACATTACAAAATACGAGGAATGAACTACAAACACTTTTATCGATACTTTTAAGCCTTTTGGCCAGCACAATCCAGACTACAGTGAGTCTGGATTTATCATTGGAGTTTTATAAGTTTGGATTTTTAATTTCGTTTTTCATTTTTCTTTGCTTCGCGATCTTGTTTATTGGAGAACTTTAGATTTTGGTCTGATGTCGACTAAATTAGGATTGCAAGTTTGACTGCGAAATATTACTTTCTTTCTTTGTTTTTTTTTTTAAGATAGCTGCTTCACTTTTTCATTTCACTTCAGATGGCTGTCAAACATTTGAAAAATGTAGGTAAGATCAAATCGAAATGCAATGAAAAGTGTAAGTGAAAAGGTTTAGTAACAAAAACTACCTCATTCGTTATACCTACATAACTTTTTTAAATATTAATATTAAGTAAATGTTTAAGTATTACCCTCTATTTAAAAATCATGTCTGTTTTATGCAAATACCGGTAATTGAGTAAAGAGCTTTTAGCATTTGCGTGGTGCCGCGGCTGACTGGATTAGCGCATCCTAACATCGTAGGGTTGGCACTTAGCAGTTGCTTAAGACGACGGGTAAGGCAAGTGACCTTGATCACTTAGCGTCGACTCGCTCGACTTCTATTACATGCCTAAGATAATACAAATGTTTCTCGCAAACTAAACATCCAATTGCGCTCAAATGTGTAAATAGCGTGCATAATATCCGCTCATGGAAAAGTACGCGCTAAGAGTGAAATCCGTTAAAAATCCTAATAAATCCTAATTTGTTGACTATTTGAAAAAAAAACCTTCAACCTATAAGTTACATGAATATTAATTTCCACATCCTATATCCAGTATTTTCGCCAGAAAACTTGTGCAAAAACACCTCTTTTACGTGTATTCTCCTTACCCTGCGCCTTAAACAACGTCAAGAGGGTGTCTACAAGCCATCTAGTACATAACACTACACTTGACAGAAATTTTTGGCGTTTTATTCTACATCAAGCTATAAGAGTAAACCTTGAAGTTTTACATGGCATGTCACTAACTCACTAACAATGACAGTACTTTAGTTTCTCTTTCGGCCCAGCGCGGACTTAGTGCTGTATTCAACAGAGAACTCCGGCAAATGTTTTTAGGCCCTAGCGTTTCGAAATAAGGTTAACTATAAGACAAAGACTAAGAAGGTCGCCCTTCTCACGACAACTTATAAACAAAAATCAACCTTACTTCAAGGCAATAAGAGGTAGGGGCAAGCAAGGCAACAAATAGCGATTTGTTAACGCTAATTATTGCGTGTTTTTCTTAACGATATTATTGAATACTTATCGTTGGTTTTTCTTACCGAAAGAAATATTTATGATATTGCCAACCCTATTGAAAAGCGAATCCCTAATAGGTAAATAATACTTTAGTAAATAAAACGCTTTTAAAGTTGAAAACGTAGGTACAATATAAACTCATAACGTACTTAAGTACCTTTGGGAGCATGTTAATCGGCATCACCCATACCAAAATCAAACTCGAAGACTGATCACTAATTGATATATTGTTATTCACCTTACACGATGACCTTACATACCTACTTAGTCTGGCCATAAATACTGTTACAATTAAAAATAAACAAAATATTACATTTGAATTTGGAATATTGGAATCTGTCATTTTTTTATGATTGTTTATTAAGTTTTCTCATTTTGGCGCCAATTCATTGTACAATATTTACCGATATTAAAATGGAGTGGGGTGATGAAGAGAACCGAATTGCTGTAATTGCATTAGACAAAGTAGGTATGGAGCCAAATGCAATTTTTAAAACTCTCCATACGCTTGGTATTAGTAAAATGTTTGTGTGCCGAGCTATTATTAGGTACAATGAGACCTCCTCTGTTTGCGACAGAAAAAGATCTGGCCGTCCACGTAGTGTTCGCACGAAAAAGGTGGTCAAAGTAAGAGAAAGAATTCAAAGAAATCCTGTCCGAAAACAAAAGATTTTATCTCGGGAGATGAAGATAGCACCTAGAGTCATGTCGCGTATTTTAAAAGATGACTTAGGACTTGCAGCCTATAAGAGACGTACCTACTGGTCATTTCATAACTGATAATTAAAAAAAGAATAGGGTGGTAACATCGAAACAACTACTGAAGCGGTACGCAAAGGGAGGTCACAGAAAAAAAATGTTTACGGATGGGTTTTTTTTACAATTGAGCAACATTTTAACAAAAAAAATTACCGTATTTATGCTCAAAGTTCTAAGGAAGCTTCCCAATTAGTCGACAGAGTGCAACGTGGTCACTATCCGACTTCAGTGATGGTTTCAATACTCAATACTCAATACTCAATAATTTATTGCAAAACCATAATGTACATATAGATGTTACAAATTAAAGAACCAGTGTTATGGACCCTGTTGGGCACGCAACTTGGGGGCTAAGAGAGAGGAAGCGCGTTCATCTATCTGTGTTAATGACATTTTGTTTATTATATTAAAAAGATACAATATAATTAAAATTGAGCTATTTGGTATAACCTATGTATGTATTATCGATAAAATATTCATTCAAGCTATAGTTACATTTACTAGATAAAAACTGTTTTATTTTATGTGTAAATATGACGTCGTTATTTTCGTTTTTTATTAAGTCAGGTAATTTATTATATATTTTTATAGAAGAACTAAAGGTGCTTGAAGAATTTAGTTTTAACCGGGAAGATGGCAATACTAATTTATTTTTATGCCGTAACGTGTTTGCAAGGTAAATCTTCCCGTTTTGTATAGAATTGCTTATATTTTCGAACAAATTTACACATCTCCAAAATATACAGGCTGGGTAAGGTTAATATTTTATATTTAAGAAAATACGGTCTGCAGCTATCAGTCTGATCTATATTTGCTAAAATTCGGATAAGTTTTTTTTGAAGGGTGAATAGGCAGGCTGCATCGGTGCTGTTGCCCCACAGAATGATGCCGTAACTCAGCCAAGCATGCGCATACGCATAGTAGGTTGTTATTGCTGTTTCTATGTTCGTAGTTTTTTTAATTTCGCGTAATGCATAAGAGAAGCTCGACAGTTTAGACCTCACTCTATGGACATGTGCTTTCCAATTCAAGTGGGTGTCTATATCTATACCAAGCAATCTAAATTCTTTTACAGATTCTAAAATTGTGCCATTATAATCAAATTTTAAATTTAATGCAGTTTTTTGATGAGGATGGAAAATTATTATTTTAGTCTTAGAAAAGTTTATTTTTAGATTATGATCATTCAACCAGTCTGTAGTCTTGGTAAGAAGTAAATTGAGTTTATAATAACTATCAGTGTCGTTTTGACTTGAAGTTAATAACGATATATCATCGGCAAACAAAACACACGTTTCCTGTATAGCTTTAGGAAGGTCGTTGATGTAAATCAAAAATAATAGACATCCAACGACACTTCCTTGTGGAATCGATGCATTTGTTACTTTACAATCGGAGCGCACGCATCGGAGATTCCGGCATTTCTTGGTATCAGTTTTTGTAAAAAGGCATATCCATATTATGCTAGCTCTACCAAAGTACATCAAATCAATCTACCTATTCCGATCACTGGTGATTAAAAATTATGCATAATAAATTGTTCTATTTATATTTTTTTTATTCGTAATATCGTTTTGATCGAAGTAAAAATTGGAAAGTAGATATTTATGGCACATTCAGCACCCGTTTAAATCAAATTTGAATTCTTGTGTGGTAGGTACAAGTACAATATAATGTAAGTACGATGACGAATTGTTTTGCTGGCGGGGTCACCCATTACACCTAGATCCGAGCCAATTTTAAGTTATTACTCCGACCGACCGTAGTAGTAGTAAGTAGTAACTAAGCCCGAAACCCAATTAGTTCCAATATGAAACCAAACCACAAAGTAAGTCTATTGGTAGAAATGTTTTAGTTAATCACATACTACTTGTGGACTTACTTACTTCAGCAGTGGACGTCCTATGGCTGAAATGATGATGATGATGATACTACTTACCTAAAATAGTAAATAAGAGATCTCAATGGTTTTGTTTATATTCTGATAATATAAACAAATAGGTTAATATTTTCAAAAAATGTGGAACGCTTCACGATTTTGCGTGTCATCCTTGCGCAGGGGCCATGCTAATCTTCTCTGTATCGTTCCAATTTTAGTATATGTACTGCCGAAGCAAGTACACTTGGACGTTGTAAAGTTTTGTATATATACTAAATAAGATCTAAAACTTTGCTACCGCGATTTAGGACCAACTTGAGATTACGTCAAACCACAAAATTCACTATGAATACGCTGCTATAAGCCTAAGGATGAATAAAAATTATTAAACTGGTTTATGTACTATATCAATTAGTAAAGTTTACCTTCAAAATAACAGTATTTTATGATTTTTAAAGCTTTGACTGCTGTACAACGCCATCTATGTAAAGTATAGGGAAGTAATACGTTTTTGATGGTTATTACAACGAAAGTCTAGGACCCGTTTTAACAAGAAAAATACCTTATGATTTGCGTAAATTATTGTCAATTTGAATAATTAACTGAATATCCAAATTATTATTTGATTCCAAAGTTTACTGCATGCCTTAATTCTTCGTAGTTTGTATAAATACCTACAGATAGCGTTAGCCAAAAAGCACGAAGCGCGACGCTAATTCAAGTGTACGTAGCGACATCTAGACGTGAGTTTTAAAACTAACTAAAATTGGTGGGATTGGTTTGAACTGTTCGCGGCAGCGGTACTGTTATTTTAATGTTTAGTAGCTTTCACAGATGTCGCTACCAATATTTCCTAATGAATTTTGATTTTCAGATTTTGAATTATAATTTTATTACCTGTTATTTTTTAACTAGCTTACTAACAAAATTACATTTAAAAATACGATTATTTTTCTTAATAAATAGAAATAGTAGACTTGGTACTAACGTGCTAAGGATTTAATGTTTGTTTATAGTACATAAAAAGGTTTAGTAGTATTTACAAACAAGGTAATTAAAAAAACACATATCATTTCTAAATGGACATATTTTCAAACTAATAATACGAATGCGTTTTCTCTGAATCATTACTCGCCATTCCAGTATTTACTGATCATAAATACAGCAAATAAAAACAATATTTTACGATTGCTCACCAAGAGTGAGGCATAAACTACGAAATAACGGGTATTTTAATGTCCGCTGGTGATATGATAACGACTGTGAACGCGCAATATGACCTTTATACAGTTCTAAGGTTCTATGTCAATAAAGTTAAGATATAAACATAAACACTACGCATAACACCAGTCGCTCGCCGGTACATCATATACATAAAACATCATTATCATCATTTCAGCGATAAGATGCGTCCACTGCTGAACAAAGGCCTCTTCCGATGACTTATCATTGGGGGGGATTGCCAATACTCGCCACGCTTGGCAGGCGGGTTGGCGAGGGCAGTTTTTTATAAGATTGCGCACATAGACGCTGTTGCCCGTCTCGTGTCGTGCTAAAGGAATTAGTCGCCTCTTACGACACCGATTTTCTTGCTTGTCCAATATTGTAAACAATGTTAGTGAGTCTTTTTACATAAATAACGGTGAATAAAATCAAAGAACTTAAAATAAAAAGGCATTTGTGTTAAATGATTAATTACATTATGAGGTTATTTTATTTGTAACTCAAAACCCCGAAAAGTACTGCCACATACCTCTTGAAAGATTAGCTGTGAAGTACGATTTGCATGAAAAGTGACAGCTTAAATTTCAGACCTAACTGCCGTACTCAAAGACGTCACTTAACTTTAATGGTTACTTAAGAAAAATCTGTGATACTAAAGTCGATACGAATAAAGACAATTATTCTGCCGCACTCAGAGACGCCAATTAACAATGAAGTGTTGATTAACGTTGTTGTTCATTCAATATATTGTTTTTATTTGTATCGACGTTAGTATCACAGGTTTTTTTTAAGTAACCAATAAAAGAGATTGGGCGAAATGGTATAGGACGCGGTCACTTCTATATCGTGTATCAAAAGTTACACAATGAAGTAATGATCAATGTTATTAAGGAGCCAAAGTCTTAGTTCGTTTATTTCACGAGATAATTGATTTTGTACTTTATGTACATTACTCTAAAGAAATATGTCACCTAAGTACATCTACTCTGTTATTTATCCAAACCCTTCTTTCAACCGCGGAAAAACGTGTGGAGGAGTGTGGAGGAGTGTGTGGGACTTCAGGTTTAGATTTCGGCTACCTACTAAAGCCCTTTGGGGCCTTATGAAGTGGAACCATGGGTTTCGCCGCAGACTGTAGCTTAGCCACCGGCATACTCCATAATTTTACTTCGGCTGCAGCTCTTTACTGCAGCGAGCCGCCCGGTCTTTGGGGGACACTCTATACGGGGGGCCCATTTATGACATGGAGCGCATAATGCCTTAATATACCGGAAGCCGAAGGCCCGCCATGGTTGGGCACTAGCTAGCAAATAAAACATCCCAGCCTACACAACCACGCGGTTTTCTGCTTATCTTGACGACATTTTAATTGTTTCACAGCAATGTTTGTGAGACATTTTTAAAACTTTATGAAATTTGCTCTTCGCTCATTTCATTTGACTGGTAATAAAGACTTAAAATTGAAAATTTTAAATGGCCGCCACCAGGTTGCTCATATTTTTGCCCATTCTCTTTTGAGTGACATCTCTGAATGCGGCAGTAAGACTTTTAAAATTATCAATAGGATTCTTAAATCCCAGCAGAGACAGTTACAATATTTTTCGTTCAATTAATTACTTTTCCTTTCTTTGAATTTACACAAATATAAGTAATATTAAAGTGTCAGCATCTTAAAGTGTCACCTAGTTTCATTAAATTCACAAAATTAAATTAAATAATTTACTATCTTAAGAGAATCTTAATTAGACTCGACAACTACTTCATCTGTTATAACCATATTATTATTTCACGTTATTAGTAGTTCGCAATTTCGTTTGCCACTCTGTATTATTAAGCTATCGCTTACGGCACGTGGCCAGGGAAAACAAAATATAATGATAGTAGCAAACACAATTAGAGTGTTTGTTTTGTGATAATTATCTTTCGCCTCGAGCGGCGATTTGAGATGGGCGTGATAAAGCTGGTATTAGGATGATGTAATGTTGTTTTACAACTTCGTGCACAAAGACTTACTCCTATGAATGAACTATTTGGATGATGAATAATATAATTTATATATTATATAGGGTCCTAATTTAATATTTAACCTCTCTAAAGTCTTGTATTATGAGGTAGGTTTCTCGAATTACGCCTATTGTCGAATTATGCCTAGTTAAGGTAGGTGGTGGCCTAAAACCTTTAATATTCTTGGGTGCGGGTGGAATATAGATAAATCTAGGAATTTTCGAAAACCCTTAGGCCAGGTATAAAGTGGACTGTATCTCTGCGTAATATATGAAAACCCACAAAGATACAGCACTTGCAAGATACCTTTAAATAAGATGGACGAAGAAAAGTAGAAGTGGAAAGACACAAGGAAAAATGGAGGGAATATGCACACTTACCAGTCTATCCGTCGGGCATGAGTGCGTCTTGTCTACCAGTTGTCCTGAGCACCTCGCAAGCGATATCTTCAGCGTTTTCATACGTATAAAGTCTAAGAAAGCGAATGATCACGCACAGAAAATAATTATAGAAAATCACACGCGTGCGTCCGTCTCTGCGTAGACGCAAAAGCAGAAGAAGAGGAAATTTTGAAGTAGTTAAATGCATCGAATGCAGGCCGATGCATTGATAAAGACGGCCATACACAAAAGTGTACATGTTGGAAAAGGATGGGAGATAGATAGGATAAAGGCATTTGCAAAGTGCGTAAGCTACCCTATATTAACTTAATAAAAATCGCGAGATACGAAATCCACCAGTAGGTCTGTCGAATTTGTTTTGTTTGATTTTTCAAAATTCTTTATTCAACTTAAAATTCTACAATAACGTTAGATGCCATTATTCTATACATACCTTATAGTAATGAGCACAAACAAACACGAGACGCAACACTTTGTCAGGTTTAAACACCTAGGTATTAAAGCTTCTAAGGTTTGAATAACAATCATTGACATAACAATACATTTTTCACTTTTCATGTTACATATTAACTAAATTAAGTGCTACACAAGTGTAACGAATAATGAGATTATGACCTTTTAGTGTAAGGTTCATAAATATTTGCTAAAACTGTACTGCTTTTTATAAATTATAATTATACTTGCTGATTGTTTGAGATATATTTACGAGTAGTACCGATGTTCTACAACAGCGTCGGGTCACAATGTTTTAAAGCTGGAAAAGAAAAAACATTTATCCCTGCAAATGGCAACATTTGTTGGTAATGTCATTACGATTGTTTGTGACAGCGCGGGCACGTAGTCCTTGCAATAAAATGTGTAAAATAACTATTATTTACTCTATTTGTAGCTTAAAAGTTAGTGTTTAGAATGCTATTATACAGTTCTCTATGTGGATTGTGTTTACAATAAGGTTTATAGTGAATTTCAGCCAAAAATCAACAAGGGATGAGCGCCATAATCAGGCGCGGTTATGGTTTGTTTTTTAACGCTATATTAATGGAATCAACTTAAGTATTCATTAGTTCCAGTTACAGGTATGTACAATCAAATACTTTACTTCCTTTTGTGAATTATAGATATTCTCCTATGAAGGAATTACTTATGTACCTAACGTATAATTGATTGATAGAATCTAACCTAAAAGTCATTTTTAAATTATAATCTTGTTACTTTTTCTTCTAAAAAACTTAATAGAAGTTGAAAATGAAATACAGAGCTATCAAGTTTAAGCTCCAGTTCGCCCCAAAACTGAAGATACCTAGTAAATATACAATTTATGAAAATAAGGAAAACTTAAGAAATTTAGAAAACAGCAAGATGAAGAAACCATGACACAAGTATGGAGACTCACATAGAAAATATTGAAGCAGCCTCCTCAGGCTTCAGTCTATATCAATGAAATTGAAGTGGAAACGCAATGGCTGGGTGTTGAGAAAACTTTACAAATTACCTACTGAAATAAACTTCAAACGCCTGGGTAGTATATACATAATGGGCAATAGACAATACCATGAAAATTGAGCCAATGCACCCATTATTTGACATCTAGCTCTATCACTTATCGGATAGACAGTATGTTGCTATACCATGAAAATGGAAATTGATCCAGTGCACCAATTAATTGCCATCTAGCGCTATCACAGTGCGGATAGACAGTATGTTGCAATATCAGGAAAACTGAAAATTGAGCCGGTGCACTAATGACCTGACATTAAGCGCTTTCACAAAGCGGGAAGACAGTATGACAGTATATGTTGCAATACCATGAAAATTAAATTTGAACAAGTACACAAAAATATTAGATGTCTAACGCTACCACCAAGTGGATAGAATAGTATGGACAGACAAGCATACTCACTCAATTTCAATCAACTAGCGCTACTATCATGAGACAACAAATAGTATGGACAAATGAGCAGGATCACTCATTTTTAAACACCAAGTCCTACTGTTACTAAGCAAATAGACAGTATATAGAAATGGGCAGGCTCACTCATTATTAAACAAGCGCTAATATACTAAGAGAATAAAAACAAATTATGGACAAACAAGCAGGCTCACTTGTTATATTAACTAACCTATTGCTATGCAATTAGTGTTATATTACATACATAACAAATGAAAAATCAAACAAATTATTTGAAATCTTGCACTGTAAGCTGATGTGATGATAGTATGAAACAATACTATATAAAATTGAAAAACCAATTGTACAAAATCAACACAACACTATAATATTACTATTGTCAGACAATAGTGCTAATATCTGATAAATACTATTACAAATAAACATAGATGGTTTTAACTAGTTCCTAAGGGATTGGATGGAGATAGAAAATTCAAACCGGAATTATTGTGAAAAGCCCTTTACCTCAAGAAAGAAGGTTACAATAGAGATACAGATACTTACTTATCAAAGCTATGGATTACTTTACTGGCCATCTTATAAATCACAAATCTCTATTATAAAGTCTTAGCCATTGCGCTAATGAATCCATTGTTTGGTTCAAAACTCCAAAATAACCCTTTCTTGGTTTTTACCATAGTCAGATAATGAAGTTGCACTACTGAATAATTTATCAAAAAATTATATAACTAACCCAATCTTTTACTAATTAATTAGTATTTATAGGTATTATTGCACTTATGCAATTCTTGGAAGAAATAAATAGTCCTGCAAAATTGCAGTGAAACAAGGATTTTGACAAGACAACGTTTATAAAATCCAGCTTGTGACAAATCAGATGCCATCTTATCTGCTTATACTTCATGTCTAAAATTTTTTGCATAGAAATCCTTAAGGTTACAATTTATTAACCCTAATCCAAAGTTAATGCCACAAACAAATTGAAAAGTAAAGGTGTTATGGAAGTACCATAAAAACCCTTAAAATATTAGGCTTACATTATTTAATTAAATAATAACCTAGATATTCCAGATTCCTTTCCTTTACTTCATTGTGGTAAACAATGTAATGTACTAAGAATACCTATTTATAAATATGTACTTACATAAGTACCATTATTCAAAATAAGATACATTTTAAAACTATTGGGAACGCTTGATTTGTTCAGTCCTCCATCATAACGATATGAAATAAGTATAAGATGGACAAAAGTCTGTAAGATTAGTAATATGTATATAACTATTTATTTATTATTTATTAAGCCTTTTGTGCTGAGTCTTTTTCCAGTCAAGCCCAAGCTATATGTGTGGAACCATCTTTTCTTTGGCTGACCTTCTTCTGAATATCTTGTTATGATTAATTGAGGACTATAAAAAATTAATGTAATAAAACCTTATTAAGGTAGACTTCTGTAACCGCTGAATTAACATAAAGGCTATGTGATGATCATTTACCTAATACTAATTTAGTAATTTCAATAGATCTTTTGTTTTTTATATATTTATGATAATAAAATAAAATAACGCTGTGACCCCTATCACATGCTAAGGAACTGCTTCTAATCACAAAAGTTCTGATCATAAACTAACAAAATCATTATACCTATTCAATTTCTTAAAATTGAAATATCCCTTTTAAATTACCATTAAGACAGACATTTCTCAAAATTAAGAATAGATAAATTCACAATAAGAACATAGTAGGTACCCCTACATATGTACTTATTGTGATATACCAATAATCCTTTACCTTAAATATAATCTTAGAGATTACTTTTATTTCATTTAAGTCACTAAAACAGGAACAGTCTAATACCTGTTGTCCTGATAAAAATTACATAATGTCAGGGCTTGAACTTCCTTAAATATGACATATTGAAACTACATTTCTGAACAAAGTATTCTTGTAATTACTAATTACTAAAGAAGATGACAATCTTGACAATAATGTGTGATGGAAAATAATACATTAAGAATAATTGTACTTCAAATAATTAATTCATGTAGAAAACTTAATTTAAATCAATTAGGTATAAATAAAAAATATGGAAGTAAATTCCAAAAACAAAGCCTAGTAACCAGACATTTTAGTAGATACCATAATTAACCTGTACATGTAGAAACATGTCTCAGATAGAACCATTTCCTGTTGGTAAACACTTAACACGTTGACTGCCCAATAACAGTCAATAAAAATAAGAGATGGGCAATATAGAGCTAAAACAGATGTCGAACTGATAAATACATTTAACGTATTCAATAATATTTTCTACCATAGCAAATAAAAAAAAAAAAAAAAAAAAAAAAAAAAAAAAAAAAAAAAATAATAAAAAAAAAAAAATTAATTAAAAAAAAAAAAAAAAAAAAAAATTAAAAAAAATTAACACATTCTTTCATATTATAACTTAATGTTACATTTATTAAAATTATGCCTACATTGCTGCATTCAAATAAAGCTATAACTGAGTCTGTTAAAGAACATTTTTTTCTGTTAGTTTACAATATTATCAACTGATAAAATATTTGGTTTTATGATCCGATTATACGCTCTATCTTGCTAAATATAAAGCATAAGCTACCGTATTGAATTCAATCGATATTTTCAACCAAATTATGCAATATTATTTCCATAATATTAACATTCGGTAGCAATAAGGATGTATCTTAACTATGGTCATCCGTACAGCTGTGACCAAAATTGAGGTTTCTAGAACCCCGGTCACCCATCCATTTAGTGACCAAACCTGAGGTTGATCCAATAAGTGACTAAAGTGATTAAACTTGAAGTTGTTTGACAACGGTCACCCATTCATTAAGTGACTAGATTAAAAGTTGCATAATGCATAACGATTAATGTTTTTAACCAATTAAAAAAAAAAAAAAAAAAAAACTTTTTACAGGATGAACCCCCAACAATAACAAATATGCCAACTTAATTACATAGGTCAGTTACTTGGAATTTCCCGTACTGATTCTATAGATTACCGGCCTTAGCTGAGATAAAAAATAAAAGAATATAATAATTGATTGTTAACACGTTGAGCGCTACGCGGAGCCGCAAACAATAGATTTTCTATTGTGTCTAGTTTGTGGCAGTCAAAGACTTTTATCATTTAAAGTATAAATATTTTTAATCATTATTGCCACCTTTAGTAAAAATATTAATTGTAATCATACGCTAAGATATTATGATTGCGCACCTGCATTTTTTTTTTTTTTTTATAATATACTCCTTTCGTTATATTCATTTTAATCTTTTTATTTGTTTTTTTTTTGTTAGAACACTATTGAAATAAGTATTTACAGTACTTATAACAACATATTTGTCTTACAACCGGTCTTCAGGAACAATTGTTTTCGATGTTTAATCACTCAATTATGGAATTTGCTAACAATGGACATTGTTGTTATAATCAGATAATAAAATAAAAATATATTTACAAAAAAAAAAAAAAAAAAGTGTGATGTAACATTATCGTAATAGACTAGTTATTATTTTGTGGCCTGGCTTGTGCAGTATATTATGTGAGACCTAAATGGAACGTAATTTTACTCTTGACGCATTCAGAATTTCAGACATTCTACGTGAATTCATTAGTTACTCAGCCTTAGCACTAAACTTAAAAGATATGATTAAATATAAGTACCTTTTTTTGTTTTGATTTGGCCATCAAACGTCTCCGGATTGTACTTAGTTTTCAAAATGTTTTTTGGCATTTTCTAAACTAATAAGCAACTTATTCGCAACCGAACTTCAAACATCTACTCGTAAATATATCTCAAACAATCAGCAAGTATAATTATAAGATTAAACGAACTTACCTTAAGTGAAGTTCAATCTTAATTATACGCAGCTGATTGTTTGAGATATGACAGTCCCAAAAACCCACCCACTAATACTTTGTATTATCCCAGTATATTACAGGGTTGCTCATAAGGCTGTCTTTAAACGTAATGACATTACCAACAAATGTTGCCATTTGCAGGGATAAATGTTTTTTCTTTTCCAGCTTTAAAACATTGTGACCCGACGCTGTTGTAGAACATCGGTACTACTCGTAAATATATCTCAAACAATCAGCTGCGTATAATTAAGATTGAACTTCACTTAAGGTAAGTTCGTTTAATCTTATAATAATATGACTGTAGGTGAACGCAAACTGCGCGAGCGGCTAAATCCGCAGACACCTCGCACGGCTTATTAAAGCGCGCGAACGAGGCCAGCGTAGGCTGGTTGCAGTCGCGCGGGGACAAATAGGTCTGTCGAATTACAACTATTTAAAGTTCAAACTTATGTCTTAAAGGGAAAAAATAAAACAGTGTTTGTATCGAAGGGTTCGAAACTACGACGGGACTTGTTATTTTAATGCATAAGATTCAATTAAGCGGTGGGTATCTATTTTTTTTGTACATTTAATAGGCGTAAAAAAAAAACAAACACATCATACATATCACGCCGACAAAGTGGTAGAATAAAATCATGAACAACTTAATTATTCAGGGTACCTAGTACATAGTGTGGGCCTGAGGTGTCGTTGGCTAGGTCGTTGAAAAATATTAAGTAAAGTATGATAACACCATTTTAAGGGTGCCGTAGCCAAATGGCAAAAAACGGAACCCTTATAGATTCGTCATGTGTGTTTGTCTGTCTGTCCGTCTGTCCGTCCGTCCGTATGTCACAGCCACTTTTTTCCGAAACTATAAGAACTATACTGTTGAAACTTGGTAAGTAGACGCATTCTGTGAACCGCATTAAGATTTTCACAAAAAAAAAAAAAAAAAATTTTGGGGGCTCCCCATACTTAGAACTAAAACACGAAATTTTTTTTTCATCAAACCCATACGTGTGGGGTATCAATGGATAGGTCTTTAAAATGATATTGAGGTTTCTAATATCATTTTTTTCTAAACTGAATATTTTGCGTGTGAGACGCTTCCAAAGTGGTAAAATGTGTGTCCCCCCCCTGTAACTTCTAAAATAAGAGAATGATAAATCTAAAAAAAATATATAATGTACATTACCATAAAAACTACCAGCGAAAATTGGTTTGAACGAGATCAAGTAATTAGTTTTTTTTTAATACGTCATAAATCGTAAACCGCAATTTAACTTTCGTAATGTTATGGATTTCATTTTGCAATAAAAATACCATAACTATTACTCGATTGTCGTGATGGGTGAACTTTTACTCATAACGGTACCTACAGGTTTGTACGGAACCCTCGGTGCGCGAGTCCGACTCGCACTTGGCCGGTTTTTTAGATTCAAGAATCCGTTTGCGTAATATTAAGCTATAAAATGTCTTTTTTTGTTAGAGTCACGTGTATCTTGTCAGGAAAATGGTTTCTTTATGAAATAAAAACACTATAGTAGTTTAAAAAACGAAGTTAAATGAAAAGCTATCACGGCTCTGTATTCTTTATAAGTTACCGAGTTTACTTTTTTTTTTAACAAATTACCACAGTCCATTGCTGAACTGCCTATGTATGAATTTAAATCGCATGTCAAGATGATTTTAATGAAAAAAGGTTATTACACTGTAAATGACTATGTAAATGATAAAAATGTATGGAATTAAATACTGCCGTGCTCGCACAGGTACATTTTATCTTGTAATGTAAACACAATATTTAAAAAGAGGCTGACAATAGTGACCGAGTATCTTGCGCTGCTTCTTCTCGGCACTAGCCCACAATATTGTCCCGAAGCAGTGGTAGGGTAAAAAAATATATTGGGACGTGTAAAAGAGCTTAATTTAGGCCTATTTACAGAAATACATTGGTTTTATTGGTTTTATTGGTTTTTTGATGTACTTCTTTCTTTACTTTTCCTAACACTTTTGGTATCAAAATCCATATTCATATTAATAGGGTTATTAATTAGTGTAAGTACTTATATGTATTTATATTATGTATGATCATTATTTATAACAATGTGTAAGTATGTATTATTTTATTTTTTAGTATATCTGTAATAAATATATAATATATTAAATATAAAAATTACTCTAAACTCTTCACCGCCTCCCCTCATAACTTTTTTTTTTCAACTTTCCTCTACCTGAAGGTTGTCTGGAAGAGATCGCTCTTAGCGATAAGACCGCCTAAATTGTACTATTTTAAAATTATTGTTTCTCTGTACTGTTTTTTTTGGTGTGGTGTGCAATAAAGAGAATCTATTTATCTATCTATAGTAGTATAAAAAACGAAGTTAAATGAGAAAGCTATCACGGCTCTGTATCCTTTATAAGTTACCGATATTACTAATAAATATAATAATGAAATGTATTTGGCGAAGAAAATTACTTAGATGCTGTAAAATAGGTATTATTTGTGAAGGGAAACTGGAACTATACATTGCGCGTGACCCGGTTTTTCGGGCAATAATAACAAAAAAATATGGAAAAAATATAGGATAGTCATTTTAAAGAAATTAACTGTCATTAGAATATAAAATATAACAAATCATTAAGTAAATTTTAACCACTTTATGAAGAAACTGAACAAAGTTGTGTAACATATTTTTTGTGATCCAAATACAGATGTAAATATTTCATTGTCTTCGAATTTACGTAGGACATGTAAATATTCAAAGATTATTTATTCACCGAGTCAAGGAAATATCGGTCTATCGGCTGAAATGGTAAAATCATAGACTTTAAAAATGCTACGCTCGTACTAAATCTATGGGTACCATAATGGTTACTTTTCCACATTAAATCGTTGTTATCTAACGCTACGTTACGTGCTTGCTGAGGCAAGCGTTTACTTTCAAGGTGTCGATGGATTTAAATTATTTTTTTTGTTACAACATATAAAACTACGTCTTCGAGTAAAATCGCTTTGATTAATGTTTAAAATAGTTCCATTCTTTTCGGGTTCGATTCCCGGTCGGTCAGTGTAGAAAAAAAAAACATTCCTATGTTGACTCGGGTCTGGGTGTTGTGGCACCGTCGTTGTTTCTGCTTTCTGTAATACAAGTGCTTAAGCTACTTAACATAGGATCAAAGCAATGTATGTGATGTGTCCAATACTTATATTATGGCCCATTGATTTGACCCATATTTTAAGGATCTATCTTTTTAAATGTCAATTATAGCTGTAATCCAAAACTTTTTGTTATTACTGGAACACGGTATTCATCCCCAACACTCATATTCATAACTTTTTACACAAGCTTAATCTACCCTCAAATGGGCAAAGGGTCAGTTGCCAGCTTTTATTGACAATAAAGCGAGCGACGATTTTTGGCCAATGGGCCGTGAAATTTGTTTCGCGGGTAAAAATGATAAAGCTATTTGGCAGATGTTTGGCGGCTATGCAGGTGAAGGCTATATTAGAACTGAAAATGTTAGTGAGACGTGAGAACTTTGGGTATTTAATAAATTTTTATACCAGCCCTTCAAAGTAAAGTGAAAATCTGACACAAATTTACGGTTTTTGGACTTTTGCCTTTATTTGTGCTTTGGGGGCGTTCAAGTATTACGTAACGCAATTTGGGGGGAGGGGGGGTGTTTTAAAACGTTACGATGCGTAATGCGGAACTACATATCTGCTTAAGTTGGCAACCCTTTTCATTTTTTTAATGTTTTTTTTTTATTACAACCTGTTCAATCCCACTGCTGGGCAAAGGTCTCCCCCAGACTCTTCTATCGATCTCTATCTATCGCCAATGACTCCCAATCCCTCGGTAAGTTAACCATATTTTTTTGGGTCTTCTCTTCGGCGACCGCCGTCCATAGGTACCCATTTGGTAGGTGACGATTTGGGCCCACCTGTCCGGATGCATTCTGCACACGTGTCCTGCCCACTCCCACTTTAGCTTTGCAGTTTTCTCGCCTAGATCTGCGACACCGGTTTTGGAGTGTATTGTACCTAATTTTCACTGGGAACTAGGTATTTTGCGCAACATAATTTTGACTTTTAAGTTGCAATGGTCATATGGGTGTTACTTAAGGACAAGGGGGGAGGGGGGGGGGACAGAAAAACGATACCGCGCGTTACATAGGGGGGAAGGAGGGCCAAACATCTTCAAAAACTGCGTTATGTAATACTTGAACGGCCCCTTTGACATTGCTTCATGCCTTTCATGATACGAGTACTAGGTCAACGCCCAACGGAAAGTACCTTATTAATTTTGTTTCCCTTGAGTGTCGAAACATAAGTTGTTTGCGGCATAAACAGACGTATCTTATTTACGTTAACTTTTTCAAGAAGTTTTATTTTTTCACATTTTCAAGAGACTATATAGACCAGAGTCACTGATTTGGCCTGAGTATATGGTTTTAATTTCAACTCGATTTCTCTCTCTCTCTCTCTTTCTCTCTCTTTCTCTCTCGACCTCTGCGTTTTCGATATAAAGGGTCTTGACAGACAGACGGACAACAAAGTCATCCTATAAGAGTTCCGTTTTTCACTTTTAAGCTACAGAACCGGAACGTATATGTCATCATCATCATCATCATCATGTCAGCCATAGGACGTCCACTGCTGAACATAGGCCTCCCCCAATGACTTTCATTGGGGGGGGATTGCCAATACTCGCCACGCTTAGCAGGCGGGTTGGCGAGCGCAGTTTTTATAAGATTTCGCACGCAGACGCTGCTGCCCGTCTTGTGCTACAGGAATTAGTCGCCTTTTACGACACGCCTCCTGTTGGCGGTGGGGAAGTGTTTTCTTTACGACCGTCCCTACGTATATGTATAGGCATCTTATTTACTTTTTGGGTAAATAAGTATGTCTATACAGTGTGTAACAAAAAGGTGAAATAAAACTTTAAGGGGTTATTCTACGGCTAAATTACATCAACTTTTTCTATGGGACCAACATCAAAATCTCAAAAAAAAATTGACGTTTCCATACAAACTGATGCCAACTGGTCGCGTTTTAGTATGGGAAAGTGTTTTTTTTTTTTGGGATTTCGATGTTGGTCCCATAGAAAAAGTTGATTTAATTTAGCCGTAGAATAACCCTTTAAAGTTTTATTTCACCTTTTTGTTACACCCTGTATAAGGTGCTTCATAAATATCTGCAACGGCTGTAATGGGTAAAAGTATTGCATAAATAGATTACGATAGTGAAGGAATTACGTGCCCCGGATCGGTAATTAATTATTTGCGAAAAGACAGTAAATAAATGGTTACTTGCTTCAATTTGCATAACACACTTCGTCATCCGCCCTTGACACTGCGCGGGAGCGGTATAATGTGAAACGTTAGCATTTTTGGACAGATGTGGACGGTTTGAGACAGAATAAAGCCTAATCTTTATTTAATAATTTTTTAATGAAATAATTAATGATGTTCTGGACATAAAATTTCTTTACTATCGTGATCTATATAAGCAATACTTTTACCCATTTCAGCCGTTGCAGATATTTATGAAGCACCTTATATACGGCTCACTGAAGGGCATAGAGCTCACCTCAACTATGAGCTGGTTTTGGGCTATACTCCGCCACGCGCCTGTGCGATGCGGCGGTGGAGGGGTTGTAAGGCTTAAGACTAAATCGTACTGTCAGATGTAATAAGCCGCCTTATAGCGTCTGATTTGGCTATAGGCCCAGTATCAAGTTATAATAGCCGGGATCAACTTTTAACGTGCTTTCTGAATCACGGCGATGCTTGTGATAAATGTCACAAAATAATATGATCGGAATCGTCGCCCATCTATTCACAACCGCAGCGTGGGTTGCTTATCTTTGGTAATCAATACCAAAAAACTGCCACCACTGAGCTACAAGCACCTCAAGCAGACCGAGAATCGAACCCGGAACCTCAGAGATAGCGACACCAAGTCCGGTATGCTCGCCTCTCGGCTACGGAGGTAGAAAAATAACTTTTCTATATTGTCTCGAGTCTGGGTGTTGTGGTACCGTCGTTGTTTCTGATTTCTGTAACACAAGTGATTAAGCTACTTACCATAGGATCAGAGCGATGTATGTGATGTTGTCCAATATTTATTTATTTAATGGTCAAATACGAGTAATTATTTTATTCAGTTGCAAAGTTCCGAGGTTACCTCCAATTTCCGAACAAACTTACGAACTGGGTTCCTCTTTATATTATAAAAGAGGTACAATTCTTAAGTAAAATTATAATTTATGTAAATTAGTGTCTGGAATAATTTTTTTTACATAACATCTCCCATTTGTTTCTTAAATTAAAGGAATCAGGACTAATTTTAATACCGAGTCAAAAGTCGTTTGACTTTTTAAGCAACATTGTCAGCCGAAGAAATTGAAGTCTCGGAATTTTAATAAGATTGTAACTCAAGATTTTTCATTAATAAGTTTCATTTTGTGAATCACTCTTGCAAGCCCAATGGCCCAAAACGAGTGGCACGGTTTGTTAGCCAAAGGTTCCGTTCCCGGTTCGTGCTGATTCTGATTCGTTTCGTAATTTCCTGGTTGTGTTAAGTAATGCCTCTGCCAGAATTTACTGTCTTTTACTCGTTACAATTAATAGGTTAGTTTCCTAAATAATATAATTAGTCCGTCAGTTGGATTAACAGAAAATTTTGGGCATGTATTTTTTTATTTTATGTATTTTTTTAAGAAAAAATATGAAAATATAGCCCGTTAAAGTTTCGCGTAATTAAAATCACTTCCTCATAATAAGCCACCGACCAGCTGACATCAGTTTGTATGGAGCAGTGAATTTTTATTTTTTTATTTTAATGTTGGTCCCATAGAAAAAGTTGTTGTATTTGACGTTTATATGAGCACCAGAATCAGTCCCTAGGAGGTTGTTGATTTTACAACTAACCCTGTATACTTGTCTGTACCTACCTACCATCTAAACTAATCATTTATTGTGACATGCAAACAATGATTTGAATTTGAATTTGTTATAGGGAACAACTTTTTTCTATGACTGCTGCAAATTTTCATGAAAATTTATCGACTTCCCATACAAAATTACCAAATAGCCTATTAAAATAGGTCTAAACATCAAAACAATGCATCTCATATAGAAAGACAAAAAAAGATCTTTAAAAGTCATACAACAAAAGTTTATTATGATGTATAGAATATGACGTGGTTACAAGGTTATCTTTGAGTTACAGGGCACCATGTATATAGTAAGTCTTAGAGTGTGCGCGCACGGGAGACTTTTGTCGCTGCGATGTTTTTGTCACTCATATAAAATCTTTGGATATCTCGAGATATCCAAGACATATCAAAGAATTTCATATGAGTGACAAAAACGTCGCAGCAACAAAATCCTCCCGTGCGCGCACACTCTTAAATTTAGACTATGACTAAAGATTACCCAACCAATTCATAATGTATGTCACCATATATACAAGTCAAATTTAACATAATTCAAAATTAAAATTAAAATTATGTTTTTTTTATTAATCTTGATGAAACGTTATTCCTTTGTTAAAACGAGTTTATTAATAAAACGGCTAGGTTTTATTCTAAAAATCGAATTTATGTCGCAAAAGGTAAATTAACCTTTTTCGTAATTTAAATGTTCTACTGGCGACAGAGCTAATTGATTGTGTTGTGAAGTGATTCAATAAATCTTTTCTTATCAGATGCCTTTGCCTACACGCTTTTTTAAAAACCTAGCTTAGTTCAGTTAATAGGTTTTTTAGCTCTTGGAATTCCGTTGAGTTTAAGTAAGCGAGTAAAGGACAGCCCTAAATCTTTGTGCCCTTTATACAAAGCTCCGCCATGTTTTTGTTTGTGCGTGCGAGTATAATATCTAGACGGACAGTCGAGCTAGCGAACACTGCAACAAAAAATGTTCCAGACCCTGGTCGTTAAATCTCTTCCCTGCATGTGTTCGCAACCGGCATCCCGGATGGAACACACTTATTATAATAGGCACGAACTCTTTAGATATTTTCATCTAATTTCGAAGAAAATCAATCCAAAAATCATTTTCTAACCATCCAGTTGCCATAATTTGAGAGATCTTAAGTCCACAATAATTGAATTTATCGAATATGATTTAGAACTTTTTGAGAAAATCAACAAATATATACACAGATAATATTTTGGTTGTGGTTCTTGTTACCTATCTTCGACAAATATGAGCAGATTTTGATGATTTTTGTTTTATTGAATAGCTTATACTTCTAAGATGCTATGATTAAAGTTTGAAAAATAAAAATCACCCCTAAGGGTAGGAAAATAGGGGATGAAATCGGTGTTCAGCAGTTAGATTAGGATTTATCACTAAAAATAGATGGAATAAGTAAATTTTATTAAAAAAAATAAAACCGACTTCAAAACACTAAAATGCTAAAAATAATCCTAACACTTAAGTACCTAATCAGTTACTTTTGGAGTCGGTGCAAACAAAAACATTGAATCTCTCATCGGCTGGCACCGACTCCAAAAGTAACTGATTAGGTACTTAAGTGTTAGGATTATTTTAGCATTTTAGTGTTTTGAAGTCGGTTTTATTTTTTTTATTGAGCTAAAGTTTATTTTTTCTTTTTAATTTTGTTAAATATTATCTGTGATATTAAATTGGCAAGCACTTAGTTAGCCCTCACAAATTGCTATGCCCTTGCAGGGCGTCACATGTATACCTAGTCTGTACCTACCACCTAAACTAATTATTACATAGTGTGACATGCAATAAACGATTTGAATTTGAATTTGGTGTCGAAAATGGCGATTTGTCCTAACAATGTGTGAAGAAACTAAAGGAAGACAAGACAAACAAAAAAGTAAAATACCATCGCCGAGTACCTAATTTTTTTAGTACAATTCAACTAATAACATCATTGACATTAGGATACAAAGTACCGCCATGGTTTTTGTTAAATTGACGATCATCATGACATGATTTTTTTATCGATAAAATCGTAAAACATAACCCACATTGCACTTACAAATAACCGAATCCATTAAATATTCCATTAAGAGACAATAACTGCCCAATGGACCGTCACTTTATTAACCTGGACCTTATTTCACGGTGACCACGGCAGGTGACGGTCGCCCACAATTTGGTGATGACTAATAACATGTTAAAGTGTTATTGGTTTACATGGATGAGTGCCCATTGATGGTGGGGATTTTGACGAGTAAGTAAATGATGTTTTAAAACTGAGAATATTAATTTCGTGCATAGAAAAGGTATTATAAAAAGCAACGGGCGAACATACTAGTAATGCCGATTGATAGTGGAGTATCGATTTCAAGAAGAAGATCGAATAATAGTGTCGATAATATCGAAGTTCATTCGTGGGAAAATGTATTCGTATTTTAATTAATTACCATAATCCCTTGCTCAAATGCCAATATTTGAACTTAAGTTACATGTTAAGATGGTTTTAATGAAAAAGGGTTATTACACCGTTAGTGATTATATAAATGATAAAAATGTGTGGATTTAAAAATGCTTAGCTCGCACCAAAACTTGTAAAAATATTAATTTTAAAAGAGGCTGACAACAGTGACCAAGTTTCTTGCGCTGCTTCTTCTCGGCACTAGCCCACAAATTGTCCCGAAGCAGTGGTAGGGCAAAAAAAAAATTGGGACTTGTAAAAGTGCTTTTAATGGCCTATTTGCAAATATAAATTATTTTGATTTTTGATTTTGATTTTATCAAAATCGTCTATGTTTAGAAATGCTATATTATCGATTGTTTTGTTTTGTCAGTTTTAAAAACAATACCCGATTCTATCGTCACTATTGGTATTTAATATCATCTATAATATTAGTATAAGTACAATCTGGAAGTCAATGGGGGAGACCTATGTTCAGCAGTGGACGTCCTATGGCTGAAATGATGATGATGATGATGAAGTACATACAAATAGATAAGATAGATAAATACTCTTTATTGCACACCATACAAGTAAAATACACGTGATTTTTACAGAAAGATGTACAATTTAGGCGGTCTTATCGCTAATAGCGATCTCTTCCAGACAACCTTTAGGTAGAGGACAACCATTAGAGAAAGGGAAGGGAAGGTTTTGCAGAGTTCTTAAAATTCTCACCTGATACAAATAGGATTGCATAAATTTATGGCAAAGACATACATACAGTAATAAATAAATAAAAATAAAATAAATACATAACAATAATTATACATACATATAATAAACATACTTAATACTACTTGATATATGCGAGGAGATGTCGAGACTAACAGTGACCAGTAATATTCTAAGATATAAAGGCAGTTTGTGTCAAGAAGAAAGAAAGTGTGCTTTAAGCCGATTTTAAAAAATAGAATTCGATTCGGATTTTCTGATTGTTAATGGTAAGGAATTTCAGAGGCGAATGGACTGGACAGTAAACGACTGCGTATAGTAATTAGTGGAATGGGGAGGAAATTGAAGAAAAAATACGTTACCACGTTAACTAAGCAGCTGCTCCTATATGGGAGCAACATCGAAGTCGGAAAAAATGTTAGATATTCCATACAAGAATAATAAGAATAAGATGCGTTTGGTTCGTAAGTTGGTCTTCTCTATCTTCCTGTACGGGGTGGAGACTTGGTGTCTCAGGAAAAAGGAACGCAACAAGATCCATGCCTTTGAAATGTGGTGTTGGAGAAAGCTACTGCGCATTCCTTGGACAGCTATGAGAACCAATGTCTCCATCCTCGAAGAGCTAAAGGTCACCAAGCGCCTGCTGACTACGTGCCAGGAAAGGATCCGGAGTTTCTTTGGGCACATAATGCGATCCCCATTGCACAGCCTGGAGAAACTCATCATTCTCGGACAAATGGAGGGTAAGCGCGCTAAAGGAAGAGCGCCAGCTAGATGGGTGGACCAACTCAAGGAGGTGACTGGAGGCCACATACGGGGAGCGGTACATATGGCGCAGAACCGGACCGAGTGGAGAAGATTAACATACAGTCACGATCCTCAGCATTGAGGGAACGACCAGAAAGAAGAAAGCATATTCCATACAAACTAAAGCGCTAACTCGATGATAAAGTATAGGGACATCTGAAAAAAAAACGATCCCGATGTTACTTCCATAGTAAAAGTTGCAGCGGCTGATCCCGTGGTTTTAAAGGAGAGTCTTTTTTTTGTACACCCTATATCAATAGCATTAGCAGACGTCGACGACCTCCGTAGCCGAGAGGCGAGCATACCAGACTTGATGTCGCTATCTCTGAGGTTCCGGGTCCGATTCCCGGTCTGTCAATGTAGAAAAATAACTTTTCTATATTGTCTCGGGTCTGGGTGTTGTGATACCGTCGTTGTTTCTGATTTCTGTAAAACAAGTGCTTAAGCTACTTATCATAGGATCAGAGCAATGTATGTGATGTTGTCCAATATTTATATTTATATTTAACCACGCTCTCGATAGTGTTGATACTATCGATGGTATATCGATATAGTACTAATAGATGATAAAGATGCGAGTAGCAGATTTTTAACTTAAACCACCCATTTTTCTTTAGCTTTGTCTTTATCGACTTTTATGTTTTATATTTTTGTGTTAAACGCTAACGTACATTCAACGGCAGGTCAACATACCTAAAAAGTTGAAGGTCATTGAACCGATTTTAAACTATGACATTTCGTGGTGGGTTGACGAGTTGGTGTCTGCACTATTTTGTGTGATCTAGTTGATTGTATTAAGTGTGTATGTTGTCAAGTACTAAATAGAGTCAAGTAGAAAAAATTGGAAAGCGCAGCGTAGGACGTCCAACCACAAGGTGGACAGACGTCCTGGTAAAGGTCGCAGGAAGACGCTGGATGGCTTCCTATCGGCCAATCTGGAAGTCAATGGGGGAGGCCTATATTTAGCAGTGGACGTCTTCTTCTTCATCTATACGGTCAATCCCGGTTGCGTCCAAAGCTATTGCTTTGGAGCCCAGGGTCCGCTTTCCTTGATTTAGCAGTGGACGTCCTATGGCTAAAGTGATGATGATGATGATTTTAAAATTTACCTTGAAATACAATAATAAATCTAGAAGAATTAGTATCAAGGGATAATACAAGCTTCAGGCAAATAATTGCGCTAAAAGTTATACCACCCAGACACTCCTTTGTCAAAGATGTCCCAAACGACTAAATCTCAACCCCAAAAGAGTCCCAAAGTTCTCATAATTGGTCTCAGTTTAAGCACCTGGAGTCTGGGGGCTTTTAAATCCCACTCAAACAACTGTTCCGAGGTAGCATAATCTCTTAAGACACTGTTTTTACAAGTTTCCGCGGCACTGACGGGGATTTTGTTTAAAGTTTGCCGAAAATTAAAACGAAAGTTGTCCAGAAAATTTTGGTTAAGTAAAAAGTTGCGGCAGAAGAAATTATCAAAGAGTCTAACATTTTTAATAAATCGGAATAATATGATATAAAATAGGTACAGTGTGTATTATTTATTTATTTAATTTATTGATGTTTTCTCCGTAAAAAAATTTTTAAACTCGTCACTGCCATCTTCTCTCAACTTTTTTAACGGTCCCTTACCTGAGGGCCAATTCCCGTAATTTGACAATAGTCGCAATCCAGTGTCGATCCGCTCCCATTAACATTACGATCCCAAACGGTATTCTAAACCCAAAAAATGCAATTATAGGTCATAATGCGATATTGGGTATTGGGATAGTTTTAATAATTTTACGTCAGATTGAGAGTTTACGAGAATACCGTTTGTGATAGTAATGTTACTGGGACCGGATCGACACCGGATTGCGACAATTGTCAAATTACGGGAAATGGGCCTCTGTTGGTTGTCTGGTAGAGATCGATTGTAGCATTAAGACCGCTTAAATTTTACTATTGTTAATTTTTTTTTCTCTGAACTGTTTTATTTTGTGTGGTGAGCAATAAAAAGTATCTATGAGTATACATAATATTTATACGTGCGCTGGTTTATGATCCCGTGTTCCATACCCCGTTGTGTCAATTATAACGAGAACTTTGCTTTATGGCTTGAGTCTGCTTGTGCTTGGAAACGCATTGGTGATTTATCTTAACTGTTATTTAATTATTTAATAAGTATTTTTTATTAAATCAAACATCATCATCATCATCAATCATCAATCATTAAATCGTATTATTGTAGCGTAGTTAAATAAAAACTAATGCATAAATGCGTTAGTTACAAAAATAAACATAATATTGAGTAAGTTAAGTATGTGATTAGAATTTTAAATGATTAATTCGATAAAGGCGAAGTCTATCGATTCTTCAATCCGTCGCTTGGCGATTTCTTATAAATATGTAGCTGGTGCGGCGCAGATCCTATTTGCAAACTCCCCCAGGATCCGCTATGGTTACCATGAATACTGTGTTTATTAGGATATTTAACACAAAACACATTTTTAATTTTAAATAAATAAATAAACTTTGCTCCTTACAAAACATTGATAAAATGAGCGTAGCCTTAAAGAAAGGTATTTATTACACTTGTATCCCAACGAGACACCAAAAGGTTTGTTAGCGGTTTTTTTCCAATTAAACGCGTTAAAAAACGATGCAATATAAATTAGTTTATCTATAAATAAAAATCACATCAAAATCTCTAAAGCAGTTTCAAAGATTAGCTTGTACAAGTAGACAAAATGAACAAAGACAAACGTGGCAAGGGATTTTAATAAATACTATGTATACAATAATATACCTGCAATGTCACCATAGGGCAAGTGAATATTCTAAATATTTATTTAAAAAATGCAAAAAATACATATACTTAAAAAAATTATCTTTAATATTTTAAATTACATTAATAGAATCAGATCTTAGGGTTGTGAAACAGTTTTTTTACACTGTAGAATATGAAATTCTAGATAATCAAGTTTATCCAAATAAAATTAAAATGGATGGTTATCCTACACGAGTCTCGTGTGGCGAGTCTTACCTGCGTGTGTGCGCCAAATTAGCTTGCTTTGATTTTATTGAAAAAGTTACTATGATATTGTGGCCACTACATTCTGGTTAGTCGTCTTAGGACATGGGACTTTTGTTTTGTTTTCTGTGTTCTGCGGTAGTAAAAGTACTGATATTACTATCGTTTTTTATGTACTTAATTAAATAAAAAATGTAGGTAATGAATAGAAAAATCATAAAATAAATATTAAGTTTTTTTTTTTTTTTGTAGACTTATTTTATCTGTGTTCGTTCGAGTTCTTTTTACCACCATTTCATATGCAAATAAATGAATTTGGGAACGATCGTTTCCGCAATTCCAACCGCCAAATGTCTTATAGAATTACTACAGTGTTGATATTACGAGTATAAGTATAAGAAAAACTCACAGAAGTATCTAATAAAGGTGTTATAATATGTATTTTTCAAAGCCCACGAACGGATGTACAACGTTGTCAAAAATTTTAAGACGAATTATTTTTTTTATCGTTTCGTTTTTTTTTAAATATCTTTTTCGTTGTTTTTATGAGTTCCATTGTTTCACAGAAAAACGTCTTTTTTCTGTTTTTTAGAAAAAAATACAACATTTTCAAATGTAGTTTTTTTTTGTCATCTGGTATTATTTTATCTCGTATGAACTCAACTTTTGTACTCAACAGAGTTTATGTAATTAAGATACCTAAAACTAGGTAAAATCGCAACAATTGAAGTTTTCGCAAAATAAACTAAAAATGTACTAAACGAGTATTTCACCAAAACTATATTTGTCAGTCGTTTCAGTCAGTTTTCAGATGTTGACGTCTATTTTTCAGGTGCGGGATTGCATTATTTCTTAATGCAGTTTTGGAAACTGTTTCTATGTTTTTTGTGTTCACAATCATACGGCCATTGGAAGTTGTTACTTTGCACAAAATAGTCGATTTTCAATCTTATGACGTTAGCAATAGTGATTATTTGAAAGATAAGAAAATAAATGAGTGAGGAAATAGTCGGAGAATAGGAAATACTCGTGAACGTAATAAGGCTAAAATGAGATCGCTTTGGGAGCAAATTGTGTTTTTATTGACTAAAAACAACTTAAATAGATAAATGCATTTTTGTAGCTAAACAAAATTATGATTATAAAAAAAACTGCAGATAACCTAAAACTAATTAAGTTAGTTAAATCAACTTAACCTTTCTTTTCGATTGACATATTTTTTAAAATAAATGTACACTTTCATATTCACAAATCAAGTAAAACAATCGATTCCAGTGCCGGATTTCATCTGGAATAATGGACACAGGCACTGGCATCCCCTGGATGTATTATGGGAACTAGTCCAGTCACTTTGATGACCATCTAGTGAAGTGTATATTCGAAATTTACGAAATTAAAATTGATTGAACTATAAAGTCGTTTTTTTTTAAATTGTTCTTTAGACTTTTTTGTATTTAGCACTATAGCACTCTACTGCAATTTAGTCCTGTATATGCATAAATATACTCAGTATACCTATCACAATTTGTTGGCTATTCGCTATTCTAGCATAGCCTCAGGAGACGTATTTTTGAAACATTAGAAATGAATCGTAAATTCGAACACGAAAACAATTCGTGTATGAAATAAATTTCTATTGCTCACGATTTTACGCATTTTTGAATCACTTAAATTAAGTGTTGCAATTCAAATCTATTCTATTCTCGTTTCACGCAGAAACTATTATCAAACGGACTGCAAAAACTCATTGGTTTTAAAAACCGGTAAAAAGCATCGTAGATAAAAAAATATTATAAATCCCCGCAACAATATTTTTACTTAACAATGTCATTCTTCTGTACTTTTTACTAGTAGACAACGAAAAACGAGTAAGTAGGCCCGTAGTAATCGTAGCAGAATTCACGGCATGAATTAAAAAGTAATTGTGATTTCGTATTCGGATTGGAATTTGCATGATTCAAAAATACGTCTCCAGGGTTATGCTAGCAAATAGTCAACCAATTTTGATAGGTACATCTGTTATGCTGTTTAAAGTTGCTTGATGGTTCTTGAGTCCCAGTTTAGTCCTAGCAATTTTTTCTTAGTTGTAAAGAGAAATAAATATAATAATACTACCTACAATTATCAGAAAATCAAAACTTTATAACTGGCATCTCAAATAGTTATGACGTAAAATAATACCTAATACATTATGACATCAAATTCAAAGGGTTAGTGTAAGTAATACGGAATTATCAATTTTCCGCTCCACCAGACATTCCATAGAGGTTGTCAAATAACGGTAGGGTAATAGCTTAAATTATAATTATACTGTTATACGTGGTATTATGTTGAAAATACCGTATCTTGAATTACGGTGCTAAAGCATTTTGTATTATAGGTAAAACTAGCTTCAGCCCGCGACGTCGGTCGTCTACGTAGACTTAAGAATGAAGCTAAAGAAGAATGATCAACCTAGGGGATAAAAATTAAAGATGTATATTTATAGGGGGGGATATGATTTGTCAATTATTTTTTATCACACGTCAAAGTTCTACGTACGCAACGAAAATGGAATTAATTAAAAAAGATTTTAGAGCGATGATTTTTTATTATTTTAAAAGTTCTCTCACTCCGAAAGATAAAATCAAAGATTTGATGAGAGGTTTTACTTTTACCAACTCTTTTTTGAAAAGCAATAAACATAATATTTTGGTTATAACATGTTGTTTTTTTATGTTACGCAAAACTTATAGTGTGATCTACGTATTTCTTGTAATCCCTTTTTTGTGAAAGTTTTACTGTTTATCTACTCTATCAGTTTGGCGGGATTTGGGAAGAATAGCAATTGCTCTCTCGTTGGGAGGGATCCCAGGTGTGATAAACATTTTATTCGTTCAAGATTTATTGCAGAGGTCGCGACCTCTTCCTCGGGTCTTTGACCTCCCAATTGGCTAGCTCGCACCTCTAAGGAGATTTAGTAAGGTGCAGAACTGCATTTTCTATACTTTATTGGTTAAGTTTGACTAACTCTAACAGACTTCGCTGGGAATGCGCGATTTTTTAACATTTTCTATTGTTTTATTTGAGTTTTGTCTATTGTGTCTGGTCTGAGCTAGATTGTGTTCAGGGAATCCCTACGAATTGTAAATTTATTTGTGTATAATTTAATCATGAGAGTAGAAAACAGAATAAGTTGAATTTAAATACTTTTGTCATTTGTGCTTAAATACAACAAATTTTTCTATGGGACTCGAAAAACAAAAAACATTTCTACATCTAAGCCGCCGACCAGCTGACATCAGTTTGTATGAAGCACTGTTTTTTTTTTAGTTTATGATGTTGGTCCAATAGAAAAAGTTGTTGTATTTGACCACCAGAATCTGCTTCGAATCAGCACAGGTTCTGCTCTTGCAACTCCACTCTTGGCCGGCCAGTTAAGGCAAGCACAAGAGGCAAGGGCCAAATAAATACGGGCCCTCCGGAGGATCCGAGGTGTCGCCACTCACCTACAGCTTGCCACAAGCTGCCCCTGCGGGGTTATTATTATTATTATTTTAGGCCTTCTTCCGGGCACTTATCACGTCCCAGAAATATATCTTTGCCCGCCTTCTGGCTACTGACTATACAAGGTCTAACAAAATCAACTGCGTTCTTTTTAAGGGGGGTATCAATACATCATACTGAATGCAATGACAAAAAATAAGGTATTGTTTTATAGTAATTTTTAAAAGTGATGAGAATAAAGAGCGCAACAAACTCATTCACTTGTCAGCCTTTTTTAAAGGACATACAGTTACAAAAAAATGTAACAGATAGAGCCAGCCCCCCTAGCATGTCTACCAAAACGCGATATGATATAGCGATATATCGACACCAACTTAAAAAATATGATAGATTTAGCCGCCATATTAAATTTTTCGAAACAGCGATCTTAATATGTGACGGCGATTCAACATGGCGGTTATATCTATCATATTTTAACAGTTGGTGTCGATATTTCGCTATATCATATCATATCGTGTTTTAGTGCTCATGCTAGGCAGGCAGGCATGTAATACGGTCCATGCACTATTGTCATTTAAATATTTTTTACCTTATATTAGGAACATTAAGATATGTATGTGATTGTACATCATATCTCAGATCTTAAGGTAAGTAGCCCAAGCAGTTTTGTTATATAAATAAAAAACAACGACGGTATCATACCATACTGACACAAAACAACATAAAAAGTTAGTTTTCCACGTTGACCCAGTAGGATTTGAACACGGAACCTCAAAGATGCAGACGCGAATTCCGGCATGCTCGTCTCTCGGTTTCGGAGGTCGTCAATATCCTTTTTTACGAATTAAATTTTTTAATGTGATTTTTAAAATGTTATTGGATAGACTGATTTATATCGATTATGAACTGGAAGAAGTTTTAGAAAAAAAATGTACTGAATAACTTTAACTAACTCACCCTAAATATCAAATCCAACACACCTTTCAACATACTCAATATTTATTACATCACATCGTCCCATACTTATCAATATAATAAACTAATCGATTATCAACTATTCCGTTAACTATACTAAACTGGGCTGAATAAAAATCATAGATCCCACAATAATGCACCGATTCGTCACACGTTGACATAAATTACCCATAGTTTCACAGTGGATCAATAAAGAGGATCAATAGAGTGGATCTTGTCAATGGGGTGGAACTACAATGACTGATTCGTCATGTCGCACTTAGTTGTATTGTTGTGTACTTAGAGTATGCCATTGAAAAGAAATACTTCTCAAGTAGCAAAGACGTTGATATAGTAGTTTTTCTAGTATCTTTGCTATCATTGGTAACCAGAGAAGTTATAAATTATAGAAACCGCTCGTAAGTAATCAGTTTTCGCATCCTAACTAACTAACTATAACATAGTTTGTTAAACTAAAAAATATGGTTATGACTGATTGCCGTGTAATACACTTCTCCACCGCCAACAAGAGGCGTGTCGTAAGAGGCGACTAATCCCTGTAGCATAAATCCCCCCCCCCCTGATAAGTCATTGGGGGAGGCATTTGTTTAGCAGTGGACGTCTTATGGCTGAAATGACGACACGACAAAACAAATGCAAACAAATACAAGATTTTATTAGTTGCTATTAAGAAGTTCCTCTAACCACGTCTCGGCACCATCATGAGAATCAGCTCAATGCCATCAAACTATTGTATTGTCATCCAAATGTCACAAGAAGAACACGAAGCATATATAAAGAGATCGTGATCAATGACATGTACTATCATGCAAATTATATAACAAACATACACACTTTCACGACTATAATATTAAGAAATTAAATTAGTATAAGAAAAATTGGAACGAGCATAGATATTTTGTATAAAAAAACAACTTCTTATGATAAGATAAGTTTTAAAAAATGCGCAGTTATAAGTTAGGTACAATAGCTTCAAAATAAATCGTAGGATTTTCAGAAGATCTGTTATTCAATAACATTTCTTCAGTTTATTTCAGTATTAACATAAATGTTTACCTATACACGGTAACATTGCAAAAGGGTGCCAAATCTTTTGGAGACGCTCAGAATCAGTAACTTCATCAAACTATGCAAAGAACAAACACTTTTTTCACACTTAATTATTCCTATCCGCTGTTCAAAATCCTACGCGTGGATAATGGATGGATATGGAATGGATAATTTAGCTTAATCATAAAAAAAAAATGCACTGTATGTGCACTGCGTAAGGTCCTTGTAGGCTCGCCGTACCTACGCCTCTGATGAATGACCGCGCGGATTTCGTAGTCTCTCTACTGACTTTATTTTTGGATATTTTAAAGTCATTTTTTTCGTAACATACGATTATTAAAAATAATAACGATTTGAACGCTTCTTTATATTGTTCCCAAGATCTTAATTTTTTCAAGTACAAGGTAAAACTTTTTGTAATGATGATGATGATGAACGAGCTACATTTTATAAGTTTACTCGGTAACTTGTTAAGCCTCAAATAAATAGCAATTTAAAGTATGTACACACACCCACAATTTTTTAAACAACCTATCCAACAACACCCTACACCGACAATTAGACGATTTTTGTTCCAAAATCTTATTTTACTACTTTTTTATGAGAATAATACCTAATATACAGTTTTCTAAGAATTTTTGATCTAAGCCGCGGACAGACAGACAGATGGACATGGCGAAACTATAAGTATTCCGTTTTGAATACGGAACCCTAAATCGTTTTTGGATGTTCCATACTAAATCGATCAATTTTGTCGACCGGGCAGTTTTATGGGAAGGCCAATATTATTTTTCATATTTCGATTCATGTTTTTATCCACACAAATCCTGAACTAAAATCCTGATATGAATGAACCTTTAGTGATACACGTTGAATAAATATTATACCTGAGCCTGAGTTTGATCCCAATTATATCTTTGTTCAGCACAAAATTAGTCTCAACCTTCGAATTATACTGAACTGTTATCAAAGTTGGTATGTTAAATACATACCAAATTCCTGTCTCTTTGGCTTTAGTAGATAATATAGTCAACAAATTACTTTTAAAATCTCATCAAGATAAAAGACAAGTTTTTTATTGTAAAAGAAAACCTCTTGACAATATAAAAATAAAACCTAAAACAAAAAATTACCTATTTAAAAATAAAAGCGTGTCCGTGAAGCAGCAAGGTGGGGTGCTAACAGCGCTTTTTCGCTGAATGTCCATACTAAGACTTTAAGGTACTGTCAGACATGCTCATTACTGGCACGAAAGCATGCCATTAATAAGCAATTGCTACTTAGTAGCACTTGTGAATAAGCATTGCTAGTAATAAGCTTGCTTTTTAAGCATGCTCATAAATCAACCGTCGTTTGATTTTTGTAGCGCGGGGGAGTGCGTGCTTTGAGCACATCTGAACAGGTTTAATTAGTTATGAGGATTCTATTTACTAATAGTGATTTGATATCAGCATGCTTATTGCTAGCAACAGTTGATGAGCATGCTAGTATTAAGCACACTTGAAAGCATGCTTTGTTATGAGTATGTACTTTTAAGCGAGGAACACGCAAGCATTTTTGCTATCCAAAATTTTATATTTTTAGTGCTGTTTTTCTGAAAAGTAAAATCAATACGTAATTAAAGTAAGGCTGAGAAAATATTAATATTACAAGTCTCAGGTCTATTGAAGGTAAAAGCACAAAAGTCATTGCAGACGAGCTCCACCGCACTTAATTTGGAGTTATCACCTGTTCAGCGGCTGCCAAATTGATTGTCGGCGCAATGTCCCGTAAAATAGCTTGGTGCTGTGGGGAACGAGGCCATGACTTGGTGGTTAATTCAAAAATGTACTGTTTTGGAATTGAGAATAATTTTTTAACAACTCACTTTGTGTATGCATATTGAGAGTTAATTAAACTTAACAATAGGCTAGTTTCTTAAAAAAAAACTAATTAGTCCGTCCCATAATTTGACAATAGTCGCAATCCCGTGTCGATTCGCTCCCAATAACATTACGATCACAAACGGTATTCTCGTAAATTTTCAGTTTGACGTAAAATTATTAAAATTATCCTAAATAACTAAAGAACTAGAAATAGAACAAAAAAATATATTCATTATGGTTTCTTCCTTTTTCAGTCGCATTACGAACTATAATTGCATTTTTTGGGCTTACGAGAATACCGTGTGTGATCTTAATGTTACTGGGAGCGGATCGACACCGGATTGTGACTATTGTCTGACTGTCTGTTACTGAAGTCGAGAGACAGAGCAACCCAAGGGGTATCCGATTAACCTTCATGTAGTGTATGTGTACGAAATTTGTCATGTCAAATTTTAAGGGTTGCGTACTCTATACGGAATACTTATAGTTTTTAGGGTTCCGTAGCCAAATGGCAAAAAACGGAACCCTTAAGGATTCGTCATGTCTGTCTGTCTGTCTGTCTGTCTGTCCGTCCGTCCAAAGCTACTTTTTTCCGAAACTATAAGAACTATAATGTTGGAACTTGGTAAGTAAATATATTCTATGAACCGCAATAAGATTTTCCCAAAAAAATTGAAAAAAAAAATGTTGAGGGTTCTCCATACTTAAAACTGAAACTCAATTTTTTTTGTCAAACCCATACCTACGTTAGGGTATTAACCATGCAAATTTCCACCGAAAATTGGTTTGAACGAGATCTAGTAAGTAGTTTTTTTTTAATACGTCATAAATCGTAAACTGCAATTTACCTTTCGTAATGTTATGGATTTCATTTTGCAACAACAATACCATAACTATGACTCGCTTGTCGTGATGGGTGAACTTTTACTTATATAGGTACCTACAGGTTTGTACGGAACGCACTTGGCCAGTTTTTTCATTTCTGTCTGTCTGTCCACGGCTTAGTTTAGAGACTCTAAGAACTAGAAAGCTGTTTAAGCACTTATTTTATGAGAGTTGGCTTAACAAGTTACCGAGTAAACTTATAAAATATACTTGGAGAAGAAAATTACTAAGATGAAGTTGTTATTTATGTAAAACAGGTAGCACCGCATATTGACGAGCAACAACGGAACCCTAAATTACGCGTGGCTCGACACGCACTTAGCTGGTTTTTAGTACCTATGTGGTTTTTCCTAGGCATCTATTATCAAATGTTATTTATTATAGAATCATCATTTATAGAATGAGGAAATCCGTAAACGAACAAAAGTCGCTGATATAGCCCTGAAGTGGCAGTGGGGGCACATAGCACGAAGAACTGACGGCCGATGGGGCACAAAGGTTCTAGAATGGAGGCCAGTTACCGGTACCGAGCGCAGCATAGGATGTCCACTCATAAGGTGGACAGGCGACCTGGTAAAGGTTGCAGGAAGCCGCTGGATACAGGCCGCTTCCAACCGGCCAATCTGGAAATCAATGGGGGAGGCCTATGTACAGCGGGTTTGACACATTACGCCGCAGCTTCCAAAATGCTGTCCAGCCAAGCTGCACTCTCCTAGCGACACGCTTAAAGCTGTCTTTACATAACTGTAGACATACTCCTTGACAACTTCGATAGCCACATCTTGAATTAAAAAAAACTTTTTCTTTTAACCTAATGCCTTAGTCGACCTTTTATACATGCGATCAAATGTTTCTTCGAGGTTATTAGTTTCGACTAGAGTTGTAAAGTGTCCGTCACGTTATAAATGTCTAACCAATATGACCGAGCAAATTGGACATTTTCTCAATGTGACCGGACATTTTAGACATTTATTGTTACTAACGTCACAATCAATTCATATCATATCAATAAGACTTACATTACAAAAAAGAAGAATTCCTCTAAAGGAATTCTTCGGACGCTTATAGCATATGACCATCAATTTACAACTCTAGTTTCGACGTATTAAACGTTCGACGTACCTAACGTACTATCGACGATTTCCGCAATCCGTTGTCGACCTGATGACGTTACCTCACCTTTTAGTCGTCGGCGTAATGTGGCAAACCCATGTTCAGCAGTGGACGTCCTATGGCTGTAATGATGATGATGATATCATCATCATCATTGATTTATTAGGTAAGAAAACGCTGTTCATTTTAGTAAAAAAAATTAAGTAGGTACATGTTGTAAAAAGACTTGCGCCGCCATAAAATACGGGTTACTACTAATTTAAATAATATAAGTTAAATAAGCTTCATTAAACTAAAACATGCAGCCGAGTTCTGAGCTAAGTATTTACATTTAGGGACGAAATTAAACGCTATTCTCCCTGAATGCAGGTAATTTTGAGAAGCGACGTCGCGCTTTGGTGAGATTACTCTCATCATGGCACTGAATTTAGTAGTGAATATTTTTAATTTTAAAGATAAGATGTAATCTAAAAATAAAATCTCCACTAAATTAGAATTCTGATAATGTATTTATTTTTATCTAAATTGGTATGTATGTGTATGTATTTTATTTGTCTTATAAAATAAGTCGGATACTTTATACTCCGCCACTGACTACATTATCTGCATGATTTCAAGGTTGACTGGTAGAGAATGTTAAATAGCATTAAATCCGCCAATTGTACTTACCTGTGCAATAAAGTTTAAATAAAAAAATAAAAAAAAGATACTAGATTTAATTTAGAAAAAACATATGGACAGCACATTTGCTGTCATCATCATGTCAGCCTATTCTAGTCCACAGCTGGATGTAAGACCCTCCAAAGAGCGCCACAGAGCACTAACTCCCGCTTTTTTAATTCAGCTACTGCCAGCCATCTTCCTAATGTCGTCGGTCCATCGAGCTGGGAGGCGTCCTACACTACGTTTGCCAAGGCGCGGTCTCCACTCGAGAACCCGTTTACTCCACCTTTCATCGATTCTGACAGATGTGGACGGCCCTGTATTTCATACCCAAAAAATGCAATGTATTTACGCAATTTGTGTTATTATTGATTTTATTTATCTTTTTTTTTTTTAATTGTTTTTGCAAAGAAATATGACTCCCTCATTTATGTGCAATATTAAAACACACAGAATACGCATTTATCGGCCTATAAACTTTTTAACGTCTCGTTAAAACAACTAACTGCAATTTTGTGGCAGCGGCCCTTTTTTACCAACCTATTTTCAACCTTAACCAGCAATAGTCTCAAGGTTGACTTTTGACTGTAGATTATATTGATTCAGATCGATATCGGTATAAAATCGTTTGTGGGTATTGAACGGTTTTTTAAGATTGCCTTTAAATTTGACGGGTTTCTATAACAAAAAGGTCAACTTTTTACGATTCACGATTCACTATCGGTTATTTCTATGATTTAGAATTGGAGGTAGGTGATAATTTGTGACCTCAGGAAAAAGAAAGTATCCACATTTTTGTATAGTTTTCTAGTAACAAAAAAAAAACCGGCCAAGTGCAAGTCGGACTCGCGCACGAAAGGTTCCGTACCATTATCGTTACAACATTAGACACTATATTAAAGTATACATCTATACAACTCGCGCATCTGCGGTAGCCTTCGTGTCAGTGATATTGCAGACAAACTGCAGGAGAGTCGCCTACGCTGGTACGGCCATGTTTTGCAGAAACCGGCAAGCTACGTAGGAAACAAATGTCTGGCCATGCCACCACCGCCAGGTCCTGGCAAAAGGGGTAGACCCAAGAAATGCTGGCTTGACGTCGTGAGGGCTGACATGCGTGCCAATGATCTCACAACTAGAGACGCTCAAGACCGCGCGAAGTGGAGGAATAAATCAAGGAAAGCGGACCCTGGGCTCCAAAGCAATGGCTTTGGACGCAACCGGGACTGACCGTATAGATGAAGAAGAAGATTAAAGTAAATATACAACTAAATATTCTATAAATATTTAAATCGTCTACCTGTTGCCGTTATTAATATTGAGCAAAAACGGCAAATAAATCACGTTTATTGTATCTAAACTGGAACTGGAACTCAATCATGTATTTTATTAAATTTTTAGTATTTGTTGTTATAGCGGCAACAGAAATACGTCATCTGTAAAAATGTCAACTGTCTAGCTATCTCGGTTCATGAGATACAGCCTGGTGAGTGGTGACAGACAGACAGACGGACAGTAGAGTCTTTGTAATAGTATCCCATTTTTACCCTTTGAGTACGGAACCCTATAAACAGCTGTACTACTTAAACTAAAGTTTAATGTTTCTCGATCAAAATGTAAGGAACAACATATTTTTTCTCGACTTCACTATTAAAAGTTGTTAATTTTCATGAGTTAGTAATAAAAAAAAGCATTGTAAACGTTAACCCGCGTTTTTTTTGCTTAAAATCAGTTTTTATACTATGCGCATTTTTGTGAAAACCCGTCCTAAAGCTCTTCGCACAGTGGGTACATAAGTATTAACTATTTTACTTAATGATAAACTGAAATTCAGCCTTTATTTATTTTAGCTGAACTGAAAGCGTTTCACAACAATCACAACTGACCCCGCCAATTTGTGTTCTGACATTCAAATAAACTTTGCTGAAGTATCCATCACAATAGAGGGAGGTACAGAAGCATACGCACTTTTTTTAAAGGTACAACGAAATCGTGTTCTGAAGCCAATCAAATTGTATTGTTTCGTACGTTAGTTGAAACCACGAGATTCACAAAGATTTACCGAGCGATCGTCTGTCGAAACGAGTGTTGTACTCGTCTCAGTTACTACTTCTATACATTATTATTATGTTAATTTTCATAAAAATAACAAAAACATTTTGAAAAGTCATAGAAAAAAAAACTTGTTCACCATAATGTGTAAGACACTAACCTCAATCGAAAAACTGTGTATACACTCCCACAATATTTTTAAACGACCTATCTAATGCACAACCAAAACAAAAAAAAATAATTAAATGACCCCCCCCATAATGTAAGTGTATGGAGGTAGGTACGTCAACCTACTAGAAAACGTTAAATTTTCTCAATTGATATTGATCTCTACGTGTCTTACTTAAAAGGTTGATCTGCCGTTAACTGTACTAACACGAAAAAAGAAACATTTTTCAAGATTTTATTCTACCACTTTTTCAGCGTTATTTAGAGATGTATAACCATAATATTGGATTTCTTGTAATAACAGTCTCTGACAGCCGCGGACAGTCACAGATGGATGGGACAACACGGCACCAACATTTCCTTTACATAATTAATTTAACTTTTGTTTTTAAATAAAAAGCGCTCTTTACCATGCTATTAAAGATAGCCCATTTCATTGTGTTTAATAAAAAAAAGAGGTTTTTGTATTAGTGATGGAAAAAAGTGAGCTTACTGTTTATAATTATCTCTAAACCTTCTGTTTATCCACGTCCACATCTCTGTTTACATTTAAACTTTCAAATACAATTTGCGTTTTCAGTCTAAAATTGTTATTCAGTCCGTATCAAATCCCGTTAACTTTGTTTTACAAACACCTCGACAACTTTAAATTTCCATTTATCAAATATCAAACCCGCTCAATTCGTTACACCAACAAAATGATATTGCATTGTATTGTCAGTCCCATCTGGATACAAGTAGACTAACCCAACGCTTATTTCGATTGCAAACAAAATGCCACTCTATCGCAAGTTATCGTTGATTCAAATTCGAATAGCAGTAACGATAATAAAAAAACAGACGATAAACCAAAGGGCGCAACTCTTAATGATATTACTCAAGCTAGATTTGACCTTATTTCAAAAGCAGAAAACATCAATTCGATTAAAAACAAAAAAGACGGGTGACATAAGTTTTGAAAACCGTAACCTATTAGCAGTGACAAAACACGGTTGTCAGCGTGATGCGGATTTATGGGACACAAAAGATTTATTCGGTTGCTTCACTTTATCTAGACTTTATTTGGATGCAGTAAAGTTCATTATTGAAGTGGATTTAAATTGGAATAATTTGGTACCCTATTGTTGGTGAATCAAATAATTAGGATAAGCGTAACAAGGCACTCGATGATAATTTGTTATGATTCTGCAGTTTTGGATTCGTTAGTACGTAGTTTGATTTATAAATGCACATAATCTGCATCAATTAACATATTTTTATTATTTTTACTAGCTTTTGCAAAGGTCTTCGTCCGCGTAGAGTCGATGATACTTATGCAAGTATTATTTATCTTTATCACCAATTCTTAACCTTTTAAAGCAGCGATAAAATATTTCAAGTTATTTAGCTTATTGTCCATAAATCATGACCTCCACTTGGTATGTAACTGTATAGAGAAGGAAGTTCAAGTAACGGCAAAGACAAATTGACATGCCTCTTAATCGGAAAATTTAAGGTGGACTTTCTGCCTGCTTTATTCTCCAACTGTTATCCGTTTTAGCAATTACTGCGAGGGTAGTTATTTTAGATTTTACCTATCAGTGACAGATTTTAAAAAACGTCAGACCGCTAAAATATAGTTCTACTTATTTATATGCTTTTTCTGAGGTTCAAGGTATCAATAGGGAATATGAATTAAAAAAAGATATTGTTTTTACTATATTTATAAGAAAATATATAAAATAATAATGCTAATAGTGAAAACAAAATTCATTTTAGGTAAAAAATAACCATAATATAATAATTAGAAATTCAGGTATACCTATCTCTTTCTAAAACAACTTTTACTGTGAAAAATATATGGCGGACGTGTAATGTGAAGTCACGGTACATATCGGATCTCCTGGTCTAACACGCGACTTTAATAGGCTGTAAGTCAGGTATTTATCAATATTTTTCGAAAATTATTTAAGTTTTATAAATTATAATTAAGTACCTACTATTTATTTTATAACCAAATAAAAAAAACATGCATATTCCCCATTATACAAAGCTAATCGATTAATAAAAAATCTTAAGTTATTGTTTCAATTGAAAACCAAATGATCAATAATTAAATTAAAATCTTAAAAAAAAATGATAAATAGGTGCTTACTGTGTTTAATTTTCGAACCATTACATTTAGTCACCACTCTTAAGTTGAACCCGTATTAATGATATAATTAACAACAAATAAACCAGATTCCCACCCAACCCCAAAACTGCTGACCGAAAAATCTCTTCAGTAAATAAATCAAACCGACAATAGAAACACACTCAAATGACAGTTCGAACGTAAAGGAGAACTCGCTGATTAAAAACAAATTCCCAATTCAAATGGATTTGAAATTCGAACAGATACTGATGAAAAGGTGGCCACGCGGCCGGCTGCAAAGTTACAACCTCTTTTGTACCAATTCAAAAATAAACGTTGCGCAACTCTGACCTCTATGCCGCTCGCATTAGAGACACGAAATAGTTGAGTGACAGCAAAAAGGTTAGGTTGGTAGTATGGCCGCCACGCGGCAAAGCATCCCTCCATAGATAATAAATGCTTTTAGCAAATAATTACGTTGTTTGATTTTAGATGGATGATGGTCGTCCGGCAAACATTAGGTCCGTGAATCCGTCGTGGGAGAAGCCTCGCATCGCCGTTGTTTGCTCGTTAATTGGTTAGGAAGTTTATGGGGTTACACAATATTAGTGCAGGGAGTTTTTAAAAGATTTCGTTGCTAGTACCATAGAAGCATATTAAAACTACACCCTGTATTTGCTAGTTTGGCCGTAGAATTTATATATTATCACAGAACAGGAATGACAAGCTACGCTCAATAATTGATAAAACAAATAAATAAAAAACGAATCGCTCACGAAGGGTTCCGTACCATTAACTATACAACATTAGTCACGATATTATAATAGACAATAGAAATACGCTATACTATAAAGAAAAATAACTTATCTACATTGGCTCGGGCTCGGGTCTAGGTGTTATGGTGCCGTCGTTATTTCTGATTCTGTAATACAAGTGCTTAAGATACTTAGCAAAGAATCAGAGCAGTGTATGTGATGTTGTCCAATATTTCATATTTATTTATTTATAACTTAGCCTTTGCCCGCGACATTGTTCGCGTGATCTTCAGTTTATTCATAAATGATTTTCTGCGCAATTTTTTAATTTTATTTTCCTTAAGAACCTTCTCCTGATAATAATTATTACAAAAAAAAAATGCGAAATTATTTCATCCCCATCACACATGATACGATGATTTATGACCAAGGGAAATAGAGATTTATTTTTATACAGGGTTATTTGTACATCAACAACCTCCTAGGGACTGATTCTGGAGCTCAAATACAACAACTTTACTATGGGACCAACATTGAAATCTCAAAAACAACACTTCCCCATACTAAGCCGCCACCAGCTGACATACATTTGTATGAAGAAGTGACATTTTTTTTTTTAGATTTCAATGTAGGTCCCATAGAATTTGGTTGAATTGGCACCAGAATCAGCCCCTGTTTAGATATATTTTAATTTATATTGCTATATCTATCCGTTATCATGTCCCCATAATACAAGCTTAGCTCTGTTTGGGACTAGATATCGGTGTGATAGTTGGAACAATTTATTTATTTAACACAAGTTCTTGCATTTTGGTAGCAAATCATGGTTGTCTAGTGTAAGGTCTGATAAACTAGCAAAAGTAATGTTTGTCTGAATATACAGACGCTATGAGAACGAGTTGTTTGGATCGCTGGTCTAGCATATAATGCAGCCCTATTATCCAGCATGATAATATGTCGTTATGTTCTCCATTCAGGTGGAACAATTGCAATCTGGATCTAGTCTAGCCATAGGACGTCCACTGCTGAACATAGGCCTCCCCCAGTGACTTCCAGATTGGCCGGTTGGAAGCGGCCCGAATCCAGCGGCTTCCTGCAACCTTTACCAGGTCGTCTGTCCACGTACCAGCAAGCGGTAGGTAATAGGATAGTTTAATTAAGACATTCTGTGGAGACTCAGAGCAAATAAGTTTTTCTGATTATTATTACCTATGTTATTTAAAAAAAATGCAGTATACTTTTGTAGAGCCATTTAGCGTCCAAGTAGGCCAATTATAAATTTAAAGTGTATTTACTTTATAAAATAGTGTCAGTTAACTTTGCGGTGTAATGAGTAAAAAACTTAGAATTATTTAGTAAGTAGTAAAAATAATTGTCTGTAATTATTTAATTGGTATTATTTTGTTGTAAGATAACCATTTAAATGATATGAGAGCAATCAAGTGAACAATTTATAAAAATAATTAATCTAAATCTAGTAACTACAGTAATTGTTTTTTTGTAACACAGGAACCTAATCAAAATAAGGGTATTTTACATACGAACCCTAATACGACATAGTATCTCACTATCACAATAATTTAAATATAAAAAAATAATTTCAATTCAAAGATATTTCTTTCACTACAAAAATCTTCGTAACTTACTATTGATATAAAAGAAAATAAAAATGAGGATCAATTCAATGGATTTAATGAAATTTTTACGCTTCAATTCCAACGGCCCTTTTCGTTTGTATTACATGTCCTAAATATTTTTTGTCGCGTGGTATGTGTTTATAGACAATGTCCCCTACATTCCTCATAGCACTCGAAATTCCTTTTCCCTTTAATTAATTATGGCATTTCAGTAAATACAACCCCAACTAACAATGGTATGCGCATAATAAAACCAAACAAATTCAATATAAAATTTATTCCTCCTAACAAATTGTAAATCGCTAAGAAAATATATTCTATGAAATATCTTCGTCCCGAAGTTCACATGATCATAAATTATTAAGTATGTATAACACTAACAATATACAAATATTTATACAATCTCATCTAAGCTAAAGTTTGCGAAGTTTATACGAAATTTCACCCAAAACGCGTCAATAATTTATTCACTTACGTTACAAAAGTTTATATCTGAATGATTCATTAATAACTTAGATTTCAGAACGAAATCCAACACAGTTCAACGGTAATGCGACAAGTTTTGGGCTTCGAAACTGGTATCGTTATCACTGACCACATCAATTTGTTCTTGATCGTTATCACACGAAGATTCCTGGTTTTTTGTGCACGACGCCTTAGTGCAACAGCATTTCTTGGATTTCCCTTCGCTTGAACTCATCGGGCTTTCCTCCTTCTTCAATTTCACACGACGGTTCTGAAACCAGATTTTCACTTGTTTCTCTGACAATTTCAGCCTTGACGCAATCTCAATTCGTCTCAGTCTTGACAGGTACATGTTCATCGAAAATTCTCTCTCCAACTCCAAAAGTTGTGTCCCAGTGAACGCTGTTCTGATTCGTTTGCTCGAGTCCTCTTTAATAGGTATACGTTTCATATCCTTTGAGTAACCAGGGAGGAGTTCTTCAGGATGCGCTAGCGGCGGACTTGGAGTCCCATTTCGACTTTCACTCGATAAGGACGGTGACCTTTGACCTTGACTTTTCACTGGGGACGTAGCTGTTGATTTGTACGGGTGATGGAGATACGGCGACACTGACTTCTTTCTTCTACACACGAAGCTGATTGGTTCTTGCTCTTCAGTTTTCAAATAACCTTCAAAAGGTCTCTGTTCATTCGGCACTGGCTCGAAGAAATCTGGCTGTCTTGGTAGTTGATGGAAAAGAGGATATCTGAAGTTTAGGTGCTCCAGAAACGGCCGGAATAGATCCGGAGATCTTTGTTGCTGCTGAAGTCCAAGGCTCAGCAGATTGTTAAGGTTACCTGGATAAGGGTACGGTAGAAACTTGGGCCGCGTATCCAAGTGTTGGTTGATCAAACTCGAGTAAGGGTTGAAATGTTCACTAGTCATGTCAGACTTTTTGCAGTCTTTCGTATCACTGATCAGCGTGTCAACTAAGAACGAACGAGACATATTGGTGACGCACTGTTTGCGCTTCGACGTTTACTGCACTACTGGTGCAAGGGTGGACGTGCCCGAAGTTACAATTACAAAAACTACCCCCTCTTCCCGCACCCTATTGTAAATAAACACAATAGGTCTCACTCGAAGCGTTTTGGCAATTATGTGGCCCGTCCCACCCTTTTGTCGAAGAGCTGTCAGCCCCAGTGTAGTTTCAGAAAAAAACCGTATTGTGAATGGAGCATTTTAGTAGCTATGAATAATTTTGTATGGGACGCTAACATCCCTAATATCTATCTCATTAAATCCAATTTGGTTACTGTTTTACATGCTATAAAAATGTTTAATCTTTTGTATTTTTTATTTTTGAGATTTAAGGTTGCCAATTTTTATTAGTGAACGTAATAACATCAAATTTCTTTAGTAAGCTTATAGTTACTGTAAAATTTACGATGAACTGTAGGTACCACATGTAGATTCTTGTGTATTTATTTAGACTAACAAATTTAAAACTAAAGTTCATTGTTGTCTTCAGTGGGATATCTAGGGGTCAACAGGAATGTTGTACAATAGAATATACAAATATAAACACAAATATTTTCTCTGTTTCAGACTTCGGCACGTTACCTACATTCATTCATAAATCTCATGTAGGTCAACCTACCCAAAAAGTTAAAAGTCATTCAATTGATTTTCATCTTTATGTCCAACACTACTCGTAATACGAGTAGATCAATATCAATTGAGAAAATTTGACGTTTTGTGCTAGGTTGACCTGCTGTGGTCTGTACTAGTAACGTTATTGTTCAGCAATTATTTTTAAATCTTTTGCATAAAAAAATTGCTGTGAATGATTTATTTACTGTTCCAAGACTCAAAAAGAAAAGGAAGTCATAAACATTTCGGAGCACCATCAAAACCTTTCAATCGCAGTACAAAGCATCATATTAATTAAGTATGAATACCTTGTAATAGAAGCCGTATGGTGAGCACGGGATTTTGATACAAACCCCATAGGGCTGGCTGACTAATGCCCCGCCCATACCCTGACCCCATCTGCAGAACTAGTTTATGGAATATTAAAAGGGAACAATATTTGGTAGCATTATAATTGTGAATCAATTCACTTTATTATCACGTCAGGTTTAATAAATGTCGGAGCTAAAGTGGTTTATGCTCCACGTATTTATTAGCATTTGAGTAAGTGTGAGTTTTCTTAAAGGGTGATGATAATAGTGGATAGAACTTTGGTGGATTTGAGACTTTTTACTGTGTCACATTTTCAGGTCTTGTCTTTGGAATTTGTTATTTTTTGCCTTTTATTGCTTTTGACTTAACGGGACACAAAATGATTACCTAGCAAAGCCTTTTGAAGGAAACAATTTGTGTGGTTTCTCTGATTAAATACTATAGATAGTATAAAATAATACATTTTAGTAGAGTTTAAACGTAAAGAGAGAAACGTAAAGTAAAGGAGTATTTTGTTTGTGTTTTTGAACCTCGTGCCTTGAGGTATTTACTGTCTACCATTCAACTATTGGGCTGTAAATAAATGTTATGTCGGTGGTGAAACAAAAGAAGAAAAAAATTGCTTACAATATCAAGGTGGATCCTTTAAAATAAAGCATGGCATATAAGTATATGACTGCATAATGAGAGTTTAAAAACTTAACTTAATAATACAGGAAGTATTTAGGCAAAATGCACAAATAAGTATAACGTCGATTTATAAAATACTCAGTTCCCATCTTTACTATATCTTCCCTTGAAGGGCTACAAAATATTGATCAAGTTACTAAGAACTACTTAATAGAACTTGCAAAATAGTTAACATTTTTAAGCGACATAAAAATCTCACGAATACATCAAAGTTTTTAAATCCCCTGTCGTCTTTCTACTTTCCCTTAACATTATTCTTTTACGAAAGTTTACAAACTTGCATGTAAGTATTTGTCGCAATTCCATTCGCGTTTACAATGACGAATGAGTGAAGTTGCACAGTAAAATGCAAACGGCTTTTAGCAAATAGATCTTTGATTTGAAAGCTACGTTGTAAAGTATCATACTTATGCAAACGTATTAAACAAATTTAAAGATCTGAGAAGACTAACTATAAAGCTCGTAAATTTACCGTCAAGATAAAAAAAAATATAACCGACTTAAAAAAAAACATTTATTTACATGGATGTTTCCAATTATGAATCCAATTCTCAATAGTTATTTTTTACATTTAAAATATTGGACAACATCACATACATTGCTCTGACCCTATGGTAAGTAGCTTAAGCACTTGTGTTACAGAAGTCAGAAATAACGGCGGTACCACAACACCCAGACCCGAGACAAATATAGAAAAGATATTTTTCTACAATAAACCGGGAATCGAACCCAGAACCTCAGAGATAACGACACAAAGTCCGGTATGCTCGCCTCTCGGCTACGGAGGTCGTCAAAAGTAAAAAGTGACCTAGTTATTTTACTTTTACTGACTTGACTTTGACTTTGACTTTGACTTTGACTTTGACTTTGACTTTGACTTTGACTTTGACTTTGACTTGACTTAAAATGTACTTATGTCAAAATTATTTTATTACTAATTCCTTTATCATCATCATCATCATTTCAGCCATAGGACGTCCACTGTTGAACATAGCCCTCCCTTATTGACTTCCAGATTAGTCGGTTGGAAGCGGCCTGCATCCAGCGTCTTTCTGAAATCTTTACTAGGTCGTCTGTCTACCTTGTGGGTGGACGTCCTACGCTGCGCTTGCCGGTACGTGCTCTCTATTCTAAAACCTTTCTGCCTCATTGTGGTACGGCAGTCAAACAGATGTCGGAGGAATGGTATTAAAATTTTATTGTAAAAATTCATTTATTGAGTAAAATGCGTTATTTGATAAACTATGTTTGAAAATAAAATGTCATTGCTTTCTTTGATGTAATTGGGAATTTTATTATAGAGTTTTGACGCCATAGCAAAAACACCCTTTCCGAAAAGAGCTGTCTTGCACGGAATATTATGATCAACAGCATACAGCTTAGTTCGGTTGCGGAGACCACGGACAATTTCAAATAGATTTGGGTTTTGTCTAATGAACATGAACATTTTTTTAAGCTATAAACGTTTTTGTCCAACAGCCATGCATGAAGTCTTGTTTGAAACAGACTAAGTCCTTCCTTATACAAACTGGTATCTTAAACACATATTAAGAAATATTAAGACTAGCACATATTCAGAAAGCCTACCCGTCATCATCATCATCATCATTTCAGCCATATGCCACTCGTGGTATGAACTAATATCATGCCAAGTTTCATTTGAAATCATTCAGTTGTTTCGGTGTAATGCGCGGCCAAGATACAGACAGACAGAATGAAAAAAAAAAGTTTTGGTTTCAGACATCGATTATAGAGTGCAATAGAAAAAAAAACTAAATATCTTTAATGTAAAACATTGATTTGTTACAGTTCTGTTATAAGTACAGATTATATTTATTTACAAGAAATGCATATGTGTATATAATAGGTACAACCTGCTTGTAATTGTTAAAAAATATAACCAGCCACAGAATAGAAAAATATAATAGTAATGTATAAAACGCCAACTCGATCTGTCTTGTTGTTAACACTACCATTGTTTAATGTCTAACGATTTAAAGTGTTATTGATTTATCAGATAGACAATGAAGCAAAACTTGACACAAAAAATAACAATTTTGCAATGTTGTTAGCAAAATCTTCCAAACCGGGAGAAGAGCACGAAGCAACGATGCGACAGACAGACAATGGATCTATAACAAATAAGTAAACATTGCTACCTCAACGACCTACAAAGGTACGAGTTGCTGCTGCTGTAGTCCTAAATATCCGACAAGATACAGGTCACTTTTGTCTGACTATCATTAAAAACAGACAGACGCCCTCGCAAAACAAAATTGATACAGATAGACAGATAATAAAGGGGTATTATCAATCTCGTGCGAAGGGAGTAATGGATAATTGTACCTATTTGATGATACCAGGTGGTGCACGAAGTATTAAAAAAAATAAAAGCACAATAATTTCATTGTTTGATATCATCGGTGATATAATAAAAAAATATTTTTTTATTTCTTCACAATAGGCAACTTAAAATTAGCACATTTTTAGTTGGTAATATAGCCTGGATTGTGAAGACTGGTGCCTGAGGTAGGTTCTGAAAGAACCTTTATTACAGGTCGCCAGTGTCTCACTCCCCGGTATGCTTACAATGTTGGCCTGCTAGCGCCAGGTAACTAGTCAAATTAAATACAATTTTGGTTGATGTAAAACTAAATTTAGGTGATACGGAATTTTATAGAGATATAAACCACTTTGGTGTTTCAATGAATTTGATATTTAAGATTTAAAAGTGGCTAGTATTTGTTAGACAAGAATAAAATTTGACACAAACATACACAGTTACTATTACCATGTTATTGATTGATAAGTTTTATCAACGACTTAATTTTTTGTTTATCCAATACGTCTTAAAACAATAGTTTACGTATTGTGTATGTCTTTCTACTCATAGAAGGGTTATGTGATGATGTTGCTCAATCATACATAACAACTTTCCTATGCGACGACCATAAAAAAACAAAACAAATACTTCTCCATGCTTGCTGCTCCATGCATGACCGATCAGCTATTTATACAAAGTAGTACCTAAGAGTCGTTGTATTTAGGCACCAGAATCAGGCCTTATTGGCAGGTATTATGTTAACAAAAAAACTGTGTGTACTGTGAGGCATCACGAAACATACGACGCATATTACCAACTGCGCAAAAAACAATTTCTACCTACTTAATTACCCAATTAAGCTTCAATATATTATACACACTATGAATATACTATGCTTTACATTATTTTCATTCTAAAACGTAGTTTTATACATCTAAAAAGCCGAGTTAATATGTGTAAAAAAGAAATCAAAAACTCGCATTAAACTTTTCATTTGATTAAAATGTTAAAGTTTGTTAAAATATGAACAATTTTTGTTTAATATAGTAATTATTTTATGAAAATCTCAGTTTTAGGTAACACTTAAGTAATCATTTATCCAATTAGTTAACAATACTGACTGAATTAATAGCAAAGATATACAATATCGATTTCAACAAAGTCCGCTACAAAAACCGTCTATGTTACAAATGCAATTATAACCAAACGGAAATGAGTGCAGAAAGGCTATTTAATGACCACCTGTGCTTTGTCCAAGATGGCGGACTTCTAAGAACGACTTTTAAATGGGACAACAATGGCGTCGCCTACTTGTCTGAGGGAAGTCACGCTACGGGGTACACTTGTAGGCTTCATTCAAAAATTTCTACGTTCATTCATGGTTTTGCCACGGTGGAGATATGAATGAAGTATGGATTCTTTTTGACCATTGTAGCTTTAAGAGGTGAGGCAGGTATGTTGTGTTACTACAAGAGTTTTTCTTTGCAGTTAGTTTTTAATAAAATTGCAGCCTTTGGGAAGAAATAAGGTTCCATTTCGTGTTTGTTTTTATCATTTTATTGGCAAAGAGATGTTTTTTGTAGAGCGTAGGTGATCGTACATTATTTCTATGGTCATTGAGAAATTTTGACTTCATTAAGCTTTTGTGGCGTAAGTATTTATTGGATGATTTGTCATGTGTTTGGCGAATTTTTGTGAAGGTTTGATCTTTTGGACTTTAGTGTTATACATTTCTATAAAATCGCCGCCAATTTCTCACGGTCCAGTGGTTTTGTAATTTTTTAATGTATGTTTTCAAGCATTTTTTTTTCTTTTTCTACTTTTAAAACACAACTTTATATGTTTTTACTTTAATAACATTTTTTATGTTATATTTTTGTTAGCATAATTAAAAATAATTGTTAAATGCTTGAACAAAATTTAGTTTAGTTTTGCTTTACTAAAAAACTTAGTTCAAAATTATTTCTAGACATGATCCTTTTATAAAATCTGTTTATGTTGAAATTAACATAAAGTTTTTCAATCTTGTCATGTGTACGTAAATAAAAATATTTTTAAATATTTTTGCCATCAACATTATTGAAAAGAACCCTAATATAAAGTATATGAAAACATATTCAAATGTAATATTAATAAGATCTAAAATTGGGCATCTAACTGCTTACATAATTTGACTTTATATTCTCTAACAAGCTAAAAGCTAAGTCTGTAGCATTTTTAGTAAAATGATTGCGTTTTATTAAAGGGGTTAGCAAAAATTGAAAGTCACCCATAGGATGTTAACTTTTTGCAACATCAAAGCGAAAAATTAATGGAGAGCGGGCGGGCAGTAAAAAGGTTATGTCAAATAGTAACTAAAATGCGGTGGCGCTCTGGCAGAATTTTCGAGAATTTTTAGGTAGAAAAAGTGATGCAGATGTTGCCATTACGAGCGAAAGATTGCCGAGTGTTTTATCTGTTTGCAACATGGTAAAAAAAAGAATATTATAGAAGTTTTTAGTTTAAGTGCTCCGTAATGTATGTTTAGAAACATTGAAATACTAAAACTGCGTTGAGTTTTAATTGCAAAAGTTAGGTTTTATCTAATGATAATGATAAATGATAAATAATTTATTTCCAAGAACATGGTAACACAAGATTTTAGAGCTATGCACAAGTACAACATATTCTGCCATTGGTTTAGGCGTAGAAATGTTAATGTTACAAAATCTGCTATTAAATTATACATTATTATTAATTGAAATTATTTTCTCATGAGTCGTCAGATAACAGTCAAAGGTACAATCGGTTATTTTTGTGTCCATAAATTCTTTATTAGAGTAAAAGCATTCCCGTAAAAGCCAATTATTTAAAACATATTTTAGTTTGTTGAGCGGTAAGGCTCTAACTTTTCTATCTATTATATCAAAGGAAGGATATTACTTTTCTATGTATATCGAAATAGCATTCAGGTAGAATAGTAATATTTAAGTGAAATCTGCGATATATTTAAACTTTTTTTTGTATTCACAATAATACTAGTATATCAAGGATAGTATTTTTACATATGTATAACCATAGGCAGCTGAAAATTTTTATGATGTAAGAAATATTATTTTTCATATAGATAGAGAGATATATACTATTTATTGTACACCATACAAAGAAGTTACAATTTGTGTTGTGATATCTACTTCGTAATTAGAATCTAAATATTATTTAATCAGCCTAACTGGAAGTTATTGCGTTCAGCAGTGGATATCCTATGTCTGATGATGATGATGATGATTTATGTATTCTTGTATTTATTTATTTATGTATCTAATTTACAAGGTAAAAAGATGAGTTTATCTTTAAGCTCAGCAAAGGTAGCACGGTGGTATCTGAACTCGTAGAATAAAATACACTGTATCTCAAATGACATCGGCCCTCCTCAGATGTAGCCACAATTTGAAGTATAACAAATGCAGAACAAGAAAGATACGTCGTGTGTCGGTTTTTGCGGTCCAATTTATTTGTAACACGATTCGACTAAGCTGGAGTAAGTTTTTACTCGAGAGTAAATCACTGTTTAATCTAAAGTAAAGTAATTTTGCATTTTAGCAACCACTAATCTAAGAATAAGTTAATTAAATTCGATTTTTTTTTTCTTTTTTATGGACCCATCTCTCTATAAAAAGAACAGTGAGTCTGCCAATTTCGAGTATTTTCTTGAATAATGTTTACAATTAATAACGGGTGTTTAGTATTTATTGCTTTTTATGAATTCAGTGAAGGCTACTCTTACCGTAGAAGCTGGTTTCTAGACGCAATCGGGTGTAAAGCAAGTTGTCTTGAGACAAGTCACTTGACATTAAATGCGGCGTTGAATACAATGATATTTCAATAGTTTCAGATCTTATCACTTCACCAAATATTAGAACTCAAACTACACCAAACATGCACTCTAAATCTCTTTAAATGATAAATAAAACCAGTGAAATAGATCGACAATTCTTTTCGTTAGACCACCCCCCACTGAATCACGATAAAATATTTGAACGGGTGATTTTGACACAGTAAAAGATTATACTGAGAAAATGGTAATGTCAAAGTTGTCCCTTGTCAAATCCACTCTTGTCACCCAGAAAAGTACAAGTTGTCAAAATCTAGCATTAACACTCTATTATCCCTCAATATTAAAATGTTGTGGCATTTTAAGTAAACCTAGAAGAAATGGATTACATGGATTCTAGTAGGATTATCAATTCGTTGATCATTCATTAAACTACAGAATAACAATACAAGTATTCGCTGTGTGCGCGATGACAGCGCCCCTAGTGACCAAAATTATTGTGGACTTAAGATCTTTCAAATTATGGCAACTGGATGGTTTGAGAATGATTTTCGGATTGTTTTTCTTCGAAATTAGATGAAAATATCTTAAAGTTTGTGCATATTATAATAAGTGATTTTCTTACTTGAACTAAATATGAATGTTGTACCTAATACGTACGGGATTTGGAGCAATACAACATGATATAACTTTCCAACCTCAAACTGTGCAAAAAAGGGAAAAAAATGTATTAGCACAGCATGTGAGAGACGTTGAAGAGCTATTAGAACTAACGGTAAAAGCTACTTAATAAGAGCTGTGATCATAAGACAAACGTCTGTGACACAAACTCCCTACAAACTTTTTTCTCTTTACAACAGCTATGCATTTAGGTCTTTGCTCCAATTTCCATCTTGATATTGGAATCAAATCAAAAATCAAATAAAACATGCACAAACTGTTTTTCCCATTATTTCTACACTTTATAACACAACATGTGCTGTGTCATATAGCGAATTTTAACGTTTTTACTTAAAAATACATAATAATGTTAGTATGGAATTCTATGAAAATATAGCAATTTGACACTGACCGTCCAGAGTTTTTTCACATTTCTGGCACATTGCGTGCTGCGATCGATTTGACGGCCCCCACCACCTACTTTGCACATAGCGAATAGAGTATTGGTTAAAAAGGTTGGAAATTCAAGTGGTAAATTTATACTATAATAACTATTCTGGTATGACATTGTATTTAGTCGAAACGGCATTAAATAAATATTACTAACTGTAACATGAATGTGTGTCCGTCTTAAAAAAATGTTTTATTGCTAAAATTTTGTTGAAATGTGACTTATTTGGTAATACTACCCAGCCTTGTTTTAAAAGTTAATAACGCATTATGAATGCTTTTAGAATCTGATACCCTATTTTAGGGTGCACGTGTTATATTGATCTAGTGAGCTGGGTCGTTGGGAAACATTAGTTCAATACTTAGTTAAATGGTTTCTAATTATTTTATTATATTTGACTCATCATCATCATCAGGTTTTGGAAGTGCAGTGCTCCTCTTTAAACTATCATTTTAGTTAGTTTAAATAAAAACAAAGTATAGTTAAATACAAAAATTAATTTAAAAAACGCCATGATGTTTAAACGTTGTACCATGTCTGTGTTGTTAACATAATTAGAATAGTGTTTGTCTAAGAATACATTTACAACAAACATACAGTCTTAGTATGAGAATTCATAAGATATTTCATGATAACCTTGAATGATTTTTTATCACTTTTAGCGTTACGACTGTAAGTAATTGTGCTATTTTATATGTATTTTTATTGTGACTTGTTTCTTTCGTGCGGTGAACAATAAAGGATCTATTCCTTTCTAATACCAATGGTATTTGTCTATTATCGTAATTAATTTTCTATTCCGAACGAATACCAAATTTTATATATTTCAATGAAGTACTTAATTTGTTCCCAACGAATACCAAAACATAACTTTTGGTACAGTAACAGAAACAGTTTCATTTGAGTTTTAATATTATGTTCGTAGTGCAATCCTAAATCTCATCAAATTCACTTCATTTTGGCATTTTTTTTACGAGCAAACTTAAGTTTGTTTTGGTATTCGTTGGGAATAGATTAAGTACGATTGAAATATGTAAAATTTGGTATTCGTTCGGAATAGAAACTTAATTATGATAATAAACAAATACCATTGGTATTAGGTTTTGGTATTAGAAAGGAATAGATCCAATAAAGAATATATCTATCTAATTATTTAACATTCAAAAACTATATTAGTTAGATAATTTAAAGAATAACCTTTTGTTGTATTTAGCATTGAATTTAACTTGGATTAAGATCCATCCACCGGTGGACTAAGGTTGCAGACAGCAGATGGATGCAGTTACCCCGTAGCCGCTCTCTATGGCGGTCTATAGAAGTTCTATGTCCAGTAGTGGACTTGCAAATGGCTGATAAAGATAAAGAAGATAATTATCCGTTATACAACTAAGTAGTGTTGCCGAAAAATCGATAGTTTTGCAATCGATAGTTAAACGCTAAATTCATCTATACGGTCGATAGGACAATCGATAGTATCGATACTATCGATAGTTCATTGGTTGGCAGCGATCGAAACCTTTGATAATATTGCTGTTTACCGATAGTATTGCAGTAAAAGAGATATCGATAGACTATCGATAGTATAGTTTTTCCTTTAACTATCGATAGGCTATCGATAGACAATCGATATTGACCTATCGAGCGGCAACACTACAACTAAGACTTCAGACATCAATCTGAACGTTAAAATCTCAGTTCAATAAATTATAATGCAAAGGTAAGTACTTCAACAAGAAAGTAATAACGTCCGAACTTCAAGAAGGCAAGTGCTCCGCTCCCGTCATCAATAACTTTGTACCCCTAGAACGAATTGGTGAGGAGTTCCCATCGTTGTTCCTCAGGTTAATTGCGGCACAATCAAAGACGCTGTCAACGCAAAGTGCCTCTTAAGGGATTGACAAATTGCCGAAAAGAGGGCGCTGGTGTGGTACAAGTTATAAGATATAACATCAAGTAACAAGTTACTTAGTTACTTTAGCCCTATTGATCCTTACAGCCAAAGGATGTCCACTGCTGAACAAAGTCCTCCCCCAATGATTTCTATTATTGGGGGGGATTGCCAATACTCGCCACGCTTGGCAGGCAGGTTGGCGAGCGCAGTTTTTTACAGGTCTCGTGCTACAAGATCTAGTCACCTCTTACGACATGCTTCCTGTTGGCGGTAGGGAAGTGTATTCTTTATGGCCATCCCCACACGGCACAGCCCTATTATTATTTGTTTTATAGCGAAATGATACTTACGAATATTAAAAGGCTTTTATTTTCACTACAAGTTTTTTTGTGAGATTATGAATAATATCGAATCAAATATAGCAACTTTTCTGTAAGACTAATGTTCTTTATAAAAAATTGTTGTCTACAGAATTTTTTTCATGAAGTTACTATTGAATAACAATAACCCTGTATACTTTAGAACTACTGTCACTCACTACAAGTATCACAACTAATGCCCGTTTCCACTAAGCTTAAGAAACGCCTTAGCTTAGAAGTTATTCAATATAAATGTGTGGACCTGTGAGTGTTTTTTTATGTTATTTGTTTTTTGGATCAATAAACCTTGGATCAATAAATGGTCGATATTACTGTGGAATAAATTAATATTACAGCAGTTTTTAATTCAGTTACATTATAAGATTATGAATGTTGGGTAAGGTATGTTTCATCAGCTGTGACTGTCTTAAATTATTATAGGTACTCGTAGTCAAAATTATGTCTTAATTTTGTAAAGCTTGTGACTCGGACCAAACAAAATTGCACAATGTCGCAGTCACTATTGCGATCAAAATTCTCTATTGCCATTGTACTCACAACACAAGTATAGCTTTTTACCAGGTCATTGTAGAGCTTTTTTGCTTTCCCGAGCTTTATACACGTTTGGTACCTTTATACACATGAGGTACCTTTGAACTTATTTTGTACCATTGTTTCCTTTCTCCGATTGTGGATTGTATACTTTGTTTTGGACATTATACTTGGTTGATTGAGTGACGATGTATTTGATTTGTGAATCAAGGGGTTTGCCTTTTCTTTAGCTTTTTTAAATTACTATAGGGAACAAAAATTAAAGACTCTTGTAATTATTTTAAGAAATTAAAAATATTTTGATGAGTCGGTATTTAGTTAATGTTATGGTTCATTGATAGTGGTGTGGATCAATACTATAATAGTTTTTTTTTCTTGCGCTGTGCCTTTGTTTTGTATTTTCGCTATGTGCAAAGTGGGTGGTGGGGACCGTCAAATCGATCGCAGCGCGCAATGTAGCATAAATGTGAAAAAACTCTGGACTCTCATTTGTCTAATTGTTATTATGTATTTTTAAGTAAAAACGTTAAAAAAATCGCAATAGGGGTCATATCTCATATGATAGGTGTCGCGTATAAAGTGAAGAAACAGTGGGGAAAACAGTTCGTGCATGTTTTATTTGTTTCCAACATCAAGATGGAAAGAAATAAATGGATAGCTGCTGTGAAAAGAAAAAAGTTTGTAGTAAGTTTGTGTCACAGACGTTTTTCTTATGATCACATCTCTTATTAAGTACCTATAGCTATATGTCCGTTGGTTCTAAGCTCTTCAAAGTCTCTCACATGCTGTGCTAATACAACTTTTTTACCTTTTTTCACAGTTTAAGGTTGGAAAGTTATATCGATTCAAATCCCGTACGTATTATTAAATGAGATTCATATTTTATTTCGGGTAAGAAAATCACTTATTATAATATGCACTAACTTTTCAGATATTTTTATCTAATTTTGAAGAAAAACAACCCGAAAATCATTTTCGAACCATCCAGTTAGCATAATTTGAGAGATCTTAAGTCCACAGTAGTTGTGGTCATTAGAGGCGCTGTCATCGCGCACACAGCGAATGGATAACTTTCAAATAACGAAATTTAATATTACTTAATTCACGGAAACCTCATACTACCTCCATATATCAATTTTAAAAATCGATCTAATTACCCCTACGCCTTTTTATTAAAATGTTTAATGTAACTTTAGAGCGTAAGTATATTACATTGTGATTTCATTAGTTACGAATGTCATAGAAATTAACTAGATCTCCACACGTGTTTGCGCGAAAGGGTAACACTTGCGTTGTGACGAATTGTTTTGTCGTCGCTTTTATTTGGACTAATAAAACATTAATGTCATTGTCATTTTGGGTCTATTTGGCAATCATAAAATTGATAGATTTGTTTTTGATCAGGGGCTAACTATGAACTTAAAGCAGTGCGTATTCAGTATTGCTTATACGTCAAACTATATAAAATAAAGAAAAATATATAACTATTTAAAAAATCGTCACAAAATAGTATGTTTAAGCATTTATTGTATTTATATGTTTCTGTAATCACCTTTCAAAACCCTTTGTTTTGTTGATACTCCACTCAATGTTATATTTATTCTTAAATAGGTTTTAAAAGAATGAAATTAGTTGGAAATTGTCCTCAAGGTTGCATACCCTGCAATAAAGAAAATATGGATTTTTACTTAGAAATTAAGTTAGTAGTAGCAAATGGTGTTTAACTATATTCTGTTAGTTTCTATTTATATAATAATCACCGCAAACTATTTAAATTCCACGAAATCATCAAACACATGTTTGTTTGAAATAAATGGCTCGATACCAACAGTCCAAATTAAATATTTGCCACCATCATTCCGGCCAACTGCATCTGCGTAACTAATTCCATAGACATTCTCACATTAAAATACTCATCATCCCTATTTTCAATAGCTTAAGGTACAATTTGGGAAAGTAGCTTTCGATGGCTTGTTAATAATGCGTTTTAGAATTTTAGACTCTAACATTCAGAGCATAAGGGAGAATTTAAAAAATTTAAGGAGCTGTAGACTGTACGAATCATATTGGAGGGCTAGATTAATTTGATGTGTTGCGTCAATACAAATTAGTTGCGCGCACTCGTACGCAATGTCATTTAAAGGGGAATCTAGAACTGGGGAACAGGAATCTAATAATGTTGGAGAATACCTATTGTCATGGTCTTTAAGGATTTATTTAGCATTATAAAATTAGAATATCTGAAGATCGGACTCTGTGGCGTGCATTGGTAGAGGCTTAGGCCAGCTGCAGTGGACTGACGTGGTGATTATGTAATCATTCAAATGTTTTTTTTATCTGAACCCGTTTATTTGTGCCCGTTTGGTTTCTTAGATATGTTTGTAGTTTGTCTATTGCTGAAACTTATAATTTTTTTGGACAATTTCACACGATTTATTACTTGATTTGACTACAGTAAATAAACCAAATGTACTTCTATTACAAACAAATTCGATTCTATTCGAATTATTAAGAAAAAAAAGTTTAAAACTAGTAAGTAAGTGGTTCATTTCTTTTTGCAAATTTATTTCTAGTATGATTTCAGGCTGAAAGTGGTGTTTAAAGGTGTTGATTGACGCATTACACTGAATTTGACAATATTTAGAGCTAGATTGTAACTGTATGAAAACTTATCTACAAATAAAACTAGTATAGATAAAAGAATCAATAAAGTTTTAAATAACGGATATTTATTTAAAACTTTATTAGGAACTATCGATAATAATATATTTTTGCTGCAAAACTGATATTCGCGTGATATATTCGGTGACGGATCTACTCCCAGCCTGCCTAGCATGAGCACCAAAACACGATATGATATGATATGATATAGCGATATATCGAAACCAACTGTAAAAATATGATAGATATAGCCGCCATGTTGAATCGTCGTGCCGGTGACATCACATATTATGATCACTGTTTCGATAAAAAATTCAATTGGCGGCTATATCTATCATATTATTAAAATTGGTGTCAATATTTCGCTTTATCATATCATATCATATCGTGTTTTGATGCTCGTGCTAGGCAGGCAGAGCGACTAAATAATAAAACAAAACCGCGAAGAATGATAAAACCCTTACACTTCCTTGTCACGGCCCCAATCCCCCAATTTCAAGCTTCAACACTTCAATCCTTAAGGACAACTTCCTTAATCCAGTGACACTATAACTATCCGTTGACAAGGAAGGGTTTGCAAAAAAGAAAGATAAGTATGAAAGAAGTAGTATCCTAAGAGTTCTGTATATAATTGCAAAATTTAGAAATTTTTTGTTCACTAAAAGTTTAATTGTTTCAGCTCGTTGATGAATTCATTGATATTGTCTCTGATACTGATATTAAAAATGTCTGTAGTTCTTGCACTTTGTCTTATAGCTTAATGAGTTACAAAGAAAAAATTTAATCGATTGCAAATGATACCATCAAGCTTGTAAATAAATATCTGTTAATGCAAGCTGTTGTTGCAATAAAGATTAACCAAATTGAAAGGTTAATGTTGAAGGAAGTTATTATTACCAAAACAAACGGTATTTTTTCTTCTTTTCTATTACAGGTGCCACTTTCATTCTTTCTCTAATATATTCCTTATCTTGTCCATTCTCGTCACCCCATACGTTCTCATTTCTGCTGCATGCAAAAGTTTTTGATCCACCTTCTTAATTTAAGAAAGATTTACTTCATAGGTAAAACAAAATAATTTTATGACGTTTTTCTACACATTTTCATTTAGAACACGGAACCCTATGTACGGCCGTCGCTAGCGGCTATTTGGCGAATTCGCGTTTATTTGCAATGAAAGGGTTGATGTTGACTGTACCCGGCTCTAGTGTATCCGGTGAAGCTTTGTAATCGATTACTTATTGTTGTGATAATGATCTATGTGAAGATCTTTTCGGAACATCTTTTATATTTTGAGAAACGGCAACAGAAACGATTCTGTTAATTTTTTTATTTTGTGTGACATTTTGGAATTCTTTATAAATAAAATGCCTATCTTAGATTTCGAAAAATCAAGAGAATGTGGAATTACGACGAACGGATGTAAGGCAAGACTTCGACTTTGGAGCTACCGTGACTTCAAAAAAGGTGTTTTTTTATTCGGCTGTATGTAGATTTTAATTTAAATAAATAATCAAAAATGGCATACGTTACAAAATTTGATTTGTATCATCATCCAAATGTATAGATCCATTTATTTCCTGTAATCCCTACTTCCGGAATGTGACGATAGCGCGCACGCGGCCGGAAGTGACGTCGAGTTCAATTTGACGCCATATTGGATCTAATGTCTGCCATTATGACCGTTGAATTTAATCTTTATGATCGTTTTAGTATGGGAAATGTAATTTTAACGGCGAAGTTTCAAGTTATGGTTGAGTAGTCGTAAATTAGTTTGTAATGCTCTTGTCAAGCATCATTGACGATGTCTTAAAAAATTTTTTTTTTTTTAAATTAAGTTAAGGTCACGGTTGACCTGTGCATCCTTTATTTCTTAACATGCAATGAGATTATAACGTAGTTAATAGGTTAAAGGCCTCTTTCACCACTTGCTGATAAATTCCAGATAACCTATCTGACACTTTTTTGACAGCTAATTGTATGAGCTATCTGTCAAACAAGTGCCAGATAGGTTATCCGGAACTTATCAGCAAGTGGTGAAAGTGGCCCTAAGTATTAAAAAAAAATAAATTCAAGTTATCCAGTCCAGGAAAAAATAGAAAACTTTAAAGTTATTAAAATATATATTTTATCTAAGAAGAAAAGCTATCTACATAAATATCTACTATCCTATTGTGAAGTGAACAAGTACGGCATATTTCGGCATTCCAAAAAAGGCCTATTTCATTGAACAATTTAAGAGTACTGATACAGTTAAAAATAACCATTAACTAAGCAGTTAGTCAATGAAACTTCTCCGCTTTCGCTACGGGCTCTCGAGTTCCATTCAAGATTGTGTGAGGCTACTATGGTAGATGTATGAATGGGCACAATGTGTGAAATATGTATGATTTTGTGTGATTGTCACCGTGTTTAGGTAGCGGCGTCTTTGACTCGCGTGCGCTGGGACACAATAGATAAAATGTGGCCATAGAAATGGCGATATTTGGTGCTAATGAATATTATTTTTTAAATACATAAGTAAAAACATGTTTTCTATTTTTGTTATTTTATTTAAGTAGTAATACATTATTTTTCAAATATTTATTATTAAACTAATAGAACGGCCGATAACACGGTTCCCTAATTACTGAAAAATACAAATATTGTTGAAAAAAAAAACTTGCTAATGTTCATAAAAGAAATTTAATATAAAATAAAGCTAATAAACCAACATTGAAACAAGCAGTTCAATGTGTAACACCAATAACACAGTGTCAAGCTCCAACACAATTTAATGTTTCTAAGTGTGAGCTAGTTATCAATTACCTTTAAACTTTTTCAGTTACTGAACTGTATTCATACGATGTTAGAAATTTTGTAAAATGTCAATGTCAGGTTTTGGTGCAATTTATTGCAACTCATTCAGTTTTCATGAAAATTGGCCTTTTTTTCTTTACTTTCCAATAGTAATTATAAGGTGCTAAGTACTTTATTAGTTGAATTCCTATTAACCCAACGAAAATACAATTCAAATACTAAGGTTTATGAGACCAACATTAAAATCTCAAGAAACAAAAACTTCCTCATCCGATTTGCATGGATTTTTTTTTATAGAAAGTTTCTTTACGGATAAAAACCCGATTTAATTATTTACACACTATTTTAAAATTAGCTTTTGATGATTAATGACCAAAAAAGGCTGTATAGCTATTAAAACTTAAGGATAAACGAGTCTGTTTTTACAATGATAAATTAAAGTTTAAGATTTCGTGGCTCCAAACATTAGTGTCCCATTGTAAAAGGATCTTCGGGTAGCACCGCCCACCCTAATTGATTGCATAACTGCCGCTTTTCATTCATATCGCCATTCATTCACTCATTCATTCGACATGCGGCGACAAATCGACTGGCATTCACACTTCTTTTTCTAACATCAAGCTTGAAATAATAACTTTTAGGTAAAATTTTATGTTGTTACTTTATTGGGTTGATATATGGTTCATTTTCCAACTGAAAATTATTTTGAAAGAGAACATCGATACGCAGTCATCTTATTATATTTATAATGTATTATTAGAAGAATTTCATGCATGCCTTTTCCTAAAGTCAGACATTGTGTCGCCTCGAGTGGCTCTGTAATCTGTCGAGTCTTTGGATAGATTAGGCACGGTAGATTGGTTGTCTATGGTTTTTTAATTTTATTGGACATTTAGTAGCTTTTATAGGACGATTTGACGTTTAACGGATTGTGTACATCTTCAGTAGCAGATGTTTGCAACATGACCGGTAAAATTGTGTAGGCAAAAAATTTTAAAAAAGATTTTTTATTTTACACTCCAGTTTGTACTAGAAATGTATATCTTATGTTTGTAGGTATACCATCATCATCATCATCATCATCATCATCAGCCTCTAGAAGTTCACTGTTAGACATAGGCTTTCCCTATAGAACGCCACAGCGAGCGGCTCTGGGCCGTTTGCATTCAGCGGCTGCCCGCAACCTTGACAAGCTCGTCAGTCCATTGCGTATGTAGGTATGTACCTATATTCCCCAATATTTTTTATCTTCTTCCTATTCTAATATTCTTCCACCTGAAGGTTGTATGGGAGAGATCGGTTTTAGCCCTAAACCGCTAAGAGTATATACATGGTAACACGCATCTAATATATCTTTACCCCATTAGATGGTAAACTGTTTTTGTTATTTTGAAATAATATTGGGTATTTGCTAGAAACAAACATTAGAAGCTTTGTCACCACTGACTGACACTAATTCAATTCAATTCCATCATTTATTGCTTGCTACATTGGTGTACACATAGAATGTTTACAGATACGTACATGATATTCTGAAGACATAATGTAACTCCCTGTCAGGACATGGCAATAGCAGGAACGTTTCTACTTAAATAAAAAATCAATATTATTAACAATCAGATAGTAAGAGCGCCGTGTGGGGACGGCCGTAAAGAATACACTTTCCCACCGCCAACAGGAGGCGTGTCGTAAAAGGCGACTTACTCCTGTAGCACGAGACGGGCAGCAGCGTCTGTGTGAAATGTTATAAAAAACTGCGCTCGCCAACCCGCCTGCCAAGCGTGGCGAGTATTGGCAATCCCCCCCAATGAAAGTCATTGGGAGAGGCCTATGTTCAGCAGTGGACGTCCTATGGCTGAAATGATGATGATGATGAGATAGTAAGAATTACCGCACTTCTTATAACATTAAGGAACTAAGATAAGTTACACCTGATATTATTCATATTAAAATTCCATTGCTGAAATGCCAGTATTTGAGCTTAAATTACATGTTAAGATCAAGAAAAAGGGTTATTACATCGTTAGTGATTATATTAATGACTAGCTCTCCCGGCGAACTTGCGCTCCTTCATACGTTTTTTTTCATTTTTCCCTGTTTTTATAGTTCTTCTGCTATTCGGGGCGGAGACAAATTCAACAAATCAAAGATCATTAAAATCGGTTCAGATGTTCTCGACTTTTATATGGTGTAACTAACCTGACTTTTTTATATAAATATAAGCTGTTGCCCGCGACTTCGTACACGTGGTCTTTCATTCTAAAAAACTGCAACTATCTTAAATTTTTGTTTCAAAAGAACCTTGTCCTGACAATAAATAACACAACAAAAAAAGAATTAGCGAAATTGTTCCATCCGTTCACGCGTGATGCGATGACCAAGGGAAATAGAGATTAATTTATATATATATAGATAAAAATATGTGGATTTAAAACTGCTTAGCTCGCACTAAAACTTGTAAAAATATTAATTTTAAAAGAGGCTGAAAACGGTGATCGAGTTTCTTGCGCTGCTTCTTCTCGGCACTAGCCCCCAAATTGACCAGAAGCAGTGGTAGGGCAAAAAAAAATTGGGACGTGTAAAAGTGCTGTTAATGGCCTATTTGCAAAAACAAATGATGATGATTGAACATATCAAATTGTAATTATAATTATATTTATTGGCATAAAGTTTGTATAAATCTACGAACAACCAGTTTTAAATCATCGTAACATAAAAAGTAGTATACAAAACGTATAAATAAAAATAAATCCGCTACCAAATCATAAATAATATTCTTATAATACTGCATTCCTCACAGGAGAAAATGGCGGCTCGTGCAAAGACATCTGTTAGTTTTTACAAACGCATCGGGAGCTATTTGACGGGTCATTAAATACCATCGACACATACCATCGACACGCTTTCCTCTTATTAGCCATTTTTATATCACTTGTATAATAAATTTTATGCCAAATAAAATTCCATGTCCCGCCCATAAGTACCGATGCGCGCGGAGTTTGCCACAGAGATACTTTTTGTAGTTAAACTCGAAAATTGATTGTTCTGAACTTGTTTGTCGGCAAACTCGCTAAGAAGTCACAAACTTACATCAATTAGTTGTTTATATTAAGTATTATTGTAACTATTAAAAGTACTTACAGTAAGATAATAATAAAAGAACAACATAAAAACAGTGGCAACAATGTGCTGTGTTAACTTACGTAACGTTGCGTAAACTTTGTATTTATCAAAATGTGGCTACATATCCTTACATTACTCAATAAGCTAGATTTTATTGGCCATGGACTTATTCATAATTATACCAATTTCTTCGAATTACATAACATTAGGGGTCCTATTTTATTGCTGCTCAGATATAACAACATTTACTACTAGTTAAAAAACCAACATTGGAATCTTAGAAAACCTTTACAACCCTTATTAGTTATCGACAATAGCCTAGTCTTCTCTCCATATTATGACGTCAGTATTATAGTACGGTAAAGTTTTTGCGATTTCGATGTTTTTTGTGTTGTTTGGAGTTGTATTTAAGTAGTAGGATGACCCCTTAAATAAAATGAAAAAACTAATAAAACAGTATAGGACCTCATATTTTTTTATTGATAACTCATATTACCAAGCCGCATCTCTGTGGCAACACATCAGCCATCCAGAGCCATAAATAATCTCGAAAACAGACGATTTTTCTTGCAAAAAAGGTTTTTTGTTCAAAATTCGGCCCCCCTTTGCGTAAAATTGGTCCTTCTATTGTTAAACAGCCGTACACAATCATAAAATTCGTGACAAATGCATCGTTTTATTTGGATTTGTGGTTTCGCTTTTGTTGAAGATATCTTTTTTACAAGTACATACTTACTTTTCATTCACATTAGAAAAGTATGTAAATGTATTAACCTATGTATATACAGACTTACAGTTTTTTGATATTTTATAAACTTACCTAATATGAGTATTTTGAAATATTTTTATAAACTTACTTACCTACTGTGAGCATAAAAAACGAATTTATAAAGTTACAAATGATTAATGCATATTATAAAATAAGTATCTAGCTCTTGAGCCATATTAAGTGATTAACATCACCCCTAACATTTGCACACAGTATAGTATGCTGTACGTCCCACTGGCAGGGTACAGGACCACGTCAACTATGAGGTCGTTTGGGCCATACTCCACTACGCAGACCTACAGTGGATCGGTCGAGGGGTGTTGTAAGGCCAGTGACTAAACCTTACTGTCAGATGTAATCAAGCCACCTTATGGCCTTGACTAGGCTATCCGCTGCGTCGGTTGTTTAAGTTCAGTAACCACTGCTTAAGCGCTGCCGCCACTGAGCTACAAGCAGCTAAGTATAACCATAACAATGCTGGTAATGTTTATGTATACTTTGTAACAAGCAACGTCTCTGTTAACAACTTCATTATTTAATTTAGTGACCATCATGATGCTGAGTTTACAATAAAAACTGTGAAACTCGTAAATTTGTTTGTGGTCCAAAGTTTAACCCGTTAACATCCAAGCGGTCTAATGAGACTGATAACAAAAGAATTTCAATTGTGTCTCTTGTGTGTAAAACCAATGTATTTCTGTAAATAGCTTTTATTAACCAAAATTAAGCTCTTTTTACACGTCCTAATTATATTTTTACCCTACCACTGCTTCGGGACAATATTGTGGGCTAGCGCCGAGAAGCAGTGCAAGAAACTCAGTCACTATTGTCAGCCTCTTTTTAAATTACAAGACAAGATAAAATGTACTTGCGCGAGCATAGGAGTATTAAACTCCATAATTTTTTATAATTTAGATAGTCATTTACGGTGTAATAACCTTTTTTCCTATTAATAATATTTGCAGGTTGCATTGCGATAGAATATGCTGCAAAATGTTTTATGAATTAACCTACTTATTGTAAACATATTCTGGCAAATAAATGATTTATTTATTTTATTTATTTCATTAAAATCATCTTGACATGCGATTTAAATTTATACATAGACAGTTCAGCAATGGACTGTGGTAATTTGTGAAAAAAGCGAATACATTTTCCCGAATTGAACGAATTACCCACTTTATGGAGTCTGAAATTTGGAACGGCAAGTTTATCTTTATTTGATAATAATATGCATGTCACTTTTTTTAGGGAATAGATACAGGTTTTTGCGAACATATTACATAATATTTTCATAAATGAATATTATACTATACATCTAGTTTTCTTTAAGTACCCAGCCCCGCTAGCATGACCACCAAAACACGATATGATATGATATAATATAGCGATATTTCGATGTAATAAAATATGATAGTATAGCCGCCATTTTGAATTTTTATCGAAACAGCGATCATAATATGTGACGTCTCCGGCACAGCGATTCAATATGGCGGCTATATCTATCATATCTTTACAGTTGGTGTCGATATATCGCTATATCATATCGTGTTTTGGTGCTCATGTTAGGGAGGCAAGTTTTCTTAATGTGTTTTCGACGCCAGGCAATTGGTATCAATTATGAACTGATTAATAATAAATATTATAATCTTTTACATTATCAAACTTTTTCAATGAGTAGAACAAATTTTAATTAATCTTGCCTTAATTTTATTTTTTAAACACTGTATTGTTACCACAAAAACATTTATATTTAGTTTAGTTACAGAAGGAGAAAAAAAATTATCTGGTACTTTTAACCCATGTGCAACATAACTTTAAAACAATATAGATCAAACAGTATTAAAGTCTAAAGACAATTTTTTTCATAAGTAGATAGTAGTAGTTGCAACACAAAAAAAAACCAAACCACTCACCAAGAATCACAAAAAATCACCAAACTACCGAAATTTAAAAAAATGCAGTACCTACTTATTTGTGGATATACTCACGCCATTGCGCACAAAAATAAAAATAAAACAAACTGCAAATAACGCTAAAAATGTTCCTACCATGTTTAGTCAAAGTAGAAAGAAGTTTTAAATTTAGACGGGAATGTAATTTTAAAAAATTAAAGCCCTGTTTCCGCCACAGGCCGCATCACTCACGTGGCGTGCACGTGTCGGATACGAGACGGATTATCTCATAAACTAATTGATTATTAGAATGTTTGATTTTACTAATAATGCGCTTTTTATTAACAAATGTTTTTGAAGTTAAATATATTTCGCCGAGGGCGGCATGCGTTTGTTTTTCTAAAAAATAGAAAGAGAGTAATTAGAAATGTTCTTTATTGGAGGCCACGTACCGGCAAGCGCAGCGTAGTACGTCCACCCACAAGACAGACAATCTGATAAAGGTTGTTCGAAGCCGCTGGCCTGCAGGCCGCTTCCAATCGGCCATCTGGAAGTCATTGAGGGAGGCATATGTTTAGCAGGGGACGTTCTATGGCTGTATTGATGATGATTAGATTAATAAATTGTTGTATCTATTTGGGATAATTGTGGTAAAACAAAATTTTATTACTCCATATTTAATTAAGCATATGACAAGTACTTTCTCAGCAGGAACACCTCACCAAACCACCTATAGCATAATAAGTACACTATCAAACATAATACGTAAAGTGACAGTTTAATAAAACTTCGAAAGCTCTTATTAACCCTTCAAAAGCTTAACCAAGAAGCTGTCAAATGCAACAATATCAAACAACCAATTATTAGTTGAAAACCAAAAGCTTGTTCAAAAGGTACTTGTAACTCAGTGACAATTATTTGTATTCATAGAGACCCTCGATTCGATTGAAGCGTTTTTATTGTACTTTAAGAGATTCGCATATGTTTTTGCGAGTTTTGGTTTCATTTAAATTTCGGTTTCAAAAACAACTCTATTTGCTTCCAGTTTGTGTTCAAAATTGATAAAAAGTTATTTCAAATGATCATTGTTACAATAATCGTATTGTTAAATTAACATAATATTTTTTGTTACTGTAAAATCACTCTAAAATAATGACAAACAAGATTGCTGTTTCTATAACTTAAGGTGTACTTATGCCCTTTTTGAACTAAGTAAAATTAACCCCTAAAACTGCATTACAGGATCGCAGCACAGCACACAAAATAATGTGATGTGATGATGCAAACAATTTTAAATCATATTCGTATACTTATAAGGCCTAATTTAAATTTGTGTATGTTTTAAAATATATTTTTGTTCTTTGACTCCGTGACGAATCCAGCCAGTTGGTGTTTCTGAATTAAACATTTAATTTGTTTTCTTTATTTCACTGGAATACATTAAGTCATGAATGGCGACAAAAGTGCCAATTTGATATGCAACGTCATTATTTTAATTAAATAGTTGTCAAGTAAACATCGTTTTATACCGTTACCGCATTTATTTAGGTGAAAAAAACTACGTACAAGATTCTAATTTAACCTATTGTTACATTTTACAAATAAAAAGATCTCTGACAGCCCTTATTGTGAACAAAAAAAAAACAATAGGTAATCATAATTATCCCAACTTGATTTTATGCAAAACTAAAAGGCAACATGTTTACTAATATTTGGTTATACCACAATTCATGAAAGTACCTACATTGTGATGTCTAAAATAATTAAACAATTGAATGCGTAGACATTACCGCATTCTTTTATCATATGAGTTCCTTGGAAAATACAAGCACGTATTGGCATAGACTTTTCTTATGTAATCGTAAATATGCATTTTTAGAAAACAACTACCTACTTGTTTTGATATAATTTGCAAAGTAAAATTTGACAGTACACAGAACGGTCGATGGGGCAGAAAGGTATTGAGATGGAGACCACGTACCGGTAAGCGCAGCGTACGGTGTCCATAAGTTAGACAGACGACCTGGTAAAAGTTGCAGGAAGCCACTGGATGCAGACCGCTTCGAACCAGCCAATCTGGAAGTCATTGGGGGAGGCCTATGTTCAGCAGTACACGTCCTATGTCTGTCAAGTACAACCAAATTAGTCACAAGACAATTTGTCGCACTAGAAACACCAGGCGATGGATGTTTTAATTAATTTTATAGAACATTAGCATTTTGTATTTTGAGGAAAATTGATATATTATTGCCTGAAAGGTTCTTTTAGGGAAACCACTGCAAGTAGCACAACTTGCAGTTAACACAAGTTTTGTTAAAAGTAGAGAAAAGTGTTAAAAAAGTTAAGTGAAATAAGCTTATACTTGGCGCACTTATGAAATTGCATATAGATTTAAACACAATTTTGAACCTTTTTAAAAATACGTGTGCTGTCAGTGTACCTTGTAAGTGCCGACTTTTAAAAAGCCAGATATTTTTTTATGTGAAGAATTTTTTTCGAATAGAAAATGTGTCAAAACGTTAATTTTATTCGTTAACTAAAAGTTATCTGGCGATTGAAAAATCAGCCCTTAATAAATTAAAAGTTCGTAGTACGAAGGTACGTAGTACGAAGGTAAGTAAGCCTCAGAAAGAATCATCTTTTCGTTCCAATTTCCCGCGTCCATAACAATATCATAAATAATAAAATTAAAATTAGGGACTTCCGAACAAAAGCGAGAGATGTTTCTTATTTCTTCTGAAAACTTGATAACTTCAAAAGTTAAAATTTTGCTTATTCGATTCTGTAGGTTTATTGAATATACATATATAACGATCATAATCATTTCAGCCATGGACGTCCACTGCTGAACACAGGCCTCCCCCAATAACGTTCATTGCCAATACTCGCCACGCTTGGCAGGCGGGTTGGCGAGCGCAGTTTTTTATAACATTTCGCACGCAGACGCTGCTGCACGTCTCGTGCTACAGGAATTAGTCGCCGTTTACGACACGCCTCCTGTTGGCGGTGAGGGAGTGTATTCTTTACGGCCGTCTCCACATGGCACTATATAACGATACTTTTCAGTAATTAAGTTGTTGTGTGAATACGACTCTAGCATTAATTTGTAACATAATTTAATAAAGCACATGGTATTACATAGTCTCTATAACTCGAACTCATTTAGCCGTAATTAAATGCTCAAATTTCTATTAGGTTCTAAACAAAAGGAATAATACGTTCTATGCGTAATATGACGTTAATATAATACCGAGCGTCTGCTATGCAACACTAGTAGAGAAATATCAGTAGGATTACTCTCAATATCTGCCACCTTTTTTTTACTTGGTGTCCCACTGCTTGGCAAATGTCTCTTATTACAAGGCCCTCATGCTTCTCTGTGAGGTCAAAGTCAGCCAATTCAGAGTGGGTCTTCAAATCGTCACGCCTTCTTTTTCTTGACCCATATCGCCACTAAATGGTTGCTAAAGGACCCATCTTTGCAAAAAAACGATGGTTGTGACTTATTATCACCTATTATTTATATATTTAACCAGGTCAACAAACAAGCAACACTTTTTAAGGACTAAAAAGCTTTTTTTGTTTGTAAAATACGGATAAACCATATTCAATTATAATTTTGGCCGACTATCTAAAATAAATAGCTATAATAAATGTCATCTTGTCTAAATTCTGTCACATAGACATTTTTAATGAGCGGTTGATTCGGTTTCGTCATCTCCTGAGATCCATTTAAGAGTATTCAGTCTTTTTTGGCCCACTGGATTTTAATCGATTAACTTAATTTATTTTATACTGCATATTTTCTGTTTTTTTTTTTGTAATATTCTGGTCTCCATTTGGCATAGCTGTAATAATTAGCGTTAGAAACTTAAAATGCTAATGTATAATTAAATTATTTTTAAGCTAAATGAAACATTGTAAAGCTGTTTGTTTTCTGAATAAAGATAAATAAATAAGTAAAAACACAAATTAAGAAATTACGAATGAATAGATTCAACATTCTTATTGTACTTGTATGCACATATGTGTACTACCCGGTTTTCATCTAAGTGTTGTGTGGAATATTCGCATAGATACTGAAATATAACGTGTGCTTACTTGACCTTTTGTACTTGAATGATAAATATCTACGCTGTCCTGTTATTTAAAAGGTTACAGAAAGCCGCTGTATTCCCACGTGGTCGTCCTATGGCTGTAATGATAAAGATGACGACACTAACTGTCACAGTCTCAAAGTAATTGATTAATAGTTTTAACGACCTCCGTAACCAAGAGGCACGCACACCGAACTTGGCGTTGCCATCTCTAAGGTCCCAGGTTTGATTCCCAGTCGAGTCAATGTAGAAAACGAACTATTCTATATTGTCTCGGGTACTTAGATCGTAATGCGACTGAAAATGTAAGAAACCAACATACTTAAGATATTTTTTGTCCTATTTTCAGTCGTTCAGACGTTATGACAATTTTACGTCAAAGTAAACGTTTATATGGAAATTAAAACGTAGTACCAGTCCTACCATTAAAGTATCTGTATAAAATAGACACTAATTGCACAATTTATCTTGAAAAGGGTAGTGTGTTACCATCTTTGTTTCTGATTTCTATAGCACAAGTGCTTTGGGTACTCAACTTAGGATCAGAGCAATGTATGTGATGTTTTGTTTATTTATTTATATTAGCATACTAGCTGTCCCGGCGAACCTCGTACCGCCTTTTCATTCAATTTGTTTTTCGTGAAGTTTTTGTTTTTTTTATTGTTATTCTGCTATTCGGGGGGAGACAAATTCAACAAAACAAAGATCATAAAAATCGGTCCAGCGGTTCTCGACTTATAAATGGTGTAACTAACCCGACTTCTTACGAGGTCAGACAATGATTTTTTAGGTTGAATAATTCGAACATTTAAAGAATTAAAACTACTGTATTAATCTATACTGTGACACGCTTGTGATGAAGAAGACACTATCTAATAATATGGATTTGCATTTAAGCGGAGTTTCAAAGGTTTCTATTGGGTCTAGCTAGATTGAGGTTCAGGAATTCGGGTATTGAGTTTGATTGTTATTTAGGATAAGAGTAAGGTTTAAATGTAATATTAATTGTAATATAGCTTTATATTGACCACAATTATTATTCCGTTAGCGATTTGATCCACCATCCGTATTTTGTTTTAAATAAGTGTCTTATCCTTATTCTTAGGATATAATTCTATTAAATATTTGCATGCTAATAATTTGGCAAGACATGTGCACAATACAATTGTAAGATCTATTATGTACTATGTTCTTAAGCAAATAAATGATTATGAATTATTAGGTAGGTATATCTTGGTAATTTACTTACTAATTTTGACCCTCTAAACTTTTTTGACATTTGGATAAATAGTCGACGAGCAATCATTAACACTTCAGGGAGATCGTCCCAGACAGTTTGCGAAATCCAAAATTTCTTACATTTTTATTAAAAAGTTTACTGTGTACATTCATCAAAATGAGATTTGTGACTGCAATAATAATAGTTTTACTGAAAAACTATTAGTTTAATAATTAATTTACCTTATTGACTTATATTTGGTCATTGATCTCACAACTAGAGACGCTCAAGACCGCGCGAAGTGGAGGAGTAAATCAAGGAAAGCGGACCCTGGGCTCCAAAGCAATGGCTTTGGACGCAACCGGGATTGACCGTATAGATGAAGAAGAAGACTTATAATTGGTCATTGATATGACTAATTAATTAAAACATATAGATATTTTCGACCAAATATGACCAACGCGCTTGAGGGGATAAAGTAAAGTGATTGTTTATGTAATTAATATTTCAGTAAAATAGTATGACTTTAGCCGCGATTTATATTTTGGTCAGTATACAATGTCAACCAGCACAGTTAGTTATTTATTGAATTATCCCCCTTCTTAACAGTTCTAATTTAAAAACCAGAATTCTGGAATTGTTGTTGTGCCCAACGGGGTCTATAAATGATAAAATTTATGTACCTATTTGTAACATTATAGAACGCAATTGAATTGAACAGTATTAGACAGTCAATTAATCATGAATTGAATGTTGTTATCCCCATTTCTAGTAGGTCTGAGGTTTGTTACAGCAATAAACTGACCACATACAAGTCGCCCGAGCCGGCCTGATTAGCGCGCGCCGCACATAACTCGCGTGGTTCGTCTATCGTAACGACTTGTCAGGATGTTACTAAAATGGATACGGCATAATTTGAAGACAAAAAAATTTTTTTTGATGTTATATTAATATTGTTTATCAAATTAAAAAACAACAAATACCGACCAAGTAAGTTACGTACTCTACCAATACGAATACCACTGACACCCAACTAGAGCATACAAGATATTGCAAGATCACGGAAACGCTGACACAGCGCTCGTGCGCCGCTAACGTGACCGAGCCGCCGCGGACAGCATGCCACCGCTATCATTCTCACTCACTTCGTATCTAACATCGATCGAGTCAATTAGTGTTAGGAACTAGTATTATTGTAATTTGATTTTTTTTATAATATGTATTTATTATTTCACAAACCATTATCAACCAATTGTTACACATTATTAATTCTATAAAATAATTATACTAATTTTAAATAATATATACATCTATGAAATACTATATACAACTATGAAATACTATATACAAATAAAAACAACGAAAATAGAGAATTATAAAAATGGTCCTCGTGGAAGGGTACCCAAGATGCTGGCAGCGTTACCTCGCTGGATTGCGATGCTTAGTCGCTGTGCGAGGTAGCTGCCAGCCCTTGGGTCCCCACTGGTGTCAACTAATCTTTTGGCAATCTCTTTATATAAAGAGAGTGCGTTGGGACCGAGCGGCCGTGCTATAGGATGAAGATAGAAAAGCAGGTAAGGCGACACTTGAAATTTTGCGGATCCCAATCCCACCATAGCGGATAGGAAGGGACGCTTGGTCCCAGGATCGTTCTAAGAGTTGAATGTTCAGATTTTTTTCTAAATGAAATTTAACTAAACTGTCTAAACTATCCATTAAAATTTGAAATTTCCAAACTGGGCAACAACGGATAAGATAGTTGAATTTAGGTATTAGGAAACATGATCTTAGAATAAAAAGAGCCGAATGTGCATTTATTTCCAAAAGACGATCTGAACATTCATTAAATTTTGTAATTAATTTTTGAAAGTGGATAGGAATTGCGCTGTCAAAAATAGGTGACCCTAGGAGGTTAAGGCTCATATCGTTTAGAATCCTTATATTGGGGGCCGAGACGTTAAATTTTGCGATTATTTCAGATCTTCTTATCGAGGAAAGGCGGTCAGAAATAAAAAGTTCACATTTATCAAAATTTAAAGAAAGTCCTATTGTATTAAACTTTTGAATAATTCTTGAAAGGTCTAGAAAAACAGTATCTGCATCGCCTCCTAGGGTCCCATCGTCTAAATACCAAATATTAAATTTTGAAAATAAATTTTGAATAAATTGGTTGATTGCCAAACTAAAAATTGCAGGTCCAAGAGCCTTGTTGTCACCTTGTTGGCAGCCAACTACCGAAAAAATCTCATGGCTTTTGTATAAAAGTTTGCTTGGTTTATAATAACATTGGTTTAAATAATTAAAAATTTCTGGGGAATTAATTTTAATTTCGCTTAACAAGGTGTCTCTGTTGACCGAATTAAAGGCATTTTTGACGTCTAATTTAAGCAACACCTCTGTCTGATTTTGTGAAAGGATGGTACGAAGTGCGTGAACTGCAGCCTCGCATCCACCTTTGGTACATAATTCTAGTTGATGTGGTACGAAATGGTCGCGGAATTTAAAAGTCAAAAATTTTACACATAATTTTGAAGTAATACGCCGAAAAGTGGAACCAACTGCGATTGGTCTTCTTTTATTAAATTTGATATTAAGAAAATTTCGTTTTTTGTCGATGCTCCGGCTGTCGCTTCGTAATTAGTATTAGTACGTCGTGTAGGGTTTTTTTATAGTTTTAACCGTCTCACAATCATCAATATGCAGTAATTTCTACACCTATTGACATTAAAAACAACTTCATCTAAATAATTTTCTTTCAAGTCTAATTTTTCCTTCAAGAAATTCGTGGATCCGAACTCCGACTTCTTAGACAGAACCGATTACTGTTTGTCAGTGGAACCACTACGCCAAGACTAGCATTACAGGGGTCGTCGAAATATTGATACACTTGTGTTCTTATTAGAGATTAATGTCAACGTGTAGGGTATTATTGACTAAACTTTTAGTTCAAACTGTGCGTTCTTAAATGTAGAATCGGTGTTTTTAACTTTTACGTGGAAATTGGCACATTTTACTATCACAAATAAAATATTTGTACGGAGCTATGTTTATTTCGTACACACGGGTGCACTCGCCGACGCCGTAGGTTTGTTTTTCGGCGTAGGTTTTTTTTTACGCGTGAGAGGTGCTTGTCAGTGGCGGCATCGCTTTGGTAGTGATTACCAAAGTTAAGCCACCTACGCACGGATTGTAATTGATTGAATGACTAACCATTCCAACCATATTTAGAGACATTCACAAGCATCTCCGTGCTTCGGAAGGCACGTTACACGTTACAAGTTAGTCCCGGCTAATATCGCTTGATAGTCGTGAAGCCTAGTCAGTGGCCTTAGGGCGGTTTAATAACATCTGACTGTAAGATTAAGTCACTTGCCGTACCACCTCTTCACCAACCCGCACTGGGCGTAGTGGAGGATGGCCCAAACCACCACATAGTTGAAGTGAGGCCTGTGCCCTGCAGGAGCATTCCAACCATATTTAGAGACATTCACAAGCATCTCCGTGCTTCGGAAGGCACGTTACAAGTTAGTCCCGGCTAATATCGCTTGATAGTCGTGAAGCCTAGTCAGTGGCCTTAGGGCGGTTTAATAATATCTGACTGTAAGATTAAGTCACTTGCCGTACCACCTCTTCACCAACCCGCACTGGGCGTAGTGGAGGATGGCCCAAACCACCACATAGTTGAAGTGAGGCCTGTGCCCTGCAGGAGCATTCCAACCATATTTAGAGACATTCACAAGCATCTCCGTGCTTCGGAAGGCACGTTACAAGTTAGTCCCGGCTAATATCGCTTGATAGTCGTGAAGCCTAGTCAGTGGCCTTAGGGCGGTTTAATAACATCTGACTGTAAGATTAAGTCACTTGCCGTACCACCTGTTCACCAACCCGCACTGGGCCCGCGTAGTGGAGGATGGCCCAAACCACCACATAGTTGAAGTGAGGCCTGTGCCCTGCAATAACACGGTATATAGGCATACTTTATTTCAATTATATTGAACTCAAATTTTGACATTATTAACTTTTAATTAAAATTTTAATTATTATTAACTCAAATTTAAATTGTCACACACACACACACACACACACACAGACACACAGTACATTTTTTCTTTTTTCTATACGTTTATTTTGTTTCAAAGTTACAGTTCATATAAATATGTTAGTTTACAATTTATTTTTGATCTCACTAGAATTATTTTATAATATTTCGACCAGTGTCGCCCTATTGTAACCTTTTGTTGAAACACAACCTTGACTACTGCGATTCAAGCAGCATGCTTAGTGCAGCAGTCGCCATGCATTGTAAGACCTTTGTAAAACTTTAATTGAAATAAAGATTTTTATTATTATTATTTTTTTATAGGCCAAAAACCTCTCGCCTCTTGGGCGGTAATGATCGGCAATAGCACAGTTGGCCGGGATCAGGGCAAAAGAGAAAGAAATCGGCGGACGATGCGGGCGGTATCAAGCACCACCGCCTTCTGCATCTTTGCTGGAAGCGAGCCGCCGACGAATCCCAGTCTTATCTTATCTATTATTATAGTACTAGTTTAGTAATTTTCGATTACAATTTTGCCTACCGATAAATCGGTAAAATACGCTGGAAATTGTTGTAGATTAAGAAAACATCTTTAATGTACCGTATTTTATGTAATAAAATATTCATTCATTCAGTCATTTACTCGTTTACGCTTTCGAGCTACAGGTTCTAGTATGACTTTGTGTCTTTAATATATTTCGCCAGCTCCATCACTTTATGGCTGAATGCATATCTGATTCTCAAGTGCTATTTGTTCCAGTTTTAGTGCCCTCCGTTAAGTACTAGTGTTTTAGGGCCTCTAATGTGTACGCCCGTCGTGGAGGATCCTTACTGAATTTATAACCCCACCTCGGGGTATCTAGAGCAACCTTTATGTTCCCAGTAAATTGGGAATAAATTATTGCATGCAGGTATTGGTTTTGGGTAATTAAGTTACATGTGCCTAGAAATTGGGATTTTTTTTTTTTATGGACCTATCGCTGAGTGCCTTTGAGGAAGACATTCGTCAGCTTAACCCGGGCAGTTGTGGCGTGCGCTGAAGGCGCACAGCCTAGGTCCGCCCCGCTAGCGGTCGCCGCGACCCGGCCGAGACTCGTACGTGTCGAGCCCCATACTAGCAGGCGTGATCGGGCCAATGTGGAGTGCAAAAGGCACCCTACCAAGCGGCGAACCCGCTAGTGGTGGCGCCGACGGAACCGGAACTGCCGAAACAGGCCGGACCGCTGCCGGGCTCCTTTCTAGCGGGCCCGATCTGGGGGTGAGTCGGACTCTGAAATTGGGAAATTGAAGGTTTGGGAACTTTCTCGCATTTTTATATGATGTCGTGGGAGCGCAGCCGAGGCGGTGTTATCAATCCTGAAGATGCCACGTGAAGTGGCGAAACGTGTCAAGGTTTATAAATCGATTTTGAGTAGGTAAAAACTTTTTTAAATTAATATCTCTGTCTCTTTTTGGCAGGGCGGGTGGTGCACTTTGCATTTTGCTTGTGTTTGTCCACGGAGTGTTGCAGGTGTGATTGGGGTGCCTAAGACCGGCGTAACTAAGTGGAAATTGAAAGCAATATAATTTGAGTTACATTAATATTCAGATGGATCCTCGCAAAATAACGCCCGGCCTGATATTTTATAATTTTATCGAATAAAAATATAAACAATAATCGATTATTTATAAGGCTTGCGTGATATATCGCTATGTCACAAATAAGTCAAGTCGGTTCATCCGTTAATACCTTAGATCATAGAAAGAAATGATATTTTTTTAATCTGTTTATTTATTTCAGACTTCACAAAGTTGGTAATTCATTCTTGGGGAAATGTATTAAATTTTTTAATAAAGTTCCACAGACTCTTGTTGAAATACCTGTACATGAGTTCAAATTCACATTAAAAAAAACCTTATGAAAAAAGGGTATTATAAGGTAGACGATTTTTTGAACGACAAGAGTGCATGGACTTAACCTGCTTAGCTCGCACTTACTTCATGTCTTGTAATTGTATTTCCTGTAAAAAAGGCTGACAAAGGTGACTGAGTTTGTTGCGCCGTTTCTTCTCATCACCAGCCGATACGTAGTCCCGAAGCGGTGGTAGGGTAAAGCTATATTTTGGGACGTGTATGAGTGCCCGGAAGAGGGCCTATATACTGAATAAATGAGTATTAATGAGTATTAATGAGTATTTATTTGGGATGTTCACATTTTAACGATTAAAATAACCTTTAAAAAACGAGTTCATACTTATAGCCTCATCGCGTGATGGGTTCAAATAACATCCACATCATAATGATTGTTAACCCACCCTGTATAGTAGGTGTAAACCTAATTTTTTTACATTCGACGCGAGTGATGTATCGTTACGAGAACTAGACGGCTTAAGTACTGTGGAACACGCAAAACGCTTGTTTGTTAGTTTTTTAAGCGATTCCTTCATAAATTATGGGTTTTCACACATAGTTAATACAAAATAAACTTGTTATTAATTTAGTCAATGCTTATGGTGTCAGAATCGAGAAAACGACCACAACATGCATTTTTTGCAATAGTTCAATATGTACATAATAATATAGAATAGTTACGTATCAGAGTTATTCATTTAGTATGTACAGACAACAGCAATGTCAATTGACAATATTTGTCGTTTTGTGGTAGGTTGACCTACAATATTTGTCGTTTTTGGTAGGTCAACCTACCACAAAACGACAAATATTGTCAATTGATATTGATCACTAGTACATCTCGGACTTAAAGTTGAAAATCGGTTCAATGACCTTTAACTTTTTTGGTAGGTTGACCTGCCGTTGTCTGTACCAAAACCATTTATTAAAATGTAATTTAAGATTAAAATTTTACTAAAAATCTCCACTCCAACTCATGTATTCCCATTACTTACTGGAGTTGTCTTACATCTTGTTCAGTAAAATGTATTTGGATAGGTACTAGAGCGTTTAATCATCATCATTTCAGCCATAGGACGTCCACTGCGGAACATTAGCCTTCCCCACTGACGTCCAGATTGGCCGGTTGGAAGCGGCCTGCACCCAGCGTCTTCCTGCGACATTTACCAGGTCGTCTGTCTACCTTGTGGGTGGACGTCCTACAATACGCTTGCCGGTACGTGACCTCTATCCTAGAACATCTGCAGTCGGTTCTTTAAGTACGTGCTATGTGCCCCGCCCACTGCCACTTAAGCTTGTTAATCCGTTGGGATATATCAGCGACTTTTGTTCGTTTACGGACATTACGGAATAACTTTAGTATAAATATTTTATGTCATGAAATCAACCAGAAGGTAGACAGACGACCCGGTAAAGGAAAATAATTTAACTTAAAAAACAAATTTTACTGCCTTTGGTAGAATTCGAACCCACGACCTTTAGCTATCCAGGCGACTGCTCTTCCAATTGAGCTACAGAGGATATAGTAGTGTTGGCTAATTTTTTCAAGTGTACGCTGTGTAAGCTGTTGAAAATTTTTTTTCAAGTATAATAATTTTAAAAAAAGTAGCATTATTGTGAATGCAAAAAATAAAAAAAGTTTAGACCCGGTAAAGGCAGGAAGCCGCTGGATGCAGGCCGCTTCCAACCGGCCAATCTGGATGTCATTGGGGGAGGCCTATGTTCAGCAGTGGACGTCCTATGGCTGAAATGATAATGTTGATGATGAAATCAATAGGCATCTTATGTTATACAGACTAGTAATGTGGATCGTGATTCAATCTGAGATTTAGTTAACGCCAAATGGTGTCACTAAACTGCAAACAACTAAATTAAGAAGCAAATTTACTCCAGAATGGGCAACAATTTGTTACGAATTAGTATTCTAGTGAAACCCGCCGCAAAATATACAGGTGTGTTTATTAGTCTACATAGAAAGTCCCTTAAATATAAGGTACCTAGTATTCCTTAGCATAAAGACAATATCAAATTGTGTATGTTATTGTTACATGAAACACGAGACAATCATATTTTATTGTAAATCCAATGAAATGGTTTTATTTTTAGTCAATTTGGAGAGAGAACAAGAATATAAAACAAACAAAACCATAAATATAAGCAAATAGGCCTGAATCAAGTTCTTTTACACGTTCGTTTTACCTGACCCTATTTCGGGACGTATTGTGGGCTAGCGCTGAGAACAAGCACCAGATACCACTGTTGGACTAACACTAAATCAATTATTTTATTAGTTATTACAAAAAATACAGAAAAAAAAACATTATAAGATGTTAAAAAAAACCTATTAAAATATTGCAGTTTGCCTTTGTTAGAATTTTTGTTTTTTCATGTTAGTTCCATAAAAAACGTTGTTGTCTTGAGCAGCATCATCAGACCTATTACATAGGGTTTTCGTAATTTTTATTGCTATTTATTCGTATCTACTAAGTACATGATTGTATATCTCTCTAGCAGAAATAAATATGGTTAAAGAAAAATAAAAAAGGCCGATTATTTTACTCAGCCTGTATATCAAAGGGAATATAGGTTGAAAACGAATTTACAAAGGCTATGTCTTGAATTCTAAGCGGTTTAATCCTATTTACATGGATGGGAGGTAGGACAGAAAATTGTAGTAAATTAACATCCTAATTACGCATCAGCTGTGAAATAGGCTTGTTTTTGTTAGACAAATTAGCGGGACAAGTGTCCCAATTTTTGGTGGAGCTATTTGAAATAGCTATTAATAATCAGTTGAACTAATTTACATTGAATTTAATAATATATCCTAATCCGACCTAAATTGAATTAAACTTTGATTACTGTTTATTTCATCGACAGGGTAAGTTTTGAGATACTTTCGTTAGAGCCAAGCTAAGACCTACCTAATGTAACAACAATGTAACACAGTTTTGACAATAAATGATTCTTATTTTATCTTATCTAATCTTATCTTATCTTTCTGTATATCTATTTGTTGATTTTTCGTTAAATGCAACGCGGCATTTTATAGCCAAAGCCTTTCTTTTGTGTTGACGTTCAGTTCAGCATGAATCTGTTTGAAGTGATGATGCAGCGAACTCGATTCGATCGATTTGATCGACTCGATTAGAATCGTGTTGCATCAACCGAACAAACCGAATTTTTGAGTGATACCAAAGAAAACTATAGCTCATCAAGTTTGCGATACTCATGTGGGGCGACGGACGCTGACGAGAATAAGGTGTGCTAAGTGTCAGCAGCGGCGGGGAAGTCAAGTGCTCCACCCTTAAACATCATTTCAGCCATAGGACGTCCACTGCTAAATATAGGAGTCCCTAAATGACTTTCAGATTGCCCAGTTGGAAGCGAACTGAATCCAGCGGCTTCCTGCAACCTTTACTTGGTCGTTTCTCCACCTTGTGCGTGGACGTCTCACGCTGCGCTTGCCGGTACGTGGCCTCTATTCTAGAACCTTTCTGCCCCATTAGCCGTCAGTTCTACGTGCCCAGCATACTGCCACTCTAGCTTGGCATCGGGCTATGTCACTAACTTTTGTGTGTTCACGGATCTCCTCATTTCTGATTCGAAACTATATGCTCGGTGTTTTTCGCAAGAAAACACCGAACATAGCACGTTGTGCAACCATGTGAGTTTTCATGCCCGCCCCTACTTACTAATACTAGGTATACCTTAATAATAGGTACCTAGTTTAAGTATTCTCAGCCAACTCCTATCGCTTCGCATAAAGTATTGCACACGAAATCGACAGGCTACACTTATTAGGTAAAGTATTTAAAAAGAAGTGTTAAAATCTATTTCACCTTGTAAAATGATATAAAAAAATCCTTAACACGTGTAAGCTTGTCAACTTTAACTTTTCGAGGGCGTGGTTCGTATGGTTAATTTATTTCAATAAATGGCTTCAAAGTTATCAGTTACTACCCAAGCTGCTTTACCTTTATCTACTTTATCTATATACACAATAAGGTTCAAAATAAAGCTTCTGTATGCAATCGTCATCACACCAGGTGGGCGACACGAGAGCAAAGAAAAAGTTACGTATTTGCAAAGTTAGTTCGAGCAAAAAGATGTGTCGTTTAGTTTTTATGATGTTGAAACTTGGTGATTGGTTGCGTGAACTCACCTGGATAATGGATAGGAAGATGACAGGAGCAGCTGTTGGGGTAGTGCGGTGGTGGTACGTGTGTTTAGTGAAGGGATTATATCCTGGTCAAAAAATAAGGAGACATGTTCTGCCCCATATGGGCCTATAATGTTATTATTGACGTTCATAAGTGGCAATTTTGTTCTAAATTGAATAAATGATTTTTTAATTTTGACTTTGAAAAAAGGTTTGGATCACCTAAAGCTCGGATGAAGTCTTAGACTCTAAAAAATATTGACTAAGTTTGATGAAACCTTACTAAGTAATAGGAAGTCACTATTATTGACTTTGATATTTTCTAATGGTTATCATGTCACATGATTTATTCAGACTTTAATAGTCATATTGATTAAAAACTTTATGATGTTGATTGCTGAATATAACTAGACCGAGATCTACGTGAAGTTAAGTGTGCAAAATTGGAGGACCGCGTTTTGTAAATTGTTTTAGGCTCAAAAAAAGTTTGCAGACAAGGTTATAGAGAAAAAATGTGACATTAACAGACAATCATAAATTAGATTACTGTCACTAGAATATGCACTAAAAAGGCTCCATAGCATTTCTTCAATGGATTTAATTAATTTAAGTACAAGAAGGCGAGGTAAAATGAAGCAGCAAACTATCCGGCAACATTTAGAATCATTCTGCAAGCGCCTTTTCTGAGTGTAAAACAATTAATGAACGCGGTCCTCACATTTCGCATACCCAATATTATAAGGCACCTGAATCCATCGTATCATGTGGGAACATCCGTAAAGAATACACTTTCCCACCGCCAACAGGAGGCGTGTCGTAAAAGGCGAGTAACTCCTTCAGCACGAGACGAGCAGCAGCGTCTGCCTGCGAAATGTTATAAAAAACTGCGCTCGCCAACCCGCCTGCCAAGCGTGTCCAGTATTGGCAATCCACCTCAATGAAAGTCATTCTGGGAGGCCTATGTTCAGCAGTGGACGTTCTATAATAATAATAAATAAATAAATAAATATTGGACAACATCACATACATTGCTCTGATCCTATGATAAGTAGCTTAAGCACTTGTGTTACAGAAATCAGAAACAACGATGGTACCACAACACCCAGACCACCAATATAGAAAAGTTATTTTCCTACATTGACCGACCGAGAATCGAACCCGGAACCTCAGAGATAGCGACACCAAGTCCGGTATGCTCGCCTCTCGGCTACGGAGGTCGACAAACTATGTTTTCTATGGCTGAAATGATGGATCCATCGAGATCTCAATGTTTTAACTCACCTCCTTTTATCGTAGTACTACCTAGACGGGCTACTCCTATAAATAACTCTATCTACTAAAATACTTCTAGATTAAGTTACCCCATCAGTTATAAGTTCTTCGGCAAAATTACATACTTATCTAATACAGCATCAAAACAAAAAATAAAGGACCTAAAGTCTCCGTACCATAAAACGGTTCTGCCGCTATCTGGTCGCGATGAAATTATATTATATTTTTAATAAGTTTATGTGTGTCGCCGAGATACAATTTTTCTGAGCCCCAGGGATAGAGTAAGAAGTTGGCTATGTACTTACTATAGATAACTCCGGTTAGTTAGTGGGGAGAGATAGCAAAACAATTGAAATAGTGAATTAGTATTAATAGGTTGCTTGTTTACATTTGTATCATGCAAAAATATGATCAAAATTAATAACAAGTAATGATTTAGTAGTTTTTATATTTTGCATTACAAAATGTATAATTTAGTAATGATTGAATTAAAAAGTATTACTTTTGTACTATTGTGTAATTTTTTTTAAGCAGAACCAAAAAGGTTAATTTAACTAATAAAACATTGTTAAAAACTTGAATAAATAAATAATTCAAGTTTGTTTTCTTGGTAAAATAAATAAATAATATGCTCTAGAAAACACACCAATTGTAATGGTCTAGACGCAATAAATTAACATATTTTGTTTTACAAGGTGCTAGGCACTAGGTATCTTAGCACTAGACTGGCTGACTTAGCTTCGTTAAAAAAAGTTTTATTTTTCTGAACAAATCCAAACCGAAAATCGAACCCTGTGCGTTGAATTGGAAGACTACTACGCAAAACGGGTGTGCATAGGTTAAACAGTTATCAAATGTAGTTATTTCCTTGTTTCTCGAAACACAAAGATCTTAATTTCTTACTTTCAATAAATAGGTTTGTTTCTTTCTCTTTTTCACTTTATCTGTTGCTGCCCTAAATAGGCACCTCATATTAAGGTTTTTCGTTTCTCTGACTTTTGATGTCCTTTAATCTTCTCCTAAATGATCAATTAGAGGAGTTTTTACGAATTATGTGGCCAAGGTAGCCAAAATGGTTTTCTGGGGCATGATTTTGTTTAAATTTGTAATATATATATATTTAATTTGTAAACGATTACACCAATTATCTAGCCTTAAACTAAGCAAAGGATGCTATGGCGACTAGATAACAAATAAACATATATGTACTTATATCCATTTATAAAAAATTCAAGACTTCGGCACAAATGTTTGTGCTCATCACACAATTGGCCCCTTGCGGGATTCAAATCAGAAAGTCGTCAAAACTTATTTTATTTTTATATTCATTTTTTTGCGAACCATACCAGTTATCGCGCACCACCCGCGTGGCTCATGTGATTGCCGGCGGGACTCAACCGACATAGTGTCATACATGTATACACAGATATACGTGTTACACGACACTAGAGATGAAGCTTAGATTTTTATAAAATATTTTTAAGGTTATATTTAGGTTTGTTTAAATTCAAGGCGGGGCATATAGCACGTAAAACTGACGGCCGATGGTAAAATAAGTTCTAAAATGGATGCCACGTACCGGCAAGCGCAACGTATGACGTCCACAGGCCACACAAGGCCGACAGACGACCTGGTAAAGGTCGCAGGAGGAGAGGCCGTTTCTAACCGGCCAATCCTGAAGTCAATGGAGGAGGCCCATGTTTCGCAGTGGACGTCCTATGGCTGAAATGATGATGATAATTATGAAATTCGAGGCTTGCTTTTGACCTGACTTTAACTACCTAAGGCCAAGTGAAAATGATATGATGTAAAAAGAAAAATGCGTAGTGCAAATAATGGTTAAAGATTTATTTTGAGACAGAGAAAAAGGGCCATACAAAGATACAGGGTTCTTCAGTTTTAAGTTATTGGAACTGAAATGTTAGGACTGTTAGAAATGTTAGGAATGTTAGGAAGGATTAAAAAATTGTCTAAACGCTTACATTTGGGAGTTCCCAAATGTAAGCGTTTAGACAATTTTTTAATCCTTTCTTCATGGTAAATGCTTGATGATTACTGATATAAAAAAAAACATTGAAGACAACTCACAATATTTTTGAGAGAACTATTTACCCATTTAACACAATAATAAAATTACGATGGGGTAGAGACTGACTATTTCTGTTGAATTATATTATTATTTTGGTTTGTTCTTACTTAACACACTCAGTTTTCAAGCATTAGCGTAGGTATAACTAGGTTGGGATATCAATATGTCATACAGACACACAAACAGACAGACAAAAGAAAACACAAGGGTTTTAGGAGCATGTATGACACAATAGAAATCTAATCAATGTCGATTTTGATTATATGTCTACTTTTAAGCCATTCAAGTCTTAACAAAGTAGGGTGTAACTCAATTAGTCTGATAAAGAGACCGTGGGCCTATAATTACAAACCAATTCGGCTACAAAGTAACAGGCCAGCCCAGCAATAAAAAGTTGTCACCCTATAATTTCACTGTGAAAGACATTGAATGTAAAGTTCGTATTACACGTTCCCTTCAATCGAAACAACTGAACTGTTTTAGAACATGGAAATTATTCCATTTTCCCTTTATTACGAGTATTATTTAGAATATAGGTGCTGCTTTCATAAGATTACAAAAAAGCTTTCAATGTCTAGACTAGCTTTTTCTCGTGGCTTCGTCATCATTTCAGCCATAGGTTTCGATCGCGCCCGATTCTAAATATACCCTATGCTAATACTACTACTACAGACAGAATGCCTTTTTAATTCGTAGTTGTCGTAGTTTTTCTAAGCTGTGTATTGATATTGATCTGTTCTTCACCAGCATTGCCTCGATAAAGCGACATATGACTAGGACATATTTTGAGATTCTCGAACTTTGACGATAGCCTGTTACATTTATTATTATTACTAAGTTAATATTGTTTATTTCTTAGTTGCCTCACTTAGACTTATCCTTACCTGTCTGGTTACTCATATGTGGAGATTTGTAATTAGTATTGAACCACAGTATATTGTACTAGTTTACCTACTGTATTATTGAAACTGTAAATCTTCCTAAAATAAATAAAATAGGACATCCACTGCTGAACATAGGCCTCCCCAAAGACTTACGGGGGGGAGGATTGCCAGTACTCGCCACGCTTGGCAGGCGGGTTGGCGAGCGCAACATTATACGATTTCGCACGCAGACGCTGCTGCCCGTCTCGTGCTTCAGGAATTAGTCGCCTCTTACGACCTGCCTCCCGTTGGCGGTGGGGAAGTGTATTCTTTAGGCTGTCCCCGGACGGCACACTCGAGTCAATCTAGATTTTTCCAATCAATTCAGGTGGTCAGTCGATACAGCAAGCATTAAAATAAAAAAGTGCGAGTTGGACTCGCCCACCAAGGGTTCCGTACAAATTTGTAGATACAAATTATACAGGGTTACATTGCAAAGGGGTGCCAAATTGAAAAAAAAATAAGATCTAGGGAACATTACAAAGAAGTTAGTTATTATACAGGAATCGAGAGTCACAGTGTCGTTATGAATTAATGATCAAATTTAATTACAAATTAATGTATAGTTTTCAGATGTTTCCCCCTACTTTCCACTACTAGTATAATGACGATATTTTATACCAAATTTCATAGTTAACGGAAAGTACCGAATAAATTTTCATTCCCTTAAGAGTGTCGAAATGTACGTTTTTTTGCGAAAGAAACGGCTGTATTTATTTTAACGTTAACTTAGAAGTTTAATTTTTCACAGTTTCAAGTGACTGTGGGCCTTAGCATATGGTTTAAATTTCAACTCGATACCGGTTAAGTTACCGTCTTAATGAAATCAGTATTTTTTCTAGGCAAAAAGTATATTTTATCCTTTTTTCTACCCATGACAACGTGTATGCAGAATTTTATGAGGATTGGTTGAGTAGTTAAGACGCGAAACGTAACAAAAAATAAATTAACTTATGGATTCGTAATATTCGTTGGGAAGTTCCAATTAGTATTAGTATACCTACGAAATGGAGTTCAGTAGTATTAGTTTAGGTATTAAGTATTAGGTATTAGGTAATAGCTTTGTATTCAAATTAGAAAACAATACCTATTTATAGTAGGTACAATGTTAATTCAACGGCAGCATCCGATATGGCCTCAATATGCTCATTTCCGCTACCTCCCACAGGAATAGCGATCTATTAACTTGAATTGCGAGGATCGAGTACAATCAAGTGACAAAGTAGATTGTTGTTGATAAAAACACTATAATATACAACAAAAATATAAATTAGATAATTGTCTTATTCAGTTGTTGTTGCAAACCTCTAACAACCTTATTGAAAACAACAAAAGAAAACATTTTAAAACTGACTGTATGATAAATTTATAATTTACTAGCTGTTGCCCACGTCTTTATTCGCGTGGTCTTTCATTTAAAAAATCTGAGAGATTCATTTATATATACACACACACATATATATATATATATATATATATATATATATATATATATATAGATTAGACGACATGGTAAAGGAAGCCGCTGGATGCAGGCCGCTTCTAACCGGCCAGTCTGGAAGTCACTGGGGGAGGCCTATGTTCAGCAGCAGACGTCCTATGGCTGAAATAATGATGATGATGTAGGTATTAAAATTTTGGACGCTGCTCTAATTATAGTGGCCTACTTGGCCCTTCTGCTTACGAATATGTTACAAGATAATAGTGGCTTGAAAATACTATCTTTTAAATAGTTAAAACTTACCCTAACCACACGGACTTAATCACCAGCTCTTATAATAGTATAACTTCAACTTTGTTTAGTTTTTAGGGTTCCTTACCTCAAAAGGTGAAAAGAAACCCTTATAGATCACTTCGCTTTCTGTCTGTTTACTTTCAAGACCCTTTTTACCAGAAACGCGTAGAGGTATTAAAGTTGAAATTAATTCTACAAACCTGGGTAGCTGAAAAATACAAACTTCTATGTCATTGCAATGAAAGATACGGCTATATAAGCCATATTTTTTAAACTCGCAAGGGAATCAAAATCTATAAGGAACTTTTCGCTGACCAAGAATCATGTAATTCAAATTCTTTCGTATAAGTTTATTGTGTCATAAGTACATTAAGCTGTTAAAACATTGTGAGAGACTATAATGATGGACACTGTAAGGGTTTCATAGTAAGGGCATTCATGTTATACAATAATATTGTATGTAATCAATATGTAAATCGTCGTATTAGCTTCCCGTACTCCTCGGAGTCGTATCCCTCGGAGCGGCAGTCCGACTACCACTTTTCCGGTATATTTTTTTTCTGTATACCTTTATAGTTTGACGTAAATACAAAACTGCTTTTAAAATGATTTTAGTCAGTTCGACTGATACATCTCTCTTTTGTAACAAAATACGTGCCATGCGTAGACAAAGAAAACATAATATAGTAATATACAATTGCAATGGGTACAGAAGGGTCGCTTTCATGTCATATCTCAAAACATTTTTCATTAATTTAAATACGAAATCAGGTGAGGATTTTTTTCATTTTATGGTTAATTGACTGTACTAGGAAGAGTATGGAATATTGTTATAATATTTTTATAAACAATAAGAAACCTTTTTAAAGGATTTTTATTTTCTGTCCTTAAATTAAGTGACAGTAAAACCAATTTATTTCTGCAAATATGCTTAAACTATGCTCTTTTACACTGTGTAGGAACTCGAAATCAAATTCGAACGGTTTCCCATTTTTGGTAACTACCTCTACGTATCGATGCATCTATAATTTAATCTACCACAATTTCCTTCAATGTTTTGTTTTCACTTGTTGTACACTCTTATCTACGAATGCAAGCTGTTCTTTACGACGTATTCAGTGCAAGGTTACGCTAAAAGTGTTGGTGTCTCCATAAAAAATATTTATTGCACTGATAGTAGCATGACTTCTGCGGTTGTTAAAATGGCACAAATAGATGACATCCTAACCACAGACACGAGCTAATACTGGTGAAGTTAATAATACGTCAGTCCTGAGGGACGAGCGAAAATGAGAGGCTGCGGCCGCAGTATCCAGTGTACTCCTGAGAGGATTGAAGAGGTTATCATCTGCACAGTTCATATTAATCTGCAATAATGATATGGATAATAAATAGGCATACATTTGTATTACTTAAATGTATATTTCAGTGGCTTCCATTCCAATTCCAATGGACGCCACGTACCGGCAAGCGCAGCGTAGGACGTCTATCCACAAGGTGGCAGACGACCTGTTAAAGGTAATAATAATAAATAATAAATTGTTCTCTCAATCACACCAATTATCTAGCCCCAAACTAAGCAAAGCTTGTACTATGGCGACTAGATAACGGATAACCATACTTAAAATACTTTTATAAACATCCATGACACAACAAATGCTCGTGCTCATCACACAAACATTTGCTCCTTGCGGGATTCGAACCCGCAACCGCTGGCTTTGTAGTCCGGAGCGCGAACCACTACACCAGACGGTCGTGAAGGTTGCAGGAAGCTGTTAGATGCAAGCCGTTTCCAACCAGCTAATCTGGAAGTCACTGGCCTATATTGACGTTTTATGACGTTCCTATGGCTGAAATAATGATGACGATGAACTGAATCACTCGAAATCACTGAACTAGAGGATACACTAAAATATCAGTGTATCCTCTAGTTCAGTGTATGGTTACACGATCAGTATTTTATCAGTCTAGTCCATCAGTCTGCCCAAGAATGGCGGGATAATAATCCCATAACCGTCACTGACGAAATATGGATTGATATTACTCTGAGGTTCCGGGTTTGATTCCCGGTCGGGTCAATATAGAACAATAACTTTTCTATATTGCCTCGGGCCTGGGTGTTGTGGTACCGTCATTGTTTCTCATTTCTGTAACACAAGTGCTTTGGCTACTTACCACAGGATCAGAGCAATGTATGTGATGTTGTCCGATGATGTTGTTGTCCAATTACACAACAAAATCTAAACGAAAAGCTGCGTGTAGAGTGCTTTGCAATATTGTACTCTATTAGGTATCTAGGTAGAGTCTAAATTACTAACAGTTGATAAAATAAGGGTTTGAAATTATTCTGGCAACCATGTTTGGAAATCCAGCAATATGGCGTCAGTCTAGACTGATGAAATAATGTTCGTGTAATTGTACACTAAGTGATCCTTGCAACGCGTTGAAATAATTGCTTAGAGGATATGGTATTGTTGGCTGGCTAATATCATAGAGAAAGTATCGTTTGAACTTGGTCTTCCTAGGCCAACAGTTTAGTCTTTTTGGTACCCTTCTTCTGAACAGCAATCTCAGTAAGATATTTTTTTTTAATATTTTGTAATAATAAAATATCTGACTGCATTCTAAATAGGTTTGTAATATGTGATAGGCTAGGTTTTTTTGACGTTTTATTAAATTAAATTTAATTGCAAATAAAATTATTATTCAGAGTATTACGCGAAATGTGTATATTTGTATCATCTATGATGCTTTTATATGAAAATAGGCACAACTGGAAATTATATTTTATCATAATCGCCATCATTTCAGCCATAGGACGTCCACTGCTGACCATAGGCCTCCCTAGAAAATTATATGTAATCTTACATACTAAATGCCTATTTTTAGGTTCGTAAAATGTAATCATGTTTTTAAAAAATCTTTTCTGGATTCAACATATTCAACGTCCAATTGAAACTGGGCATTGAAAGCCCTATTTCAATACGAATTCCGATCTGATATCTTTAATCGCTTGTACAATTCTGAAGATAAAATCAAATAGCATTAAAATAAAATCTGTTAAACGGCTATAAAGGGACAATTACCGCTTGCATTCAAGGCACAAAGGTCCGTAATTCGATTCCTATTGAGTCAGGGTATAATTTGCCACCGGCATAATATTTGAAACTTGAAACTGAACCGAGGTGTGAAGGTTAACTTGAAGGGAGTTTAAGTACGCGGTTGGGTTTGACATCGATTTAAACGATTTTTATTCAAACAACACTTTTAATGTGTAAATTTATCATACACGCCGCGTATTTTGTAAAAGATTTCAGAGATAACTATGACATATGCTTACACGAGTTGGAACAGACTAATATGACGTAATAACTATAGATATGCGATCTTTAATTTAAACAGGTATCGATAAATCTATCCGATGAACTGACAATCAATTCAAGGTTACGGAAAGTTTCTGGATGCTGTCATAAATGAAGTGTTGTAAGCAATAACGTCATACTGATTAATTTGGTTTGCAGAACATTTTTAGGTATCGTAGTTCTTACTTGTAATGTATGGCTGTACTATGTTGTATTTATGTATATAGAGTAATTAAATGTAATTCATTAGGTACAACCCTTCCTTTGGCACGGTAATAAATCACTTTCACCTTACAATTGGCACAGGTGAGCAGCGCATGACGCAGATAATGACGCGTTTTGGGTCAAACTAACATATGGTGGCTTAGCCGGCACGTAAGGGGGTTGTATTGTATACCTTTGGAATCCTTAGGAAACAACCTATTTTATTATGTATTAAATTATGCAATTCGAGTTAACTACGCGATTTATTAGCGACATGAATCCAGCTGACCTTAAATTTCCCCGATTTTTGCAAAAAAAGGTAATTATCTACCAAATAAACAATATTCTATCGAGAGATTGCCTTTCATTTATTTCATTATTAATCAATACGAATTTACAATGGATTTTAAGCACAAACAAACAAAAAGTCAACTCCATAAAAATTTTGCTAAATAATGGCTTTTTTTGGCAAAAGTCTTTTGCAGACCACCCGCCAACACGGGAAAATAAATTTTTGCAAAAAATTAAGTTGGCCAATTAGCCTCAAAAAAACGACGGAATTACAAAGAATGATTCATAATATTGTTATTCTTGAAATAATAATGTAAGAAAAGTAAATAATTAATACATAATTAAGGTAAATGAAAATACCACTGCAAAATCACCCTAAAATCGGTAGGTACCTCGAACAAATGGTGTGTAGAACAAAACTCATTTATTTTTCCTAAAAAGTAAATATGTATTCATAAAGCTTATCAAATTTACTTTAGATTTATCTTAAAATAAAGGATAAGGATTAAACTTTGATATTCTAAAAATGACCAACAAAATCATACATTTTTGTTGTCAAGTGCCGTCGCCCTAAATATTTCGATATTGTAAGTAATTATGGCTTATTAAAACAAATCTATTAAATTAATTACGTTGCTGACTCTATAAATAGATTTATCAAAGCTTTATTTGATATGAATTTATCGAATTAATATTGAAACTAACCAAAAATCTCGAGCAATGGCGGCCGCCAAAATATTTGTTTACATTTTATAAAATTTACCTTGAAATATCATTCCATTATGCAAACTAATGCTGCAAATCCATCTAAACACACTCACTTTATCGATTTAAGCACTATTCTCATGTATTTTCACTTAAACATTGATCAAACAAAATTATTTATCAACACGCACCCACGCACGCAATGTCAGAATCATATGGTGAACTTTGCACGCACAGATTAAACAGACCTTACACGCAGAGATCATAGAAACACTTTCAATCTATTGGCAGTACTCTGAACTTTTTTTTGGTATGCGATACACGGTTGAGACTCCCGTCTGTCACCGTCCTATGATTTTTTGAACGCGACTCGACGTAAAAGCATGACGTCAGTGGTGTTCTGCAGGTTAGTGCCACAAGCGAACCTTTTTGACATTGCGAGAAGAACACCAGATGCCACCTCACGAGTTAAAAGTGCATGTAGTTAAAATCTAGAAAGTAATCTTTAACACTATTATACAGGGTGGCCGGAAGATTGCCAATGACAATGACAATACCACTGTCAGGATACCGACTTGTCAATGATACTGTTGGTTCATCTTTGTGTAGCGACATCTATCTCGCTACATATAAAACTGACGTATCCTACATCGCGATATTAAAGTTATCGGAGCGATTGAACCATATATACAAAAACCTGACAGACTACCGTCGGGCAGTAGCCCACCAGACACAACACCCGTCTGGTCATCACCCACAGCCTTCTCAGCGACCTTGGCACAGCACACTGCACTTCGGCCGGTCAGCAAGCAGAGACGCACTTCTCTCCTGGTCGACGCAGCAGCCAGCCACTACGCAGCACTGCACCACTCCGACTCACTGGAGCATTTGCAGCATCACCCCGACTCACTGGGGCATCACCGCAGATAGTTCCGACTCACCGCGAACTATGCGGCATCTGGTTCCGACTCACTGGAACATTCCACTGGCCCGGCAAGCATCAGAATGGACGACTCAACCTGCTATCGACCTCCGGTCTCGGAGGGGAGTGATGTAGCGACATCTATCTCGCTACATATAAAACTGACGTATCCTACATCGCGATATTAATGTTATCGGAGCGATTGAACCATATATACAAAAACCTGACAGACTACCGTCGGGCAGTAGCCCACCAGACACAACACCCGTCTGGTCGGAGGATCCTCCTTTTTCAATGGTGGATGAGGAACTCAACACCCTGTTCCACACACCCATCCCCAAATTTGCATTACAAGCCTCTCGCAGTGGCGTTGTATGGAGGAGGCCAAGTTATTTGAAGCAGTGGACTTTGAAAGACGGACGGATGGTGATGATTATTATGCTCGTTTTTTTTATAGGTTCTCATTCTCGTGTGATACAGACAAACAAGTCCCAAGTGGGCTTAAATTCAAGTCTACTAGTCAAAATTTTGCTCCTACGTTTACGTACGGATATATCATGCTGGGTGTGGACATATGTGTAAAGCTAAGCAATAAATAGCTATAAAAACCGGTGGAGTGTGAGACGGGCTAGCACCAAGGAGAAGGAAACTCATAAGTTTGAGCGGTGCAGTGCTGTTGTATGGAAGAATAGATACTGCTTTCCGTAGTAGTGACTAAAAGTTAACTGCCTAAAAAATAATGAATTTTATTAAAGTTAGAACCACTTCTATTACAATAAATAATTAGTATGTTGTCTGGCGAAATCATAATCATTATCATTTCAGCCATACGACGTCCACTGCTGAACATAGGCATCTCCCATTAACTTGCAGATTGGCCGGTTGGAAGCCTGCGTCTAGCGTCTTCCTGCGACCTTTACCAGGTCGTCTGTCTACCTTGTGAGTAGACGTCCTACGCTGCGCGTGCCGGTACGCGGCCTCCATTTTAGAACCTTTCTTCCCCATCGGCCGTCGGTTCTACGTGCTATGTGCCTGGAACAATACAACACACTGATTGTCATTGTCTCGATGTAAGGGATTAACATCCTTGTGTAAGGGATTAACATCCTTGAAATATGAGACAATTAGTTTTTACAGATCCTAGCACACCTACACGCAAGTAAATTTAGATAAGATCGTTATCTGAATTGACCCGAATCGAGTATCGAACCCCTTGCGCTCTAAGCTAGTCGCCGCGCCTCTATACCAATCAAATCTTACTATGAATACCTATTATTGGCAAAATTACCGATTATTTATATTTTTTGATTTTCTAAACTCGATATATATCGATAGTCGACTGCTCGACAATACTACCTACAATCATTGGCCGAGTGGAAACGGACAGGATTACGGAAATGCTAGTTACGGGACACCACTGGGACAGCGCATAGAGGGAATAATGTTAACTGGGATACACGGAACGGGAATTCTAGCTGCAACGGAATGGGTAACTAACGGGTGTCTCAGTAAGAGTGCAATTTTTCATTTTAAAATAAAAACATTTATTTTTTAAATGAGTTGTAATTTTTTTATTGGATTATAAAGAAGACATGTTGCGATTAAATATTGAATAAAATGTCCGACAAAAGGCCCCCACGGCTCTAATGTGAGGCCATTACTCTTTTCATGAAATTTTCACAGATGTGGCTGATGATCCATGCATGATGCGTTGGATCTCGGTTTGAGATCAGGAATTGTTTTTGGTTTATTCGCAACCCGAGATTTTACAAAACCGCAAAGGTTTTTTTTGTTGTACGCATGAAGGTAGAGGTCTTTTGTCAAAATTCGCTGCGTAGTGCTTCATGAAATTTAAAGTTGTTGAAAACGATGCCGAATTGATGTTTTCGGGTTTTCGGTGACACTCGTTTATTGCAGCAATGTTTTTAACAGACCGACCGGCACTGACGCACAAGGGTCTCGCTGACTATAATCCACTCAGTTTCTTCAATTTTTTTGACCTCTTCGAATGGTTGACACATTATGTGCACTTTCTCGACTGAAAGTTCGGACGGTCTCAGCACAAGTACCTAATGTAAATTTTGTAACAAGTTTTCCGAATTATAACGGGTTATTCTGTCGTAAAGCACTCCATTATTTCATTTTGGCGCCAATACATTGTACAATATTTTGCGGTATTAAAATGGAGTGGGGTGATAAAGAGAACCGAATCGCTGTGATTGCATTACACAAAGTAGGTATGGAGTCAAATGCATTATAGTCTTCCAAAATCATTTTAGCTATGGAACGTCCACTGCTGAAGATAGGCCTCTTCCAATGACTTCCAGATTGGCCGGTATAGAAGCAGTCTACATCCAGCGGCTTCCTGCAACATTTACCAGGTCGTCTGTCGACCTTGTAGGTGCCCGGCTTGTCGGTACGTGGCCTCTTATCTAGAACCTTTCTGCCCCATCGGCCGTCAGTTCTATGTCATTAACTATAGTCTTTAGATGCCAAGAAACTAACAGAAAATCTGTTGCATGCATGGAAGGCGTTTAGAAGGTTATCCAAGGGTGCGTATTTGCGAACTTGCTTGTACTTGAGAGATGATGCGACGAAGATTTTTATAACACTGGCTATTGCTTGCGACACTGTTCACGTGGTCTTCAATTTAATTTAGAAACCTTTCCGTGGAGACTACAACTCACGTTTCATTGCACGGGATTAACAAAAATCATTTTTATGAAAACATTAAAATAAATTTTAAAAAAAACAGCTGTTGTTTTTGTAACCGAATTATCAGATTAACGCCTTTTATGCTTTTAGTGGGACCTTTTAGCGCGCGTCGCCAAATCGCCGACTCACGCGCATCTGCCAACCCCTTCCAGGGGGCGTGGCCTTGTCGCTCTGGCAACGAGCCCCGCCTTTTGATATGCATATTAGTAGCAAACGTTAAGGCAACCACATTCCGTGTAAAGAGCTTTGCAGATAAAAGAAGTATGCACAGTTACTCTACTTTTAATTTGTGTACTATTTCTGTTAAAAAAATAAATCATGTGAAATGAAACGTGAGTTGTGTGGAAGAGTAAGAAGACAGAGTGACGAATGCAGATTTGAATGTGATGACGGCTGATTTTCTACTGTTTTACGGAGGTGGTAGAGGTCAGATTGTTTCTGGTGTCCGTTGATAACCAGAATTAGTTAAATTTATAATACCCTTTTTATCAGGGTTTTAAAGTGTAACAGAAGTACGTAACACCTAAACCAATCGAAAATATTGGTTTATCAAAGACTGTTTTGTTGTTATGAAACGAATAAAACATTAGGTAAGCCAAACTGTAAACAGTAAAACCAAAACAACAAACAAGTAATACTGCTTAAACAGCTCATAGTTGGTCCCTATTACACACTACTTTTCAATTCAGAGATAGAGTCAAATCTTCCTCTGCCAGCGAAATGGTGTTTTAAGAAATGTTAAAAATGATTTTAATTAATAATAAAGTAGCAAATATCTCATATGGTAACCTTAAACTACGGAACTGTACATAGTGCGTGGTCAATTCAATTCAATTCTTTATTGCATAACCATATGTTTAGTTACAGAAGGTCTTAGTTGTTAGGTACAGGTGACATATGGCCCCTTTCGGGCATAGCAAATTAAAGTAGGTATTAATAGTTTTTAGGCTTAAAATTTACAATAATAAGCAGTGATCGAAATAGATGACACATTGATTGGATGTACTTTGGTATTGCTAGCATAATATGGATATGCTTTTTTTTTCAAAAACTGATGCCAAGAAACGCCGGAATCCCGGAGGCATGTCCATATTAACATCAATGGTTGAGATCATTGACGCCAAATCAATCTACCTATTCCGATCAATGATAATAAGGTAATAATTTTTTTTTTTCGACACACACTTCGCCTGTTTTTAATAATTATAAACTCAATACCATTATGCTAATAGTCTTGAAACTTGAACAACTCCACGTGTTCAAGCCCGTAACTTAATTAACGAATGGATCCCTCTATAATCGCGTTAAGTAGACAAAAGTTTTAATCGTTCTCGAGTCACGCCGCTTAGTATACTTTATGTATAGATATGGGTCCATTCCCACAGCACAGGCGAGCGATATTTGATAGACCATCAGTCATCGGAATAGGTAGATTGATTTCAGGTTAATGATCTCAAACATTGATGTTAATATAGACATGCCTCCCGGATTTCGGAATTTCTTTGTATCAGTTTAAAAAAAAGACATATCCATATTATGCTAGCACTACCAAAGTACATCAAATCAATATACCTATTCCGATCACTGACCATTATACACTCAATTATAAATAAATAAATAAATATTGGACAACTTCACATATATTGCTTTTGATTCTATGATAAATAGCGCACTTGTGTTACAAAAATCGGAAAACGACGGTACCACAACATCCAGACCCGAGACAATATAGAAAAGTTATTTTTCTACATTGACCGACCGGGAATAGAACCCGTCCCGGGTAGCTCAGAGATAGCGACACTAAGTCCTGGTATGCTCGCCTCTCGGGTACGGAGGTCATCTTTATGTTTTGCAGCTTCATCGTCAGCCTTTAGAAGTTCACTGCTTGACATGGGGCTCCCTTATAGGTATGATACAGCGAGCGGCTCTGGGTTTTAAACTTTATATTTTGAAATAATCTGTATATTCCCACTGCAAGGTGTCACTCAAATCCCTCTAACTATTAAACATTATTGTACAGATTTAAAAATCGTACAATAGATGAACCTAACTCCTTACGTAATAGCTCTATCTTTTAATTAACTAATAGGCTAAACAAAAATGTTTAGACGGTGCGATTATAGAGAAAAAAAGTCAGAAAGTAAAATTTGTCTTCTAAATCAACCCGGGATCGAACTAAGGCCCATTGTTCAAGGCGAATTAATGCGTCACAACGAAATGTCTGGCCATGCCGCCACCGCCAGGTCCTGGCAAAAGGGGTAGTCCCAAGAAATGCTTGCTTGACATTGTGAGGGCTGACATGCGTGCCAATGATCTCACAACTAGAGACACTCAAGACCGCGCGAAGTGGAGGAGTAAATCAAGGAAAGCGGACCCTGGGCTCCAAAGCAATGGCTTTGGACGCAACCGGGATTGACCGTATAGATGAAGAAGAAGAACGAAAATTGTGTCATCACAAATTATTTCCGCTCGCTTGTGGAGCATAACCAAACCCGTAGCGACTACACGCATAGAGTTCCGAGACTACGAGCGGAATATTGATACCAAATTATTATGTGAGAGGCGACATTCGAGAGTTTGTGTATGGAGACTTTAAGTTCGGGAAAATAATAAATTGACTGTTAATTTTGTTATTATATTGGATCCTTATAAAGAATAGTTATTATTTCAAAATATGTTAATATATAGCATGTAGAACTGTCGGCGGATGGGGCAGAAAGGATCTAGAATGGATTCAATTCAATTCAATTCAATATATTTATTGCATTCTATAATGTTACACAGGTGTTATAATTAGATACATAAAATAGATCATTATAGACCCTGGAGGCCGCGTACCGGCAAGCGCAGCGTAGGACATCCACTCACAAGGTGGACAGGCGACCTGGTAAAGGTCGCAGGAACATGCTGCATGCTGGCCGCTTGCAGCCAACCAATCTGGAAGTCAATGGGAGAGCCCTATGTTCAGCAGTGGACGTCGTATGGCTGAAATTATGATGATGATTATTATTATAAAGTAGGCCAGCGTTTACCAACTTTTTAACGGATTCCTAACGACAAATAACCATAGTTCGCGGACCTCTGGAAAAGCTAGGCCGCATTAATATGCTCTTTTAATTTCTTATTTTGCTTTTTGCTTTTCTTCTCCTTAGGAGTATAGGTCGGCGGACCCCAAGTTTGGAACCACTGAAGTAGACGATTTGGTTGGATTCCGATTTAAACAAAACGAGCGTATGTATTTTCTAACTATTCTAGTTCTTAGTTATTACATATCTTGTAACTGTAAAAAAAGGCTGAAAAAGGTGATTTTCTTGCGCCTGTTATTTTGGTCACTATTGGAATCGGCATATACCACCTGATTGCTGTCTAAGCGATGGTAAAGTACAGATATATTTTTGAGAAGAAATTGTATTTAATATGTATTCTGAATAAATGAGTACCTGTTATATAAATGGGATGGCCTTGATGTATGTGATATGTAAGCTGTAAGTAAACCGGTTGCGACCACCTGAGTACATCAATTCAATTCAATTCAATTCAATTCAATTCAATTCAATTCAACTCAATTCAACTCTTTATTGCATCGACAATATGGTGTTCCACTTTAAGTACTAACTGCACTTGTTTTTACGGGTATTTTAAAGAGGAGCTTGCCTTTTAAAAAACGACGCAACCTTAAAATTAATATAGATAATTTGTGTTTTTTTTATTTGTGAAAAACAATAAAACCAATTTATTTCTACAATAGGTTTAATTAAAGCTCTTTTACACGTCTCAATCCCTTTGGAACAATTGTGGCCTAGCGCCGAGAAAAAACAGCACAAGAAACTCCGTCTCTGTTGTATGTTTAGCTACATTACAAGATAAAATGTACCTGTGCGAGTATGACAGTATTTAATTCCATACATTTTATCATACAAATAGTCATTTAGTTTTATAACCTTCTTTATTAAAATCATATTGACATGCGATTTAAATTAAGAGGTTCTTTAGCAATAGACTGTGGTAATTTAAAAAAAAGCAAATACATTTTCCTAACGAATACCTACTTTAAATATGTAGTCTGAAATTTGGAAAGACTTTCTTTATTAATTTATTGACAGAGTGTTAGTGGTCCATAGTAGAGAAGCATCCGTGTGTGTAGAATGCATCCGGATAGGTGGGACTAAATCATCACATGATAGGTGATGGCACAACTACAGACGACGGTCGTTAAAGAGCCAAAAAAAGATAGTGCGACGATTTGGTTAACCTGACGAGGGATTTGGAGTCATTGGAGATGGATAGAGATCATCAAAGTCGGGGGAAGACCTTTGAAATTGTTGCTTAGCAGTAGGATTATACAGGTTAAAAGTGTGATTCATCGATATAAAAGTTTAAGGTTTGCTAAAACATGCTTAAACATGATTGTACCCTCGTATCTTCTGTTGAACTCCACCTTTGATTTGCAAATGCAAATACAGGGTTACATTGCAAAGGGGTGCCAAATCTTTCGAAGTGGCTCAGAATCAGTAACTCAATCGAACTATGCAAAGTACAAAAAAAAACCATTTTATTTACATTTAATTATTCCTATCCGCTTATAAAAGTCGTAATTATATTTTATATATTATATAATAAATATACGTGGATAATTTACTCATTTATGAAAAAAATGCAACATATGTGCACTGCGTATCCTTATATATATATGTGCGTGCATATCCTTGACGGCTCGCCGTACCTACGCCTCTGATGAATGAAAACGCGGCTTTCGTAGTTTTTTAAATATTTTTTTCGTAACATACGATTATTAAAAGCAATAACGATTAAGACGCTTCTTTATATTGTTCCCTAGATCTTACTTACTTAAAATATAATTAAACTTAAAATTTGGTAACCCTTTGCAATGTAACCCTGTAAATATTTTCAATCTTTAATTTATTTATTAACCTAAAATCTAAAGTATTATTAAGTCATATTGTTTGTTGTTATTATCCCGTAACAAACCGAGGTTAGATTTGTAATTATCAGGTTAACAGTTTTTCCAATCCCATTGTGATTGAGTGAAAATCCGCAAACGAAGTTTAAAAATTCAAAAGAGGAAGGAGCAAAAACGAATGATTTCGTCAACATTTGTTACAATCACATTCAATCAACATCCCGTTCCGATTCTCGTTATACGTGCCCGCGCGCGGACAAAGGGATAATCATGTCTGTCTGCTTGCGTGGTGTCAGTAATAGCGGGTTTTAATTAGTTTCTCTTTTTTATTGTTTTTTTTAACAAAATAACGTACCTATTATTTTTTTTACTGGATAAGATACCTATCTGCTTGTGTGTTTTTTTAAATTAAAAGTACTTGATGTCCTTTGCTAAAAATGTATTTATCATGGGCATAAATCTTTATTGGCCTCTACAGGTGTGAAAAGTTCTTTAAAGTCTTATGTCTATTTTTTATTTATTTTTCTTTTATAAGCTTAAAAATGACGTTTTAGTATTATGACGTTATACAATAAAATTACTAATATTTTTATTTGTTACGACAATCATATATTTTACCTGAATAACATTTAATTAATTTCAGTCTGTAGCGACATCTATCTCGCCACATATAAAACTGACGTATCCTACATCGCGATATTACAGTTATCGGAGCGATTGAACCATATATGTATACAAGAACCCGACAAACAACCGTCGGGCAGTTGCCCACCAGACACAACACCCGTCTGGTCGGAGGTTGCACCATTTTCAATGGGGGATGAGGAACTTTACACCCTGTTCCTCTCACCCCCAAACTGGTGACCCCGAGCATGAACGTCAGTGCAGCCATTGCAAAGCTACGTCATCGTGACGTCATCATCGCTTCCTCAAGCTTTCGAGCAGCGAGTCATACCAGCCAGCCAGCATCCACGGCTACTACGGGTATCCTGACCACCAGCATGCAGCGGACGCACATTCCTGGTCATCACCCACAGCCTTCTCAGCGACCTTGGCACAGCACACTGCACTTCGGCCGGTCAGCAAGCAGAGACGCACTTCTCTCCTGGTCGACGCAGCAGCCAGCCACTACGCAGCACTGCACCACTCCGACTCACTGGAGCATTTGCAGCATCACCCCGACTCACTGGGGCATCACCGCAGACAGTTCCGACTCACCGTGAACTATGCGGAATCTGGTTCCGACTCACTGGAACATTCCACTGACCCGGCAAGCCTCACAAGATGTATGGACGACTCAACCTGCTATCGAACTCCGGTCTCGGAGGGGAGTGATATAGCGACATCTATCTCGCCACATATACAACTGACGTATCCTACATCGCGACATTAAAGTTATCGGAGCGATTGAAGCATATACCTATACAAGAACCCGACAAACAACGGTCGGGCAGTTGCCCACCAGACACAACACCCGTCTGATCGGAGGATCCTCGCTATTCAATGGTGGATGAGGAACTCAACACCCTGTTTCTCTCACCCCCAAAGGTCCTTTGTGGCACTAACTACACTTAATTGTCTTAAGTTTGATAAAATTATCTTATTTTTCGTTTTAAAATTTAATAAGTATATTAGTAAAAAAATAATTTCCTTATTGCTTAGGTAAAATTTTACTGAAAATTTTAGGCAACAGTTCCATTGACGACCTCCGTAGCCGAGAGGAGCATACCGGACTTGGTGTTGCTATCTCTGAGGTCCCGGGTACTAGTCCTGGTCGGTTAATGTAGAAAAATAACTATTCTTTATTGTCTCAGGTCTGGGTGTTGTGGTACCGTCGTAGTTTCTGATTTCTGTAACACAAGTGCTCTGGCTTTACCAAAGAATCAGAGCAATGTATGTGATATTATCCAATATTGATTATTTATTTATTATTGCGGGAGAAAATGTGTAAATTGTCACTCGCTGTCACTGGCACCCCAAACCGAGCTTCGTTTGAATAATTCGTCGTCATGCGTAACGGATAATTGCCGACCGTTCCTTGATTAATCGCGATCTATCACTTTTTTGCTCATTACCGTCCATTGTGTCTGAAAAACTTTTATATACAATTTTGTAAAGTAATTTTAATTCATTACTTCATAAGGTAATTTTATAATTAACGAAGATAAAATAGGATGTGACGCAATCATTCGTATCAAAACTAAAGCCAGAATTTAGCAAAAATAAAACGTCTAGTGTAACGCTACTGACCTGTGTGAAATACCTGGACCAGCAAATTGTGTGTGCCCATTTGAAACGCGACAAATGAGTATCGAAAACGATTTTTGACATACTGCAATATGACTGCTTATCTAGCGACCATTACTAATTTAGTTATATGTACTGCCTCTACCTGTAGGCACTCCTATAGGAACAGTTACAGCGCCAAAATGGCGATGATCAAATTAAAAGGACGATTTTATTTTAGCAGTAGCTAGTTCAGGATCCATATGCTTTAAACTATCCACTCAAATCCCACGCAATTCAGTGTTGTGCTTGTGCGTCTAGCTGAATCGCTCAGGGGACGTATTTTTGAAGCATTAGAAATTAATCTCGTATTCGAACACGAAAAGAATTCGTGTATGGCATTCATTTTAATTGTTCATGATTTTACGCATTTTTGAATCACTCGAAATAAGTGTTGCTATTCAATTGTAATCTTGTGTCATTGTTTTACGCAAAAAATATTAGGAAACGGAATGCAAAAACTCATTGATTTTAAAAATCGGTAGTAAATCGTTTTAAACGGAACATAAATAAAAAGTTGTTAAGTCAAATTCTGTCAAAAATATGTTTACTTGTCAATGTCATTCTTTCGTACTTTCTACTAGCAGAAATCTAAAAACGAGAGGGTAGAACCACTCGTTGCAGGATTCACGGAACGAATTTTCAAAATTTGAGATTTTAGGAATTCGCATGCGAATCTTGCGATTTCGTATTCGGATTGTAATTTGTATGATTCAAAAATACGTCTCCTGATTCGTACTATGATCTCCCTTTTACTGATTTGTTAATTAGCTCTTACCCTTATTCGCATAGCGTTGTCTCGCAGTGACTTTTTACTCTCTCTCTTCATAATATAGTGTTGTTCCATGAAACAATTAAGAGAGCATAGGTCATTCATTAATTTGGTTTTGGTTTGCGAAGAATTAACTCGTTTTAGTTTAATCTACGCAAACCTCATGGTCACCTCCTGGTGGTTAGCTGTAAATTTTGACATAACTCAATGTCTATGCCTACGCAAAGTTTTGACAACGTTGCACAGTATCGGCTCAACTTTGTGCTGCTTCATCAGTCATATTGCGTCTCCTTTTCCCTAAAAACGCCTAGTTAGTTCTAATGTAGTTAGGAAATTATTGCGCTTGAATTGCATTGATTATGAATACATGCCTTTAGCAGTTTGGGTTTATGATTATATTCTTATCAAAGTGGTAATAAGAGTTGTGTTTCATACAAATGATCATCATCATCATCATCATAATTTCAGCCATAGGACGTCCACTGCTGAACATAGGCCTCCCCATTGACTTCCAGGTTGGCCGGTTGGAAGCGGCCCGCATCAAAAGTCTTCCTGCGACCTTTACCAGGTCGTCTGACCACCTTGTGAGTGTAAGTCCTACGCTGCGCTTGCCGGTACGCGGTCTCCATTCTAGAACCTTTCTGCGCCATCGGCCGGTAGTTCTACGTGCTATGTGCCCCGCCCACTGCCACTTCAGCTTGCATTTCGTTTACGAATCTCCTTATTTCTGATTCGATCTCGCAAGTAAACACCGAGCATAGCCCTTTCCATAGCACGCTGTGCGACCTTGATACATATGATACAAATGATGACGAGAGAGAACTCGAGCGCACTTTGCTATGGACACCGAAAGAAATGAATAATGAAGTAGAACTGTGGTACGGAATTCTTTAATGCGGGCCCGTTTCGCATTTGTTTTTTTTTAAAATAAAACTATGAATGAAAAACTGCAACGCGGTTTTTAACTGTGAAGCCGTACTTCATTTTATGTTGCAATATTTTTTATTTATATTTCAGTTCCAACCTTCAATTTTGCTTTGATTTGAATTTTTACATCTTTTTTCACTGCGCAGTATTTTTTTTATTTTGCGAGGTTTGTTTAGCTTTGTGCACTAGTTAGTACTAAGTAGACTAAATTATAAGCAAGAACTTTTTGTATATTATCTTAATATGCCTACTCTGTTATATGTAATAAGGTGTTTTATTTTTTCTTAAGAGATCGACCAGATCGAGATACAGCAGCATTTTTCTCCAAAACACATTAGTGATTTTTCACTTATATTTGTATGAACTGACAAGACCTGTCAACCATCGCCCATACAAAAACAGTAGAGATACATATAAAAAGGCGGATTTTTTTGTCTAACAAATCATATGACCTTTCTCATGACGACCTCCGTAGCCGAGAGAAAGTGCGTCTCTGAGTTTCCGGGTTCGATTTCCGGTCGGGTCAATGTAGAAAACTAACTTTTCTAGGTTAGGTCGGGTATGGGTGTTGTGGTACCGTCGTTGTTTCTGATTCATATAATAAAATTCATAAATAAAAGTGCTTTGGCTGCTTACCATAGAATCAGAGCAATGTATGTGATGTTGTCCAATATTTATATTTATATTCTACTACATACAGGGTATATGCTCCATTGTGTGCCTGCTCCAATTTCGTGTTTGCTGATGCTTCACTGTTAGCATTGTGGCAACGATGACTTCTTCTTTAAATTAAGGTAATACGAGTAATAACCGAAAAGGACAGATCAGGAGACGTATTTTTGAATCATGCGAATCCCAATCCGAACACGAAATCGCAAGATTCGCATGCAAATTCCTAAAATCACTATTTTTGAAAATTCATTCCGTGAATTCTGCAACGACCATTCGTTTTTGTTTTCTACTAGTAGAAAGTACGGAAGAATTACATTGACAAGTAAACGTATGTTTGACAGAAATTTGGCATAATAACTTTTTATTTACGTTCGTTAATGAGTTTTTGCTTTATGGTTTATAATATTTTCTGCGTAAAACAAAAATAGTTACAAGATTTTTAAGTCAAGTAACAACTATTTCGATTGATTCAAAAATGCGTAAAATCGTGAGCAATAGAAATGAATTTCATACACGAATTGTTTTCGTGTTCGAATTTGAGATTCATTTCTAATGCTGCAAAAATACGTCTCCAGAGCCTGTGGTTCAGTTTTCGTCCAGTCGTTTGTATATTGTTCATTTCAACAAACATCAAATTTCCACTCATCTATTATTTCTTATTTTACCTACATTGCAAGCCCTCCGCACGTGACTCGAAACCAGAGAGACAGGCAGCGATAATAGCGATGTGAAATTGTCGATAGCTGACCGTCGATAGTTGACATTGCTCACCAGGTCCCCGATTTAGAACAGTATAGGTAATAACAAATTCTCGACCGGAAAACCACGTGATACTATATTATTTAACAATAATTATAAATTGCCTATAATCTATTGTTGAACTACCTATGTTTAAATGGCATTTTAAGATTATTATAATGTAAAAGGTTATTATACTGATAATAAATAATTAAACGACACAATTATCTGAAATTAAATACTGCCCTACTCGGGACACACTTATTATGTTATTCGACTGATTTTTGGATTTATAAAAACGTGGCATCTACAATACTTGGTTATTGTATTGTATGCGTTTATTGTTCTAGGAGCAATTATTTAAAAGAAAGTGTTTTTTTAAATAATCATGTCCATCAGTCTTATAAGTTGTTCTGATAACCTATGACATTTTGATGGCTATATTCCATACGGGCTATATATATTCCATACGGGCTATATTCCATACGGGCTATTAAACTATTCACGCAATCGATACGAGTACTAATAGATGTACTGAATCTCGATAGTCGCGCTATATTATTGATATTTCTATCGATAATAAATGGAACGTGGTAATACTATCCATATTACTGAATCTCGATATAAAAGCAAATAAAGAAATACAACACAGTAGTTATACGTCTGCGCACTGTAAAGCAACGTAAACTTGAATATCTTGGCCATATAATGCGCAACAACAAGTATGAATTTCTCCAACTGATCATTCAGGGAAAGATTCAAGGACGCCGGAAACCAGTAGACGCCGGTCAGACGTAAGACCTCTTGGCTCAAGAATCTTAGATAGTGGTTCGGACTTAGCACCAGGTCCCTGTTCGGGGCAGCAGTGGACAAAGTAAAAATTGCCATGATGATCGCCAACCTCCGGCAGGGGAAGGCACCCTAAGAAGAAGGAAAAGTTATACGTCCTGGGTATCGCTGGATTGATGAAGTTACGAAAGACCTAAGAGAACTTGGAGTGCCCAACTGGACGGATCTGGCACGGGATAGGAACAAGTGGCGAATAGATTTAATGTCGGAGGCCAAGATCCAACTCGGGTCGCGGAGCCAACGAACTAAGTAAGTAAGCTATTACCACATTCTCTGCAATCGATAGGTATTCTTACTATATCCGGACTATCGACAGACTACGTTATCTAAAGGCCTGACTATCTGCATCACTAGTATCAACTTTTGTAATGGCCAATAATTTACTGGGTGGGAGATAATTGCCTATTACCCTCAGAGGTGAGGCGTCATAATTTATTGTATACTCTTCAGTTATGTAAGTACTTGGGGAACGGTAAATAGGTAAATAAGTTTCGTGGGGAGTAAATACCTTTACCACTTCGGTAATAAAATGTTTTCTCACTCACAAACAAAGATTCCATACCATCGCAATAATTTTATACACTGAATTTTGCCCAAGCTATACCGATATTTCTAGGATTTTGAGCTTATACAGATGAAATACATGCCGTGTGGGGATAGCCGTAAAGAATGCACTTCCCCACCGCCAACAGGAGGCTTGTCTTAAAAGGCGACTAATTCCTGCAGCACGAGATGGGCAGCAGCGTCTGCGTGTGAAATGAAAAAACTGCGCTCGCCAACCCGCCTGGCAAGCGTGGCGAGTATTGGCAATCCCCTCTGATGAAATTCATTGGGGGAGGTCTGTGTTCAGCTGCCAGTGGACGTCATGGTTAAATGCTGAGATTAAATACAGACCACACACACCCTTAATTATACTGGCTTTTGCCATAAATATGTTTGATAATATTGCGAATATTTTTTGGATTAGACCGGTATGAAACCTGAGACTAGTGCGGTCATGGAGATTTATCACATCACCGCGCCAGTAGTCGTTAGATAAAAATAGTTTATTTTAACAAAACCGCAAGCACACATTCAAAGTAGCGACAAAATTCGGCATTTTATTCCTTTTACAACATCGCCGACAAAGTAACGCGAAACTATTGTAGTTCAAGTGCGTAAGAGGCGATCGGATCAATCATCGGTTTGATCGATAGAGATATACCCTTTTTGGAGAATGAAATGACATAAGAAGACATACCTACTTGCTCGTCGGCTCCTTTTTAGGTAGCACGTAATAACATTCCTTAGGTAGTTACATAAAAGTAGGTAAACATTACTAGTTTTTTTTTAAAAGGCGGCAAATGTTTTAAAGCAACTGGTGTACATTTTACATCGTTTTTAGGGTTCCGTACCTTAAAAATAAAAAAAAACCTTATTACTTACTTACCCTAACCCTAATTACTTCGTTGTTTATCTGTCTTTTTGGAAATCAGGAATGCGTAAAAATATCATGTTTAAATTAATAGGTATCCAATCCTCAAGGTTGCAATACCTTGGAGTTGTGAAAAAAAAATTCTGAGTCAACGCTTTCAAAAGAGATGGCCGCTAATGCCGCATATTTTAACACTCGCAAGGGAATCAAAACTAATAGAGTAAGGTACAGACAATGGAAGGTCAACATACCCAAAATGTTAACGGTCATTGAATTGATTTCAACTTTAAATTCCAACACATAGAGATCAATATCAATTGAGATAATTAGACGTTTTGTGGTAGGTTGACGTGCTGTTGTCTGTACTTTCAGTTAACAAGAAATGTCAAAGCACAAGTAAAGGAAAAGGCCTGAAAACTGAAACTTTCTAGTTACATCAACAAAAAAAAAAAAAACTAGGAAAACGTAATAAAAATCTACGTGTCCCGATTACCGTTATCGACGTTTTGTACGGAACCCACGGTACGCGAGCACAACTCGCATTTAGCCGGTTATTATCACAGTCACATATATTTTTAGGCCAGTACATCAAATTTAAAATGAAAATCGGTCCACAACTTGCACGTGCACAGGAGAAATTAATATTACATTTATATTATGTATACGTGCATGCCGCCAGTTAACCAGGTAGTTCTCATCATCATTATCACCTTTTGGAAGTCCACTGCTAGACAGAGTAAATTCAAATTCAAATTGAAAGAATTTATTGAATGACACAATAAAACATTTGTTTAGATGGTGTATAAGTACAGAATAGGATACAGGTTATGCCCTAGTAGTAGGCACCCCCACTTCTGAGGTTGTGTCGGAGACTTAGGAGCACTTCTTAGCTTGTTATATCGTGTTTCACTTTTATAATGGAATCTTACACTATTATTTACAGCAGACCAATAATTATTATTCTAGCCCTATGAATAAAACCAAATAAAAAGTACTGAATACACTAAACACCTTCAAGTGCCCAAATCCCACTGTGGACCGGATTGCTTACCCATAATTTAACTGGCACGCAAAGGAATATGCTCAATATTTCTCTGCGAGATCGAATCAGAAATGAGGAGAGCCGCAAATGAACAAATGTCGCTAATATAGTCCAACGGATTAGCAAGTGTGGCAGCGGGCAGGGCACATAGTACGCAGAACCGACGGCCGATGGGGCAGAAAGGTTTTGGAATGGAGGACACATACTGACAAACGCAGCGTAGGACGTCCACCCACAAAGTGGACAGACGTCGTGGTAAAGGTTGCAGGAAGCCACTGGATGCAGGTCGCTTCCAAGCGTTCAATCTGGAAATTACTGGGATAGGCCTATGTTCAGCAGTGCACGGTAAATATTCTTAAATCAGAACTATACCCATATCTGTTACTAAGCTTGTAAACAAGAACCCAATTCGATTTAAAAAAATACACAAAAGCCTATCATTATTCAATTTCACTTCACACAAACAATCAAATTCTAAATACGAAATTCAAATTCTCGAATTTGTCAATGACTTTCGCTGCCCACCTATACCGACTACAATGCGCTTATCACTCGCCTCGCACTGGCAGCCAAAAAAAAAATGGACAGACAAAAAATAGCCTTCAAACGACAATATAAACGACGCCAGAGTGTCTGGCCATTCAATTCATTCATGCTTTCTGTCCATTCAGGATTTCATTCATATTTTTTAAAAATAGAAATAAGCTTAGCTATTGTAGAGGCATTTCGAAGTTAGCAATGTTTGTGGTAAATCGATTTGGGTAATTTATAACGCCCTTTCTTTGGCAAAAGGTATTGGCGGACTATTATTAAAAGCGACAGGTATATTTTTGGGATTGTTCGAGAATTGTCGCTTTTGATCTAATTTTTATGACAATATGATTTACCTTTATGACTTTTAACCTGATTAATTACAAACAAATAAATATTGGATAAGTGTTGTTATCCAATATTTATTTGTTTGTAATTATTATACATTACTCTGATCCCATGATAAGTAGCTTAAGCACTTGTGTTACAGCAATCAGAAACAAACGACGGTACCACAACACCCAGACCCGAGACAATATAGAAAAGTTATTTTTCTACACTGACCGACCGGGAATCGAACCCGGGACCTCAGATGACGACACCAAGTCCTTTATGCTTGCCTCTCAGCTACGGAGGTCGTCAAAAATTAAAAATTTATAATAGTTCAGTAATATTAAAAATATGTTTGGGTAATGGTGTGCTGGCACACGACCCTGTCAAAATAGATTATCCGGTGATTCGTTACGCAAGTATGTTAATACCTTACGTCGAGACCAAAATACCTTGGTACAGTCAGCGGCAGGTAGGCACCAATAAAAACCAATAAAACCAATTTATTTCTGTAAATAGGCTTAAATAAAGCTCTTTTACACGTCCCAATATATTTTTTTACCCTACCACTGCTTCGGGACAATATTGTGGGCTAGTGCCGAGAAGAAGCAGCGCAAGAAACTCGGTCACTATTGTCAGCCTCTTTTTAAATAGTGTGTTTACATTACAAGATAAAATGAACCTGTGCGAGCACGGCAGTATTTAATTCCATACATTTTTATCATTTAGGTCATAGAACCGATTTTCAACTTTAAGTCTGACATGTAGAGATCAATATCAATTGCGAAAATTTGACGTTTTGTAATAGGTTGGCGAGCTGTTGTCTGTACATAAGATATGTCAATCTCCACCGGGACCTCAAAATTAATTTTGAAGATAATGTTATAAATACGAGTAAATATACAAAAGCTCACCACTTCACCGCCATGTGAATGTCGAGGCAATCCAGCTCCCCGACAACACAGATATAGTAAGAAGACCTCAAAGAACAAAACCTTTTGAGTTGGTGCAGTGTGTATAGCTCTTTTCCCCTAATATTATTACTTTTCAACTATAATTAGATTAGGTCAAATTTAAATTAGATATATGCTTTGTGTGAGGTAATGACGAACCTCATCATCATTCCCTCATACAGATTAAAAGTGTTTATATAGGATGGAATGATCTTTAACTGAGTTGTCTTGGCTTTTAACTATGATTGCTTAAAAAAACACTTGTATTTACCGCTTCCGTTTTGTTTTATGTTAAAATAATGGTCATACAAACTAAAATAAGTGCAGAAAAAGCTAAATAAATTTAAAAATATGATGATTATAAAAATTGCTATTGGTGTGTTTTCTGGTGCATAAACCGCCGATAAAATTAACTTTTATGTAAATATTAGCACACCTTCAAAGATTAAGAACCTCCCAGCTTTTATAAGAGGATCGGGATTAGAATTGGGACAGGCTTATATCCAGCAGAGGACTAAAGTTGGCTGATTCAGCAAAACCAGGCAATATAAATTTTATTGATACTCGGTCTTATGTGATCACTCGGCAGCCAGCAAGATTACATTATTGTGTTGTGCTTGTGACTGCAGAAAATATGGGTATTGTTTTTTTCAAACTCGTTTTATGACACTAAAGGCAACGGGTAATTTTTCAAACCCATTTAAAAGTTTAACCCTTCAAGAAATAATAGTGGGGTAAGAACGTAACCCTGCGAAGGCAGAGGATTGAGTTTGCGCAGCCCACTGATTCGATAACCAGCTTCAAAGCTACACGAGCGGGAGGAAATTGATGGCAATTATTCATAATTTGATATATCGATATTTACAAAGTATTCGTCAAAGATTAAGAAATAGTAATTTTAAATACGTTTCTACCTATTTTTGCTGTAGCCAGTTTTTTGTATAAAAAAAAGTGTAAATATTCAAAATATGTTATCAACATTATTACAATTCAGAGTATTACTACAAATATCCTGGGAGAGCCTATAGGTACATCTAATAATTTCAGAAATGAATTCGAAAGGTATGTTCGTCAACCTTAAAACATCTTATTTTATCAATTAAAATTGATATCTATGTATTGAGGCTAAAGTTGAAAATTGGTTGAGTTGAACTTGATTTTTTTAGTAGGTTGACATTAACATTCTAACATATTTTTTTAAACTTAAGATTACTGTAAATTGCTAATAAATATTCAAACTTGGTGTAGTTGTTTTAGGGGCAGAAAACTTTTAAAGTATTTATATTTAAATAATATTTTTTAAAGGAAATAATATCAAATGTAACAAAATATTAGTGCCCTGTGTCACTTCTATTCTCTACAGAACTTACTATAAGCGTGTGCGCAAGTTGCCCCGCCCCCGTCATCGCCAGCGCCTGCTCCTGACATCCCGGTGGCGCCCTCTACAATTTGTATCAAATGTTTACAGAATGACTGCAATTGTGTTCGAATCATGTGATTTGTGAGAACGTGTCATTAATATTTTATTATTTGTTTGATTCAATACATTTGTTGTGCAAAATTTTTACATTTTAGAAGTAAAATGAAAACGTGATGTCATTTAGTTTTGTGTACGGCTCGTTCTAATCGAAGTGCAGTCAGAATTATATTATTTTCGTTCCTCTTTCAAAGGCTAAATCGATTCTTAGCCTTTGAAAAAGTCTTTCAAGCAGCGTTTCCTCGCTTAACGACTATCCATTCAGCGAGAAAGAAACGTATCCTGTCCTCCTTGTGTCACGGACACGCATTTAATGTTGAATAGGTATAGTATTTAGTCTTAAGTTACTTAAGTTAATTTTAAGTGAACTTTCACTTGAAATAATCAAGCGCTATCAAAGCACATATTCCTTGTCCCGTTTTCAAAAACCACTCCACGAATTTTATGGTAAGGTATGTTTGGATTATCTGTGCATTGGTTATTGTAAAAAAAATATTAGATCACCTCTTTTTGCATGGATTAAGCAGTTGTATTAACCCCTAATCACACCTATTTCTGTTATTTTTTCATTCGCAAGTTATGTTCGCCTTTAAACCTTAGTTAAGCTTACACTCGTAGTCCTGAGCAAAAATCTTGCCATTATTGTATTAAATGCTGGCAGACATTGTAAAACAAATTGTAAGAGAATGGGTAACCATTCCGATCATATTTAGTGACACTTATTAGGAGCAATTTCGCACTTCGGAAGGCACTTTTAAAGTTGGTCCCGGCTAGTATCGCTTGCTTAAACTAGTGTTTGCGTGTTAGTCAGAGGCCTTGATTTCATCTGGCAGTAAAGTAGGTATACTGGCCTTACAACCCATTCAGTATTTTACACTGTGTCCGCATGGTATGTCCCTATCCAACTCATAGTTGAGGTAAGGCCTGTGTCACAGTATACAGGGTTATTTGTAAAACCTCAACAACCTCCTAGAGACTGATCCTGGTGCTCAAGTACAAGAACTTTTTCTATGGGACCAACATTAAATCGCAAAAAAATGCTCACTTTCCCATACTAAGCCGCCACCTGCTGACATCAGTTTGTATAGAGAAGTATTTTTTTGCGATTTCGATATTGGTCTCATAAAAAAAATGTTGTATTTGAGAACCAGAATCAGCCCATAGGAGGTTGTTGATGTTTTACAAATAACCCTGTATATTTATAATAATTAATCTGTGCCTGTGTCCTGTACTGGTAAACGCTTAATTTACTTTTATTCTATACGTACTTACATTACATTATAGTACTTACAGATTCGATTTCAACATAAGGCGGTCTTTTTTTAATGTATGTTTGATTATAAAAGTATATTTTGCACATACTAGTTATTAGCATATTATGGCAATTTAAAACAATATAGTTAATTTACTTCTAATGCTTAAAAAAACGTCTAGCAACAAGCTCTTACGTGCAAATAAGCAATCGACAAATTTTATTACGAGATATTTTTAAAAATTCATATGATTCAGTTACCCGTTTCTGTTGAATATGAATATAAAGCGAACATTTGTATCGTTTTCACATTTTCACAAAACGTTTTGATCGTGCACGTTTTGGGAATTTTAAATATGACTTTCCGAGTTATTCATGCGTAAAGTTAACGTGGTTACATACACAATAAAAAATATGACTTTATTTTTTGTTGCAAATACTTCTGAAATCGAATTTAACTGACAGACTAATCCCATAAACACCATTTATGAAAATGGTAAAGCATATAGATCAAAACATTATTAATCTTATTTTATACTTTTTTAACTATTCGTCATCGAAATGTCCATTTAAGCATAAGGTTTAGATAATATTTTTGTAATCGCCTTTCAAAACCCTTCATTTTTATATCCTACTTAATAATTTTGGAATATTTATTTCTTCAAGCCGCACATTATTGCGTATATAATTCGCCATATTGTTTTTATTACGGCACAGCATAGCATATAAGAACTAAATGATTCTAACGATGCCTCACACATCAACACAAAAAAACAAAATCGGTTAGGCATTTAGTCGTTTTAGTGGAATAAAGAAACACACACATACACACTCACATACATACATATAAATAACATACCCTTAAAAAAACTCCTTTTGGGGAGTTGTATAAAAAGTAAGGCTACTAAGTTTTACATTTCTTTGGGTTAATTAACTATGAAAACTATAATAAGCTACTTAGCAACTGCCCAGGACTTCGTTTGCGTAGACTTTAGGATTAAGCCAGATAGGAATGAAAAATCATCCCACGGAAGCACAAACACGGTATAAATTTTTTCCTGTATTAAGCTAGATGAACTAGATCACTATCTAAAAGTGCGCCTTTACCTATATCCAAGCTCAAAAAAGTGCAGGAGAAAGACGCTATCTAGCAAGAAGAAGAAGAAATGAAGATAGCCATTTTGTGTTTCGTTTTAATCATAACTTGAGCCTAGTGGGAAGCGTACACGTGGAAACTTGCGTCATCTTGGGCAGTTTTTAAACAACTCTTTCCACGAACAAGTTTTCATATTTACCTGAACAAGAAAATGGGTTCGAGCTGCAAATCAGCAGTGTGTCGTATATCTATGGTATCAAGATAAATGTGCAGTGTGGTTCCCCATTATTAGCCTGTTTACTAGCAAGATAATAAAAGTCTGTAACCCACACTTATATCCAGTGATCGGAGTAGGTTGATTGATATGATTTACTTTGGTAGTGCTAGTATAATATGGATATGCCTTTTTTCCAAAACTGATACAAAGAAATTCGGGAATCCCAGAGGCATGTCCATATTAAAATCAATGTTTGAGATCATTGACCGCAAATCAATCTACCTACACCGAACACTGCTTATGTCGCTTGCATATCAATCAATAAATTCAATACCTAAACATTCCGTTTTACAAGTACGGGATACCAGAAAATTTTCCATCGGATTCTCGTTAGTAAAAATAACTCAGTTATATTGTGTACTCCAGTAAAAATCACAATCGAATATTTATAATCTGGCTATCAATAATTCATTTGTAACCGCGGAACTTGGGACAGGATTTATAATTCCTTTGTGCGAGCTCGCTTTTTTTCTTTTTTTACATTGTGAGACTAATTAGATGCGTACCACAGGGATTGTTAAACAGGGTGGAGATATTACATAAAAATACAGTTTTTTCTAGTGTATGAAAGCAACTTACACCTGATCAAGCATACGTAAACGAGACACAATAGAAATTCCATTGTTATGCGGTCTCATGACACCGCTTGAATGTTAACGGGATGGAGCGAGATAAAAATTGTGAATAAAATGTTATACTCCATACGAATTAACCGTTTAACTCGACGATTTTATCATCATCATCACCATCGGATTTCTTAAGGGTCTCAAAGCGGGTGCTCAATAAAACTAAGGTTTAAAGCTCGAGAGAAATAAATTGACTAACAAAAAATCGATTAAACTCTCAATATTAACTATCTCGATACTTTAAAAAAATCGATTGGATTTCGTTAGGGCGCATCTATATTTTTATCAGAGATCTGTCACAGAACTCATGCTAATTTGAAAACACTATATTTAATTTATTTGTGTATATTGTCCAACGTTTGCTTAAGCTTCATCATCATCATTAATTCATCCACTGCTGAATATGGACTGCAATAAGCTGACATGGTGATGGTGATGATAGATAAATTATATCGCCGTAAATATCAACCAAGTCGCTATATTTACTGACCAGCTTACACAACCTAGCAATCTGGGAATTAGCACCTAAAACCGATTATCGAAGCAGAGGTCAAAAGAGTAATAGAAGTGCGGCGATTTTGTCGAGGGACACAATTGAAATTCCGGAGTAAAAGGGGGTAGTAAATCTTTAATAATACCTAATGCTTCGATAATACCTAGCGTAGGTCTCCGCAGCCAACGTCTGATATCTAACGTCTATTGTTCCAATCTTTACATGGTGCGACATTCAAAAACGTAGTATGCAGACTGACGGTAGCGCCATGCTCTCGACCATTAGACGTACTCTATCTAATCTGTGCTCCCGACCTGTCACGCATTATCACAAGCGGGCCGAGCAGGCGTTACGGTCGAGCTGTGTATTACTTACTGAGAATCTAGTTGTTTTAATATTACCCCAAAGTCCTAGACATCACACATGGTATAAATAAATAAATAAATATTGGACAACATCACACACATTGCTCTGATAATATGAAAAGTAGCTTAAGCACTTGTGTTACAGAAGCAACGACGGTACCACAACACCCCCCAAACCCGAAACAATATAGAAAATTATTTTTCTACATTGACCGACCGGGAATCGAACCCGGAACCTCAGAGATAGCGAAACCAAGTCCGGTATGTTTGCCTCTCGGCTACGGACATTGTCAAATATGAATAAAACAAAGTAGTCTCCCGCCGTCTAGTGCACGCTTGGATCTTTAAAACTATACAACGGAGGCCGAAAGAAGTCGCGGGCAACAGCTAGTATATTATAAAACATCTTATTATCATACATTTATGATCCTTATTATATTATAGCCTTGTGAATAGACGGATTATAATTTAAAAACATGTATTATATTTAAAGCGGCTATAAAATGGCTCAATCCTATATTTGCAGAGCAATATTTTACTGTATTAACATTATTATAAAATACTTGTAATAATTCAATGGTTATTATAGCAGAAAACCAAACTAGGGGCTCAATTGAAATGTGAGGTTTAAAATTATCGCTGTCATAAAATGCGAGGAGCCACGAAATATGCGATTTTGTGAAGGTGAGCGTTTCTGGCAAATTGGGCAAGAGCTGTGTGTAACGGAGTTAAAATGTTAAAATTATGTTAAATACAAAAATAATCGAAAAAATATGACCGCATTTGACATACGAATAAAAAGACCTCTTCGCGACATTAGCCCGTAATATTGTCCCGAAGCAGTTATAGGGTAACAAAATATTATGGACATGTAAAAGAGCTCAATTTAGGCCTATTTCTAGGAATAAATTGGTTTTATGGGTTTTAACAGCTAATTGGTACTTTAGAATGCAAAATTAAGTTAAAAAAAAAGTGTAATTTGGCCAGGTCACTACGACATCGCAGCTCCAAAACCAATGAAAATTCACCGTGTTTAATAAAATCACGAGATTTGTGCTATTTGTTGCTAACTTTTTAAAATTCATTTTGCATCATCATTAGCTACAAACTAGTACATTTCATAAAATATATCTCCCAAATATGTAAATATTTATAAACCTTTATTTATCATCACCATCATTTCAGCCATATGACGCCCACTGCTGATTATAGACCTTCCAACCTTACCGTATTTTTTACCTTTATTACTATTTTACTATCTATTCCCATTTTTAATTCATATTCTAAATAAATATGCTGGATATTTTTCATGAAGGCTAATTTATGAAAATTAAAATATCAATAAATTACGAAACGCTCCGCTTATGAAATCGCTCACCATAATTTTTAATGGCCCATTTCATCCATTCAGATAACAAACGCTGAGCCTGAGAAATATAAACAGAATATGAATTGCGATCATGGGGCCGACTTATCGCGGATGTTAGCTCAAGTCGCAAATATGTTATAATAATGGCAACATGCCCTTTGGCTCCGTTTTTGCAGTTAAGACTTCCCGGCAGGTTATCTGTTGATTTTTAAAAGGTTTTATTTATGTTTTTGTCAGTCTAAAGTGGTTAGGTATAAAACTTTAATTCGTTATAAAAATGACTATAAATTAACGAATAAATACGACAGACAATTTTTTTTAAAATTATTGCTTTATTAAATAGATACTCAATAATACTACAGAATAAATAATAGGATAAATATAATACTCAATAATACTCATTAATTTTGTACATAGGCCCTCTTCCGGGCACTTATACACGTTCCAAAATATAGCTTAGTCCTACCACAGCTTCGGGGCTACATATTGGCTGGTGATGAGAAGTAACGACGCAACAAACTTAGTCACTATCAGCGGACCTCACAGATACACCAACAGTCCGCTGTTCAATAGAGGGTAGTCAAACGAAAAGCATGTTCCATCTACTTTAATGGTGTTTATTTATCACTCAATGAGCTTCAGAGTGAAAGTTTGGTGTAGTTTGTGTTCTAATGTTTGCTAATAATAATAAATCATTTATTTCCCAGAATATGGTTACAAAAGGTAGTTAACATCATAGATTATGCAATGCGAGGTGCAAATATTATGTCAGTGTTTTTTTTTAGACCAAGTACGTATTGTCAATTATAATGCAAAATCGAATGTCAAAAATTATTAAATCACATTCTTAGGACCGCGACATTTCAAACGTACAATTAGATTAAAATTAAAATTATGTCAAAATATTTTATAAATGTCAAATTTTATCATTCAAGAATTCGTTAGCAGAATAATAGATCTTTTCTTTAAAAAAAATGAACAATTTATTTTTGAATTTCGTAAATGTCAGCATTTTTAAATCATCTGGAAATTTATTAAATATTTTTATAGCCATGAATTAAACATTTCTTGGATAAAGTTTCAACTTTTGTGGAGGAATCGTTAAATGATGATAAAAAAAGCTGCTGAAGTGATTTTGCCAATAGAGACGAATTTACACACTAATAATTAAAAATAGACATTTGAAGATCTAACTAATCCTTAAATTATGGTTTCGACAAAACACTGTTGCATACAAACTGATGTCGGCTTTTTTTCAATTTCGACGTTGGTCCCATACAAAAAGTTGTTGTATTTTAGCACCAGAATTAGCCCCTAAGGGTTTGTCCATGTATTAAAAATAACCCTGTATACATGAACCCTATAAACATTACACTCTTACTTAGAACAGTCGTGTCAAAACAATATTGCTTAGGTTCACGGTGAGTAACAACCCCTGTGCAATATGTGAAAGGTAACTTTTCAGAGGCACAAACCAGACAAATGAACCTTACAAAGGGTAAGATCACAATCTCGATCCCATTCGACAAATTGGCGTTTTTCCGAAGCCGAAAGGTCGGCTTTCGGCGTTTGAATTAACGAATCCAAACATCAGTTTTTGTTGACCGTATCGCGAGGACGATTTATACCTGTGGACAAAAGATTTGCAGTTACACAAAACTTACAAACAACAACAGACATTCAAAGTTAAACACTTCATAATACCATGTACTATGCCACAAGACGGCCAAGAAGTGACGATAGTTTTGAGTGTATTATTTAGAAAAAGTGGTTTCCACGTCATCCAACTATTCAAAACCAGTCCTAGGCATTTTTTAAAATTAATTTTATTTATTAAAGTGAGTGGATGACAAATCGTGAATTATTGTATTTTTAGCACATAATAGTTTGTTTTTGTTGCATTGATTGTCAGTAAGTTAGATAGACTGTGCCGTGTGGGGACGGCCGTAAAGAATACACTTTCTCACCGCCAACAGGAGGCGTGTCGTAAGAGGTGACTGATTCCTGTAGCATGAGACGGGCAGCAGCGTCTGCGTGCGAAATCTTATAAAAACTGCGCTCGCCAATCCGCCTGCCAAGCGTGGCGAGTATTGGCAATCCCCCCCCGATGGTAAGTCATTGGGGGAGGCCTGTGTTCAGCAACAATACATACATACATTGTTTCCACAATCACATCAATTAGCTAGCCCCAAACTAAGCATAGCTTATACTATGGCGGCTAGATAACGGATAAACATACTTAAATACTTTTATAAACATCCATGATTTAGGTACAAATGCTCGTGTTCATCACACAAACATTTGCCCCTTGCGGGATTCGAACCGCTGGCTATGCAGTCCGGAACGCCAACCACTACACCAGACGGTCGTCGAAACAAAGCAGTGGATGTCTTATTGCTGAAATGATGAAGTTAGATAGAAACCAAGTGACTAGCACTAAGATTCACCTAAACCATTTTACGCAATTTTCAAAGTTGGAAAGGCAATTATCATCTGCGTATAGAGTGATATACCCCTTTCAGTCTATGTTATGGACACTTAGTTGCTTAAGTTTTCTTTTTCCTTTTCAAGTTGTCAAATCGGCAGATGTAAACCGTCCCGCGTACATGTAAAGGTTTGCGCTTTTTGCGACCCTTATACGCGCGACGTGATATGAATCTCCGGGTATTTTTTGCACACCTCCTTTAAAAAGGCCCAGTTAAAAATCGCCGGCAGTTGCAGGATTAGGCTTGTTTGTTCTCGGTTTGGCGGCTTTGAATTGAGACTCTTTGATAAACCGACGGTTAAGAAGATTGATTAGGGAGAAAAATATATAAATATTGTTGAAGTCTCGGGTTATCTTGCTAACCCTTCCCGGGCCGACACACCCGCTGCGGGTATTACAGATATTACAAACGTATAAGCGCCAAGTACCCGCTACGGGCATGAACTTAAAATGCACTTGTGTTTTTGCAATGAAGTTGCACCAGACGGTGTCTATACCTACCTTGGTTTGCTGCGTTAAATTAGGTGGGGGTAGAAGGAAGATTGAGACAGACTTACCACACTAAAATTTGAAAAAAGAACGCGTCAGGCATCAGATTTCGAGCATTTGTAAACAAAGGCGCCGCGATGTCTCATCAGTCGGCCGTCTTTAAGATCGTTGTGTTTGTGATATAAGTGGATGATTGTTTAGATTTCGCAATCAAACAATGGATATGTTTGTACTAACTTAATTTATAAACATTATGAGGTGTTTGAAACGTAAAGTTCGCTAGAACTTTAGTAAAATTGTGACAATGTCGTCGATCCTGACTTTGCGTGTTCATAATTTTGATGTATTATTTAAATAAATAAATCCGTTTTTTTTTAATTGGCCATAAAATAGAAGAAATCTTGACAAATCTAAAAATGTATGGTGTAATAAGTGCCACTATAGCAAAAACTCCATAAATTTAAACTAGAAAATCCGGAAGTATGCACTTCCGGTGTATGACAAATGCGGTGGCATGGGTTTGGCCCAAGCTAGGGAGGGGGTGGCACGACGCGTCGCGGAAAGAGCTAAAATAAATGTATGAACTATTTTTTAAAATGTTGACGACTTTTAGGTCCTTAGTGTGCTCCAAGCCAATTTAGTAAAGATTGCTTTCTGAACTAACCCGAACCGATACCGCCGCGAGAACTGAGAATCGAAGCCGGGACCCTTGGCGTTCAAGGTTAATCACTGCAACACTTCGAGTTTTATTTAAAAAGTCTAAATAATCAGCGAATTCAATAATAGATTTCGTTCGTCGTTGAATGCTAGTCAAAGAAAAAACAAATGTACCAAGGGAGAATATGTTTTATATCGAAATACTTCACTACTGTATGTTTTTCGTATTGTGTATCTTTGCAAAATGTGCATAGATTTCATAATTTTTTCTATTGGGTGGTCGTTGAAGTCCAAATGAGTGCATTAAAGTTGCATATTGTGGTTGCAATGGTCTTCAACCGCTTAACCCGCAACCGTCTGGCTGTGTAGGTCAAAGCGCGAACCACTAAGCCAGACCGTCATCTAATTAAATGAGTTGTTCTATAAGTTTGCTCTACCTAGACCTCAGGACACTTGCCGGTGTGGTTAAAGACTAAAGTCAAACGCTAACTCAGTTCAGAATAAAAATAGCTATATCACTTTACTCTGTGCGTGGGAGTGCCCTTAATTAAAATATACAAGAAAAATCCATACAAATGCAAATTGCATCGAGCTACAGGCGAAATTAAACTTTTCAGGTTTCCACTTTTTCTACTTTACGTTATTTTTATGAATGCAACGTTGACCTTTCATGTTTTTAAAAATAGCTTTTAATTTCCCCTTCTGTGCAGCTATTTGGTTGATCGACTCTCTAAACTAATTTAGTTGTATACTAGACAGGACTACATTGGTCTAGTCTCATAAAAACTGACTGGACTGGCTGGACTAGACCGGGCTAGAATAGTCTAGACTAGAAAAGATTAAACTAGTTTAGACCGGTTTAGCCTAGGCCAGGCTAAACCGGTCTAAACTGGACTAGGATGGACTAGACTGTACTCAGGATTTGACTAGACTGGACTGTAAAATGTTCCGTGTTGTTGTCGAGTTTATGTATGGAAATTAGTTTTGTTTCGGAATTTCTATTTTGTTTATTTACGAACATTTCTCTACAATATAATATGCAATGACAGACGAAACACCCTATATGATTTAGGTGAGTTATTAATTTTTTTAAGTTCCTACTGTTCCTAATAACATACTTGACCTGCCCGTAGTCTGTACTAAATTAGGACGAATACAATGTACTTAAAAAAATACACTAAGTCAAGGTTATACCTCAATTTGATTTACTTAAAAGGTCCGTGTTCTAAACTTATTTAAAGAGGTTGTGGTTCTGTGCCAAAGAGCAAAACGTAAACTCTGTTGCTCTCTGTACGGACAGCCGTATGGCATATTTTTTTAATTACTCTATTTCTTTTTTTTTTAATTTCGTCTTTTTTAATCTTTCTTCCTAAACAATGTGTGTGTAAAAAACCACTCGTTTAGTTTATCGATTATTAAGTCAGCCTTGTCCGACCATAAACAAACATCTTGAGATTGGCGGCCTACCAGACGCGGTAAACAAAAGGGCACAATACCAGGCACTTGACTATGATGAACTATATTATAACGCATTAAATGCAAACTTAAACACTGAAGATTGTGACTATTCTCAATTGGAGCAATTCATACAAGAACAAGTGCATAGCAGTAAAATAAGCAAGATAAAAAAAATATCCTCCCCAACAAGACTGGCTAACAAAAGACATCATCGACTCAATAAATTAACGCAACGATGTATGGCACCAAACTAAAACAAAGCCACAATATGTAAGTACACAGAAGAGCTTCGAGAAGGAACGAGAGAAAGTGAAAAATATGATCAAGATACAAAAGAAGAATCTGAATAAAAATCTATTTTTCATTTGGATGTTTGAAATCTTGAAAACAATTAAAACCGGTCAAGAATGAGTCGGGCTTGCGTTAAAGAGCCGAAACAGAATGTTAGAAATTATGGTAAAACAAAACTTGCGCTTGTTGGTTTTCGCACTTGGCTGGTTGTCATGTGACCATGATGCAAACAGATTTATAAAAAAAGTCGTTTAAAAATCATATTGAAAGCATACATTTTCGTCTGCTCTCTTTAGTTTACAAAATACGCTATTTTCCCGCAAAGTGAGTGATAAATATTCGCGATTATTCGGCACACTCGCAGACGTTACTGATGTAGACGATTTCTCAACGAGTAGCATACATTGTGTTTGTTTTATTCTTGTTGCTGTGAAAATCTAGTAATATTTTTTTTCTTTACACTTATAAAAAGGTTAGGTTCAGGTTCTAGAATGGAGACCACGTAGGACGTCCACCCACAAGGTGGCCAGACGACCTGGTAAAGGTTCCAACCGTTACTAGGTCAGAAGACGCTGGATGCAGCCCGCTTCCAACCGGCTAATTCCAGATTCTATAGAGGAGGCCTATGTTCAGCAGTGGACGTCCTATGAATGAAATGATGATGAATGATGATAAAAAAAACACAATGCAATGGTAGGTAGTTCAAAAACTAACAAGCCCAATAGGATAAATACATGACAACACATTACATTTACTTAAATATAGGGTGGTCCAGGCCAGATGGATATAATTTTTTTTAGGTAGTCGGCATAGGGACCTATTTGTACGCGCCAGGAAAAAAATCGCTTGTCAGCCGCTTACAAGATTTATTTATTTATTTATTTATGGACAGCTAACAAGACATACACCTAGATTAGCACAAATACAATAACATTTATACATGTTTACAGTGTTGCCTTAATTAAAAGCTGCCACGACATGTATAATTATCTGCGTGGAAGCGACGTATAGCCAGCAATCCAATATCCCGCCCTCCAGACTATATCTGAAAATTATCTCGGTTACAAATGTAAGGGTGGTTAAAAATCAGATTGCTGCCTGATATCGCGTATTACAAATATACACTAGAAAACAAAAGAATACATCGCACGTTGTACACTGTGGATAGCATCCACATCAACATCCACAATATCGATTTAGGAGGCCCGGCCGTCGTCCACGGCACTAACCGGAAAACACGCACAGATGATGATGACAAAGATAATAGTGGACTATGTGGATAGTACCCACAGGTCTGTATTGGTAAGTCAATGAACAAAATTGTTACAGTAACTAAATATTATCTATAAGAATAAAATTAAAATTATGATAGTATATAACTTTGATCGAGAGCTTGGTTTACACGTGTTTTAAAAGTACTAAACTTTGAGTAAATATCTAAATCATATTGCTTAGAAAGGACTCCGAACTGACTTTGAATTCTGTCTATAGGCGAGAAATGTCCCAGATTACTCCTGAAATATTTAGAAGAAAAAGGCTTAATAAAGCGCGAACTTCTAACCTGCTTACGTACAACAGTAAAGTTAATTCGTTTCAAGAGGAAAGAATAGTCGACCGAAGCGTGAATAATTTTATGTAAAAAGTATTGATCCAGTAGCTGTCTTCTCTTCTGCAGATTTCGTATCTTGTAATGTGATAAACGATCATTGTAAGATGGTAGTTTCTTGGCCATTTTATGTTGAAATGCTAAGTGCCAAAGAAATCTTTTTTGAACAGATTCGACGCGTTTGATATGTACCTCATAACGAGGGGACCATACTATGCTACAGTACTCCAAATACGAACGTACTGAAGCATTGTAGATAAGAATTTTACTATGAGGGCTATTGAATGTTTTCGTGTTTCTAATAACAAAGCCAAGCATTTTAAAACATTTGTTTACTAGTTTATCTATGTGAATGTTAAAGGTAAATTTTTTATCAAAATGGACACCAAGATCACGAATTTCTGTAACTTCATGCAATGGCTATTTGTGAATTTTGTAAATGTAAGTGGATAGCTCCTTTTTCCTGGTAAAACGAATAAAGTTACATTTTTTTTATATTTAAAAACATACGATTATCGTTGCACCAATCAACAAAACGATCAATATCCTCCTGCAGTACATATACTCCTGCAGTATACAGTCCGAAATGTTATCTACACGCTTAACAATTTTTAAATCATCTGCATATAAATAAAACGTACTATGCCTGAAACAATGCGCTACATCGTTAATAAATAAATTAAAAAGGAGAGGTCCCAAGTGAGATCCTTGGGGCACACCCGAAGAAATGTCAAATACATCAGAGGATTGCCCATTGATTACAACTTTGAATTTGCGACTTACAATATAGGATTGACATCACTTAAGAACGTTGCCATTAAAGCCAAATTGTGATGAAAGTTTATAAATAAGAATGTTGTGGTCAACCTTATCAAACGGCTTGCTGAAGTCGGTGTAAATAACATCAGCACAGGCGCGAGAGTCAACTGCAGAAACTAGATCAGTCACGTAGCAAGCTAGGTTGGTAGTAGTGGAGCGGGAGCTGATGAAACCGTGTTGTTGAGGTATAAGATACGGTTTGACGTGCCAATATATTACTGGATATGTAAGCGACTCAAGAACCTTCCCAAAGATGGGAAGGATTGAGATTGGCCTATAATTCCCAACGTCGGATCTGTTGCCTTCCTTAAATAAGGGTAAGATAAGGGCCTCCTTCCAAGCTGAAGGGAATTGACCCTTAGATAGACTCTTGTTATATATTAAGGTAAGGGGTAAAGCCAAAACGTCAGCGCACTTTAACACGAAAATGGCAGGGATACCGTCCGAACTCGCGCCTTTCCTCCAATTCAAACCCTTCAAAACCCTTTCCACTTCATGTTCAGATAAGTAAATGTCGTGTAGAATAGCTGTGAGATTATGAGTAACAGAGACAGTGGACACAAAACTAGAGTTAATGTTGTCGAAATTTGAAGAGAAGCACGATGCGAAAAGATTGCATATTTCATCATTACTAGTTCCAGTAACGTTGTTATAAGACATCTTAGAAGGAAATGAACTAACAAATTTTCATTTTTGTTTCATGAATGACCAAAATATGGTATTTTTTCTAAGTAACCTTTGAAAGATGGGTACTGAACAAACACATTAATTACCTTTATTTAAATATGTACTTAAAGAAAGTCATTTAAAACGAACGAAGCAAAACGAAACTTACGAGTATTTAGTCAACTCAACGAGTAACTTACAAGTACTTCTTTAATCAAGTTCTTAGGGTTCCGTACCCAAAGGGTAAAATGGGACACCCTATTACTAAGACTTCACTGTCCGTCCGTCTGTCTGTCTGTCTGTCTGTCTGTCTGTCTGTCACCAGGCTGTATCTCATGAACCGTGATAGCTAGACAGTTAAAATTCACACAAAGCACAGATGATGTATTTCTGTTGCCGCTATAAAAAAAAATACTAAAAACAGAATAAAATAAATATTTAAGTGGGGCTCCCATACAACAAACGTGATTTTTTGCCGTTTTCTGCTCGATATTAATAAAGGCAACAGGTAGACGCTTGAAATATTCACAGTAAATTATAGATAATGGTACGGAACCCGCCATGAGCGAGTCCTACTCGCACTTGGCCGGTTTTTTTAAGGTAGCCGTCTCCCAAAGTCTCGTCTGCCATTTTGATTAATTATTCAATATTTATTTTCTGCCTGAGAATATTATCCGACCTACATTGCTAATGACTGCGTAGCTAATAATCCGTAACGCGGCCTTCATGAAGGTTTATTACTTTGATATCTATGTTATATGTTATACTTAGGTTACTACAGTTATAAAAACTCTAGTAAAACTTTGTTTCAAAATATTTTGGCAAAAAAAAATGGTCAATAAAGTTCACATTTGACATGACCACCTCTGTAGCTGAGAGGCGAGCATACCGGACTTAGTGTCGCTGTCCCTGAAGTCCTGTGTTCGACTTCCGGTCGGTCAATGTAGAAAAATAACTTTTCTATGTTGTCTAGAGTCTGGGTGTTGTGGTACCATCATTGTTTCTGATTTCTGTGACACAAGTACTTTAGTTACTTATCATAGGATCAGAGCAATGTATGTAATGTTGTCCAATTTAAAAAAAAAACATCATGCCTAAGAGACCACAAACCATGATATCCAATTTCTGATTTCACCGTAGCAGTTACAAGTTATATTTATATGTATGTCATAATTTCAGCTATAGGATGTCCATTTCTGAATATAGGCCTCCCCAAGTTTATCATCAAGAGGGATTGCCAATACTCACCACGCTTGGCAGACGGGTTGGCGAGCGCAGTTTTTTATAACATTTTACACGCAGCCGCTACTGCCCATCTCGTGCTATAGTAATTAGTCACCTATTACGACACGCTTCCAGTTAGCAGTGTGAAAGTGTATTTTTTACGGTCATCCCCAACCGGTTTCCATCTAATAGCTCCATCTACCCAATCTTTATCGGGTCTTATTCTATAGCTTCCCAAACTTTACCAGGTTGCATCCAATGGGTCCCCAATACTTATCAGGTTGCATTCAACGGATCTTAATTTTTTTTAGGTTGTAATCAATGGCGACCCAATCTTTATCAGGTTGCATTCAATGGATCACCAATCTTTCTCAGGTTGCATCCAACGGATATCCAATGTTTATCAGGTTGCCTTCAACGGATCTTTAATATTTTTCAAGTTGCAATCAATTGCTTCCCAATTTTTATCAGGTTGCATCCAAAAGATTTCTAATCTTTATCAGGTTGCATCAAACTGATCTTCAAAGTTTATCAGGTTGCATTCAATGGATCACCAATCTTTCTCAGGTTGCATCCAACGGATATCCAATGTTTATCAGGTTGCATTCAACGGATCTTTAATCTTTTTCAAGTTGCAATCAATCGCTCCCCAATTTTTATCAGGTTGCATCCAAAAGATTTCCAACCTTTATCAGGTTGCATCAAACGGATCTCCAATCTGTCTGCAAGAACTTAGCTGTTATTCGTTTCATTTGCCGGTGAGTGGTTTCCACTCCAAACTATTTCTCAGTTCTAATTGGATTTGTGAGACGAATATGCAAAACAATCGACTCAATTTTCCTTAGGCGGCACCACTCGAGTACTCCAAATGCGGTACAATTTTGCGAATACTTTTCTATCACGTTAATGTATAAAAATGCTCAAAATAATTTCTCTGTACTCTTTCTAGTGACATAAGCTTTACGAACGCGTTTATAATTTGTCGATATATTCGTAATTAAAGGCAGATGTTTAATTTTTTCTATTTTTCCATCAATAACGGCGTTAGCGCTGTGATTGACAACTATTCATAGGCCGTCAAACCGAACATCTTATTATCGGATTGGCGCGTGCGCGTTTTGGGGTGATTTCCCCATTTTACGGAATCTATATCTCGAAATAATAAGCTTTGTTGCCGTTTTTGCGCTTTTTGTGTTGGATTACGTAATTATAGGATTAGGAAAGCATTGTGTTAACCCTGTTTTCGTTTATGGTGGAATTTTTATTTTAAAATGGTTATTTTTGCGCTGTGTTTTGTTATGAAAATATAAAACGTGTTTAGACTATTTTAATTTAGCTTTAGCACAGATGTAATATTTATTAGCTTATTATCTTTAAGTTAGTCCAAGTACCTACTTGGTACCTACATCACATGGGGATTATGGAGCATTCTATCAGATAATATTATCATTTTCCACGTTCTTATTCTCGTGTCGATGGCGATTCTCTAAAATTTTTGATGATCAGTTTTACGCTACACGAACCACACTATCGGTGACGCATAACAGGTCTTCACGTGTGCTTACCGTGCTTTTTAAGTATTATAATATAATATTTATGCGGAATAGCTTTATAAAAGGGACCAACATTGAAATCATACAAAATCAATTCCTGTCAATTCTAAACTGACGAACATAGGTAAACTTAAATGTTTTAAAATAAGTAGATAATAATGTTTAATTGTATTAATCGCCAGTAGAAGCGATAATTATTATGACTTGTTTCTTCAACGTACCAGGTTAGCTGGCAATGACCATATATCATGTTATCAACTGCCCTTTGTGACCAGGTCACTCAATATGACTTAACCTGCCACTTTAGCAGCAATGGTACAAACGACCAATTTACATCACATAATTAAATGGCTACTTAATTAAAATAGTTAATATTACATTTTCAAAAATACAATGCATAGCAATTTAGCCTACGTCTCTAAGCTAAATGTATAAAAAAAAAAAACATACACATAGTAATCTGCAGACCACATCACATGCAGAGCTGACATACTTTGGGAAATAAAGTTTCTCCAGTGGCGACCACAAACTGAAAACCAGTATGGGCAGGACTTCCCCACCAAGTGGGCCCTCTGCCCTAATGACAAACGGCCTAAAGCCGCTCGCTGTTTCGTTATATAGTAGAGGCCTGTATCCAGCAGTAGATTTCCGAAAGCTGATGACAGTAACAACATAAGCCCATACAAAACGACAGAATTTAACAAATTTACCAAACCAAGCCCTAATGATATTGTCAGATACAAAGAAACATAACAATTGAAATATAAACCAGTTAAAGATTTAATTTCAAAAGTTGTCATAAATTATAGCCACAGTTGCGCAAAACATTGGTCCTAAAATACTCAAAGTTAAAAAGGGTTAACAAAAATATACGTGAATTATAAAATGGTGTGTCATGACTTTGTAATGTCCAGTTTGTTTGTTCCTGTCAATCGATCAATACATAAAATACAATGCTAAACCAACGACTATTCAGTTTAGTATTAATTTTCTTTGTGAAGTATACCTTAACACTTAGCGAAGTTGATCAAGAATGCGTGAACAGAAGAACGAACAGAGAATTATTAAACAACGATGTATTGCTTGGACAGTGGTACTTGATTGTAAATTTTAATCCTTCTTTTAACTTCAGTACAGTTACTTGCAAAACATTAGAGTTTACCAAGCCTAGCCATGACGATATTGTCAGATACAAAGAAAAATATAACAATCAATCGGCACCATATAATTTAGATGACAATCCTGTGCTTGTTAAAGATAATATTGAATTAACAGATGGTATGATAGTTGGTTACAAGAGAGCAAAGTTCTTTGTAATGAAACCGATGGCAAATATTTTACTATCTAATGATTATAGTGCACAAGTTTATCGACCGATAAACGAGAAGTTCATGTTGTTCTATGAGTGCAAATTTAGAAGACAAATGATAAATTTGTTAAGTAGAGAAAAACGGCCAAAGGAAGATGAATTGAAAACAGCTATCAGAAAAGTTCGTGATTTAAAGTATATGGCTCAAAAAAGATTTTGTGTTCCTGAAAAAGCTCCAGAACAATTTGAAATAGAATTGTGAATGCCGTATTGCGATAACAGATTGATGAGTTAACAGTAAGATAAGTAATCTTCTAGAAGAGTTGCAGCATTAGTCAGAAATAATAAGAGAATTTCGATTTAAGTGGCTTTGCACATCCCGTTTTGCATTAGTTTAGTATATGATCTAGATATTCTGTCTTTGTAAACATCATAGAAACTGACAGCTGCAGAATAATGTTTATCACCAGGTTATTAAAATTCGGGATTAAAATCGGTATTTCTAAGATACATGTGCTAGTGGGTTTTAACGTGGAGTTCAAATATCTTAGCAGAACACCAATAACTGCATTAATTTAAATGTTTATGAATAAATATGATGACGTGTGATCTAAGGTATTAAAATGGTGCAGAGAATAATTGATGACAAAAATTTAAAATTGTTTGGCTCTCAGTTCTCATTATCTCATTTATCAGAACTAAAATCATTTTACTACCACTAGTTAAATAAGACGCAGTAGTTATACTAACACTAATATAAACTGAAATGATGGTTTAAAATAAAATAAAACTACTTTTATTTTATTTGTAACGCTATTTGTATGTATCTTATTTATATTTGCTATCGCATTTTACTACAACTTAACTTAAGTTTGTCTGGGTGAGATAAGGTGGTTTTGATGATACAGTTATAAGCGTACATTAATGTGTCTATTACAAGACACATTTAATGTTTTTGTGCAATAAGTGTCTAACTTTCTATCCATAGATACATATTAAAGCAAAAAACATGAAAGTTAGACAGGTTGTGAGAAAAGATAATCTAAACAATATCATTCTCAAAAATGTCCAAACATAAAGTTTTGCAAAGAAAACAGACTACGAAAGAATGTTCCAAAAATATTTCCTACCTTTTACAGGGCGTCGCAATAAATACATCTAGAGAACGGCGCTTCCTACTCACGTCGCATAATTCAGCCGCTTTGCGTTGTCTGTCATACATATATCTTGTGCCCCTGTCTGGGCCATTTTTAGGTCTGTACCCCTTGAGAGAGTAACTTCACCTATTTTGAAAGGTCAGACAAGGACGTGAGTTACACAAAATTTGTTGCTAAACGTATTTATATCTACTTTACTTTCTTTTATAAACTACAACAGGGGAGTAGGTTGACCTACAAGTGTCATACTATTTTTTTCAGCTGTTGATGAGTCGTAGATTATATAGATAGTCATAGATATACTTTAAGAGCATTAAAATCAAAGGACCAAAAGGAATAATAAAGTTAAGAATTGACAGCGAATCTAATTAAAAATAAATAAATCGTTTATTTTGGAAAACTTACATCCATATGGGTTAGTAACAATGTACTTAAAATCTATGGTTAGTATAATTATTATAAAAATATTAATTTATTTACTGCTACTGCCGGGAAAATGCTGAGCGAGATCCGTAGGGCGCGTAAGGTTCCGGGATCACTCTCTGCACAAAACACCTCCAAAGCGCCGATGTGTACCTATCGGCTAAGGTCTTTAGTATGCTGTTGCGACTGTTCCGCACCCTGCTGATCAGAGATACCGTTTTTTAGCGGATGATGGCATTAAATCCATCAGTTTGGTATTCCGCAAACATTTCCGATGCACTACAAAAACGAGGCAGTCCCAACAGAATCCTGAAGATATTATTATATTGGATGCGCAGGGCCTCTAGCGATCTTTTGGTGTGGCTGACCCACAGGTTTCCCGTGTATATACTCTGGCAGTATGCTTTAAAGAGAGTAACCTTTACTTGCTCTGTACAACGGAAAAATTTGCGAGCCAACATGTTACCTCCAGCCGCCAGAGCCCTATGCTCCCTTTCAATATCTGCATCATCTTTAAGGTCGCTAGTAATAATATGTCCTACGTACTTAAACTTATTGGATCGTCATAATCATCATTCCTATTTGAACGTCCACTGCTGGACATCTATCTGCAACCTTGACCTACGTCAGCCTACCGGGTGAGAGGCCCGTTGCGGCTACCAGTTCAGTTCTATTGGATATTAATGTACAAAATTTTCTATGAGCTATCTTAAAAGTTCTAATAAGATATCATTATAATAATACCTACATGTAAATATGTCTAGACAATAGTGTATTAGGTCACAACACTAAGAACATATTATATAACACATCCATCATTATTATTCACAATGTTAGAATATCCCTAAATTCTTATTTCTGAATCTTATGTTAGTCTATAAGAGTCAAGACATATATTACATACATACGCGCAAGACAGCACATAAATTGTCGTGTTCTTGACGTAAAAGACTTAACATGCTTAAATTTTTTAAGTTACAAGATATCAGACAATGTATTTTGCCAGACAAACACAGCTTAGACAGGAACGTACGTAACGTACTTAACGAAGGCATATTACCGGGCCAATGCAATCAGTTTATCAAATTGTACATATTATTATGTAACCTAGAGCTAAGGTAGATAATTCTTCATCAGCACTTATCATCAGGTGAGATTAAAGTTATACTCACAGTCATAAGTTATTTTAGAAAACTCGGTGGATATTTGAAACGATTTATTAGTTTAGTTCCCCTAGTCCCAACTAAGCAATGTTTAGTTTCACTTATTTTGACTTCATGAACCAACAATGCATAAAATTATTCACTCCCGAATATCGTCTGCAAAATGGCAACTATTCCATTTTAATACAAAGTCCCATTTGACATCAAGTCGTCCAGCGAATCAAATCTGAAAAATCCATTTTAGACGACATTGTGCAGAACGCAGCCACAATGTGTTTAGATTCAGAAGGAATACGCTCTCTTATTGCCGTGCCAACTACGACCTTGGCACAGTTCTTAAAATTCAAGGATACATAATAATAGAGGTTAACGTATCATCATCATTCATTTCAGCCATAGTACATCTCACTGCTGCTCCTCCGCATAGTCCATAGTACGTCGCGCAATGAATACCAGATTAGCTGGTTGATAGCGCTTGGAAAATCTAATAAAGTAGGGCTATATTGACCTGTGTAACATTATAGAATGCAATAAATATATTGAATTGAATTGACGGCACCAACGGCAAGGACACACTTGCACTGCGACGCTTCTCCCCAAACCATGGACCTTCTATCATGTCCCGCGTGTTCGGACAGCTGCACACACGAAGACCTGTTACGCGCCACCGATAATGCGGAATACTCATCAAAAATTTGATAACATTGCCATCAACATGAGAAGAAGAAGAAAAAACGGCCTGCATACAACGACTTCCTGCAACCTTTACCAGGTCATCCGTCTACATTATGCGTGGACGGATGCGTTGTGCGTTCCTGCGTCCTACGCTGCGCTCGCTCCTGCGATCGGCTAGCGATTATCATAGCAAACTTCACTTTATCTTATCTTTAAACTGCTGGCCTGTATAGGGACCTGGTGCTAAGTCCGTTTTACGTTTGCATGGTTTTAGGACCTGCTGCTAAGTCAGAGTTTTACTCGTACTTTGCCTGATTTTCAGTATCCTTGAATGATCCCCTGAATGATCAGTTGGGGAAATTCAAACTTGTTGTTGCGCATTATGTGTCCACGATATTCAAGTTTTAGCTATTTTATAGTGCGCAGAACCTCTAACCCTTTGTTCAATCTCCGTCAAACCATCTCATTTTTCACCTGTCACACTGTCAGTCCATGAAATCCATGAAAGGGCTGAGCCCGCTTGCACATGGTATCCGAGAATGTCCAAGCCTAGACTTTAGAAAAAAAAATAGAAAACACAGCAAAGAGCTACTCTCATACGGGTGGTAGGTACAGTTCATTGAAATGGCAAAATACTTTAACCCTTTAATCATGAAATGATATGATACAAAATTGGACCAAACTTCAAAACACAGTATTTTTCTGTTGTTAGAAGAATTAATTATTATGGTCTGTGATCCACTATTAATCTAGGTAGTTGATAATAAAAAATGGGACTGAACTGTGCACTTTTACATGTTCAAATATTTGCAGATCTATCTACGAAGCATAGAATAAGCGATATTTACCTCAATAAATGTAGTCAATACGAGTAATGTAGATTTACAAACATTGGCCTTGTTGTTGCTTGTATATTTTTGTAATTTATCTGCTTGTAAACTTATGAAATAAGTAAATGAAAATCCACTTGTCAAGATACAAATAAGCCCACTGTGTTTATTTGCGTTGTTCCGAAGCTTAGAATCCAAGATGTTATTGCAGTCTACGGTCAGATATGACAGTGTTCTTTTTGTTACAATGTTAGAAAAATTCTGGGAACCATCTTTTATACGTTCTATTTTACATTATTTCGTAGAGTAAACATATAACACAAAGCTAAACTTAATTCTCTCTACTCAAAGGATGTCTGGAAGAGATCGCTTTTGGCGATACGGCCGCCTAATTGTAAATAACTGTGTCTTGTTTGAAATTGTCTTTAACGTTTGTCTACGCCTTCCCGGCGCAGTGGAATTCAATATAAATTAAACTCAGTGGGCGTTGAATCTTGTTATAATTTATGGAAGAAATTTGGAGGTGTGTACAGAGCAGAGCTTGAATAAGAAGTGAAGTGCTAACCCGCGGTGTGAAGCTATATAATGTAAGAAGCCTTATCAAAAATAATAGCAGGTACGCTAAGCTGTGAATTTATAGTGAAAAAGTTGGCAGGCGCTGTAGGCGGCAACAACGTTTTTTGTGAAAAACATTTTATATCTAAAATCTATTTATCTTACATGTTAGCATTGTCACCCGTTACATTTAAAATACTGTCTTAAGTTGTAAATACACCATTGTATAAACCAATTCCCAACATGTATACATGTATCTCAACCCGCAGTAATCATCAAAGCAATGAGGAAAATAATCACAAAACGTTTGTTTTTCCTGATGTGTTGAGTCACACTAAGGTAATCGTTTCAAATGTATATGAGTACAGCTGTTAATCTGTACTTACCTTCTATATTTATTACATTCATTTGGTTAAAACATGTACTTAAGTGTATGATTTCCATACATATCATTTATATTTGTATAACTTTAACACTTTAATCTAAGTAAGTATGTTAAGTTCTAGATAAATTAATGTTTGCAAATAGAATCAATTATGTACCATGTTCACAGATTAAACCATGTATTACTAAACGTCACACTGACGTCGCTATTTGATATTCTGTCAAATGTTTGTCAACTGATATACATCTTAAATAATTTATATTTTTGTTTAAAGTAATTAGTTGAGTTAATTTATGTTGATCTTTTAAATCAATAGTTAATACTAGTTGTTCGTTATTATGTATGTTATCAAAACGTCACTCAAAGAAAGCGGTCAATAACCTGCATTTGTAAATAATACAATGCAATACCAAAACGTAGATGCATTTGGCGGTTAATGACCCGCATTCAAATCTATATATATAAAAATGAATTGCTGTTCGTTTGTCTCGCTAAAACTCGAGAATGGCTGGACCGATTTGGCTTATTTTGATCTTGAAATATTTGTGGAAGTTCAGGGAAGGTTTAAAAGGTCAGAAAATAAATAAAAAATGCAAAGAAAGTAGTAAAACAACTATTTTATTTTCCTATACAAACTGTTCGTACCTGTCAAACGAATTGGCGGAACGAAGTTCGCTGGGTCAGCTAGTTTGATATAAATAGGTCATAGAATATTTGTATTAACGCTCTCTTACTTTCATCCTCCATCAGATCATACGGGGTCACTCTGCCCAACTTTCTTTGTACATTATCTATATATATAAAAGAAAGTCGGGTTAGTTACACCATTTATAAGTCAAGAACGGCTGGACAGATTTTTATGATTTTTAGTTTGTTAGATTTGTCTCCGCCCCGAATAGCAGAATAACTAATTTAAAAATCTAAAATTCACAAAAAAAAGGCGGTACGAAGTTAGCCGGGACAGCTAGTTTCCAATAAAACAACATCTTTCTTCAACATCCATTTTCTTTATACTCCTGCTAAGCTTCGAGTACCAGTAGAAGTTAGGAATTAGACTCTATGTGAATGTTACAAATTAGAATGTGCACGTATATAACTAACTTGATAACTTGCAGTTACGTGTCTACGTGTCTTTCGAAATTATTCATTTTAACATAAGATAGACACAAAAATAATACCAACTATTATTGTAATTACTTATTTAACACAAAATCTTTTCTATTAAGTTGTTCAACAGTTTGTTCATTTTACAGATTTTTGTAAAAAGACTTGGCAAGATTGTTAACATTATTTGACAAACAAAGAAACACGGATTTTACGCACTCAACACAGTTGTTAAGTGTGTACCATGGGTTACTCCTAAAATCTCTCGACACACACATCGAAGTTGAGCTTTGATTCGCAATCAATAGGTATCAGCTGGGCTCTAGCAACTCGAGTAAAAAGGTTTAGATACCTTTCCACTATTTGTTCTGAGCGCGCGTAAACATCGTTGTCTTTACGCCTCTGGCTAGTCGGGGCCACAGAACTTGCGAGACACTTATCAAATAAGAAAATCTTATTGGTATTTTCATCATATCGACGACCTCCGTAGCCATGAGGCGAGTATGCCTGACTAGGCGCCTCTCTTTGAGGTCCCGGGTACGATTCATTCGGGTCAATGTAGAAAACTGTCTTTTATATGTTGGGTCGGGTCTGGGTGTTGTGGTACCGTCATTGTTCCTGATTTCTATAACACAAGTGCTTTAGCTACTTCCGTAGGATCAGAGCAATGTATGTGGTGTTGTCCAATATTTTGAATGGTTTTTTATAATTTGATGGTGATTGAATTAATGAATCAATTATAATTAAATACAAATACGTATACGCAGGATACATACTGGCTACATATAAGTTGGATATGGAAATAGGCCTACCCCACAGAACGCTACAGCGAGTGACTCTGGGCCGTTTGCATCCAGAGGCTTCCCGCCACCTTGACTAGATCGTTAGTCCACTGGGTAGGAGTGACTTTCTACACTCCTTTCCCAACGATTGTCAGCTCTGGGAGCGATATAAATCTAGAATAGAATAGAAATGTTTTTATTTGGCACAAACTTAGCAATTACATCAAACAGTGATTCCCATTTTCACTTTAACTTTGCAATTCGATTATACTTAAGTGGTTTTAAAAATCCAATTGGATTGGTCCAAAACACCTTTAAGTAATAAGATTTCTTCTAAGAAGTATAAGGGTACTTAATCCAATTAGAATTGTTTTTGGCATAGAGACCATAACCTATAATTTAGTATTAACAAAGGCGGAACGAATTCTGAACGAAACTAGGTGATAAATTTTAGCATTGTAAATGCGCATACAGCGATCTAGATCTAGCTAATGTGCTGGGAATGCATGCACTGCTCAGATTATAGACTAAAAAATTTTAAAAAATCTTACAAACTAAAGAAAACTTGTACTATGGCAACTAGATAACGGATAACATCATCATTTTAGCCACAGAACGTCCACGCTGAACGCAGGCCTCCCCCAATGATTTTCATTGGGGAGATTGCCAATACTCGCCACGCTTGGCAGGCGGGTTGGCTAGCGCAGTTTTTATAACATTTCGCAAGCAGACGCTGCTGCCCGTCTCGTGCTAAAGGAATTAGTCGCCTCTTACGACACGGTTGGCAGCACTCTTTACGCCCGTCCTCACACGGCACATATTAAACACATTTATAAAATCTATGACTCCGGTTTTCATTGGGGCGATTGCCAATACTCGCCACGCTTGGCAGGTGGGTTGAGTTTTTCATAACATTTTGCAAGCAGACGCTGCTGATCATGATTTAGATAAAATCATGATTTAGGTACAAAATAAATGGCCGTACTCATTACACAAACATTTGTCCTTTGCGGGATTCAACTCGCAAGCGCCTGGCTTTGCAGTCCGAAATGCAAACTACTATACCAGACGGATCGTCAAAATTAAAATCAATAATGTTGAGTTACTCCCGTTTCATGGCCCACGACGGATGGTAAGCTCGGGCCGTAATGACGTTTGTTTTGAAAATAATTTAAATCAATCCGGACGGTTCTAATGAACAGTCGCTTTGGGATATAAATATCTTCGTTTAGCACCTTGATAAATACTAGAAATGTTCACGGTAACATAAACAGACTTGGCAGGACTGGCTCGCAGGCTGTGCAAATAATTTACTTGTACCCAATTATTTTGTGAAACAAGTCTTTGGGTATTGCGATGATTGCTAAGTAAATAGGCAGAAAGCTGGGTTTGGGTTTGCCGTAGGTAAATGATTTTAGGTTTTAGTTGGAATTTGTTATGTATGTATGTGTAAGTGCCGTATACGTGTGTGCGTGCTGCGCCACGCGATGTCTTTCATTGCAATAAATCAGTGCATTAATAACAGCCGCATGTTTCACTCGCGTACCACATCCCGATACTAAACAGAATCTTTATTAATGAAGTAGTTGTATTAATGTAAGAGATAAAGAAAATCAAATTTTATAAAAAAACAAAACCAACTTCACATTCCCTTGCTATGGCAAAAAAATTGCGTGCCAATATGGCTGACATGGCACAGGTGTCAAATAACACCTTGTTTATTACGTCAGCAGTCTCGACGCGTGTTGCTTATCACTTACCTACGAGTATAACGGGGTAACAAATAATAGAGTAACCACAATTTTTTTTTTAAGCTGGGCAGGTCCATGTATGATTTTGAACTTTTGTGGTTAGGAGGTAAACAGACGAAAAATTGTGTGAATGTTACTTTTAAGATCCATGTTTTTAACTGGTTTTGTTTTTCAAATAAAGAGTGGAATCCAATGTCCGACTATTCCTTAAAAATATTTTGCTTTTGTTTTAAATGTGGTCCCAAGAAACTGCAATATTTTAGTTATTATTAATTATTTCTGGTCAGTAATTTTATTGTTTTCATGTTACAGTTAGGCAAAGTTTACTCAATTATAGCGCTAGTTGTTCCTAGGTGGAAACTAAAATCATCTTGTCTATTTATATATTTTATACAGTTTTATTTTATTCTAATCTATCCGTACCGGTGAATTTCGTACCGCCGTCATTTTTTTTTTTTCGTAAATTTTTTCGATATTTCAATAGTTATTTAACAAACCAAAGATCATAAAAATCCGGCTTATAAATAGTGTAACTAACCCGACATCTATATATATAAAAGAAGAAACTGATTGACTGACTGACTGACTGACTGACTGACTGACTGACTGACTGACTGATTGACTGACTGACTGACTGACTGACTGACTGACTGACTGACTGACTGATTGACTGACTGACTGACTGACTAACTGACTGACTGACGACTGACTGACTGACTGACTGACTGACTGACTGACTGACTGACTGACTGACTGACTGACTGACTGACTGAATGACTGACTGACTGACTGACTGACTGACTGACTGACTGACTGACTGACTGACTGACATAACAACGCACAGCCCAAACCGCTGGTGCTAGAGATTCCAAATTTGACACGTAGGTTTCTTAATCTCAAAAAAAAATTGACGTTTCCATACAAACTGATGCCAGCTGGTCGCGTTTTAGTATGGGAAAGTGTTTTTTTTTTTTGCGAATTCGATGTTGGTCCCATAGAAAAAGTTGATGTAATTTAGCCGTAGAATAACCCCTTGAAGTTTTATTTCACCTTTTCGTTACAATTTGTATACATATATAAAAGGCAAAAGTGATTGACTGATGTATCAACGCTCAGCCCAAACCGCGGGTTCTAGAGATTCCAAAATTGACACAATTCTTATAAAATCTAGGGGTCACTAAGAAAGGATTTTTCAAAATTCATCCCCTAAAGGGGTGAAATTGGGGTCCAAAGTTTGTATGGGTAAACAAGATTAGTCAGACTCTATTATTCGAAACTTCACAGGAGTAAGTTCTCCTTACGATAAATGAGTAAATATGTGTTTTAGATTTTTTGAAAAGTCAACCCCTAAAAAGTCTGAAAATCAACATGGGTATTGTTGCTATGGTTTATCGGGTCGCTGATTACGAAAACAACAATGATTTTAAAATTTAACGTTGCGGACGTGAAATTCCATCTCCACTGTTGGGATGCGATGGGGTTGAAATGTCTATCAATATGGGTGTAGATTTTATGGTTTTTTGGAACTTTGATTTTAAAATTAAATATTGTGAACATGAAAATTCTTGAAATTATTTGTGCCAAATTGCAATTCAATCGGTCCAGTAATTTCGGAGCTAATCGGTTGTAACAGACGGACTGATAGACAGCCATACGTGATCCCAACACAAAGGTTCTATTTTTGCATTTGATGTATAGAACGAGACCCGCGTTATCCTAAAATTGATAAATCGCTATATTATATCATATCATATCGTGTTTTGATGGTCATGCAAGGGGGCCTGTATTATTAAAAAATACTGTCTATAAAGAAGGTTTGTAGTTTTTTTTAAATTACTGAGTTTGACATTCATACTTCACTTAAAATCAAATCTAACGCGAGCGAAGCCGCGGGCAAAAGCTAGTTGTTTTATATAATAACTAGCTGTCCCGGCGAACTTCGTACCGCCTTTTCATACTTTTTGTTTTCGTGAATTTTTCCGGTATTTTAATAGTTATTCTGCTATTCGGGACGAAGACAAATCAAAAAAATCATAAATCATAAAAATCGGCCCAGCCGTTCTCGACTTATAAATGGTGTAACTAACCCGACTTTGTTTTAATCTAAATAGATAGATTTCTTCAAAGAACATTCGAAGGATTTTTTTTTCTTCCAACAACCGTTGTACTTTTGAGTAATTAGGGAAACCTGTTATTGGCCATATTATTAGTCTAATACCCAATTAATATTTATAAAATACCGTATACGCTGTTCTAAATGTTCTAAATAAATAATTTAAAAATATACGAAATTCAACCTCACTAGGTGATTCGCTCAACGATCGTTCATCATTTACGATGGAGAAGCAAAAGAAAATATTCATTTCGAAAACTAAGTTCGTTTAAAGAAAATGTAATATTTCAAGCGATCTGGGACCATTGGCTTGGACTTTGCCACAATGTGAAAAGATTCAAAAGTCTCATTCGTTTGTGCAAACATGTTATTTTCTTTAAGAGATTACGGTATGTGACAAATACAAATATTTTATTTACCATTAAATAGGGTTGAGACAATACAGATTCGATGTTAAAAAATAATATTACATTAATAGGTGCTATTTAGACAATATAATAACATGCAAATATAAAATTTAAGAAAAATTAATTAATTACATTAAGTCATTGAGCACCCAAACAATTAAAATATAACCAATTACATGTAAATATTATACCAAATAGCGAGTAAAAGTAAATAATATATTATGTCGTTAATTACGTCTTATCCTTTAGTTTTCCAATCGAGTAATACGTTTTTTCTAAAAGCCAACCACGTAACGACCTTTGAGGTACTGTCTGTAATGTTAGCAAAAAATCTGAGACGTGCAGACTTATTTCACGTCAGAAAATCATCATCACCATCATCTTATTTTCAGCCATACGTCCAATGCTGATCAGTATGCATTCTCGACGGGATCAGTATGAATCTAAAGTAATTTAGTCGAATATAAGTTTACATTTGTGTTTTGTTATTCAACTAGAACTAAAAACATCGAGGTATGTCACGGTAGCCGGAACGATGTCAAACACGGTAGTGACTCGAATACAAATGTTCGTGCTTTATATATTTTGTGTTTGCACTTGCAGGAATCCATAATTATCGGGATTTATCAGACAGACACGTAACAGGTCTAGCCTTGTGTGGGAATTACAGGTAATCTGTATTATTTAAATGTCGATTTGTCAAAACTAAATAAACATTTTTATTTCTGTAGATTTTAAAACAACTTTTTCTGTAGGACCAACAGTAATCTGAAAAAAAATCACTGCTTTATAGAAACTGATGTTCGCTGGCTTAGTATGGGAAAGTGTTTTTTTTTTTGCTACTTCGATTTTGGTCCCATATAAAAAGTTGTTGTATTTGAGAACCAGAATCAGCACCTAGTTGTTGATGTTTTTAAAATAACTTTGTATGTTCCGTGCAGCAAGCAATGCAATCCACTAAACCAAGACATGAAATAATTTGGTAGGGACCGAACTTACTGCGTTCATGTAATATTGTGCGGCTCGGACTTTACACTCTTGGGACGCGGCATTATGTCAAAGCCTTTTCGATATTGCCTCGGCGAGGTCACTGTTGATGTTTCGGTATTTCTCATTTCGGCATACTGCCAAGTTATTAGACAGAGACACGTTTAATTAAGAGCTAGGATCATATTAATTATAATAATAATATATTGGCAAAAGCCAGTAATTAATACATTAACGTTGCTGCAATGTTAACTTGTCGAAGCGAGACAACATCTCTCCTGAAGATGCCACGTGGAGTGGCGAAACGCGTCGATGTTTTTATGTCGGTTTTGCATTTATCTGTCTCGCATGCAATTCGGGGGCACCCGCCCCCATGGTGGTGGTGTTCTTTGCATTTTGCTTGTGTTTGTTCACGGAGTGTGGGTACAGGTGCTGTGATTGGGGTGCATAACACCGGCGTAACTGAGGGGAATTTTAAACCAAATTATTAACTTGTGGATTTCCGCATAGTTACGTTACGCCCAATTCTATTAATTTTAACCCGCTTGGAATTAGCGCGATGGTTTCTTATTTCGGGTCAATTTAGAAAAGGACCTTTTTAATTAGATTTAGTCTAAGTCGGCTCGGAGAAACCCCTGAAAAAATCGTAGTCAGGTGCTTCGTAAAGCAAGAATGTTAATTTCTTGCTTCTAGACTATGGCAGTCAGTGTATACAATCAGTATATATAACCATAATGAACAACTAACAAAAGATATACAGAAGATCATTACGATTACATATTGGCTAGTCCTCACCTCCGGCCAGGATTGGTTGCTTGTTCCATGTACACGCGTCTCTGATACGACGATCGGCTCATAAGATGCGCAAAGCGATCCCTACTCTTTCCTCCAGTGCTCAAGATCCATGCCCCGGGAATTACAAGTAGATGTTACAAAATAATGATCTAGTGTTATGGACCCTGTTGGGCACGCAACTTGGGGGCTAGATGAGAGGAAGCGCTTTCATCTAAGTGCATCAATGACATTTTGTTTATTATTATTTATACACTAGCTGTGCCCGCGACTTCGTTCGCATTGACTACAGGATGTTTGGTACGCCTCACATTTGTAAAGCATTTGTGGTCTGTGTTCAAGCACTCTTATTAAGAGGCCGTGCATCTTTTTTCAGTGCAAAATTGAAATACAGGTCTATGCTTGTGTGCGTCTATGATGCGGGATAAAGCATCAACAATGTTGATCCTTTACAAGATAATATTGATAATTTATTAGATAGTGGACGTCCTACCTAGGTTTGAAAAACGATCGGTTTTACGCGATTGATTTTATAGTTAATTTTGACTTAGGTTTACTACTTAATTTTTTGTTTTTTACTTAGAAAAAAATATATATTATCTTAAAAGTATACCTGAAGATTATTGTGTAGTGTTTAAATCTTACAATAGTTGTTCATTAACATTAGAAAAATAAATGATATTTGAATGGAAATTTCTAAAATTTTATGTTATTTCAGCATTTTTTTTCTGCTATATTTTGTAAGAAAGTAATAAAAAGTATTCAACCTGTGTGTAAGTAGATTATATCTTCAATTAAATGTTAAAATCGTATTGTCAGGATAACTTATAGTCTCTTGTAAATCGATGTTCAAATGTAACTCGAAGGTTCTTTTGGAGATTTACCATTATTTTTGAAATGATATGAAAAATCCATTCACGCTACAAGCAAGAATAAGAACTAATCTTTTAATTACTTGTTATTTTGTTTCAATTATCATTCACGTCTTTACAATCCGAGAACAAAATGTACGGAAATACGACGATTTCTAGGACGGCCTCTTAAGAAGGCAGCTTTTACTTTTGATTTGAAACTGCAGTTTGTATTTATCAGAAGACAGTAACTCGGGTAGAGAGTTCCTTCGCAATTTTGACTGTCACAATACGAAACAGTGTCTTTTCGCCGACGTTCTCCTCGTTTGGTGGTAAAACGAAGATCTGTTAGATTGTGCAGTTTCATTGCACAATGTCCGAAATGTGTATAAATACAAAATATTTAGTAAACCTTCAAAATTCAAACAAAATATTCATTACAATAATAATAATAATAATAAATAATTCTTTATTTGCAATAAATCGGATTACTTAATGATAGGACTTAATCATTACAAGTTTGCACTAGTAGTTTTTATGGTAATGATGTTGAGAAAAGGATATGGTAAAGTTAGATGCAGGAAGACGCTGGATGCAAGTCGCTTCCAACCGGGAAATCTGGAAGTCAATGGGGGAGGCCTATGTTCAGCAGTAGACGTCTTATGGCTGAAATGATGATGAAAGTTGATAAGATAAAAAGTGCGATTAAAATTTTAATACAAAAGGACAAAACAATAGTTTAAGCTGTAAATTTGTAGTTGGTTACCTACTCCTAGTCCAGTTAGTAAATCCAACAGTAAATTATATAAATATTATGCGCCAGACAACCCACCCAAAGATAAAAAAACGGCCAAGTGCGAGTTGGACTCGCCCATGAAGGGTTCCATAGTAGCAAGTAACATAATATAAAAGTTAAATAGAGCTAATAAAGCAAATTTCTATATTTTTATATTTGAGTTGTTCGAATGAAAGGTAAATTGCGGTTTACGATTTATGACGTATTAAAAAAAACTACTAACTAGATCTCGGTCAAACTCGGTCGGTTGTGTAAAAATCTTAATGCGGTTTACAGAATACATCTACTTACCAAGTTTCAATAGTTTAGTTCTTATAGTTTCGGAAAAAAGTGGCTGTGACATACGGACGGACAGACAGACAGATAGACAGACATGACGAATCCATAAGGGTTCCGTTTTTTGCCAATTGGCTACGGAACCCTAAAAAGAAATAAGCCAAAAAGTTTTCTGCTGAAAACTAAAGACTTGGCAACGAGGGAAGCCAAAACCCTCCAATATTACCCTTAATGAGGTCAATTGATATTTTTAATATTACGCCGCCCTACTTTAGCGAACTATTAGGCACGTTCGATTACTAAGATTGCTTTGAGTTCGGAATAATTAGATGAAGTAACTACGTAAGTTTTTGGGTACATACTTTTTTAGTCGAACCACATAATCGTGCTACGAGTATTTTTAGGATCGTATGTGTTGGCAGTAAGGTTTTGGACTAATTTCTGTAACACGAGACGGGTAGCAGCGTCTGCGTGCGAAATGTTATAAAAAACTGCGCTCGCCAACCCGCCCTTTTATTTCTACTTTTTTTTAATCAACCTTTTCAATCCCACTGCTGGGCAAAGGTCTCCCCCAGACTCTTCCATCGATCTCTATCTATCGCCAATGACTCCCAATCCCTCGTTAAGTTAACCAAGTCGTCACACCATCTTTTCTCTACTTAAATGTCCTAAAACTTCAAACACTTTGAACCATAAAAGCGAAATATCTAAGGTCATAAATAGTAATAGGTAGGTAATAATACTAGTATGCAACTCCGCAGTTGTTGACCACGGGCAGATGGCAAGAATTTTTGGCTTTTTGTAAAAAAAGTTTCATGCGTCATAATTTTTTATTTCAAGAAAAAGCTTTATTTTTTACACGAGTGCATTTCATTACGGATACTGATTCATATATCAACAGGAATAGCTTAATGTTTTTTTATAACCCGGTATAAACTCTGATAGTTGGCAAAGGTGACCGCAAATTATACACTAACACATGCATATAGGGCGACCCGCGACCCACATCGACGCACTGATTTGAGAATGTCAACGGCCACTGTTCGACCTATTAACCTTTGGCGCGGCTTTGGTTCTTTGCGCAACCTAATTAATAAGGTTAAGATAATATTAAGATGCACTTATAATCTCTGTTAGGTTTCATCGGAGGTGTCAAAGATAATTAAATTAAAAGCAGACTATATGAAAGATAATAGTAATAATTAAGATAATTACAGTTAAAGTGCAGTGCCGTGTAAAGAATACACAAAAATAATAATCATACTTTCCCATCACCAACAGTCGTAAAAGGCGACTAATTACTGTAGGCCGAGACGGGCAGCAGCGTCTGCGTGCGAAATCCTATTAAAAATGCGCTCACCAACCTGCCTGCCAAACGTGGCGAGTATTGGCAATCCCCACCTAATGAAAGAAGTCATTGGGGGAGGCCTATGTTCAGCAGTGGACGTCCTATGGCTGTAATGATGATGATGATGAACCGAACGTTGCTCGCTGTCGTTCGCCACCGTTCGCCGATCCTTGTTCACAAGCCTCTCCGTTTGCACTATGCCCGTGCTTCGACAATGCTTTTTTAAAATTTACTTAAAAAATAATAATAGAAAAGCCATAGTGATTTTTACATCATCATCATGTCTGCCTATTGCAGTCCACTGCTGGTCGTAAGCCCCCAAAGAGCGCTAAAGAGCATATCTCCCGATTTTTTCATCTATTTACTGGCAGCCATCATCCTAAGGTTATCGGTCCATCGAGTCTGGGAGGCGTCATACTTTTACATAAACATATTATAATTACAATATCGTAACAAGTTATAAATGTGAATGTTTGTTTCACGATCACGATTTTGCTATTAAATGGAATTGGCTGATTTGACCAATAAGCCTTCGGAAACGAGACATATTGTAAATTCTATAGTTACTCGGTCTTATAGGTCCACTTGGCGTGTGACGAGTTAAACATCTTTTAAAAAGTTAATTATTGCTATCCCGTTTTTGACTTCCCATGGAATGATTATCTTATTAATTTATCACCATCATTTCAGCCATAGGACGTCCACTGCTGAACATAGGCCTCCCCCAGTGACTTCCAGATTGGCCGGTTGGCAGCCTGCATCCAGCGGCTTCCTGCAACCTTTACCAGGTCGTCTGTCCACCTTGTGGGTGGACGTCATACGCTGGCGCCGCTGCGCTTGCCGGTGCGTGATATAGGCTAGTTTCCTGGGTCAAAAAAAGATCATTCTATTAAGTCCGTCAATTAGTTTATCAAAAAATATTGGACCCATATTTTGTCTTTTGTCAATCCAACAAAAAATGACGAAGATAAAGCGCATCGAAGTGAGCACGTGACGTCACGCCTTGCTAAAAATTAGTGTCGAAAGGCGTGACGTTAAGCGGAACTTTAACGGGCTATATCTTCATCATTTTTTGTTTGATTGAGAAAAGAAAAAACACGTGTCGAATATTTTATATTAATCCAACTGGCGGACTAATTAGTTTTTTTTAGGAAACTAGCCCATTAATAGGATGTATTACCTACTGCACCTTATTTCGTTATCTAGGAACGGTCACTCTACAATGTAGGGTCAGTATAATCAGCCACTTTGTATTTAGATTAGTTGGTTGTTTACTTTCTACTTAATGTTCCAGTTCATTTGAAACTCGTTTCGTTATGAACAACGGATTTAATTATCTTGTCGACATGTTTTAATTAAGGGATGGAGTTAGAGCTGTTTGTTGAAACACTGTAATTATTTTCTATTTATTAACCCTTTCTTTGGCGCGTAAATGGATCCCTTGAAAGGTATCCCTTGGCAGAGGTTAGCAGCACATGACACAGATTTTGACGCGTTTTTCGTCAAAATAACATAATATGGTGGCTTAGCCGGCACGTAAGGGAGTTGTTTTGTATACCATTGGAATCCTCAGGAAACAGCTTATTTTATTATATATATAAAACAAAGTCGGGTTAGTTACACCATTTATAAGTCGAGAACGGCTGGACCGATTTGTATGATCTTTGGTTAGTTAAATTTGTTTCCGCCCCAAAAAGCAGAATAACTATAAAAAACAATAATAAATATAATATGTATGAAAGGGTGACACAAGGTTCGCCGAGACAGCTAGTTATGTATAAAATCGCCACATGAAATCACACAATTTTGAATGCGGAATACAAAAGTAAACAAAAGGTGGATTTGATGACAAGTGGCATGAGTTTAAGTAATTAAGACAAGGAATCAATTTAATTCAATTATAGCTAACTGCTATTTCATTAATTACTTTTTACAGAGTGTCTTTGTGTGAAGCTACGAACCAAAATTCTATACATAATGGTGATTAACTTTGGTTCAATGTTTTTTTTTTGCATGAAAATGTATCGACATCCCATACAAAATTACTGAACAGCCGATTGATTTTATATAAAAAGACAAAAAAATATATGAATATTTCTAAAAGTCACAAAACCAAAGTTGTTTATTTTGATATACAGACTGGCCAGAACAGTGACGTCCAAAAAAATTTTTTTGTGGCTGCAAAAAAAAAAGGTTTGTTTTTTACCCTAAAAAAAATAAGGATTTTGTACTACTTAAGGCCGATTTTTCAAATGTTAGATAACTTTTATCCGACAAATAAAATTTGACGCCTTTTCCATACGAAAACTGTCAAACTTATTCTTCAGATAAAAAAATGACAAACTAATTCTTCAGATTAAAAAATTACAAACTTATTCTTCAGATAAAAGTTATCTGACTAATGAAAAATCATCCCTAAGTCGGCGTGATTTATATAAATACCCTTATGGAATTATGCCTCTCTGGTACTAAGAGTCTCTGAGCTAAGCCGCAGACAGACTATAATCCATGCTTACCATGAAACCCTAAAAAGAACAACATATGTACATAGATAAGTAAATATTTGCCCTTTACGACACCCTTTCCCAGTATTTAGGTTACATATAGTAAGTTATATGTTGTTTACCGCATACATCATCGCCGATACGTCGATCGAACACTTGATTGATGCGCCGCGAACATCTCCAAACCACTTCAGTTGGGGTACCTTACATACTTAGCAAAGTATGTACTAAAATAGATTCATACAGAATATTGCGCAGAAATGGTGTCATATACATGAAGTTATTAGATATTGCATAATTTTAACCCTTCAGAGAAAACGAGAGACGATAGAAATATTATTTTTACGCGGTCATGAGACCAGTCGGCATAGATACAGGGTTACATTGCAAAGGGGTGCCAAATCTTTAAGAATGGCTCAGTCAGTCCCATAATCAAACTATGCAAAAAAAAAACACATTTAATTATTCCTCCGCTATTAAAAATCGAACGCGTGGATAATTTAAAATAAATATTTAAAAAATTGACCGTATGTGCACTGCGTAAGGTCCTTATTGGCTCGCCGTACCTACGCCTCCGTAACCGCCTCTGATAAATTACCGCGCGGCTTTCGTAGTCTTTCTATTGACTTTATTTTCGGATATTTTAAAGTTTTTTTTTCATAACATGTGATTATTAAAAATAATAACGATTAAGACGCTTCTTTATATTGTACCCTAGATCTTATTTTTTAAATTTGGCACCCCTTTGCAATGTAAGTAACCCTGTATAATAGCAGTAGGCTATGTGGAAATCACTTTAAACCCTGCGATGTATCTCATGGGATGCATAAGAAACCGTTTGGACGACTTTCATCGCCTACTACGGCTTATGCCGGTTCTCAGGCTTAATGTATAGGTGATATTTGTTTGCCATTGTTTTTCCAGTCTACCGTGGGTAAGTGGAACGCGAAGGCATATGGGATCTCACTCTAGATAAACACAGTTGTGCAATGTAATAGGCTAGTTTCCTGGCTCAAAAAAAGGTTATTCTATTTAGTCCGTTAGTTAGATTATTACACATATTTTGTCTTTTGTCAATCAAACAAAAAACACGAAGATAAAGTGCATCAAAGTGAGCACGTGTCGTCATGCCTTGCTAAAAAGTGTCGCAAGGCATGACGTTATGCGGAACTTTAACGGGCTATATCTTTATCATTTTTTGTTTGATTGAGAAAGGAAAAAATATGTCTTCAATATTTTCTGTTAATCCAACTGATGGACTAATTAGATTTTTTAGGAAACTAGCCCATTACCACCTTTAGAGTATAGGTACTTAAATATAATTTATTTTGTTCCACAAAAATAGTTGTACTGTTTTTGTATGGGCCAGAGTTGACAGAACGTCATACCAAATGTAAGTGAAAAATCACTAACGTGTTTTGGAGAAAGATGTTCGTGTTGCTGCTCTAGAGCGTAAGTGCTCGATAAGCTAAATTATCTTCAGCCAGCGTAATAATTAAAAAACAATACTATTCAAAGTCAAAAAGTCAAAGTCAAAAAAATTTGTGTAGAAAATTTAGGATAGTAAATTGCCGCTTATTAACGTCAATAATAACATTATTTGCCCATACGGGGCAGAACATGTCTCCTTATTTTTTGGGCCCTACTAGCGCTTCAAGGCATGACACAGACAATCTGGCAAGTACTGAGAAGAAAAGCCGGAACAAACTCAGTCACCACTAGCTGCCACAAAAAAATTAAAAAAAAATAAACAGGTAGGTACATCAGTTTAGTTCAGGCTGGACTGACCATACATTCTTATTATAAGTTTCCCAGTTAAACTTTAACTTACTACCTTTCTTCTTCTTCTTCTTCTTCATCTATACGGTCAATCCCGGTCCAAAGCCATTGCTTTGGAGCCCAGGGTTCGCTTTCCTTGATTTACTCCTCCACTTCGCGCGGTCTTGAGCGTCTCTAGTTGTGAGATCATTGGCACGCATGTCAGTCCTCACGACGTTAAGCCAGTATTTCTTGGGTCTAGCCCTTTTGCCAGGATCTGGCGGTGGCGGCATGGCCAGATATTTGTTTCCTACGTAGCTTCCGCAAAAGATGGCCGTACCAGCGTAGGCGACTCTCCTGCAGTTTGTCTGCAATATCACGGACACGAAGGCTAAGTTCCTTCGTAATCCACCGCTTTAACTTACTACTACTACTATTTAACTTACTACCTTTAGCTAAAATTAACACAATTTAAGTAGGAAATACCAAAGTTACCTACCTACCAGCAACGTGCATCAGATTTCCAAAGTTTAACGTAATAATACCGTGACACACCTGCTCAACTTTATCCTGGAGCTAGCGCAGTTGAGGTGAAAACAGTAGGACCCTGTACTAAGTGCACAAAGTCGCTAAAGATAAGCGGAGCTATGAATTTGACTAGTAGGCTATTTCGCGTTTGTAAATATTTGTTAGTATGTGTATTTAATGTCAGTTTATGTAGTTAGGTAAATAAATAGTAATATTATAATAATATATGTATTTACATGTTTAATAATACATATTTTATCTATCTATATATATATATATATAAAACAAAATCGAAGTTAGTTAAAGCATTTATAAGTCAATAATGGCTGAATCGATTTTTATGATCTTTGATTTGTGAAATTTGTCTCCGCCCCGAATAGCAGAATAACTATAAAAAAGACGGAAAAATTACCAAAAAGAAAAATATATCAAGGGGCGGTTCGAAGTTAGCCGGTGTAGAAATAAAGAGGGCGCCCGTAAATATTAGGCTTTATTCAGCTAAAATATACATCATTTAAAGTTACGATAACAGTCTGATATTAATGTCATATTTACTTTATCTAAGTAAATGGCCCGGATTACCGCAGCCGGGACAGCCAGTTTATTTAAAACAAATACGTTTAAGATATTTATTACCATTTTAAATAATAGAATATCCCACACATGAATGATTCAATGAACACAACCAAGTACAATGGTATTTTCACCTTTTGAATGACTGCCTCATCGCAGGTCCAGTCTGTGATGGCCAACTGTGCGAGCTTCGTTGCGGTTTGAGTTTATTTCTGCGTGAAATTAATTTTACGACTTGTACTATAGAAAGCATAATAGAAAGCATCTCTGACTCTGTAAAAGACTTCAAACTTTTTTGTATGGAGCCTGGCATACCTAAAGTTACAAGTACCTGAAATTACGTTATTTTGGTGTACACCTATGAAACATACGTCAATAGATAGAGAAAATAATTACAAACAACAAATAAACTTTGACAAAATGTCGTAAATGTTATACTTTGTTCAGAATGTCAGTTTATATTTATGTTACATATTGAAACTGAAATTCTGAACAAAGTATATTATTTACGACAGTTTGTCAAAGAGTATTTGTTGTTTATGATTATTTTCTCTATCGATTATCGTATGTTTTATAGGTGTACACCAAAATAACCTAATTTTAGGTACTTGAAACCTTAGGTATGCCAATTAGGTTCGATGCCTTTGGTAGGTAGGTTAGTGCGAATTGAGCTTACTGTATGTGTTCACTTGTAATGTGTAAGAAGATAGGAATAACGCGCTAACGAGCAGAGAATCTGTTTTGAAGACATTTTGATTACACACCTGGCCTTATGTGCCATTTCCAGAGCGATTAGGACAATTGTCTATTTGAAACGAGGTGATGCTATGATAGCATTCTAAATAGCATGCTATGCTATTATGACTAATATTATTATCATGAGCGATATGGATAAATAAGATTGGTAAAGGTAGTAACATGTAATTTAGGAATAGAGTAATATAATTTAGTGCTAACTACAAATTATCGTTACCTTAACCGTTTTAATACATTCCATATTTATAATTTGACTTTAGTGTCCTTTATCAACATCTTAGCCCACGTCAGTCCACTGCGGGACATATGCTTTATCCTCTTGAGTAAGATCCTTTGGACTAAGTACCTCAGACGGAGCGAGTATCATGGGGCTAAGACACTTTATAGTGTAGTGTAAAACATATAATTGAATTTTACATCTCCTTAGAAGATATAACCAATGTATAGCGTTTCATCTTTATTAATAGAAACTAAACCTTATTTTCTGCTCGATGAAGCGTGGTTAATAATAGAGAAATCCAAGACAAAATAATAATGGCGAGAGAGTATTCTATTTTTAACCCGTTTTAATGGAAAATAACAGTGTCAACAAACTCGTGTAAGAAAAAAATACATTGTAACTACTTTTGAACTTTTGCGTTGCATGAATTATAAAAATGTTTGCCTGACGTTTCGACTGTTACACCGACCGTGAGTGGTTACAGGTAAACATCTGTTATCTTACTGATTCTTCATCATCATTATCATTAGCCTTTGGAAGTTCACTTCTGGACAAAGGCCATAGAATGTCACAGTGAGCGGCTAACCGCTCACTGTTTCCGCAACGCTGATTAGCTCCGTCAGTGTCATGAGGTTATGTGGGAGTCCGGACCGGTCCCCGCGGCGGTCCATGCGAAAAGAATTTTACTTAAGCAAAAAAGTATGGTAACATGCATTGCTCAAAAACCTTAGTCGTCAGGCTCTGGAGTAAAATATACTATAGTAGTATAGTATAGTATCACGTAGTTTCCCAAACACGCTCATCCAAGTTGGATTCTTCGTGTTACCTCTTTATCGAAATCAGTCCTACCTAGACGGATCATCGTTCCTAGTTATACAAATTCACCGACAACTTCGAAAATTTATTTCTTATCTATTTCTGGAACGGGTGCGATATGGACGTTTGACATGACCTTCGTCTTGTCTATGTTGATTTTAAACCCGATTTTTGGGAGACTTCAGAGATCGCCAATTGTACCAAGATCCTCTATCGACTCCATCAGTGATTCAGTATAACCACTTTACGGGACTTATATAAAAATAAAACCGGCCAAGTGCGAGTCGGACTCGCATACGAAGGGTTCCGTACCATTGTTATTAATATCGAGCAAAAAATAGCAAAAAAATCAAATTTGTTTTAAGGGAGCCCCACTTTTTTTTTGTTTTTAGTTTTTTTTGTTATAGCGACAAAATAAATACGTCATCAGTAAAAATTTCAACTGTCTAGTTATCACGGCTCATATGAGACAGCCTGGTGACAGACAGACAGACGGACAGTGGAGTCTTAGTAATAGGATCCCGTTTTTACCCTTTGGGCACGGAACCCTAAAAAATGAAGAATATCCCGTTCCGAATTCAAAGGATCAAACTGCTTTTTGTCCGTCCGGCCGTGTATAAATATAATATAAATATAAATATTGGACAACATGACATACATTTGCTCTGATCCTGTGGTAAGTAGCTTAAGCACTTGTGTTACAGAAATCAGAAACAACGACGGTACACCCAGACCCGAGACAATATAGAAAAGTTATTTTACTACATTGACCGACCGGGAATCGAACCCGAGACCTCAGAGATAGCGACACCAAGTCCGGTATACTCGCCTCTCGGCTACGGAAGTCATCAAATAGCAAGTACTTACATCTAGCTCGCCAAGATTTTACTTAAAATTGGCTTGGTGATGCGTCGAGTACTAAGGACCTCAGGCCTCAGGTTCGAATGCCAGTTCGGGTTAGTTCAGAAATAAGAATCTCATTTAGGCCGGTTTTTGGAAACGCGTCTAAAAATAACATTGATTCTGAATTTCGAAGCATCTTTATGTATATGTATCAGTGGTATTCTATGAATAATATACTGTATCGAATTTATTATGAATGACATATTACTACCTAAAATGTCGCTATAATTCGGTCTGGGAATTGATTAGCGGTCTCCATGCAATTATGATCTGTCAATTGACTTTGATTAATCAAGTTAGAGTGAACTCTAGTCTTGATTGATAACACAATTAATAAAGAGTAAAGTAAGGTGATTACGTTCACTGTTGGGCAAAAGTTAGATTCTATTATTCGTGCTCTACCATTACTAATATAAAATACTGTCATGCGTAACGTCACGTTCCAGTATATAGATAAAATCGTAACTGTTTTTTTTACAGAAATTTTCTAAATTCAATTGTCTGGAAGAGGTAGCTTCTAGTCATAAGAACGCCTAAATTATCCAGTTAAATACATATTTTGTTAGTTTTAAAATATAATCTTATTTTACATTAATAATCGAATTATCAAATGCACATACAGCTTCGACTTGGAAATTAAATTGAATTAACTTTTTTAATTACAGCATCTTTTACTATCGGGCAACATCGAAATCGCAAAAAAAAACCGGCCAAGTGCGAGTTGGAATCGCGCACCGAGGGTTCCGTACAAACCTATATAAGTAAAAGTTCACCCATCACGATAATCGAGTCATGGTTATGGTATTGTTATTGCAAAATGGAATCCATAACATTACGAAAGGTAAATTGCGGTTTACGACTTATGACGTATTAAAAAAAACTACTTAATAGATCTTGTTCAAACCAATTTTCGGTAGAAGTTTGCATGGTAATGTAAATCATATATGTTTTTTAGTTTTTTCATTCTCTTATTTTAGAAGTCACAGGGTTGGCACACATTTTACCACTTTGGAAGTGTCTCTCGCGCTAACTATTCAGTTTAGGAAAAAATGATATTAGAAATCTCAATATCATTTTTGAAGACCTATCTATAGATACACCACATGTATGGGATTGATGAAAAAAAATATTTTTGAGTTTCATATCTAAGTATGGGGAACCCCCAAAATTCATTGTTTTTTTTTTCTTTTTTTGTGTAAAAATCTTAATGCGGTTCACAGAATACATCTACTTACCAAGTTTCAACAGTATAGTTCTTATAGTTTCGGAAAAAAGTGGCTGTGACATACGGACGGACAGACAGACATGACGAATCCATAAGGGTTCCGTTTTTTGCCAATTGGCTACGGAACCCTAAAAACACTTTTCCTAACTAAGCTTCGACCAGCTGACATATTTTAAAAAAACAATACTGTTTTTGTTTAGAACTTTGTTGTCCCATGGAGAAAGTTGCAGTGTTTGAGCACTAAAATCAGCCCCTGAGAGGTTTTGCGTTATTTCAATATATCGCTGTGTGCGCGATGACAGCGCCCCTAGTGACCACAATTATTGTGGACTTGAGTCTCCTAAATTATTGCAACTGGTTTGAGAGTAATTTTCGGATTGTTTTTCTCCGAAATTAGATGAAAATATCTTAAAAGTTTGCGTATACTCGTATTGTAATAAGTGATTTTCTTACTTGAATTAAAATACGAATTTTATAATACCTACGGGATTTAAATCAATACAACATGATATAACTTTCCAACCTCAAAATGTGCAAAAAGGGAAAAAAAATGTATTAGCAGCGTGTAAGAGATTTTTAAGAGCTCAGAACCAACGAACAAAGCTACTTAATAAGAGCTGTGATCATAAGACAAACGTCTGTAACACAAATTCCCTACAAACTTTTTTCTTTTCACAGCTGCAGCTATCCATTTATTTATTTGCTCCAATTTCCATCTTGATGTTGGAAACGAATAAAACATGTACGAAATGTTTTCCCAGTGTTTCTACATTTTGTAACAGAACACGTTTGACCAATATCGTGAATTTTAACGTTTTCACTTAAAAATATTGAATAACGTTAGTATGGAATTCTATGGAAATATAGCAATTTGACACATGACAGTCCAGAGTTTTTTCACATTTCTGCTACATTGCGTGCTGCAATCGATTTGACGGCCCCCACCACCCACTTTGCACATAGCGAAAGGTCTTAAAGGAACTTACTATGTAAGTAACTTGTTTTTAATGCGTCTACTTTTTCTGCAGGACATATTATTGAAATCGCGAAAAGATTTGTCATGTGTTTTTTAATTTAAGAATAGAATATATATTATATGTATATATAGGTTGTCTGGAAGAGATCGCTATTAGCGATAAGACCGCCTAAATTGTACATCTTTCTGTAAAAATCATGTATTTTACTTGTATGGTGTGCAATAAAGAGTATCTATCTATCTATCTACCTATAATGTTCTTCCCTATAGTTTTTATATTTCAGGATTAGAATCACACTCTAGAAGGAATAGTCCTTTCCTTACTAATAATAAAAAAGCGAAAGTTTGTATGTTTGGATGTTTGTTACTCTTTTACACAAAAACTGCTTAACAGATTTTGATGAAATTTGACATACAGATAAACCATGGCCTGGATTAACAATTATTTTTATCCGGGTAAGGTCAACGCAGAGCCGCGGGCAAAAACTAGTTACTAATAAATTAGATACCTAGATATTTAAACCTAGATACTCTTAATTGCACACCACACAAAACAATCAGTAAATTTAGGCGGTCTTATCGCTGAGAGCGATCTCTTCCAGACAACCGTCAGGTAGGGGAAAGTTTGAAATAAAAGTTATGAGTGGAGGCGGTTAAGTCGTATGTGTTTCCAGAAAGATAAAAACATGCAATTTTTCTACCGATTCTTTTATGGTGCAAGACTGAAGGGTTTTATGGAAATCCAAGCTTTTCATTCGCAAATACTCGAATGTCACTCGAAAAAATAGTTAACAGAGCTCTCAATGAAACCGGACTACGTGGCATCGTATTTAGGTCGGCTCGACCGGCCGGCAGATCAAGGTTTATAGATCGCGTTTCTGAATTTTCCACATATTTATGATATTTTTTTACCCCAAAATGAAAAAATCTGCTTTATTTTTAAAGGTAGAAATTGCCTTTACAGAATTGTTGTCTGTCTGTCTGTCTGACCCTTTTCACTAAGAACTCATGGAAGTCACAAGGGGAAATTAATATGAAATACTTGAAACTTTAGTCTGCTTCATTTTGCAGCTGTAAAAAAATCATTTTTCTAAGTCAACGAAATCAAAAGCCAAGGTTGAAGCCGTAGTTTGATACTCGCAAGGCAGTTATTAAGCACCTACTTCTTGTTGACGTCTCTCTCTCTCTCTCGAAATCTTGAAATTTGGCAAGAAGCAATGTCTTATGGCTAAGTAAAGGAAAAAATCAAAATACAGCAAATTTGTAGTTTTATCACAGAAAAGTTTTATTTTTTAATTTGGAAAAAGCGGTAAAAATCCACAAGACTCGATTTCCAAACCTACACGCACCTACTTAGGTAGTCTTTATCGCACATAGTCGATTTTTTTACAGGAATTATATGAATAATAAAATATTATCTTTATGGTATTTTTTAATCCAAAGGTAATTTTGTCTCTATTTCATCTGTTCGCGTACAACGCAATCAGTTACTATGTTATTAATTTTGTATAGTATTTGTTAAAACATATTCAGACTGCCTTAGAACGTCAAAATTTTGCGTTTCCCAAAAATTCTAGGAAAAAATTCTCCCTAAAATTGGGGAAAATACTCGCAACTTATCAACCCTGCGGCAAATGTAGGTCAGGCAGGAGTGAAGGCTCTCGGTTCCCATGCAAATGCCAAAACGTCGGTGAAATATTGTTTTATGATATTTCGAAGTAGACGTGATTGGTTAACACGTTTATTACGTCATAACCAGTATAGAGCTATCCTAGACTTTACCATTGTGCATCACACAAATCTGTGATTCTCTTCACCTTTTAGAGGTTATTCCATAAGTAAGAAAAAGACAAATTTACATTTCTGAGTGTTTTTGACGCAAAAAGTTTATTGCTTTTACGTTTGTAGCGACCTCTATCTCGCCACATATAAAACTGACGTATCACCAGCTCGCTCGCCCGCTCGGGGCCACCAGTTTGGTTGCTCGCGAAATGACAATAATGGTCCTGTCCTCGTACCTCATGTCGCACTGAAAGCGGGCACGCCAGGTGGCCATGATGTACAATGCTTACGCGAATTTTTTTTGGTTTGGCTCGTATGTTTGTATTAAATAATGATTATTAGACAACATACATTATTAGACTCTGATTTTAAAATAAGTATAGCTACTTAATAATAAGTATAAGTAGGTACAGCACTTGTGTTATAGAAATCCGAAACAATGACGGTATCACAACAACCAGACCCTATGCAACATAAAAAATTTCGTTTTCTACATTGATCCGACCGGGAATCGAACCCGGGACCTCAGAGATGGCAACGCTAAGTCCGGCGTACTCGCTCCTTGGCTACGAAAATCGTAAGGTTAAGAAATAGGTATGTTGAAAACAGTGAAAAATCTAATTAACGGAGTTGAATTGAGAATAATTAATACTTGAAGAAAATAATATAATAAAATAAACTTTTGAACACTTGTTTCTTAAAAAAAAAAGTTACACTATGAAACAATTTTATTTATCTAAATATAAAGTATTAACTTACTTTCAATCTACGAATAATCAACGTGGACCGCTTATGATAGAACACTATATACGCACGGTTACACTCGCCACATCAAATCTAACCAATGTTGCTAAGTAAAAAAAAGGTGATTCCCAAAATAGAGTAGGTACTATGGTAGCGACATTCGCCACAGTAGAGAAAGATATAGCGTCACTTCAACACAAAAAGCTGGTGATAAGTAGTTCGTTTACCAACACATTAATCTCTTTATAATATAAAAAAAACAAACAAGTGCGAGTTGGACTCGCCCACCGAAGGTTCCGTACAAACTTGTAGGTACAGACGACAGTCGTCAACCTACCACATAACTTTAGTTAAATAGAGAACAAATTGTCCAAAGTCCGGAAGGCCCGTCTGGGCCTATATATGCGAGCTACAATATTCGTCGTTGAACAGGCGGGAAGCAAGTGTGGCACCGCTCCCGACGTCCAGAATATAAGGTCAGACAAGAACTTAACTCCCTAGTAAGCGTCTACGCTCACTAGGGAGTTAAGGGAGTCCCCTTACCCAAAGACACTAAGTCCCTAGAGCTCTAAGCCCCACCTACAATATATACGTAAATATAATAAGGATGTAGAGGGGAAATGATAGAGCTGATCACAGGTCGCCCAGGGTACCAGCGTTAGGACGGTAGGCAGGCGGTGTAGACCCGCTGCCAGTCTGGCAGACTCACCAGACTGATCATAGTGACGGCTAAGGTAGTCTTGGCCGTAGCGGAGGGAAATGAGAACCAACACGGACGGTTGATATCTGATTTATTTACTATAATGTCATGTTTATTTATAACAGTAACAGAACGCTAATATGTATAGGTTGATCGTTGTGTGCCGTCGGTGTAGAGTGCCGACGGTGCATGTGCAGGGTCCATGGGTCATCGCTGGTTACTAGGTCGCTGACGGTGCAGCAGACAAATGTACGATCGTAGCTCGTACAGCCGTTATACCAATTGTAATGGTCTCAAATTAAGTCATAATCATTTCAACCATAGGAAGTCCACTGCTGAACATAGGCGTAGGTCTATGTCAGTGGAAGAGCGCTTTGACTTCCATATTGGACGGTTGGAAGCGACCTGCATCCAGCAGCTTCCTGTGACCTTTACCAGGTCGTCTGTACACCTTGTATTATTACCTACAAGGTATCAGACACCGAATGTCTACTGGGAAAATATCTCAGCACGGTAATAACGGACCGTCAGCGTCACCCGACGGATGGCATACTCACAAACTAAGTTAGGAGTAAGCCTACTGTATTCATTTACACTTGATGGAGCCGCCCAATGGCGTATTTGTCCAAACCACTGTTTGATCTAACAATGGATTTGGATCTGTTAGTGTTGGATTTTAGGGTTCCATTATCCGTTTTGTTGAAACTTAATTATATAAAACTTAACAGTTCTTTTAAAACCAATGAAACCAATTTATTTCTGCAAAAAGGCCTAAATTAAGCTCTTGTTCCAAATATTTTTTACCCTACCACTGCTTTTGTAAAACATCTTGTAAAACTATGTTAAAAGCAAATAAATATTTCTGATTTCGGATTTCGGAACAACATTGTAGCAATTTTTTGCCTAGCGTCATTTTCTAGGCCAAGAGTACCTACCATGATAACAGGTACTATTTAAAGAAGAATTAAGAGGGTATTTCTTGCAAATAAACTTTTCTGGTGATTTTTAGGATGCCGCTGGATGCAGTCCGCTTCCAATCGGCCAATCTGAAAGTCACTGGGGGAGGGCTATGTTCAGCAGTGGACGTCCTTTAGCTGAAATGATGATGATGGTTTTTAGGAATAGTAATTTCACACTCAGTTTTTAGCCATGCGACTTAGTCTAGTTGGAGTCTGTTTGCTCTAAATGTCACAGTTTAATGATTCGCTAGTGTTTGTGTGATTCAAGGATGATGATGTGGGATTAAATGTTCTAACTTAAGTCTTAATACCACGCCGTCCGTTTTAAGAAATATAGATAGATAGATACTCTTTATTGTACACCATAAAAAGAAGTTACAATTTGTGTTTACATAAAGATGCACATTCAGGCGGTGTTATCGCTAAAATCGATCTTTTTCAGACAACCTTCTTGTACCGTCTGACTTAATAAAATGCGACGAAGGTTTAGGTACCTACGAGATACTTATTGGTACTCAACGCATAAGACTTCAGATGAAAAAAGAAGAACAAATTGTGTCAACCACTAACTGCGATGGTTACCTTACTACATGTAAACAGACAATTTATTATTTACTTATAACTTTGCAGTGGCAAACATAATTTGATTGTGGTTGACGCTCCGAACTACAAAGCGAATTCCTAAAAGGCAATTGTGTGTAACTGAGCCATGGATTTCAAATGATGCATATGTCGCAATGACTGGTTAAAATAGCCTTTTAATTGCACGGCTAGCCAATTCATTGAACAACGCCATTCAACCACATGCCTAGTTTTATTGTAGAATCATTACAAAATTTATAACATTCAACATCACGCTCCTTAAGTTTGCTACGTGTTGAAAATTATGTGGGTAGGTAAGACCAAAATTGTGCTAAAAAGCATTTATTTTTATTTATTTTTTTATATTAAGGCACAGCTATACATAACAAACTAAAAAGCATACATAAGACATCAAGAAGACACAGTGTTAATTTTGTACTCCCATTACAGTCAAGAACAACATTTACATAAAAAAGAAACAATAATCAAAGTATACATTCAATATTTTACCTTTTCAGTACAAACACGCATATACATATGAGTAGAGAGTTTAGGAATACTATGATTAATTAGGTTTAAAATAACTCATTTTAAACGTAACTGGTTACTTTGTTATAATATATTGAGTTATTTTTATTCCTGCCTTACCTAAATTGGATGTATCCACAAAATTGGGGAAAATTCCGTGCATGCTGGTAACTTCCTAGGAATGTTACCGATGGCGGAATTCCCGTGAACAGGAATGTTTCTTTGGCACATCGCTGTTTCCACCATGATTTTACTTACCTTTACTAAGTCGATATTAGCTGGTGGTGTTCTATTTTTTGTAGGTACATCGCTTCTATTATTACTATTTCATACCATTAAAAACTGGCCAAGTTCCTGTCGGGCCACGCGCAAGGTAGGGTAGTTACCTGTTTGCTACCTGTTTTACATAATTAACAACATCATTTATGTGTTTTTTTTATATCTAAGTACATACTAAGTACGTGTACAGCCTACCTAAATATGATACTTTTCTTTTTCTTTTCGTTAAAACAGGGTTACATTGCAAAATGGTGCCAAATTAAAAAAATAAGACCTAGGGAACAATATGCAGAAGCGTCTTAATCGTCGTCTTCTTAGAGTCTCACTTGTTGGCATTAAACAGTTGTACCATCTTCTGGCTGCATCATCGGATCAACTCACTAGATCTTATGGTCATCCGGATAACATATTATAGGCTTAGGATAGGTACGGTTGGCCAAGAAAGTGGTCTATCAGTTCTATCACCCTAAGGTTGAAAATCATTCCCGCGTCATAGAACAACGGGGTTGACTTAAAAAAAAAACTGACAGCTACTAATGCACTCTTTAACATATTACGTCAAAAACAAATAAATAATACTTAATAACCTACTTCTAATCGACAGTTAGAAGTAGGTCAATCTCGAGTTCCAAGAATTGTTTACAAAAATTGTTGGCTAAAAAACCAGTGAAGCCAATAAACGTCAGTTAAAATAAAAAGTACATACTTAGCTTGCCAGGATTGATTTTGAAGATGGCAGTAACTTACTTGGATTAGTGGGATAACATGATTATCCTTACAAAGTGGGTATGTGCTAGTCAAAGATCATTGTGGTTGACACACCATTAGTGGGCACATAAACTGTCTATCTTGATAAAGCTAACCTAAGCACAATAAACATTGACAGAGAAGGCTCATTTCTGTCACTGTCGCATCACTACTATAGTGAAACAGTTAAAGAACCCCAACTCTCCTACGTAAGCCCGTGCAATGCGATTATAAGATGTTCTCATGACTCTCTCTCTCTTTTCTCTTAATCTTCAACCTGTCCAATGCTGAGTGTAGCACGCCAAATTAAACCTTCTTGAGCTTTTTGCATCCATCCCCACCCCGCCACCTTTACCAGGTCGTCAGTCCACCTAGTTCGTGGCTTGCCATCGCTCCTACGTCCAGTTCTAGGCGTCCACTTCAACACTACTCTACATACACTACTATTCATACATTACTGAGGTACATACACTACTTCTCGTGATTAGTCCTGAGTTATTTATTATCAGACGTTTCCCTCGAAAACAGCCATAGTATATAGGTATATCGATACGATAGATTATAGCGACACTATTGCTCGGCCGAACCGTTGCAATACTGAGCGCAATAATATTGACCTCTTATAATCTATTTAATTGCCATAATATGATTACAATAAGTCATAGTTCAAGTTACCAGCATGTCTCGCGTTGAGGCAACTCAATTTGCCGCTGCAAGTGGCCCTACTTTATCTGCATCTGCTGTATGATTTAAAGCGATAAATCTTCCTGTCTAATTGCTTGAATTCAGCCCTACGTTTTTATCGGCTAAGCCGCTCTTTATAAAAATACTTTAGCGTGGATTTGTAAAGGATTGGAAGAAGAACGTGCAAAAAATTCATGGGTAATTTTAAATGTAGGCGGAAAAAATGGAAATGAATTATGTAAGTCTAAGTTTGTGAATGTAATAATTATGCTAGCTTTTCCGGATGAAGGTTTTCTTGTCTGAATTTGATAATCACCTGTCAGACAACATTTGCGCCAGACAGAGAAAAATCATTCTGTTTTTTCCGTATTTGAAAATGCCGGAATAACTTTTCATATTTTTCTTTTAATAAAAACCTTGTCCAGACAATAAGATCATAAGTCACAACGTGAAAGTAATATAGCCTAATTGATCGAGCCATTCTCAAGTAACGCTTCGTCATAAGTAGCAATAGATTTTTGTCTTACTTCTTGCTAATATCCTACTAATCTTAATGCAAAAGTTTGGATAGATGGATGTTTGTTAATCAATCATGCTAGAACGGCTACACGGATCTAAATTAAATTTGGCACAGAGATAAATTAAAGCCTGGAATAGCAGACAGGTCACTTTTTATCTTTGAAAAATTTAGTAGGGAAAGCACTTTGGTAACAAATACAGAAACAACGACAGTACCACAACATCCAGACCAGAGATAATATAGAAAAATGTGTCTTTTACATTAACCCGACCGGGAATCGAACCCGGGACTTCAGAGAAAGAGACACAAAGTCCGGTATGCTCGCCTCTTGGCTACGGAGGTCGTCAAACAACACATATTGCTCTAATCCTAAGGTTAGGAGCCAAAACACTTATGTTATAGAAATCAGAAACACAAACCCGAGATAATATAGAAAGGTTCGTTTTCTACATTCATTGACCTGATCGGGTATTGAACCCGGGACCTCGGAGATGGCGATGCCAGGTTCAACGTGCTCGTCTCTCGGCAGTCGTAAAAAAAACATTCTTATGGAGCTTGCTTGCTAAGTTTGGATGGATGGATGTTTGTTAATCAATCATGCTAGAACGGCTACACGGATCTAAATGACATTTGGCACAGAAATAGATTTAAGCCTGGAATAGCAGATAGGTTACTTTTTATCTCTGAAAAATTTACGGATACACGATAACTGTCAGTGTAGATGACGCTTCTTACCGTTAGATGTCGCTGTTTAGTGGGAAAATAATTTTGAATGTAAAAAAGTGTGTTTAGTTTACACTATGGTTTTACCACGCAGTCGCGGCCACAGCTAGTTTGTTTATGTTTAACCCTGTGTTATATTATTACTTACACCTACTATTGCTGTCGTAGATTTGAGAGAAACCCGTTGATGACGGTACTTATAAGACCACAATCTTTTGAGGGTTCTTATCATAAAAAGCCAGGCAGTCGCGGTTTTGAATTCAACAAGGGGCAACTGTTTTTGTGATGAGCATTTGTACCTAAGACATGGAAGTCATATTATTATAATGTTATGAATTACATTATTATAATGTATTTGAACGCTTGCTTCTCTACTTTCTAGTAATCGTCATCATATTTATGTATGTATTTTGTCTATGTAGTCTATATATTAAAATTAATACTGTGTGTAGTTTATGCTATGATTTTATGTTCATTTTTGTTTTTATTTAAAACGTTATGTCGCACCGCCAACAAAACATCTCTGTTTAGCCTAGTGGTCGACTGGCAGAGAATGTCCCATGGCATTAAGTCCACCTTTTGTACGATTTTTATTTGTGCAATAAAGTTTAAATAAATAAACTGGTATTTAGATTATAGTAAAAAATCTACTTAGTTTGCAGCTAGCCTTAAGGTAAAACATGGAGGCTGTGTGAAAGATACCGTTTTTGTATTTATTCCTGTACACTTCCCATCGAACTCATATCCTACAGAGCCGCATAACGAACCATCTTTCTCCAAAACTAGTAAGTGATTTTTCACTTACATTTAGTATGAAATGACAAGTCCTGTCAACTGTCACCCATACAAAAAAGTACAGATACAAATTAAAAAATGGCGGAAATTTTTGTCGAACAAATGTGAAAACATTTCTACTCTATAGGGTATGTGCTCTATGACACTTCCCAACCGCCAATAGGAGGCAGGTCGTAAGGGGCGACTAATTCTTGTAGCACGACATAAGCAGAAGCGTCTGCGTGCGTGTATTAGCAATCCCTCCCAATGAAAGTCATTGGGGGAGGCCTGTGTTCAGCACTGGACGTCCTATGACTGAAAAGATGATGATTTATTCCTCTGCTTTATTTCCTTCATGTGAGTGTTTGCAATAAAGGGTATAGATATCTATCGTATGTTTTATTGGCCATTTAAATTTAATTCATCATTTCAGCCATAGGACGTCCACTGGTGAACATAAGCCTCTCCCAATGACCTATCATTCCCCAATACTCGCCACGCTTGGCAGGCGGGTTGGCGAACGCAGTTTTTTATAAGATTTCACACGAAGATGCTGCTGCCCGTCTCGTGCTACAAGAATTAGTCGCCTTACGACACGCCTCCTGTTGGCAGTGGGGAAGTGTATTCTTTACGGCCGTCCCCACACGGCTCTAATTAAATTATTACTACTCAAATTATTACTACGGCAACCGATTGTAATATGTGTTGTTCCTTAATATGTAGCTCTGAGCAACAAACGGGTTACTGACTCAGATGAATGCTCCAGTAATTCTTATTCAACTGGCGTCCCAACCGAATCGATGCCGGCTGTCTCGGTAACCTGCCACAAGGCACGATCTCTCACTGTTCTGCCTGATAAAATATGCACGAATTAACGTAGAACGTTTTTTAAAATGTATCTTCTGGTGAAGAAATGTATAGGCTGAAATGAAATTACTTCGAATTGACTCGTCGGGGTCGGCGTAAATAAATATTGAACAGGATCACATAAATTGCTCTGAATATATGGTAAGTAGCTGAAGCACTTTGGTAACAAATACAGAAACAACGACGGTACCCCAATACCCAGTTTCAAGATAATATAGAAAAGTTAGTTTTCTATATTGACCCGACCAGAAATCCTACGCGAAACCTCAGAGATAGCAAGGACAAGTCCGGCGAGCTCGCCACTCGGATACGAAGGTCGTTAAAAATGGACGCAAAACCCGAACTCATGGCCTGATTTAGCGACCTTCTTATAGAGCTTGTATTTTTAAAAGATCTTGCTTTATCATTTTAGCCTTTAGATACCGTAATATTGCTTTTTGATCCATCATCTAGATATCTAACAAAGCGGCTGGGCGACGTCTGCATGTACATACGAGTATAGCTTTAACTTATACTTATTCGTTCGTCAGAAAATGCAACTTACTACCAACTATAATCCTTTGAGCCATATCGACTTTGGATCTTTGTTCACCTCACTTTATAGAAGTTACTTTGACCGTTTAAGTATTTTTCTGTCGTTCGTAATAAACTATTGTTTACATTGAGTTTATGTGCGTTTATTCATACGGCAAAATTATAGTTTCTACTATAACATTAGTCTTCGCCCTAATAGTTATTGCATCATCGCTTTCTAATAATCAATCTCGGTGCTCTAATTCCAGCCATAGCTCTTTTCAACAGCTCGCTGTGTAAGTCAAAATTGACGGACACAGCTATTTATTTACACACCTTGTTCTACGGACTTATAATTCAATGGAAATAATAATATAAGTAATGAAACAGTGATACGTCTGCTATTGCAATAACACCAGCTATTACAAAGCAGTAAGATATGAATTATCCTGCAGCCATGTATCAAGACGGAGATCTATCATTTGTGACGGATACAAGCTTCTACAGAGCCCTGAGACCAATGGATCATCTAGCGATAACTCTCAGAATCTTATACGGGATGGCCAGTTTGGAAGAGTATTTTGGAATTATTTTAGATCAAATATTAATTGTAGAAATTGGATTTCTTCGGGGTGTTCAAATAAATAAACAACTGTTTCTAAAGACAAATACAGAAATTGCTAGATTTTTTTATCTTTATAAAATAAAATTGTTATAGCTTCTAGCTCTAGCTTAGCTACAATCTCAAAACGTCTGGATACGTTTTGAAATTATAAATATTTTACGCAGTTTTGACATGGATAAGCAGACATTTATTTGTAATTAGGTAAATCAATATCTAATAAGATAATTTTAGAGTTTAGGCTAAAATTAGCCTATTAGATAGGTATTATCTTTATTTGGTCAAAACTGTGTTTAAAAAAACAGTAATAATACCAAAATGGGTTTGGTTTGGACCTGGTAAGGGTCGCAGGAAGACGCTGGATGCAGGCCGCTTCCAACCGGCCAATCTGGAAGTCAATGGGGGAGGCCTATGTATGATGATGATGATGATGATGATGATGATGTATAGGGTTTTCAATATACATTCAACATCAAAAGTATCTTTGTATCTAAATTTTCCAAAAGGATCTCATTGCAAAACACATTACAATAGTCTGACAAAATCATTACGCACATATTTAAAAAAGACGTTAGGTTATTGTGACATTTAGAAGTCAGTACTTTTAAAAAGTCAGTACTTTCAGTTCTTGATCAGCTAATAATAATGCTGCCTGTACATTATAAGAAAATCAGTAATGTTTAGAGTCAGGAATGCTAATAAAACTGATGCTAAATAAAGCACAATGAAAGTGAGCATTCTCTTAAAAAAGCGTTAAGCACAGTACGTGAATGTTTGAAGACAAACACATATTGTGATACAATAGAAGATAACCTCATCGCCACAAGAATAGCATCTAAATGCAAAATAGTTAGCTTCCCTACCGAGAAAATGGTTTTACACGTTGCGACATTTTTTTGTCTTGTACAATAATACAATACAATGTTCCATTGTTCCATAAACTTTGAATTTCAAGTCTTGTTACTAGAATTTTGCACTTTTATTAAAAAACATATTGTTTTGTTTTCTTTATGATGCAATTAGGATGATGATGACTGGCATCATCATCGTCTCAGCCTATTGCAGTCCACTGTTGTACCTAGGAGAGCCAAAACGCACGACCTTTTTTTTTTTTTTTTTTTTTTTTCATTTATTTAAGGCAAAAACAGTCATATATACATTAATCTTATGTACATTAAGCCACTGCCAGCTATCTTCCCAAGGTCGCCGGTCCATAGAGCTGGGGAGCGTTCTACACTATTTTTGTGAGACGTGGTCTGGAGGAACCCGTTTAAAAAAACACTAAACACTGCACTGAATTCGATTTAACACACTGCGAAGTTGTGACTAGTTTGATTTTCATATTGTATTATTGCTAATATTTAAAACTAAGAGCCGCACGAAGTGTTACTAAAGCTAAAACCACAGAATACCTAATACTGAAACAATAAAATAACAAGGATCATTTGCATTATTCACCTAAATTCTTTAGACTATCTTTTCCAGAACGTCGTTTATTGTTCTGCAGGAGCCGCTAGCAAGTAAGGTAAGCTTAAAATAGTAGATTTTTTTTTTTAAATCCATTACATCCCGAATGTAAATACAGATTTTTTATAGGGGCATTTTTTTAGGAATCCATAGCAAGTCTAGATCGCATCGCAATCGTATCGCTTGACCGAAACATTTCGGGCATGATCTCATATCGTCCATAACCGTTTGCCACCCGCCCTGCCGTCTTGGGCGGAATGCGGGCATCAAATTATATTTTTATCTCACCGCTCTTTGTTGAGAACAGGTATACTCAAGATGGAAGTTTCCTCACTGTGTTTCTTTGGTGAAAAAATTGGTATTGTTATGGTGTGAGATTTTTGGATTCCTTCAAATACGTAGTCTGAACCTTTTATGTTGACGTCTTTGTTTTGTTTAGCCATGGAGCAGAAATGTCATAATTATGATTTGTTCGACAAAAGTTTCTGCAAATTTTTAATCTGTATCTGCCCCCCTAGCATGACCACTAAAACACGATATGATATGATATGATATGATATAGCGATATTTCGACACCAACTGTAAAAATATGGTAGATATATCCGCCATTTTGATTTTTTATCGAAACAACGATCATAATAATATGTGACGTCACCGGCACGGCGATTCAACATGGCGGCTATATCTATTATATACCTATATGTATATAAAAATTATAATCGCTATTTCCCTTGGTCATCGCATCACGCGTGAACGGATGGAACAATTTCGCTAATTCTTTTTTGTTGTGTTATTTATTGTCAGGAGAAGGTTCTTTTGAAACAGAAAATTAAAAAAAATGCAGATTTTTTTAATTATAGACCACGCGTACGAAGTCGCAGGCAACAGCTAGTCTATCATATTTTTACAGTTTATATCAATATATCGCTTAATGATATCATATCATATCATGTTTTGGTTCTCATGCTAGGGAGGCTGTACTGTTATTGTATGGGCGAGTGTTGACAGGAGTTGTCATTTCATACTAAATGTAAGTGATAAATCACTTACTAGTTTCGGAGAAAGATGGTTTGTATTGCTGCTCTATATATGTTATGTTTAGCTAATATATTATCCTACTATACAAACTTAAAAGTATACAAGGTGTTAAAAATTAAATTCTTTTGTGTTTATTCGTAAATAGTCCCAAAAAACTGTGTGAATATGTTACATCGTTTTCATTATAACTGTAAATTGAAAACTAAAGTGTCAAAATTATAAATAAATAGTAGCAACAAACATTAGGTACCTATATACTTCTTATCTACTGGTATTTGTGGGTATTTTATTGCTGGGTCAGCAAAGTAAATAAGACACAGGAGATATATTTAGCGAAGTAAAGTTTAGGCGGTTTAGAAGTGATCTCTTCCAGAGAACTTTCAGGTTGGCCAGTTAAACAAATGAACTCAAAATGTTAAATATATGAATTCATCAATTAAATAAATTAACTTAAAATGTGGGTAGTTCGAAAAATGAACAATCGAGCGTTCCGTTGTACTGCTTTCGAATAGTTCATTTTTTTAATGGAATATCATAAATAAAGCGATCCGTTGATGTATAACTTCGTGATTAATGTATAGACAATTGATACAACAACATCTAATAATACGTACTCATCAATATGGAGTACCGTAGATGTAGCGACCCGCTGATGCATTGTTGTCGATATCTAGACAATAGATACATCGACGTTCGATATCACGTATGAAGCCCGTTAGTTAGGGACAGTTGAATTTGATTGAGAATTATATTTTTATTATTAGATTAAGGGCTGATTTTTCAACAAATAACTTTTATTTGAAGAATAAGTTTGACATATTGACAGCTTTCGTATAGAAAATGTGTCAAACTTTCACTTTTATTCGTTGGATTAAAGTTATCTGGCGATTGAAAAATCGGCCCTAAAAGGATTAAGCAAAGTTACACCTTCAACACATTTATATCATTACTTCGAATAAAGAAAGCTCAACTGAAATGATCCATAAGTATTTATTAAAATTTTCGTTTTCTTATTATTTTACACACACGAATATAATGTAGGTCTATTTTATTTAATGTATTTAGTTATTATACGTACCGATTTTGATTGTATATTGTATATATTTATTATATTAAACATAATATAATTGTTTCTTTATTTTCAACATGTTGAATATTGACAAATCTCGATCTTTTTCTTATAACATGCTATGTACACATGTCTGTGGAACTACAGCCTATCATTGTTTCATGTTATATATATACATATTTTTTTAACTGTCTTGTAACTGTTGTATTTCTGTTTTGTGTACTGAATATATAAAATAAAATAAAATAAAACAGCAAAACCTTGAGACAGTTTCAATATTTTAATGACATTTGCCATATTCAAGCACAATGGAATACTCGTAGTATACTCCTAATCCTATATTGAATAACCAGCCAAAGATGATAGGCGTATTGTTCTACCCACAATACGGGCTTATTGTATGCATCTAGGACAGCTTAAGACAAAACTAATATAAATAGACAAAAATAAAGAGCTGGTTGTGCACTTGTATTCATTAAAATGTTCAAAGAATGGAGACTAAGCAGTTGGGTCCTAGTGGATGATTAGAAACCTAAATATGAGCTCCTGAAACAGTATTCATCATCATCATCATTAACCAGCCATAGGCCGTCCACTGCTAAGCAAGGGCCTCTTCCAATGACTTTCAAATTGGCCGGTTGAAAGTGGCCTGCATCCAGCGGTTTCCTGCATCCAGCGGCTTCCAGCATCCAGCGTCTTCTTGCAACCATTACCAGGTCGTCTGTCCACCTTGTAGGTTGGCATTCTACGCTGTGCTTACCGGTACATGGCATCAATTCTATGAAATAGTACTTATGTATACTACTACTACTACTTATGTAGGTATAAGTTCTCGGAAATTTGTTGTATATTTTTTTTTTTTTTGTTAAATATTGGACAACATCGCATACATTGCTCTGATCCTGTGGTAAGTAGCCAAAGCACTTGTGTTACAGAAATCAGAAACAACGACGGTACCACAACACCCAGACCCGAGGCAATATAGAAAAGTTATTTTTCTACATTGACCCGACCGGGAATCGAACCCGGAACCTCAGAGATAGCGACACCAAGTCCGGTATGCTCGCCTCTCGGCTACGGTGGTCGTCGTGTAGTTCGATAGTGTTTTGTAATTATCTGTTTATTTATACTGATTAAAAACACAAAGGCTGGTCTTAATGCCATGTGGCATTCTTTATTTCGGTAACTTAGCCTGCTACTTACTATACTACTACCTATTAAATTTAGACGGAGCGTCCTTAATGAAAATATTTAAGCACAACTAGGAAGCATCGCTCTTCTATAGCATGCTTACAATGGACTAGCCTTAAACACCAAATAAAATATAAGGAAAACTCGAAGGGAGAATAAAACAATAAATTCAAATCTTTTATTATTGAACATTAGTAGTTATTAAAGTCTGCGTGTGTGTGGACGTGTATGACGAACTGACGACTAATTAGTTTTTTTTAGGAAACTAGCCTATTTTGTTGCCCTAAGACTTTGTCTTAAAATCTAAATCTGGCTAATAGAGAGTTTGGCATAAGAACAACACTGTATAACTTCGACTTTGTATTCAAGAACGTTTTCTTCAAACATCTGTAAGTCAGCTAAGCAGTGTGTGAAAAGAAAACAATTAATTACTTTTCCCAGGCTCAGAAAATTAAATTTTCCTGTTGGGGTTTTTATCATGCATGAAAATGCATCTTATACAGTCAAAAATTAACAGATCATTACGAGTGCTTACAAAGAAAAAATGCATCTCTACCTAATTTGAAATTCCTGCCATCAACAACAATTTACTACTTGATTCCTCTTGCAGCAAATGCATATTTTCCTCCGTCTGTGGGCCTTAATAAGCCTTGTAATATTTTATCTTGAAACGAGAATTTTAGTACAAAGATTTAAATCTTGATCCTCCGTCTAGTTTACAACCGAGTTCAAGAAATAATTGGACGCCAAAACCCTTCACGCCTAATATTAATAATTAATATTATGTATTAAAAATACCTTTTTTTTCTTTTAAACCAATTTGTTTTTGAAGTCAGTGCAACCCATAGTTGTTATAAATGTTTTCAATGACACGGACTCTAATAATAATTGAAAAGTTGTGTTTAAATTTAAATTATCGTTAGGTTTAAATTTTTTGGTACCTATACCCTTTATTTCTCATAGGTATTTTGAAGTTAACAAAAAATATGTAAATAACGTTTCGTTATTGTTTGTAAACCTTTACACAAACATTATCTATAAAATAATACTTTTTTTGTTTTCATTTTTTTTAAATATACCTAACAGAACCAAGATTTTTATATTTATACAATACAAAATACGGACTTTTACGAGAACAAAGAAAGAAAATGTTGTTTAATGATTATTTGTGATGTTTATAATAAATCGTACTTTATCGAATGAAAAACAACTGAAAATAATTTTCAAACAGATTTTAAAATCTGCTTCTTCTTCGTTGATTCGACGACCATATTATGTGGACCTGAATAATGGAGTCTACGTAGCAATATACAGCAATGCCTCTAAAGCATTTCTTTTCGCTTTATTCTTTTCCACTTTCATAAAATCAGCTACTAACGATTTATTTCGTATTTTAATACGGCATCCATTACAGTAGTCACGATCTTCAACTTTTTAAAACAACTTAAAAGAGTACGCGCCTCAAACAATTTAAGTCTTTGTTACTATTTCTGAAGGCGGCGCGGCGGAACTTGAAATTTAATTTATTAAATTCTCGCTTTTGCTTCTCAGGCTTTCTTTTAAGAGGTTAGTCATTAAACACTTTTTAAGAACAAATTTTAATTTTTACTTTAAAAAATGAGCTCTTTAATTAAAAAAAAATTTAAGTGCAAGTCGGATACAGCCACTTGGTGTGCGAGTACAACCGTACATTTTTTTTTCAGCAATCACACCAATTCATCATTCATCATTATCATTTCAGCCATAGGACGTCCACTGCTGAACATAGGCCTACCCCAGTGACTTTCAGATTGGCTGGTTAGAAGCGGCCCGCATCCAGCGGCTTCCTGCCACCTTTACCAGGTCGTCTATCCGCCTTGTAGGTGGACGTCCTACGCTGCTCTTGCCGGTACGTGGCCTCCATTCCAGAACCTTTCTGCCCCATTGGCCGTCAGTTCTACGTGCTATGTGCCCCGCCAACTGCCACTTCAGCTTCCTAATCCGTTGGGCTATGTCAGCGACTTTTGTTCGTTTACGAATCTCCTCATTCCTGATTCGATCTCGCAAAGAAACACCAAGCATAGCCCTTTCCATAGCACGCTGTGCAACCTTGAGCTTTCTTATGAGGCCTATAGTGAGAGACCACGTTTTAGTTCCATATGTCATCAGTGGTAACACACACTAGTTGTAGACTTTCGTCTTTAGGCACTGTATTTGGGACGAGAAGACGTTGCGTAGTTTTCCGAACGCTGCCCGGCCGAGCCAGCTTCACACCAATTATCTAGCCCCAAACTAAGCAAAGCAATTAGTACAATACTAAGGCGACTAAAAAAGTATTGATACTTATTGTAAACATCCATAACTTAAGTAGCAACCGCCAGGCTTTGTTGTCCGAACCGTCAATATTAAACGTCATCATCATCATCATCATTTCAGCCATAGGACGTCCACTGCTGAACATAGGCCTCCTCCAATGACTTTCATTGGAGGGGGATTGCCAATACTCGCCACGTTTGGCAGGCGGGTTGGCGAGCGCAGTTTTTTATAACATTTCACACACAGACGCTGCTGCCTGTCTCGTGCTACAGGAGTTAGTCGCCTTTTACGACACGCCTCCGTCCCCACACGGCACAATAATATGTCAATATTAAACACCTGTTTGTTATAAGTTAATAAAAAAATATATATCTGAAAAAAAAACATAAATTTTATGGGAGTAGTCTGGTATGTAGGCTGGGTGTTGATGACGTCGTAAAAATAAATGTAGAACCTAATTTTTTAAATCAGACCGTAATAAATCGAAAAAGCTTGTTATTAAATAATTCGTTTGAAACAGAATTCGCAGACCGACTACAACCAATTATTTTAAATACGGTACAAGAAACACTCCATTTTGCGAACACGATGAGTGATCAAACGAGTCATTTATGGGCACCGTATTCAAGTAATTTGTTTGCCGTTTATTTCTATAATATTACGTGGAATTATTACCGCATCCTCGCATTCACAAAGTGGAGTAAAAGTTTATTAAATATTTGCCTCTAATGCCATTTGTCTAATAATTGTTTGCCATTTTTCAGGAGACGAACACACTTACAGCTCGCGTACACCTAATGTCACCGGCCGAAGTATGTTCGTACGTCGTCGGCTCAACTCGGTCGACCGAACCAAATTTGTTATAGGAGAAAGAGATCGCTTACTACATTCGACAGCGGACATCTCTGGATAACGCCAGAAAATAAATAAAACAGTAAAACGAAATTGTTAAATTTTGGGGAGTTTGGGGATAGTTGATTATAGGTGTAGGTTGACTGTCAAATTTTGTCCTTTTTAAAAATGTTGCAATAATGAAGTGGATGCAAAAAGCTGTTTCGTAGTTGCATACAATGTCTAGCGCTTAGTTAAACGCAACAATTTCAAATAAGTTTAGTTTTTGACAGTTAGCCAACCTATATTTTTAGTCATATATCCCCGGTCTTAAAAAAAAAAAAAAAAAATCGGTCTTAAATTCACCAGTTTCTGATTTACGCTTAAAAATGTCACATCGCCCACAAATAATCTTTGTTTAGCCTTATGGTCGACTGGCAAAGAATGCTACATGTCATTACTTCCACCTTTCAGCGTTTTATTTTTAATCTATGCAATAAAATAAAAATTAAAACTGTTTTGCAATCTATAACAATATCATCTGCGAACGACAGCAGTTTAAGCCGATACAAATATTCTAGGCGTAGGTATGTCTTATCGTTTTACTATAGGTCATAATAATTTAGTTGAAATGTGCCTACGCATACCGTTACACCTACACTGACGGCGTCCCGACATAATAATTGAAACTCTTGTAGCAGTTTTAAGAGAAAAGTATTGGTTTTTTTTTCAATAATTTCACGAAATCTGTTTATGTGTTATAGGAGAATGATGGCTTTTAAGCTTTAAAAATATGCTATTGAAATTTAATGTTAATGTCCTTTTTATCTGTAAGTATAAAAGAGGTGACAGAATTAATTGTGGTTGTTTGATAAATTGTACTGGTCAGTAGATTCTAAATCGTACGGGCGCGATTTAGCTTTTACCGATTTTTGTAAATTCTTTCAAACAAAATAATATTTTTTTGGATTACGTAGCTAATTTGCAAAACTGCTCTCTTATTTTGGGAGAGAGAAAGAGATATCAATACTTAATTTAATTGGAAATCGTATGGGGAGCGGCAGCAGTAATAGTTTTTACCCATGTAGTTCTCATTTTTCAATATCTTTAACTTGCTCTCGTTCCAAGCTGACGAGCACTTGATCGGTTTTTTGAATGTACAGAGTGTAAGGATAAATTTTAGCTTAGTCAGATGGCCGACTGCGACTTGATTACATCTGACAGTAAGGTTTAGTTACTGGCCTCACAACAAACCTCTATCATTCCGCACTAGGCCAGCTTGGACAAGTGTGACCCAAACAACCTCATAGCGTCCCTCTCATAACTAACTGACGTAACTAAAGAAAAAACAAAGTTATCACAGAGTGACGTAACGGTTTAATAAGTAAATAAAAAAATAAATACATATAATATATAAATGGCCCAAATACTGTATGCACACTGATGCTCTTCTCTCTGTATGTATACAATAAAAATGTATGTAAGACGCGCCTAGTATTTTCTACAGCTCCAATTATCAAGTTCTAAACAGAACAGTTAAATTTGACCGATGCTAGTTACGATACTTAGTCATGCGAGAGACGATAGCACAGAATACCCAATAGTACTAACGATAGTTGAGGTGAGGCCTGAGGCCTGCAGTGGGACGTACAATGGCTAACTTTACTATACATTTATTCTTCGAGACTTAGGGCATTCTTCGAGACTTAAGGCTGATCTTTCAACAGCCAGATAACTTTTATACGACGAATAAGTTTGATATGTTGACAGTTTTTGTATAGAAAATGTGTCAAAATAAAAGTTATCTGGCGTTTGATAAATTGCTTCTTAGTTAAGTTCAAGTCCCAAATAACATGTTATTTCGACATTATTATTTCGCGATTAGGGTAAATATCAGGTACGGATTCAATCCGGCTGCACGAAGTTTAACTAATGGGCTATTTACGTGTTGCCTGAGACGTTTATTTTAAAAAGTTTTAGTAACTATCTTATTAGGTACTGTAAATGCTTTTATAGAAGTTTAAAAAATTTTAAATATGTAATTTTTGTATTGTTTAAAATCAGCCGATTAAAAAAAGATATTTCATAATTTAAAAGTATTTAAGTGGATTTTTAAAGGTGGTTTTGATTATTAAAACACTCGAAATAGAACAACAAAATAATAGTAGACAAACAAACATTCTAGTCGTTATAGTACAAGCTTTGCATAGTTTGGGGCTAGGTTATTGGTGTGATTGTGAATTTTTTTTTCTACTCTGAACAGACTTCACAGAAACTCTTAGGGAAATGCATTAAATTTTTTTTTTTTTCAGGCTTCTTTCCTCTACGTATGGCCGCCAGTTTTGAACATTTCTGCCCCATCGGCCGTCAGTTCAACGTGGTACGTGTAATTATTATTGTCTTAGGGCCGATTTTTCAATCGCCAGATAACTTTTATCCGACGATTAAAAGTGACGCTTTGACACGTTTTCTATACGAAAACTGTCAACATGTCAAACTTATTCGTCAATTAAAAATTACCTGGCTGTTGAAAAATCGGCCCTTATTGTCATTATTTTAGTAAGTGATTAATTTAAATACAATGTATATTGTTATATGAATAAATAAATAAAATTGAATTGAATATTTCAACTTAAGGACTAAACGTCTTATTGGATCTAGATGTGTTTAGAATTCTTACGTTCTCCCAAGTGGCATAGGCTATGTGATGTCATAATAAAAACAATATGGCAAATAATACACTCAATAATGTGCGGAATAAATAAAATACAATCAAACATGGATTTTGAAAGGTGATTACAAAAATATGTGCGTGCACCTTATGTTTAGATGTACTATTAAATGACATATTGTTTAAAAAAGTGTGAAATATAAATAGTAATTCAAAAACACGACAGCCAATAATAAAAGTCAACTAAATTGATAGAATTAAATTGTAAAAACGGTAGAAAATTGCTAGAAGTCATTTTAACCATTCTATAATAATTATTTAAACTAGACTTTATTAACGGTAGTCTTGTTTCTAAATTATTTTCTTATTTTGCTCTCCCATGTGAAAGAACAATCTAATAACGAGTGAGTTGAGAATAGACTGCTCCTAATGCCCATCAAATAATTTAGTGCAACGGGAGAATGCCGCTTGCATCTTCACGGGGCATCCATTAAGGCTAATTGCAGGCAGGATTTTATTGTCCTTGCACTTAAGCGAAGTAAGTTAAAGCACGCAGAAATAAGGTAGGCCACTTTTAAGTAAGCAAGTAATATTTTATTTGACACCAAAAAATTATTTAAATTACAAAAAAACAAGTTATCAGAACTGTCCGTGTCAAAAAGATCTCCCGCTCAGCATTAGTCGTGGCATAGGACACGACCAGGCCTACGACACTCCGCGTTTCGGTCGAGATAAATACCTACGCGACGCGCACCTTCGAAGAGGCTAAAATCAGTCGAGTGTCACGCGCGCGCGCTGTTACACGTTCTTACTATTAAAATTAGTTTTTTGTACGCGTTACACTGCCGACTTTATTCAGAGTTTATATCACTGTGAATAAGAAAATTAAAAAAAAACGAAAATATTGCGCAGCATTTGGGTTATGTATTTTGCCACCGGGTCGCTCGGTAGCATTAGTAGCAGCGACGCGACCGCTCCGTTGTGATTGAAAATACTAACGTCTCGATTTCCAGCAGACCTACCACAACATTATAATTAAATATTTGAATAAGATTGCATTAAAATATTATACCATTTGCATTTATTAAAAAGTCAGTCTACTAAAAACAGGTAAACACACGGAAGTGTGTGTCTGCAACTTCCTCACTAGACACAGATAAACTCTAAGTATGCCACATTTCAAAGTTGAATAGAAGCCATCGAACGTTTCAGACACAATTCTAGATTTAATGAACGTATTAAGTAAATATACGTCCCACTGCCATGTGCCGTGTGGGGACGGCCGTAAGTGCCGTGTGGGGACGGCCGTAAAGAATATTCTTCTCCATCGCCAACAGGAGGCGTGTCGTAAGAGGCGACTAATTTCTGTAGCACAAGACGGGCAGCAGCGTCTGCGTGCGAAATCTTATTAAAAAAAAACTGCGCTCGCCAACCCGCCAGCCAAGCGTGGCGAGTATTGGCAATCCCCCCCGATGATAGGTCATTGAGGCAGGCCCGTGTTCAGCAGTGGACTTCCTATGGCTGAAATGCTCAACTAGGCCACCTCGGCTTGGGCCATACTCCACCAGTGCCAGTCGGCCCAGTGCGAATTGGTGAAGGGGTATAGTAAGGCCAGTGACTTAAACTTACTGTCAGATAACAAGCCGCCTTAAGGCTTACAACTGGTTTTTACGATTATTATCAAGCACTAGCTGACCCAGTGAACTTCGTTCCGCCAATTCGTTTGACAGGTACGAACAGTTTGTATAGGAAAATAAAATAGTTGTTTTACTACTTTCCTTGCAACTTTTTTATATTTTATGACCTTTTAAACCTTCCCTGAACTTCCACAAATATTTCAAGATCAAAATTAGCCAAATCGGTCCAGCCATTCTCGAGTTTTAGCTAGACAAACGAACAGCAATTCATTTTTATTTACATAGATTATTAGCCGGAACAACTTTTAACATGCCTTCCAGCATGGAGATGCTTGCCTTCTTTTCACCCTTCCAATCACAACCGCGACGAAGGTGGCTTGGCTTAACTTTGGTAAATTTGAATTCACTATCAGATAAAATAATATTGAAAAATAATAACAATATATAAATAAATAAAATGGTACGTTGTCGTCACATATTTATTTATTTAGTAATAATTAAAGAAAAGTGTAAAGAATACACTTCCCCACCGCCAACAGGAGGCGTATCGTAAGAGGCGACTAATTTCTGTAGCACAAGACGGGCAGCAGCGTCTGCGTGCGAAATCTTATAAAAAAAACTGCGCTCGCCAACCCGCCTGCCAAGCGTGGCCAGTATTGACAATCCCCCCCGATGATCCTTTCCGAGGGGAGGCCTTTGTTCAGCAGTGGACCTCCTATGGCTGAAATAATGATGATGATGATGATGAGTAATAATTTGTTTATTTCCATCATCGAGTACATACCCTATAGAGCAGCAATACGAACCATCTTTCTCCGAAACTAGTTAAAGATATTTCACTGACATTTAGTATGAAATGACAAGTGCTGTCAACTCTCACCGATAATAAAACAGTACAGACACAGATTACAAAATGGCGGAAATTTTTCTCGACCAAATTATGCGACATTTCTACTCGATAAGATAGGTATGTCCTTGATGATTTCCATTCACATTTTTCATCCAATATATTCATTACTATCGACCTCTCCTGGCTTTGCACGGGTGAAATGCTGATACTAATTAAACTACAGAATGTCTTTATGTATAACGTTCACAGCTTTTTTGAAGAAAACATATTTGTATTGTTATTAGACAGTACAAATATGTTTTCTTTCTCCAGCCGCAACCGCTATGTCCCTGCATTTAAAATCTGTGATATCTTCGAAAATATTTATTTAAATTACATGTGGTAAATGTTCATATAATCTATATTAGATGCACAATGTATAAAATGTACTTAATAAAAAATGAGTTTATTTACGACATCACATTAGAAACCTCAATATTAACAGTGTTTCTCTACTGTATTATGCATGTATTATACATATAAACCTTTATCTTGAATCTCTTTATCTATTTAAAAAAACGCATCAAAATCCGTTGTGCAGTTTTAAAGATCTAAGCATACCTAAGGCCAGCGGGAAGCGACTTTGTTTTATACAAAAAAGTCAAAAACCATTTACTTATTCAATTTAGGACAGAAAATTGCCACTTATGAACGTCAATAATAACATTATTAGCCCATATGGGGCCAGAACATGTCTTCTTTTTTATTTTTATACTATGTAGTGACTAATACTAGAACATATAATATACCTACCTAGGTATCTAGTGAACTGATTCTACACAAGATGTCTCCACATATCGACATACAAGAAACGGAATCCAATTAAACGCGTCTCGCTACGAACTAAGGACTACGGCGCTACGGCTCATTGTAGCAGTGCAGTGTAAGTGCTACGAGATTGTACGTGGATATTATTCTGAGGCTTGAGTACGCAGTCGCAATCCAATTTTAATTTGGTCCCGGTAACATTACTATTAAAATACGGTATTTTCGTTAACTTATAGTTTAACGTTAAATTGACAAAAAGTTCGTAATCAGAAATCAAAAATATTTTTTTTAACATGGTTTTGCAAGATGTGTTACAAATAACATGTTTGACTTAATTAGTCATGCAAATATAAAAAGTTGATATTTAATGTACATAATTATAAGAAAATTACAACAATATTAAAGTACTTTAATGTCAAAAGAATTATCATTATAGAGGATTAAAATATTATATTATGATTACGATATGTCAAGAAATAGCTATGACAATAATTAATTATTTGTTATCAAAATATTCTTGTATTGAGTAATAGCATTTATTCAGAAGCCAGGCATGCAACTGTTTTTTAAACGTAACTATAGGCAAATGTTTGAAAAATTCAGGCAACTTATTATATGTTTTAATAGCCATGCAGTAGGGGCTTCGCTTAAATAATTGCAGTTTTATGCTAGGAAACGTTATTCTATTTTGATGTCTCGTTGGCTAATTTGTATATTGACCTTTTGTTACAAAATATTGTGGGTGTTGTCGCACAAGAAATATACTTAGACACTTTCAATTATAATGCAAACACATTCCAAAACGAAGAACCAAAATTTTATATAAAAAAAACGACTTCAAAAAACTAAAAAGCTAAAAATAATCTTAACACGTAATGTGCCTAATCAGTTACTCAGTCGGTGCAAACGAAAACATTGAATCTCTCATCGGCTGGCACCGACTCCAAAAGTAAGTGATTAGGTACCTTACGTGTTAAAATTATTTTTAGCTTTTTAGTTTTTTGAAATAGGTTTTTTTAAAACAAAATTTACTTATTTCATCTATTTTTAGTGATAAATCCTAATTAAAACAGATCTTAAGAGTGCAAACAAAATTTAACTTCTGAACACCGATTTCACTCTTAGGAGTGACATTTTTACCGCAAATGTTAAATTTTAGTATCTTTAAAGTATAAGCTATTCATTAAAAAAAACATCAAAATCGATTTACATTTGTCAAAGATATTGGGTAACATAGATACAAAAATCAGTTGACGTGGTATGGAGTTCATGCAATGTTTAAGTTTACAAGACTACCGTTTTTAATCGAACGAATCGAACATGGATTGAGACTACTGATAAATTACGGGAATCAGGCTTCAGACGTCAATAAATTAACACTTAGCAAAGGATGTATGGACACATAGAGGGTAAAATAAAATACTAAAAACACACAAATCCCTGTCGACTGCATGCTACGGCTCTATGACAGCTACGATGCTACGTTTTGCTGTAACTACGTGCTACGAAGGCTTAGGTACGTGAGAAAACAAACAAAAATGTTGTATGTTTTAGCTTAGCCATTCAGCGTGGCAACGTGGCCAGCCTCTTGGGCACCATTTCCCAAAACAGTGAGCTCAAGACGATATTTTATTTGTACGTATTTTTATCCTGTAAAATATCGGATCGTGTGTAAATATGTTAGTTTTTATTTTTATTTTCTACTAGCTGTTGCCCGCGACTTCGTGCGCGTGTTCCTTAGTTTATTTATAAAGGATTTTCTGCGCAACTTTCTTAATTTTGATTTTAAAAGATCCTTCTCCTGACAGTAATTAATACATCAAAAAAAGAATCAGCGAAATTGTTTCATCCGTTCACGCGTAATACGATGACCAAGGGAAATAGATATTAATTTTTATTTTTTATAGATATATTTTATGTGCTTTAAGTTAGTTTTCGTTTTGAAATTGTAAATAAAAAAAATGTTATAGTATCAAAGAGAAAATTGTGCGAAATTTCATCCCGAGTGTTTAGATATCTAAGTTAATTTTATTGGTAAATTATTGTACATTTTTTGAAAGTTAAATTGATCAAACCTGAATCACCGATGTGATTCGGATGTGGATTGGGCTGGCTATGTTCGAAGGATGCAAACTGGAAAGTGGTCGCTGACCATCACTCAATGGATAAGGGCAGGTGGCGTTATTGACGACCTCCGTAGCCAAGAGGCGAGTACACCGGACTGAGCGTCGCCATCTTTGAGGTCCCGGGTTCGATTTTCAGTAAGGTCAATATAGAAAACTAACTTTTCTATGTTGGATTGTTGTGATACCGTCGTTGTTTCTGATTTCTATTTTATAAGTGCTTTGCTTCTTACCTCAAGATCAGAGTAATGTAAGTAACAATATTTAATTATTAAGGTAAAAAAAATGGCAAGGCGATTTCAGCCAAAAAAATGTACTTACTTCCAGAATTGGCAGTTTGACTGTAGATAGAGAAATGGCTTTGGTAAAGGCCTTTTCCCTATAGTAGAAAAATACAGGCAAAATAAAAATAAATAAAAAAGGTTAGATTTTAAGTTTAGTATTATTTTACTATAAATAACATATTCGTACGTAGCACATAGCACGTAGAACTGACGGCCGATGGGGCAGAAAGGTTTTAGAATGGAGGCCGCGTACCGGCAAGCGCAGCGTAGGACGTCCACTCACAAGGTGGTCAGACGACCTAGTAATGGTCGCAGGAAGACGCTGGATGCAGGCCGCTTCCAACCGGCCAATCTGGAAGTCAATAGGGAAGGCCTATGTTCAGATAAAAAGACGTACAAAATTTGTTCCATTATAATTTCTTGAAAACAATTACTCAAGAAATCACTACTCACAACTTTTTAACATCAACAATGCAAATATATTTCAACAGAAATAAAATTAACCGCATCTGCGGCGATTTGAATCAACTTATTTTTTGCTAGACCGTAACACAAATATGTCAGCACGTTCTCAAAGAAAATATCTGTGTTAAAACACCGTGAATTCACGATGAGCGGACGGAGTTCGCACTCATAATTTGTTTTGTTCCTTTAAAATTCATGAGCGAAACGACGCACTCTCGCGGATTTTTTTCTTAAATATTGTCAAAATTACTGGGACAATTTCTTTGTGATATTTATGGAGAAAGTGTGTGACGTTGTAAGATAAAATAAGAATACGTTTTTGTATTAAAATGTGATTAGGATATTTTGAGAATGTCTGTACTCTATATTCGGATTCGGGTAATTACTTAAGAAGCATTTTACTGAGATATTTATGTTGAGCATGGTTTAATAATAATAATTATTATTTATTCTTATGACAGATTACAATGATGATCCAAATTATTGTTAGTACACACTTAAAACTATATTAGTAGCCATTGGTTATTTAAATTGTATTATTTAATTGCCCAAATTACAAATTTGATTAAGATTGACTGGATTGTACAGTCATACTGAACTGCTATTGCTTTCAGATCGCTATTACTGCTGCCACGCACTCTGTGTTATAGTGATGAGATGCGTTTGCGTCTAATCGCGTAAAAATCATCAAAAGCCAAAAAAAAGCAAAGAGTTTAAGCCGCGTTCACACAATTTAGCCATTTTGCGGACATAGAAGTAACCAGAAAATAGAAATGAGATTTGATAAACGGATTTAAAGATATTAGAAAACAGCATATTGTGTGTGTTTTTTAAGATCTGAAAAGGACGACAAGCCAATCGGAAGTTTTTGATGGAAGCCGCGCTGGTTCACAAGACGTAATCAGTCATAGAAAGTCCACTGCCAAACATAGGCCTTCCTTGAATTCCAGATAGGCCGGTTGGAAGCGGCCTGTCACAGTCGGCGGCTTTTTTTTGTAAATACTAACTGGACCGGTATTTAAAGTAAATTGACAAAGTTGCTTTTGGACATATGTTTTTTTAATTTATAGTTTTTTTTTTGGCGACATTGATTAATTCAAGGACTAAGTAACTCAATTAATTTAAATTGTATTTAATATTTTGTTTTATTTGTTACTTGACTAAGTTTAATGTTAATTTAATTTTATTTTATTTTTGCATTTCCCATTTCGGTTGAACACATAGTGTGTAGTCGACCAAAGAAGTGCTATATTACTTTTGGTGACGTATCCAAGTAAAATAATAAGCTTATTGTAAGACTTACACTTCCAAATCCAAATAATCACAAATGACACAACTGACTTAAGCAAGCGTAAATATACCTTACAGTTTTTTTTTATGAGCGTGATATTCAACCTTAGCTTGCATATGCTTCTCGTATTTTTCACGTCTTAAAAAGAGCCAAAAAATGTTGGTTTCCAAGCTCTTTAAATCCGTTTATGGAATTAACTCACTACTTTCACTCGCACGGTTCAAACATTAACCTCGTACGTCGTCATCAAAGTGCCAATTACTCCGGAGGCTGGAAGCAAAGGGTGCAATAAAAGCAGCTAAAACGCAGATGCACTCGAGGCATCGCGGGATGAGAATAATTAAGATGCAGAAGGCCCACTGGGAAGTATGTTTGCTGCCTACACTTACCTACCATAATACTGGCAACCCGAGTTGCGAATACAAAGAGTTCCGGATCATTTGATAGGAGCCTTTATAATAATAATCTTATATATAAAATTCTCGTGTCACAATGTTCGTTCCCGTACTACTCCGAAACGGTTTGACCGATTTTCATGAAATTTTGTGAGCATATTGAGTAGGTCTGAGAATCGGCCAACATCTATTTTTCATACCCCTAAAGACCACGCAGACGAAGTCGCGGACAACAGCTAGTATAATAATAATATCGGATCACATATATTGCTCTGATCCTATATGGTAAGTAGCCAAAGCACTTGTGTTACAGAAATCAAAAACAACGACTGTGCCACAACACCTAGACCAGATATAGTATAGAAAAGCTACCGGGAATCGAACCCGGGACCTTAAAAATAGCGACAGCAAATCTAAATTTAGAGTTAAACTATGATTTTTACAGGTTGGCGGGAGTATACTCATAGAATAAACAGTTTTTTTTTTGTCTATAACACAATAATAATATTAAATCCGTACTTTTAAAACTATGTCAGAAAATAAAATTATTTTACTTTGTTAAGTTGTAATTATTACCTTAAAAATATAGTTAGTAACCATTTTAAAGACACGCGTAAATAGCTTTATTTATCTGAGGCTTCAAAATGGTTAGTAGCTAAGCAAAAGTTTTGAGACTTATTTAACAAACGTATCACGTAATAAAATATTTTCATGACTCACTAGGTTTCGCCCGCGCCTTTGCCTGTATGGAGTACGGTCTGTCACTGTCTTTAATTAAATAATGCATAATTTTGAACAAATTTGATTACCATAAAAAGGGTTATAATGAGCAGGGGCGTGCATCCCATATAGGCTATTATGCAGAGCCTACCTTCATAAAAAACCGACAGAGCAGCTGACCATAATTATTAATTACGTATTCAACAATAAACAATAAATATTCTGTAACCATTTTGTAGTCTACCAGTACTTATTTCTTACTAAAGTGCGCAACTTACATCGTTACTGTAATTTAACCAATGTTAGGCTGCCGCGAGATCGCCTACTGTTTCACGCAAACTTACTCAATTTTCACTCACAGCCTACCCCCATCTGAAACCAATGCACGCCCCTGATAATGAGTCAAATTTAAAAGATAGACATATTTTTTTAACTTTATTATATTCCTCAAAGGGAATATTTTTCCGTTTTTGCAACATTTTTCTTTGATGCTTCTTTTATTGGTTGTAGCATGATGTTGTACAGCCTAGTGACCTTCCTCGATAAATGGACTATCCAACACAAAAATATTATTCAAATCAAATCGGTAGTTCTCGAGATTAGCACATTCAACCAAACAAACAAACTTTTCAGCTTTATAATATTAGTATAGTTGGTATAGAATATAATAGAAAACATTTATTTGATACACACGAATAAACAATATATAACAATAAAACAATGATGGTGTGTCAAAAAGGTTCCCGCTCAGCATATAAAGTATAGATTGGTATATATGTATGTTTGTATGTATGAAATTTACACTAATCTGTGTAATAGTCTGAACATTAAACCTGAAACTAAGTTTCCACTAATGCATAGAAAAGGCAAAAACAACAACTCGCCGATCGTGATTGAATTTGAGGATATGAATAGAAGGGAAGAACTGTTAAAAGCTGTTAAACAATTTAATAAGAGAGAAAACAATTGTAAACTGAATTCTGAGCATCTCGGAGTCAAAGCAGACAGTACAAGAATGTATGTTTCAGAGGCAATCTCCACCATGACAAAAAGAATATACGCTGATGCTCGTGAACTTGTTAAGAATGGGCTGTACAAATATTGCTGAATCTCCCGTGGAAATGTCCTGGTTCGTAAGGATGAAGGTCAACCTGCGCTGGTAATTAAAACCCATGATCAAGTCGAAACGCTTCGTTCATCGTGACTATTTCATAATTTGCTAGTGTATCTCACCTATCCTTCTATCTTAGATAGAGGTATTTTCTATTATTTAACCTTACCTTTTTCAGTGGATGTCCAAACTGAGCTTATGCTATACAATACGCCTGTGCTTAGGCTTATAATATCATGTTTATTATATAAACTTTTTGTATTTCTATATAAACTTTATTTATATGTATCATACTATCTTGTCTTCAATATTTTTAGTATCATACCAGACAGGTCAACCAACATAGCCCTTTTTTTCTGCCGTCTTATTGGAATTGCCAGCATCGCACACCAACCAAGTAACTATTTCTTTTTCAAATTGACATTAAGCTTTGAAAATGGCTAATGACCTTGAGTCAGTTGCCACTGACGTTGACCATGTAGTCAATGTTGGTGAAGCATATTTGGTTGATGAGGCGAGCGACTTTGGTAATGTTGGTTCTGATTTGGATGTTTCCATTAGGGTTGTTGTTCAAAATGTAAGAAGTGTCAATAAGAACCTCGATGATTTTAATATATTTTTGAAACGATGTAATCTTGACTTTGACCTTATTGTATTGTCGGAGTGTTGGCTACAGAACTGTAATAATATACCTGCTTTAGATCATTATACTACCTATCATACTTCTAGACATATTAACCAGAACAGTGGAGTTATCACTTACATACGCAACAATATTTCTGATGTTACTGTTTATGAACCTGACTTAACAAATGCTGATAGCCTTGTCGTTAAATTTGGTAACCATCATGCTTTTATCTGTGTTTATAGATCCCCCTCGTTTTTATCATCTACTGATTTCTTCCAATCTTTAGATGAATTGTTGACAAACCTTAAAAACATACCGAATATCTATATGGTTGGCGACTTCAATATTGATATAAGAGACACTAGCGATGATCCTAGATCTGATGATTATTTAGACCTACTGGCATCTCATGGACTCCTACCTAGTCACACATTTCCTACCCGTGAAACAAAGTGCCTGGACCATTCTTTTGTAAAATCAAAATCTAAAGTTCAAACTTTTGTTTGCAATGCTTCAGTCACTGACCATGGGTGTGTATATCTTGCCATACCTTCTTCACAACTCAATAACCCTAAGAGAGTGGACAGAACAAGTAAAAAGACTGATTACGATAAAGCCTGTAGGTTGTTACTAGAGGCAAACTGGGATGATTTTTATAACACACAAGATCCAAACAAAGCTACTAAACTATTTATCGATACAGTAACTACAGTTGTTAATAGTTCTACTCAGACATACCGCATTTCAAATAGAAAATTATCGCACCAGCCCTGGGTTACCCCAGGGCTTCTTAGGTGTATGAGATTTCGTGACATACTCCATAAACGACATAAAAAATCGCCAGATGATATAAATCTGACAATCACGTATAAACGTTATAGAAACCACTGTAACAATATTCTCCATAAATTAAAAAATGAATACAACAAATCAGAACTACAGAAGAGTAACAAAGACATTCAAAAGACTTGGAATACTATAAAACGAGTCTGTAACCTGACAAATTCAGAAAAATCACAAATGCCTATTGAACTTTTAAGACTTAAAGAAACTCCTCAAGAATCTATTGATTATATAAATGACTATTTTGTTAATGTTGGAAGTAATCTAGCTTCAGATATTCTCCAAAAATTAAATGTATCTGAAGAAAATCTGGCCCAAAAATATAAACATAAAAATTCGCACCTTACTTCATTGATGCTTCTAGAAACTGATAGAATAGAAATAAATAAAATAGTGGCCTCTTTAAAAAATACATCTTCCTGTGGGTGGGACGGTATATCAACCATATTCATTAAAAAATGCATCAATTCCCTTATCTGCCCTATTGTATATCTGTGTAACCTTTGTCTGTCAAAGGGTGTTTTCCCTAAACTACTAAAGAAATCTATTGTGATCCCTGTCTACAAGTCGGGGGACAGAGACTGTGTATCTAATTATCGCCCAATATCTCTCCTCTCCTCCTTGTCAAAGGTCCTGGAAAAACTTATCAATCGCCGTCTTATAAACTATCTAGAAAATAACAATCTCTTATCAAAGAATCAATTTGGTTTTAGAGAAAAAATATCAACTGGTAATGCAATTGAGAACCTAGTTACCCATATTACTAATAATCTAGACAATAATCAAAAATGTGCTGGTGTTTTTCTGGACTTGGCCAAGGCCTTTGACACTGTCTCTGTTCCTCTATTAATACATAAGCTGGAGTCTATGGGTGTTCGAGGTATACCGTTGGATCTTTTCCAGGACTATCTTTGTAACAGATCTCAGGTTGTCAAACTTGGTAACCGACACAGCTGCGAGAGATCCACCTCTTTTGGCGTGCCTCAAGGCTCCGTGCTCGGCCCAATGCTTTTTCTTATTTATATTAACAGCCTTTGTAATATGGAATTACCTAATACAAAAATCATAACTTTTGCTGATGATACTGTCATAAAATTTACCGGAACAACCTGGAAAGACGTACGGCACTCAGCTGAAATTGGAATGCGAGAGGTAATGGTCTGGCTTAATACCAACCTACTCACACTCAACTTGACCAAAACAAAATATTTAACATTTTCCATATATAACAACGGTCAGCCTAACTCAGACTTTATGTTAAAAGCCCACACCTGCTCAAACAGTGGCGGTGAAATTTGTAACTGTTACACTTTTACAAGCTCAAATAGTATTAAATACCTTGGTGTGATTATTGATAAGAACCTAAACTGGAGAGATCATATTGATGTTCTTAAAGGTCGTATCCGTAAAATCATTCCAATATTTAAGAAAATTCGACATTTAAAAGATTACAAAACAAATAAACTCGTTTATACTACATTAGGCCAATCTATGATTACATATGGCATATCTGCCTGGGGAGGTGCAAGAAAGACCATTCTAATTAAATTAGAGCGAGCTCAGCGCCGTATTTTAAAAGTACTTAATTTCAAACCTTTCAGATATCCCACAAGAAGTCTTTACCATGAGTTATCAGTCCTTACAGTTCGGCAGCTCTTTATTAAATATATAGTAACTAGGCAACACTCTCAACCGACACGAAATGATATTTCTGGAAGAAGATCATACAAGGTGTATAATGTTCCTTCGTATAGGACAGTCTTTTCTCGAAGCTTTCTGCATTTCTTGGGTCCTTTTCTTTACAATCGGATAAATAAAGAGATTACATTGATTAATAAAACTAAATACCTGTGTGGAAAGGCACTGGAGGAGTTTCTGCTAAAATTGGATTTGGATTGGTACTGAAAATATTCTTATGTTATTTAAGTAAACGTATTAAATATATATATATATTTATAAATATATTCATAAATAATAATTCACCTATATTGGTATAAATAATAGTATCTACTTAATTTACTTACCTACTTATTATTTTATTCATGGGATATTATATGGAATATATTTTAAATATCTACACAAATATAAAATTATGCTCAAAGTATACTAACTGCAATGAATTCATTCGTAGTAAAATATAAGCCTTACGTACATCAATACCCATCACATCATGTTCAAATGTTGTAACATAGGCTCAGTTTCTATTAAAAATAAAACATCTATTTTTTGTTTCTTTTTCTTTTTTATTATAGCATTAAGTGTAATTCATAAGTTAAAAAATATGTGAACAGTGATTTATCTGTCCTCCATGCGTATACTACAAAAATTGTTTACTTGATGCTCAACGAAACGACCGGTTCTATTGTCTAGTTAAACGGAGCCGGTGTCGATCTAAAATGACCTGTATTTATATAGCGCGAGATTCGTTACCTTGCCGTAACTCAGTTATTTTAACTAACACGGGAGGTAAAGTTTATTTTCCGAGCTGTATACCTACAATTTTATTGGTTCTTTTACGCATATCATGTATGTAGTGCCTATATTATTTATTCTGTGGTAGTGGTAAATGGTAATTCTCTTTCATTATTAAGTATGTAACACTTATAAAGGAAATATTACACATTGTTATGGATTTTTAGGAATATCTGTAAAATACTTGTGCTACTACCTACTTCATGAAGAAATGTATGTGTACAACTGTTTTGTAAGTTTGTTTGAATAAATTTATTCTTATTCTTATTCATACAGGTTCGCTTTTTATAAACGGGTTAAACTTTAATAGAACGTCTAATTATATTAGAGAAACCGGGCCCTATTATTTTCGTTCTTAAAAACGGGCTAGTTTTCATTTTTATTATTCTTAACAAAAAAAAAATTAAGAGCATCCTGTCTAGTCTGAAATGTCTCTACGTTATCACCTCTGTCTCTCTCATTTCAATTATGTCGTGCCCCACTCTTCCCTCGGGGTGCACGCACGGGGCACGGGTGTTTGTTTTTGGCTTTTTTCTCGAAAACTAGCGTATAAAAAAAATCTTTTTTTAACAAAAATGATTCATGTTTTTGTAATTGCTCTTTAAAAGACATCCTATTTGTGTGTTCTCTGAGTGAACTCACAAGAGTTGCTCTCTTTACTTGTAGCTATAGATTATAAGTGTACCTTAAATAGTTGTTTTTAAATATTATCTTTTATGTATTGTCTTCACTATCGCATTGGGGTAACCTGTTATGATAGTTGTAAGTTTGGTTGCTTTAAATAAATAATAAAATAATAAATGTCCGCTTTTTCTATAGGGGTTGGTTTTTATTCTGAGTAAATTTTAACCAGGATGAAATTATACACGTTTAAAAGCTACAAAAATATGGTACATGAAACTACAGAAATATTAATTTTAAACACCTCCGTTTCAGAGAAAAAAAAAATGTATTCAAACGTAAGTAGAAATATTTAATAAGTGTATGGCCACAAAATGTTTGTCTGTGATGTCAACTGTCTGACGTTATTGACATTGCTGACATCTGGCAGCCTGCCAAATCCTTTGTTTATATGTCAATTTTGAGAGTCACATGTGACATATGAGACAGTGACATCTGACAGTAGTGGTAGCAATGTTTGTCCATGATCGGAAAGGCAATGGCACAGAGCCATACAGTCAGATTTAAAGTATTTTTATTTTTCTATTTATAAAAAGGCAAGAAAGCCATTTCTTCTACAATAGTGCAATGATAACTGACAACTAACTCTTGAAATGTGTTTTCGATTAATAGTTTGCCTGGAATTGCAGTTTTTGGCATGTATTAAGGATAAAAAAGTTGAATTTTAAAATATTTTTTTTCTTGAAATCATAGGTGTTTAAAATTGTTTGATTTAGTAACAAATGTTACTTTTGGTTTGCTCTATCTAGATTATGTATAATATATCGTGGTTAAAAATATTGACGAATAAAAAACCATTTTGGGACAACTCCTTTCACCCGTTTATAAAAGGCGACATAATGGGTGTCCCATAAAGAACGTAAAAAGTTGATAGAGCATAAAAAGTTAGTCCTAAAGAAAGTTGCACTGTTTTTGGACGAATATAGATTTCCAAAAAAATATACTAAGGAAAACAACTCAAAATCGCAAATTGTGCAAAAATGGTGCTACTTTTAAGAAGTCTTATTTCGGACAGGAATAAGAGCCTTTTTTGCTCTATCAATGGTTTCCGTTTGGCACACTCTTTACGGGACACCCTGCATAGGTATAAAAGTGTAGATTGGACTCCTGTCAACAATCATATGAGTAGTATTGAAACTATTATTTGAGAATTTCAAGAATTACCTAAGTAATCTGATCCTAATGTGACTCTCTGTACCTACATAATCTATGTCGCGGTCGCGTAATTGTGTTCCCATGCGACGAACATTAACTTTTACAATATATGCAGCATGCATTTGTATATTTCGTGTCGGTTAGCCACACATTTGCGTAAATCAGAAACTTAGGGCTTTGACTTTGAATCTAGGTCAATCTGATATTAGTGGTTTGAATGTGACTAAGTACTTGTGATATATTTTTTATGTATACAACATCACATTATAAAATATAAAAATCACTTGAGATCAGAAGAAAAACAAAGCTTACCGACATAGGCTTAGAAATATGAGAGGGCCAAATTTATCGAAGAATGGACTGTAGATGGGGCAGAATAATGTTAAAGTGGAGGCCTAGAACTGGACGTAGGAGCGTGAGAAGGTCACGAGTTAAGTGAAACGGCGACCTGGTAAAGGTGGCGGGGAGGAATGCAGAAGGCTCAAAGCGTTTAAAATGGCGTACTATGGAAGATATCTACACACAGGATTGGGTAGAGAAAGGTTGAAGAAGAAATAATTTGTTTTTACTATTAGCTAGCCTCTTAAGTAAATAAATAAATATTGGAGAACATCACATACATTGCTATGATCCTATGATAAGTAGCCCCTTGTTTTTCACTGTTTTTCCGGTCACAGAAATCAGAAACAACGACATACACATACACTAAGCAAAGCTTGTAATATGGCGACTAGATAACGGATAAACATACTTAAATCCTACTTCCTACTAATATTTTAAATGCGAAAGTTTGTGAAGATGTGTGGATCTTTGTTACTATTTTACGTAAAAACTACGGAATGGATTTTGATAAAATTCGGCACACAGATAGACCATGGCCTGGATTAACACATAGAATATTTTTTATCCGGGTAAGGTCAACCAACGCAGACAAAGTGGCGGGCAAAAACTAGTACTAAATAGATTTGACCTTAATCCTTATAATTGACTTTCTTATCAAGCCTAAATCTTCTAACAAAACATTTATAAACATCTATGACTAAGGTACAAAATTAAATATGATCATGAACATCACACAATTTAAAAAATCTGTGTCCAAAGTTGCAAGTAGTTCCTTTGCCGCGACTAAAAGTCTAGTGCGTAATAAAAGATCAGCATATTTGTTATACACGTGTGAACACGTTTGCACATACATAAGCCAGTGGAGCAGCGACCCACTTAAACTTTATCCACCGTTTGGGAATACAAGGAAATAGGATTTTCTCCTTACGAGGCCTCCGCGCTCGCATCACTGTATTTTTCATACAAATTCCACGTGTAATGTGGCTTTTCTGGACTTAGCTGTGTTTGTTTCGAGACGTTGGGTTCTAAGAACTAAGACTGCTAACAGCAATATCCAACCTAGCTCTATTTAACCTTTGTATTTTTCTGATTAAAAACTAAAATGTTAATAGATGTAAGAAATAAAAATATACAGATCAAAATAGCCAAAAGCAGTAATCGTTTTCATAAGTACCTATATCTAGTACTTACCAGATTCATGTGCACACACACAAACGCAGGTACGCATAAACACACACACGTACACACAACACTCACACACACACACACACACACACACACACACGCTCGCACACACACACACACACACACACACACACACACACACACACACACACACACACACGCACACACACACACACACACACACACACACACACACACACGCACACACACACACACACACACACACACACACACACACACACACACACACACACACACACACACACACACACACACACACACACACGACTTTTATAAATGTGTTGTATTTTATTTTATCATTATTTATTGTACAAGTTATCACCCCTAATATGTTAAGGGAGAGTGGCCTCTCCTGGCACAAGTGTTTCCAACGCTTAAAAGGAGTGGTTCTGCCTCTATATTGTTATGTTTTTCAATTTTACAATGAATAAATATTTTCATTTTCATTTTTCATTTTCATATCTTTATTCAGGGTAGGTACTAAGTTTACGAATGTCACTTTTCTTATCGAATAGACGCAGGTTTTTTCGAATGTACACAATATTTTCGTAAATAAATTGAGGAGCCACTGTTAGAATATATATAGGTATATATAAAAGAAAGTCGGGTTAGTTACACCATTTATAAGTCAAGAACGGCTGGGCCGATTTTTATGATTTATGATTTTTTGGATTTATCTCCGTCCCGAATAGCAGAATAACTATTAAAACATCGAAAATTTTACAAAAAAAGAAAACGAGGCTGTATGAAGTTCGCCGGGACTGCTAGTATGATATATTCTTTTAAATTACCCATACAGCCTTCTTCTAAATTACTAGGATAGAAATAATATTTGCTGTTGAGCCCCATAACAATATTCTTTATGACATATTGTGAAAATAGCTAAAAACACAAATTTTGCTGTTTTAACATCAGTAAATTGTCTTTTCTCACGGCGTAAGCAGCTGAACAAAGTATTCCTGACAGATTCATATAATGAGTATCTAATGATGGCTATTGCCGAAGAGGTTGAAAAGAAAAAGATGGTATGACGATTTAAGTTTAGTTATAAACGAAATATTTATTTGTTTGTTTGTCGCAAAGGAAGTCCAGTATCTAGAAAAAGTTTTTTAAATTTATTTTAAATTTAACTTTGGACCACACACAAGTTCACAATTAATAACTTATCTTAAGTAATTATTTCACAGTTTTTATTATTGTGAAATCAGCAACCCTAGTCACTAAATTAAATAATAATGTTGTTAAAAGACGATGAAGCTTTTTACAAAGTCTCGGTATACATATAAACTATACACGTTAACAGTATTTTGTGCTATTTTAAATGAGTTACTTTAATTTTCAGCCAGCGTACAGAATAACTACTTACTTTTTGCTTAAGTATTTCAGTGACAATCTTCTGATAATTACGTTCCAGTGACATGAATATCAATTTCATTAAAGTTATTACTGTATGAGTGCATCAATACATGATAAAGAAGATGCTCGTTTAGCATTAGTTCGGCATAAATTACTAGAAAAAAAATTATTAGAATGGGCCACGCACTGATGTATTGTGTAGGTAGATTTTGGGTAAATCAATATTCAAAATGACATAGTAATATTTTCATGCATGCTAAGTAGATTTCCGTTGTTCCGTATTTTCTCATTCCCGTCTGCTGTAAAAGGGCTAACGAACCGAAATAATTGAATGATTAATATCCTCGTTAATCCTATCCCATTAGGGCAGGGTATTAATTACCCATTTATACTGACAGATTTGCGAAATGTTTGCGAAGAGACGCAGAAATAAACCGTTGAAATTAATAACATATTTATTATTTGTTAAATGAAAGACAGAATATGCGAAAATTCCGATGCCGTCAGTCGCATTAAAATTGATTTATTTCGGTCTGATCCTTCTAGTGGTGATCCACCAGGGGGATCACTATTATTTTAAATTATTTTTTATTCCGGACTGATCCACCTTCTGGTTAAGAGCATAATTTTCGTACAGTCGGCAACGGCGATGGCATAGGTACGTTATAGTTATTTAAATAAAGTAACATTTAATAGAGTTATTATTGTATGTGAACAATTGAAATATGCATTCATACTAATTGTACATGGTATGATTCCTTTATTTATCAATAATTTATAGCCTAAGTCGTAACGCATAAATACTGACCCGTCATTGGTCCGAAACGTATGAAAGGTTTTTTTACCTGCGAAATAGTGCAATTGTTCAATAACCAATCACCGACGGGTTAAAACTTAATCGTTAATATTTGTTTGTTAAAATTTCAATGTCAAATGTTTTCTGTGATGTTTTCTTGTATATCTGTGATAATTATGATAAATAAATGAATGTTGATTTTTAACATAAGTAGTTTTTTTTTCCTGACTCTGCAAAAAATTTGGTGGTTTAGTTTGGACGAACAAAATATAATCACAACACACACAACACATCACAACAAGGGGATCAGACCAAAATAAATCTTAAAATTTTGATATACCTATAATTGTTTTTGTTCTAGGTAATAACAAAATGTTTGTTAACATTTTGTGTACTAGTTATGTAAAATATTGCGAAATTATAATACCAACTCCTAAAGATTATACTTCCAAATTTTAATAAGGCAAGTTATAATAATGTTACCCATTCCCTGTCCAAGCAATGTGTTCCGACTTTACAATTTGGGCAACATATTATCTTTTGGTAATACGAATACCGATTATGAGAATGGCGAATAATAGAAATTACTAAAACGAACCACTTTAAAACTACCAATAGTTATCTAATTTTTATTTTATCATTGTATTTTGCAATAAGGTGTGCAGCATGCAATTAAAAATATAGCAAGAATGCCTAATAACTAATACGTGTAATGATTTATAACTGTAATCAAAATTACCCAACAAAGTAAGACGCTTAATAATTTAAATATTCTAACAGATTGTAGTAACATTTTCTTCTAACAAATAAACACGAAAATCATGCATTCTCGCCTTATTTCCCGACATGACAACCACATTTCACATCCACATTACAAGCTCGTACCACATTAGAGGTGGATAGAAGTAGGGTCATTTCCCGCTAAAGACCGTGCGAAGTGGAGGAGTAAATCAAAGAGAGCGGACCCTGGGCTCCAAAGCAATGGCTTTGGACGCAACCGGGATTGACCGTATAGATGAAGAAGAAGAAGGAAGTGGGACCATTTCCCATGTTAGTGCGTAGGTAAGTGTACAGTTTTAAAATTTGAAAGTATGGAATAGTCATAGAACACATTCATAGAGAAGCAATCTCCGAAACTTAGAACACATTCATAGAGCAGCAATCTCCGAAACTTGTTAGTGATAATTAGTTTTACAGTTTCGCGTTGCATGATTAATAATATACACTATAACGGTTATTTGCCCTACGTTTCGACCGGGTTGAAATGAATGACTGTATTCTGCTTTGTGTCTTTTACTAATAAAATTAAAAAAAAAAACACAATAACGCTGAAGCCTGTTAATGGTTTGCGCAGAATACCAGTGGCTGTATCGTGCTCGTTACGTCACTGCCATATATTAAGTGTAGACTATTTTGGTACCACTAATTTTAGTTTTTATTTTAAGTATTTATGTAATTTTGGTGCCAATAAATATTTTTTCTTTCTTTCTTACAAATTGCTTTCAGACCTCTGTATCCAGAAAATTAGACAAGTTTGAACCATGCAAAGCCATTTAGTGTTAACTGGGGTTTATACTTACGATGTTCAAGTCCCTCACCACCGAGCAAGTATTATAAATATAAACCTACAATTATGTATTAATACATAAGCCTCGTGTATACTCGCTTGATTTTTTCCGAGACCAAAATATTAGAGCAAATACATATCTACATTCAACAGTCGCTGAACATACGACTTGTGTATCGTTACATAGTATGCGCCAATTCATTCGGCTGTAATTCGGCAAATGTGCATAAAGCCTTTGTTTTGCAGGTAGCGGCATCAAGTCATTTACCAATATCATCGGAAAACCGTCTAAAACTCAGCCTTCGAGTTGCGAGGTCACTGTATCTTCTTCTGTTTTGTTGCATGCTCGCGCCAAGAAAAATGTCGGCGACGGGTCTCTAAGGACCCAAACGACACCAACACGTGTTCAGTATGTGCGGCCTTGGGGTCAAAACTGCCCATTTGTAGCTATAATGCTATCATATTACATCATGGCGCGTAGATGAAAGCGCGTATTTTTTTCGGTTAGAATTTTGACTGTATGTGTTCAGATTCTTGATTAAAATATCAGATTTTTGCGTTAGAGTGTACTGCATTTTTCTTGATCTACTGTACTAAGGGCCACTTTCACCACTTGCTGATAAGTTCCGGATAATCTATCTGACACTTGTTTTGACAAATAACCCATTGGATACAATTAGCTGTCAAAAAGTGCCAGATATGTTATCTGTAACTTATCAGCAAGTGGTGAAACTGGCTCAAAATCACAACAGTATGTAATTGTTTGTTTAATAACATACTTCCAACTTCACTGTACTTCTAAACTATGGACATTATTAAGTATCGTTAACTGTCAAACCATACATTTAAATAACTTATTAATTTAGCAATTAATATGTTATTTCATTCTTAATCTTAATTAATTAAGTTATAATTTCTTAATTTATCTTTACCCACACTGGTTTATTTGATCAATACTTTTTATGTAATATCTCGTGACCCTTTAAAAAGAGGCAGACAATAGTGACTGAGTTTGTTGCGATGCTTTTTTGCAGCACTAGCCTCACATATATGTATTTTAGTAAATTTATTAAAGTCGATTAATTACTTTGCGTGTTTTAGCTCCGATTTTTGGACGGAGTTGATCAGTGGCCCTGGTGATTGGATGGTATAATATATTTTCACACGTAATATGTGTTATTTATTGTTAGTTATAACTTTCCTGTAAAAAATTAAACATTCGTTTAAATTACTAGAAGATACTCCACATTTTACACAAAAAAACAAAGTACAGGAAAAAGTAGATACATATTTAAGGCGGTGTTATAGTTATAAGCAACCTCTTCCAGAAAATTTAAGGTAAAGGACAGATGAATTAAAACTGAGAGGAGTGAAGAGTCCCAAGAATATTATTTATAGATAGTAAAGTAATATACCAGCACAATAAATAATTTAATTAACAAATAAAACGCCTACTATACAGGGTTACATTGCAAAGGGGTGCTAAATCTTTAGGAGTAGCTCAGAATCAGTATATCTATATTTAAATAGAATATATAGAATCTAATAATCTAGGGACCGCTAAGAATCTCAAATTGAATCTCTATTTCCCTTGGTCATCGTATCACGCGTGAACGGATGGAACAGTTTCGCTAATTATTTTTTTGTTGTATTAATTATTTAAATAAATAATCATTTATTTGTTCAGACATGTGTACATGGTAAACAGGTGATAGGTCATTAGGCTTGGTTTCAACATGCCGTACCGAAGCGGTGTACAAATTGTCAGGAGAAGGTTCTTTGGAACTTTTTTTTGAAAAAAAATTGCTCAGAAAATTCACTAACTCAGATAACACGGCACTAACAACGACTTGAATTTATATTAAGTTAAAGTTTTATTAACTTTAGTTGGCAACTTTTCTGCTAATGGCGAAACAAAACTTCTTGACGTCGACTTTGATAGTTCAGGATCTTAGGTGACTTTGGTTTCTTACATTTTTCTTTTTATAGTGTTAAGTTGTAAGCTTGAGCGTAAAGTCATCATCATCATCATTTCAGCCATAGGACGTCCACTGCTGAACAAAGGTCTCCCCTAATGACATTATCATTCGGGGTGATTGCCAATACTCGCCACGCTTGGCAGGCGGGTTGGCGAGCGCAGTTTTTTTATAATATTTCGCATTAAGACGCTGCTGCCCGTCTAGTGCTACAGGAATTAGTCGCCTCTTACGATATGCCTCCTGTTGGCAGTGGGGATGTGTATTCTTTACGGCTGTCCCCACATGGCACTAAAGTAAGTAAGTAGTAAGTAAGTAAGAGCGTAAAGTAATAATAGTCAATAAGGAAATCCTACTTTATAATTTTTTAAAGTTATTATTGTTTAAAGGTATGAATTAAAAATTCTAAGTTTGAAAACATTATTTAAAAAAACGTTTATCATCATCATCAACATTATTTTTAGCCATAGGACATCCACTGCTAAACGTAGGCCTCCCCCAGTGACTTCCAGATTGGCCGGTTGGAAACGGCCTGCATCAAGCGGCTTCCTGCGATCTTGACCAGGTCGTCTGTCCACCTTGTGCACGTCCTACGCTGCGCTTGCCGTTACGAGGCATCCATTCTAGAACCTTTCTGCCCATTAACCGATACTGACTAATAAACAACGATAGAAACATGGCCAAGTTATCATTAATTAAGAGTTTGTACAGTAGGTACTAAGATGTGATTTTTGTTATTCCTTATTAGAACTTAAAATACTCCACACATGAACTTGAAATACAGTCTATGGGAAATTTGAGGCTTCGAGGTTTGCGCTAATGAAGTCGCATAGAATCCAAGTGTTAGATAAAAAAAATATATATTATAAAGTAGAGTAGGCCTATAATACGTTCCAATATATGGCACAGGTCTTGGCTATGAGGTGCGAGGTTTAGGCCATATAACATCACGGCCCAGTGAGGATTAATGGGCAGGATTTAGACAATTGATTAAACCTTACTGTCAGATGTTATTAAGCTGCGACTAATCTTCACGATCTGAGCCTTTGCCATTACCTTTCGAAGCAAGAAGATACCTGTGATATTGATCAGAATGGTCACCAATCCACTAAAAATCGTGGGTTGCCTTATGGTGATTTGTAATTACTTACTACTAAAGCGTATACTGCCAAGAAACAAGAGAAAAAGGTAACCAAAAGTTCAATTAACTTAGATCTCAGTTGTACACTTAATTGGAAATAAACGCATTTAAATTTGAATTTTAACTTACCCAAAAACTAAAAGGTCAATAAACTGATGTTCAACTTTAAGTAATGATCATGATGATGATGATGAAGTAATTAATGATCCTACGAACGCTCGATGTCGAATCACGGTGTACGGTAAAACCTAAGTTGGTTTTTGCTACACTGTGAAGATAAAATTAGATATAAGCTTTTAATGTAACTTGTTTTTAAATAAAATAAAAATAAATAAGTCCGAAAAGTAGAGGTCATTATCAATTGAGAAAATTCGACGTTTTGTGGAAGGTTGACAAGCTATTTGTACTTTCGTAACCAAAAAAAATTTATAGCGCCGTCTTCTTCTAACTTGCACTACACAGCATCAGACTTAACCATCGCCCGTTGCCGCCATAATTTTAATTAAGGAAAATCTTGAGAAGACAACTTTTAATAACACTCTCACTTAGTTTGATCAAGTTGGTAAGTAAGCGCAATACTCGGGCGGAATAAAAATCGCCTAATGTCCAAAGTTGGGCGAAGATTCGCCGTTGATTGTATATTTTTGATATAAATCGAGTTTAACGAGGACATGGCGATTTGAAATTGAAATCGCTTAAGTACTTTTTAGGCAGAGATTAATTATAAAAGGAATACATTTAAACCTGGAACGGAACAGTTTTTTGTGTTTTGAGGATAAAATAGTCAAGATAAGAAAGATGTATTAAAATTCTTATTTTACGTCAAGTAGCCGGGTCAAGCGAAGGTCGAGTTTTGTAGCTGCCATTTGGGAACAGACTTTCAATTAATACTACTTTCAGTTAATACTAATAACTTGAAAATAAGAACTAGTTTTTTTAAATATTCTTTTTACATTTTTTATCATCTTAACCATGACAAGTTCAACGTCTTTTGCTCAATTAATTTGTGCTACAAGTTACTAATATTTTTTATTCATGTCAGCCTATTGCAGTCCACTGCTGGACGTAAGCCTCCCCCAAAGAACGCTAAAGTGCACGATCTCCCCCTTTTTTCATCCATCCACTGCCAGCCATCTTCCTAAGGTCATCGGTACATCGAACTAGGGAGCTTCCTAAACTACGTTTGCCAAGGCATGGTCTCCACTCGATAACCCGTTTGCATCACCTTCATCGGTTCTGCGACAGATGTGGCCGGCCCACTGACACTATAGCTTGCTACATTTTAGGGCTGCTGCCGGATAACCTTGTTTCGGATTTTATCTCATAACGAAATCCCAAGCGTCGACCTTTCCATAGCGCGCTGAGTAAAGTGAAGTCGAACATTTTTCATTGTTGCATGATAATTTTATCACTGTAACGCTACAATAAGGGCAAAATGCGGCGATAGATAACAAATTCAACTAAGCCCTACATTTTTGATATACAGTGATATAGTTTAGTTTTGCTATAGTTTAGCTTTGGCATGCTATTTTAAGATATTTTTATTATTATCATAATTATTTCAGCCATATAGTCCACCGCTAAACATAGGCCAATGGGGTCAATGGGGGACCATTGACTTTCAGATTCGTTCTGAGTTCTTTCACTCAGTCACACGTGCGGCGGGGCGTGGCGTGTCGTGCTCGTGTAGTGTGTACTCACGTCACACGTGCGGCGGCGTGGCGTGTCGTGCTCGTGTAGTGTGTACTCACGTCACACGTGCGGCGGCGTGGCGTGTCGTGCTCGTGTAGTGTGTACTCACGTCACACGTGCGGCGGCGTGGCGTGTCGTGCTCGTGTAGTGTGTACTCACGTCACACGTGCGGCGGCGTGGCGTGTCGTGCTCGTGTAGTGTGTATCACGTCGCACGTGCGGCGGTGTGGCGTGTCGTGCTCGTGTAGTGTGTACTCGTACTCACGTCACACGTGCGGCAGCGCGGCGGCGAGCGCGTCGGCGCCGCCCTCGCAGAACACGTGCGTTGCGTGCCGTTCCACGTGCAGCAGTGTGTCGTGCCACGGCAGGTGCACGATGCACGACGCGCCCTCCGCCGCCGCCGCAGCCGACGAGCCCGCTGCGCCCTCTGAAACAACACACCAGTCAAAATAAACCGCGACCTTAGATAGAGGTTGAGATTTCGCTTTTACTTGGAATTAATAGATATTCAGTAACAGGGTTTCTTTCTTTGTCCTAGCCTAGACGCAGCTGCTGCGTTTTGTCCGTCGTCCGTCGTCGTCGTTTACGGCGGCCGGTAGTGTTATTTGTTCCGGACTGCCTATGTCAGATGCACATGAGATAGAATATCCAAAGATGGGTTGTGCTTTATCTCGACATGTCAAGGCTGTCGTTTTCAAAGTGGCCGAATATTTTAGAAAAAGTAAAGCACGCAAAGATAGTTTCGAACATAAAAGAGACGTAATATCGCCATAATTGAGGCGGAAGCAACGGGGTACCGTGAAAAACCCGTAAGAAATGTAATAACTGAAAATTATTATTAAATTCATCTCAACTGAAAATTCGGTCTGACTGAAATTTTGTTCGCCCAGGAAACCGAAAGTTACAAAAAATATGTAATTGATTTCTTAAATTTAGAACGAAAAGACATCTTAAAGAGCAGCCTAACATTACAGAGTGGCAGAGGAAATATTTGACAGAAATAAAAAAACGTAATAACGCCTGAAGAAGTTTAGATTGCTCTTCGCCGCATGAAGAATCGTAAAGCTGTCGGATCCGGGAGTACACAATCCGTTAAAAGAGGTTCATGGTGTGGGACACGACCTTTATACCGCGGTAGTTGCCGCACTCTTGCACCGACCCCTTGCCTTCTCCTGGAAGACCGGAGTAGTAATACTCATTCTCCATTAGCTCGGGATTAGTCCGGTTGAGAGTATGCGATTGTAAAGATAGGTTAAGATGTCCACCCCATGAGGGCCTATTGCCTTCCAGGCTTAGATCTGAGTTCTGAGTTCTGTGAAGGTTGGTTGGAAGTGGCTTGCATCCAGCGTCTTCCAGCGACGTTTACCAGGTCGTCTGTCTACGTTGTGGGTGGACATTCTACTCTGCACTTGCTGGTACGTGGCCTTCATTCTAGAACCTTTCTGCCTCATCAACCGTCAGTTCTACGTGCTATGGGCCTGCTACTTCAGCTGGCTAATCCGTTTTGGCCTGTCACTGACTGACTTTTGTTCGTTTACAGATCTCCTCATTTCTAATCCGATCGCGCAAGGAAACACCTTCTTTGTATGATGTGCAATAAAGAGTATTAACTATATGAACTTCAAGCAAAGCGATAACGCAAAGTTATCCAGGCTTTTCCAATGTAAAGGGCTGGATGCTTCCGCGCGCCTCTACGTCAAGGAATGCAATTTTATGTCGGAGGTGAGGAGGGAATTGAGAGCACTCCGGCACTTGACATAAATTACGAACTCACTGGAATTTCCAGTTATTTTGTTTAACGATAAAGCTGTTAATTACGTTTGTTGGCTGAAAATTTTAAAATATAGGTAAAGACATTTTTATGGCTCTGGGTTCTAGACCTCACAAATAAAAATAGTAGTAGTATATTAGTTATCCTATACCTATAATAAATAGGTGTGATCTTCTGCTTACTCGTAAATGCTACAAGTTTTACTAGTATGGCATCATGGTCAATGTCAACATCGAAATAGCAAAAGAAAAACATCTCTTCATACTAAATAGCCAATCAGCTATGGTGAGATTTCATTAACGGATAAATAAAATAATTGATTTAGATGTTGACATTATGAAAGAAAATATCATGTCTGTCTCGCTGACTTATAGGATTGAAAAAAGAGTTTTGTATTTAAAACAAAGAAATGTGAAAAATATTAATAGGTGTGTGGGAAACCTGTCATTTATCTTTACTAATCTGTACCACAGTAAATATATTCTGTGTCTGTATTTAATATTATACAGCTGAAGAGTCTGTTTGTTTGGTTGAACGCGCTAATCTCAGTAACTACTGGTTCGAATTTAAAAAATAGTTTTGTGTTGATAGTCCAGTTATTGAGGAAGGTTTTATGCTATATTAACAATTCATTATGACCAATATTAGCGAAGTATTTAGTTTTTCTTTTACTTTTAGAGCAAGGCATTGTTGTGACAGATCAATCTCCAGGCGGGCGCAGCCGCAGGCGGAAACTAGTGTATCATGTACCGAAACATATAAATCTGGTAGAAATGAAATTATTAACTTCTAATTACGATGTAGGCACCTACTAAGCAGGATTTTTATTTATTTATCTTCAGGATCTTTTAGAATTAAAAGTAAATTTTGACTTTTTGATGTTTTGAAACCTGAAAAGTATCCAAAGTACCTACGCACCAAATCAAGGGCGAATTCTAGTTAAAAATAAAATATTAAAAATAAATCAATGCGTTTATTTGCCAGAACACAAGTTATAAAGGTGTTAACAATAGCTTGTCTAGGTACATGTATTCGACTGCATGCAGGCTATAAAACTGGATTAACCTTAATGCGTTTCTGTCAAGAAGATAGAGAATAAAACCAATAAAACCAATTTATTTCTGCAAATAGGCCTAAATTAAGCTCTTTTACACGTCCCAATTTTTTTTTACCCTACCACTGCTTCGGGACAATTGTGGGCTAGTGCCGAGAAGAAGCAGCGGAAGAAACTCGGTCACTATTGTCAGCCTCTTTTTAAATAGTATGTTTACATTACAAGATAATATGTACCTGTGCGAGCAGGGCAGTATTTAATTCCATACATTTTTATCAATTAAATAGTCATTTACAGTGTAATAACCTTTTTTCATTAATACCATCTTGACATGCGATTTAAATTTATGTATAGGTAGTTCAGCAATAGACTGCGGCAATTTGTTAAAAAAGCGAATACATTTTCCCATGAACGAATTACCTACTTTATGCAGTCTGAAATTTGGAACGGCAAGTTTGTCTTTATTCCGGGTATTATGATTATGAATGTCACTTTTCTTAGGAAATATATGCAGGTTTTTACGAATGTACATAATATTTTCATAGATGAATTGAGAAGCCACTGTTAATATATTAATTTCCTTGAACAGATCTTTTAACGAGTCTCGGGGTCTAAGGTCGTAAATTGCCCGTACGTAAACGTTTCCATAGTATTTTTACATGTTCCTAGTGATACATGTATTTACGATTAGCTTTAAAAATAAAATAAGAAACCTAACCTAAGAATTAAGACCGAAGATTAACCTATTTGCCGAGAATAAACTAATAGTACGTAGTAGTAGTACGTAGTACACACAATTTTGACAAAACCTTAAAAAAGGGTTCTAACTAATTCATTTAATTTTATTGTGACATTAACACGACCGAAGTCACAAGATACCACTAGTCAAATAAAAACTCTAATATTCGACTAATCTGTAACATCTAAAGACAAAAATATTTATCCTATATCTTCCATGTCTAATAGATATTTTGCGCCAGTTGCGCTCGATGAAAGAAAGTAAGTCTAAGAGGCGCTAAGCCTCATTGGGCGGCAGAAAATCCCTAAGCTAAATACATGGTTATGTCAAAGGATAATATAATTTGCTGCTTCATTGTACACTAAGATTATTGTAAGCCTACGTATACGCAATATAATTATGTTCAAAATATTGTTTGAAACTTTTAATGCACTTTTTTTTACGCAATACCATTTACAGTAATGTTATTTATACACAAAACAATTTACCCACTAACAAAATGACATAAAGTAAGCCACGTTAGAACACACGCACGACGCCAAAGTGGTTCGCCGTAACCAAAATTGGTCATAAGGAGTAATACGTATAAACTATAAATTGTATATACGTCAGCATAAAAATCACCGAGTTTTCATATTAACGATAAGTTTGAAATGAGTACGGGCAACCGTTTTAGGTACATTTGTCATATATTTTTCTCTGCAACCTGTTTAACAGATATGTAAACTCAGGGTCGTGTAAGACTGACTTTTTAAGCTATTGAATCACACTTTATTTGTTCCACTAAACCTTAGATTGGAAGTTATTAAAAGAAGATGATTTTCGTTACGCTCTTGTTTTCAGACATGGTACCTTTAATTAAGGACATTCCACATCAAAACGTAACAAAAAATAATGTTGTGACTAAAAAATGTACGAAATGGCACTTTTCAGACAATTTGCGTACTAACGGTGGTAGGAAATCATACTTAGAGTACGTATAAATTATTTTATACCTCTAAGTATGATCCTCCAAATTGTCTACATCAACGTTAATTAATGGCAGTACGTAATTAAATAAATTTAGACGTATATTATGCCGTGTGGGGACGGCTATAAAGAATATACTTCCCCACCGCCAACAGGAGGCGTGTCGTAAGAGGCGGCTAATTCCTATAGCACGAGACGGGCAGCAGCGCCTGCCAAGCGAATACTGGCAATCCCTCCCAATGAAAGTCATTAGGGGAGGCCTATGTTCAGTGGATAAAATTATGATGATGATACGTCTATACATTGGGTCTACACTTTCTGACTGCTACAGGACCCTTCAAGGCGTGTATTTCGAAACGAGCTTACCAGTTGCGAGCCTTATCTAAGCCATAATTCTTTAACTGCACTTACGCATTCGAACGCTACAACTTTTAATGGATGGAAGTTTCGCTGTAATGGCACTGCTCGTTTACTGTCAGGTTTTGTTGTCATTACCGCTTGCTATTACAGCGTTCGAAAGTCACAAGAGGTAAACGTTTAAAAACAGATAATGAACGCATTCAGAACACGATTACATCCCGGTTTTTTTAAGTTGATTCGAAAACACATTAATTGCCGCCTATCTCCGAATTGTTTTTGGAAAGATGATGTTGTTTTAAATAAACGATAAAGCCTTTAAAAAAAACTATAAAACACACTTTAATACTCTATTGCCTAATCGAATCAAATAAAAACACAAGCATTTACTAATAGTCGTTGATAAGTTTCACTATCTATTTCCTAACTACATCATCAGATCAGCAAGATGGTGATTGCTGTATTGTTATCCAAATGTTTAGAAATAATTGGTTAAAAATGACATCAAAAGATTTTTTTCTAATAATGGACATCACGTACATTGATCTGATCCTATGGTAAATAGCCAAGCACTTATGTTACAGAAATCAGATACAACGATGGTACCACAACACCCAGACCCGAGATAATATAAAAAAGTTAAAGATTTCCACATTGACCGACCGAGAATTGAACCCAGGACCTCAGAGATAGCGACACCGAGTCCGGTAGGCTTGTTGCTCAGCTACTGATCTGATGATGGAGCCAAGATGTGGACAGTGAAGCTCTTTGAATGGCTTCATCATCATCATCATTTCAGCCATAGGACATCCATTGCTGAACATAGGCCTCCCCCAATGATTTTCATTGGGGGGTACCTATTACCAATACTCGCCACGCTTAGCAAACGGGTTGGCGAGCGCTAACGTTGCTGCCCGTCTCGTGCTACAGGAATTAGTCACCGCTTACGACACGCCTCCTGTTGGCGATGGGGAAGTTTATTCTTTACGGCCGTCCCCACACGGCTCATGGCCGGCTTAATGGCTTAGATACTAATAAAACTATCGAGTGTTTTCATCTGAACGATTTGACGAGTGCCGTACATTTATATATAGCATGTTTTATAGTTATTAGGGTAGGGTACACTTCGTTGTCCGTCTGTCTGTCTATCTGTCAAGGCTCTTTTCATCAGAAACTTCAACTTAATACATCTACAGGTACTTATCACGTTGAAATTTATATCAAACTAGCTGACCCAGCGAACTTTGTTCCGCTAATTCGTTTGACAGGTACTAACAATTTGTATAGGAAAATAAAATAGTTGTTTTCCTACTTTCCTTGCATTTTTTAAATATTTTCTACCATTTAAACCTTCCCTGAACTTCCACAAATATTTCAAGATCAAAATTAGTCAAATCGCTCCAGCCATTCTCAAGTTTTAGCGAGACAAACGAACAGCAATTTTAATTTCAATTCTTTATTGCCTACTAAGTGGTGTACATTAATGGTAGGCTTATGTAACAGAGCTTAAAACTTAGCTACCTAGGAGGTATTGCAAACCTCTTGCAACTGTAAAAAAAGATGCTTTTTTTTGCTTTATTGTTTTGTTCCCACAATCACACATTGGTGTAATTGTAGCTAATTGTAGCTAGCCCAAAACTAAGAAAAGCTTGTACAATGGCGACTAGATAACGGATAAAAAGACGAAGAACGGATAAACATAACTACTTAAATACTTTTATAAACATCCATGACTTAGATACAAATGCTCGTGCTCATCACAAAAACATTTGCCCCTTGCGGGATTCGAACCCGCAACTTAGTAGCCCGGAGCGCGAATCACAACACCAGACCTTCGTCGATTGTGATACTCGCAAGGGAATTAAAACTTATGGGTACTTCTCGTTGGCCTAGGATCATGAAATTTGGCAAGAAGCAATGTCTTAAAGCACAAGTTAAGGAAAGACTGGAAATTGCAGTAGTTTTTCACCACAAACTTTTTTTTTAACTGTCGAAAAGCAATAAAATGTTATGAGGTTGGAATCATGTTATAGACAAAATATTTACTTACCTACAAGTTTTTACGGAACCCTCGGTGTGCCAATACGACTTGCACTTTGCCTGTTTTATATTTATTAACATTTGGTAAACTTTGGGATGTACATTTGCTGTTAACCACAACACTAAGCACATTAATGAGGCCGTAATTAGTCGAGTTAGTGCAATCATTGCATTTTGTGATGCACTTGCTACTAATTGCCGAGGCCACCAAGTACACTGCAAAGCGGGTTTTGGGTTTCCAATTTATAATAATGGTTAACATTCGAGAAATGTTCAATTTCGAATATAATTTGACCTTTTACTCATTGACGACCTCTGTAGTCGAGAGCCGAGCCTACCTGACTTGGTGCCGCTATCTCTGACGTTCCTAAAACACTTTTTCATTACTCATACTTGGAAAGCAGGTCTAAAGTTGCCTGAAGAGCGGGTTGAAAGTAATACTTTTCAGCCCTAGAGAGAATCGATTTCAACTGACAGATCTAAAATTAAAAAAGAAAAAACTAGTTCTATTGAACCATGTTGCAACTTTCTATACAGCCACTCAATAACAGCGCAATGTAAAATAAAGATTAGTATTCATTAAAGATTTTTTTAATTACCCTATTATAAGTTTACTTTCAATATATTTACCATTTTTTCAATGACAAAAATAAAAAATAATGGCTGAATAGCTGGCCGGCCACAGAAAAACAATAGGCGGGAAAGCAGCAATCCGATCTTCATTTGTTTTTTCGAGTTATAGAACGTAGTGATTGGATACTCTTTGGTACGGTTTTGTAAAATACTCAATTTTTTTCTTCAGCTAATTCATGTTTTTATTTTTACTTTCCTTGTATTCATAATGAAAAGCACAGTGTTTACCTCGGGTTAAATACTTATTTAGTCCCTCGAACTATTGGCGCCCTCGCTACGCTCGGCCAAACCCCGTCTTGGAACTAAGTTACTTTCACCCCTAGGTTAACAATGTACTATTCTATATTGTCTCGGGGTCTGTTTGTTGTGGTACCGTCTTTGCTTCTGATTTCTGTAACACAAGGATCAGAGCAATGTATGTGATGTTGTCAATATTTTTTATTTTATTTATTTATTATTATGACCCACTGGTGTATTAGTGCAGAGATTCACCCTAAACACAATGGGCCCCAGGTTAGTTTTTCAGTTTAAATAATATTATGAGCCAGATGCGATGTTTTGACACAAATATGATGACGTCAATAGAACGATAAACAAGTATAATGGCGTCATAAATCGAAAAGTCACGTGACCTCGTAACACCGTACCTATTTATGACCGTAGAGACGTACAGTCAACGGCAGGTCAACCCCAAAAAGTTAAAGGTCACTGCCCAATTTTCAACTTAAAGTCCGACACGTAGAGATCAATATCAATTGAGAAAATTGTACGTTTTGTGGTCGGTTGACGAGCTCTTCTGTTCATCTTTGAAGGACTACGGGTCAAAGTATAACAATTTTACTCGAGGGCCCTAATATAAATCTTCGTAAGTCTTGTCTCATACTTTATAGCACACTTAAACTTTGCGTGGGAGTTTAAACACATCAAAATTAAACCATAAATCTGACGACTCGTTTAGCGAGGCACTTAAGGCCACGAAACAAAATGCCCTCGCGTTTCTCAAGACCAAAAAGTATTAAGTGACGCAAATTGCGAATTTCAGTGCTGAGAACTCTAAGTTACTCATTATTTTGAACTCAATTTATGCTTTCCGTGCAACAGCCTAGCGACAAAATGCAGCTTGCAGTTTATTAAAAGATTTACATAATAATGGAAAAGTTTCCTAAAAAAATCTAATTAGTCCGTCCGTTGGATTAACAGAAAATATTGGGCACGTATTTTTTCTTTTCTCTATCAAACCAAAAAAGATATAGTCCGTTAAAGTTCCGCGTAACGACACGCCTTGCGACACTTTTTAGCAAGGCGTGACGTAACGTGCTCACTTTGATGCGCTTTATCTTCGTCATTCTTTGTTTGATTGACAAAAGACAAAATATGGGTCCAATATTTTTTAAATAATCTAACTGACGGACTAAATAGAATAATATTTTTTTGACGCAGAAAACTAGCCTATTCATAGTGTAAGATATTGTGAGAAAACCTCTAAGCTTCTCCTGTAGGGTTTCATAATGACTATAATACGAGTATGTATACACGGTTACATTGCAAAGGGGTGCCAATTTTAAAAAATAGGATGTAGCGAGCAATGTAAAAAAGCGTCTTAATCGTTATTATTTTAATAAACGTATTTTATTTAAAAAAAATACTTTATAATATCCGCGCGGCCATTTAACAGAGGCGTAGGTAGGCGAGCCAGCAACCTAACCTAACCTAACCTTACCCAGTGCGCATTCGGTGCATTTTTTTAAATGAATGAGTTAAATTATCCAAGGGTACGATTTTTAACATAAGAATAATTAAAATCGGAAAAAAAATTTTTGTTCGTTTTGTTGCATAGTTCGATTAAGTTACTAATTCTGAGCCCCTCCTGAAGATTTGGCACCCCTTTGCAATGTAACCCTGTGGTGTGTAAAATAGAAAAAATAAATGCCTGCCGTTGTTTGTGTTTATTATTCAGACGGCTTCCTTAGCTGAGAGGCAAGTACGCCAGACCTGGCGTCATCATCTCTGAGGTCCCGGGTTCGATTGTCGGTCGGGTCAATGTAGAAAACAAACCATTCTATGTTGCCTCGGATCTGGTTGTTGTGGTACCGTCGTTGTTTCTGATTTCTATAACACCAATTCTTTAGCCACTTACCTGAGGATCAAAGCGATGTATGTGATGTTTTCTAATTTTTTTTTCAGCAATAAGGATTAATTATACTACATCCGCGAAAGAAGTACTAATAAAATATAATAATAGTTAAGCGAAAAGTAGGGTTCCGTAGTCACCACAGAATACAGTATTTTTTACTTCATACAAGTAGTTTTTTTCTTTAAGTACATTTTATAATATTACACGGTAACTGGTGTGATAGTTTACCTTTTAATTTTATTATAAGTAGAAACCATTTTTTTTTTTCAAATTGCAGAGGCGGCTTACAAACAATTGTATTTTAAAGCTTAATATTACACAAACGGATCCCTGAATCGATAAAGTTGTGTTGTTACACCCATAATATTTTTAACAACCTATCTAACGATATCCCACAACATTGGATAAACGAGAAAAAAAAAACCCACTGTACGTTTAAGCGGAGCGTAGCGTGTCATTTCTGTTCTGTAGTACGTTTAGCGAAGGTAACCTAAAAAAATGATTATCTAGATTTTATTCTACCAAATATCAAGAATATTATCACTTGCTTTTTTTTCAACTGCTTCTAGTTTATTTTTTTCAGTAAAAATATAATTGATAAAATAAACTAGCATTTTTGTGAATACAAAAAAAATTGTTTTAATTTATTCTACCACTTGATTAATCTTTACATGAGAGACACTCATGAGAAATTACGGCTAATCTTAGCTAAGCCGCGGAGAGTTAAGAGAGAGAGAAAAAAAATATTTTAGCAAAAAAACACTTTTACGTGTTCCAAAATATTTTTTTTGCCCCACCACTACTTTGGGACAATTTTTGGGAAACGGAACCCTAAAAAGAAAATTACTCGGTGTCATTACTGTTGACCTTCAGCAACAAGTGTGTACAAACGCCTACTTATAACTAAATTTCAAAAAGGTGTTCTCAGAAATTACTAGCGAACCCAGCGAAGCGTCGCTACACAAATTTATTTAAGCATTATGCAAATGACAATACACCAGGAATACAAACGATGATCCAATCTTTTTTCAATGCAAATTCCAGTTTATGAAAGTCAATTTTCTGTGTCAAAATATCAAATACAAATTATGCTTGGCGAGCGGAATTTTCCGTTCTTGCGGTTTAGTGGTTGATCCTTTTGAGTTCGTTAACCTTAGTTTGCTCAACAAAAGAATTCCAGTCATTAACTACTTTAAATGGAAAACAAATATTTAAAGTAAGCTATCTTTTTACCCACAAGGTGGATAGACGACCTGGTAAAAGTCGCAAGAAGCCGTTGGATAGAATCCTGGTAGGTTACAAAATATGTATTATTTACCAATCTTAAAGGAGATGGAAACGTTTCCATACAAATTTGGGCCCTGGATGTAATTAGATGAAAATGGTGTAAATGAATAGATTAATACTTGTCAAACCTTGACTGAAAATTCTGCGGTTTTTGTCAATCTCAGAGCCGATTAATTAAGGGTTAAGTAAAAGTAAGGTTATGTAATAAACAGCTGATTTCTGAAATACAAAAGATATTTTAACGTTACTTATACAGTTATTTACATTTAGACCACAAACTGGACGACAGCAACTAGTTAGATAAGGTATACTTACAGACTGAGGTGCAAGCCATTGTTGAAATATATGCAAAATCTTGTTTTTCTTATTGCTCAGTTTCCAGGAAGAGAAATGGGCAGATTTTTTGTATATTAGGATGGAAAAAAATGACCATTTTTTACACCATACTTCAACTACTTACATTAATGGCCCAGAAATCCCTGTCTCCTTTGACCTATCATTAAACGTAACATAAACTTGACATGAACTTGTACAACTAAAGTGACTAAAGCCTGGCTATCGTGGGACCACTTAACAGCGGTTCGACCAATTAGTGCTAAGTGCATTTTGGACGCAGTGGTTACTGCATTGCAGTTACCAGTTTATTAAAGTACGCCGCTTACGAGCGTTATGGGAACACTTTTGAAAATTACTCGTAATTAGTTTTGTTAACCTTTCACTTGTTACAAACTTCAATTTTAAAAAAATGAGAGCTGAAACTAAACTCTAACCTCTCAGCCCAGCAAAACGAGACACAATATTAAATTTTATGTCTATGCAGTCTTGTACGACCGATCCGACCGATAATAAGTAAACGTTAAAAAAAATACAAAATCAACAATGTCCCAAATTGTTATTGTATTTTCTTGCTGAGTAAGCAAATCATCATCATCATCATCATCATCATCATCATCATTTCAGCCATAGGACGTCCACTGCTGAACATAAATATTTAAAAACCTTGTCCTACGACAAAACAGAAAAATTACTTGTAGCTTGTAAATAAAGATAGATTAGTAGTATCTCAGACAGCTCGAAATTGTATAGTTAATAAGTAATTAAGTTCTACTAAAGTTTATTATTGTCAATTTATATAATCTAAATACATGTAAGAACTCTCTCGCCTGAAGCACAGGTTCTACCTAGTTCAGGCAAAATATAAATTTTTTTGCACTGTTTAGTTTTAAGTTATACCAAATGTAACTGCTTTCTATTATTTAATAAACGATTTATATTTCTATAGGCCTCCTCCAAACCATCGAGTACATACTCTATAGAGCAACAATACAAACCATCTTTCTCCGAAGCTAGTTAGTGATTTTTCACTTACATTTAGTATGAAATGACAGCTCCTGTCAACACTCACCCATACAAAAAGAGCACAGATTTAAAAATGGCAGAAATTTTGTCGAACAAATCATATGACATTTCCATTCTATAGGGTATTTGCTCCATAACCCAAACTGATACGTTTATTTAGAATTTTTGAATGAAATATTAGGGCTTTAGTCAGTGCTTTAGCCAAGAAGAAAGTTCCAAATCAGGAATCGAACCACTACGCCTCGACATCATCCGTGCGGACCTCCTGAACGAACACATGTGACTAGGCGTTAGAATCCTCTACGTACGGGTCACAAAGTCATCGACGTAATGTACGGACCATACGCTTTGATCTGAAAGCATCCTAAGGAGTATACATGAATAATCGCATGCCTTGAAATGATCACGGAATGACAGCGGCTTTATATCTGCCATGTTGATTGGAAGGATAAGTACTAGTTTTTTCAGAAAGACAGCTTTATTCCGTCATTCCAAAACCCACACAGATGCAGTCCCGATGAGTGACTGAGTTCCGCCGTAGCACTGACGTGGTCTCCGTGTCCGACGTAGCTCAGACGTAATCCGCACTTGATGGACGTAATCCGCACTTTACGGCAACGCTCACAAAATCTTCTTCACTACTATCCACTATTTCACTTCACTCTACATTTATTTGACTTCCTTTTTCTTCTTGTTTCTTCTTTGTAAGATTTTTACCTAACTACCTGCTGTGTGGCTCGTAGCTCCTTATATATAATAAGAACCCTAATCGAACCTTCCAAACGCTAATTTTGATTTCCCTTATCTTCTTTTGAGTTGGTACCTGATTTTACTAGAAATAATTTTACCCAAAAATACCTACTTAGGTATTTTCTTTGAAAATACGTCAAGCTACTGGCAAGCGCAGCGTAGGGCGCCTTCCGACAAGAAGGAGCTATGTTATACGTACGCAAAACTATTGGCAACAAATGGAACAGAATAGTCGAGGATCGAGATCAGTGGCGTGTATTGGGAGAGGCCTATACCCAGCAGTGGACTGACGTGGCTTTAATATGATGGTAACATCATTATTAGTACTTTAAAAAATTTGCTTAGCCTTAGATACAATCAAACAGATTTACACTTAACAAGATTACCCCTATATAATGGTGTTCCTTGACAGTTATCATCATCATCATTTCAGTCGTAGGGGGTCCACTGCTGAACATAGGCCTCCCCCAAAGACCTATCATCGGAGGGGATTGTCAATACTCGCCACGCTTGGCAGGCGGGTTGGCGAGCGCAGTTTTTTTATAAGATTCCACACGCAGACGCTGCTGCCCGTTTTGTACTACAAGAATTGGTCGCCTTTTACGACAGGCCTTCTGTTGACGGTGGGAAAGTGTATTCTTTACGGCCGTCCCCACACGGCACTTCACTCTTTTCATTGACAGTAGGTCCAAAAATTGATAGCAGAACGCACCGCGCCCCGACTGCTACTTAACAATGTCTTCGTAAGACGGAGAGACACGTAGACTTAGTGATATGGTCCGCTGGCCCCTATAGGTACGGAACCCTAAAAGTACCCAATATCATCAAGACCTAGATCCCTAGCTGTAGTGACAATAAAAAGCGAGTTATGTCAAGCAATTACGGCTAATGTCTCTGCTCGTTTTATTGCGACGATGCGAGCGATAAACTTTTAAACGGATCTCAGGCGTTTAGTGGCGCCATCTAGAATACTGTGATTACTGACTTATCAACGTTTATGTATAGCACTTTATAGCTTCACTCGATAAACTAATAAAATTATTGTCCATAACCGTTTAGTCGTCACACGTGTTTTTCTGGATCAATTTACAATCAGGTCAAAATCCATTCTAAACTAAATATCTCGAGAATCGTTCATTTTCGCTGAACATACATGAGGGCCCAATCGGTAGGTATTAGTGTCCTCTATCACCTGACGCCCGCTGATTCACCCTTCATGGGACACCCTGTTATACGTTACTTAACTATCTTTTGTAAAACTATATCATTGCAAAATAAGATTATGATTAACTTTTTGAAAATCTTTTACTTTACTAAAACTAAGTCTAACTGTACCAGTGTTTGTAGCCTATTATTATTTACTAAGGCTAAGCAACCCAACCGGTGGATGGATGATCATACCGACTGTATAAATATAAATAAATAAATATTGGATAACATCACATACATTGCTCTGATCCTATGGTCAGTAGCCACATTACTTGTGTTACTGAAATCAGAAACAACGACGGCACCACAACACCCGACTTGAGACAATATAGAAAAGTATTTTCTGCAAGTTCTAGCACGTAGAACTGACGGCCGATGGGGCAGGAAGGTTTTGGAATCGAGGCCACGTACCGGCAACGTCCACCTAGGTAGGACGTCCACCTAAAAGATGGACAGACGACCTGGTAAAGGTTGCAGGAAGCCGCTGGATGCGGGCCGCTTCCAACCGGCCAATCTGGAAGTCACTGGGGGAGGCCTATGTTCAGCAGTAGACGTCCTATGTCTGAAATGATAATGATGATTTTTCTGCTTTGACCGACCGGGAATCGAACCCGGGACCTCACAGATAGCCACACCAAGTACGGTATGCTCGCCTCTCAGCTACGGAGCTCAAAAATATCTAAGTTAGTTACCACTTAAACGATCAAAAACAGGTACAGTAGGTCTATCACCCTTAGGTTAATAATCATTCGCGCACAACCGGGTTGATTTTTTCATGCAAAATTATTCTGACAGCTAAAATTATTCTGACTAATGCTCTCTTTCTATGACGTCAAAAATAAATAAATAATACGTCAAAATTGTGCATCTCTCATTGTTGAAAAGGTAATAAATCTATGAGTTCAACCTTATCGATATTTTACCACTACCACTTTCTTGGCCGACCGTACCTATTTGAAGTAACAGTAAATTAAGGTTGTTTTCGTTAAAGAATATAACAGCAAATAATAAGAATGGACGTCGTCAAAACAAAAATAACTTCACTGTAACGTTTTATTTTGATCTGAATTAAAAAACAAAACAATAATTAACAAAAAAAATATAAAACCTAATAACTCAGTGTAAAACTACTTAATACTAAACAAGCACACATAATAAATAAAACTTAATATTATAATCCACCCTAATTAATAGAAAACGAAATCATTAACTTAGGAACTATTATTTACACGTAATATCTTAAAACTCGTTACTGACTGCGACATTGCTCATACGGTGCCCGGTCGGTGAAAGCGATTCGAAGGTCACATATTATGCTCGTCCTCGAGACACTCGCTCGCTAGATACATTCCGAGGAAGGCGCGTACTAGCTATACTATTTTTTTCAAATATTTTCCTACCTATCTACTGTGCTATCTGACGGACGACTAAAAGTGTGTTTATAATACGTTTGTGAATTCCCGATAATTAACGGGTGAGTGTTGCAAAGTGTTCTATGTAGTTGTAAGCTTCTAGCTGTTGTAGGTACTTTTCTCATTGGGCTAACATTGATCTATTGTTACGCTGCGTCATGTTGATACCATCATTTTGTATATACACATGTAAATTACAATAATTAAGCTTTATAATTATCTAAACATATAATAGTGTTAAGTAAAAATATTGTACCTAACAATTGAGTGGCTACTTTGGTGAAAATTATAATACGAGGGTATATCACATATTGCACCACCCAATACGTACATGACATTGCGTTAACTTATTCATCACTGCAATTAATATTAGTCGCATACTTATAGCTCAGCTTCTTTATACTTTACTTCGTTTGTGAGATTTCGTAATAATTATTCCCAATTGTTTTGTTTACTGAAGTTGCGAAATGTCACAGGCAAATATTGGTATAGTTAAGAATACCTAATATGATTCCGTGTAATAGTAAATTATTGTGCCTCATCATTGATCACTATTCTTTGCAAAACGTTATCATCTGTACCTACCTACCGCCTTGTTGCCGATCTTAGGATGTTGCAGCTAAACTACGAACTTGGAATAGTTGTAAAATATGTTGTTTACGCTATTACAGGGTTCACCTACCCGGTACCTTTTTCAACCGGAAATATTGCTTACTACTGTTACTACCCCTGCCCGACACCACTACCTATCTGTCAGGCGACTTACCTGGAGTTTTGCTACGCTGGAGCTACGCGGCATACCTTCAGGACAGTGATAGTGAAGAGCTAAATTATATCGTTTCGGTCGTTTGATGTGAACCCACGTAAATTAAATTGTCACTTTCTTATCTACGACTGTTTTTGTTATTTTGTTTCCCCTCCTCTACCAGGAGTGTGACAATGGCGCCCAACTTTAGGTATTTATAAACGACCGAATCGTGTAATTTGGTTTCTCACGCATTTAATAGCTTTTCATTGGTGTTGGCTTAACCTTCTAGTTTTTAAGGCTGATTGTACTAATTAAGTAGTATCTGGTGTGCAGTCACAGACCAGAGTTTTTATTAATTGTTCCATATTTTCTCTCGTTTTCGTCTTAGCCTAAATTATATTATTGTTACCGCACACTAGTTAAATTAGATAGTAACTATAACCATTAGTGTAGTGCTTAGAACTATTTTGCAACATTCAACAAAATAAAAATGCCTTACGATATAAAGTTCCTTTCCTTACAAAAAACCGAACTGCAGTACGAAGTAGAACTCCGTGGTAGCAGTGGAGATTCAGTTCAAGAATTACGAAAGCAAATAGTTAAATTATCACAACAATTGCCGTCTGAGGATATTTTAGAATCCCACTTAGAGGCTGCTAACGACTTGAAAGAAGTTAAGGAATCACTTTTAAAATCCCAGAAGAACCTTGCTAGTTTGAAAACCCAATTTGAAAAAAATTTATTTAATAGAACAGAGACACTCTTAAATCATTTATATCATCGGATCAACCGAATTGTGAATGAACCAGATGTAAATGACGTTTATAAAGTCTGCGTATCCAATTTTAACATGCAATTTAAGGACCTTTCGTCAATAAAATTATCTAGCACACAAGCAACTAACGCCGCCCCTACAGCTGAAACTACGAATCCTACCACCATATCGGTTACGTGTGAGCGAAGTCTCTCGTCAGATATTCCTAAACTAAAATTTAATGGAAACACTTGTGTCCATGCCTTTATCCAAAAAGTCGAAGAATTCGTCTGTTCTAGAGGTATTTCATTTGAAAAAATAATTTCACTATCTTATGAAATTTTTGACGGAGATGCATTACACTGGTTCCGTTATAACAAAGATAAAGTTAATTCTTGGTCCGAACTGCGTACACTCCTCAAGCAAGACTTCAGTAGTAGCGACTACGACTACAGATTTGCTGAGGAAATCAGGACACGCACCCAAGGTGAACATGAAAATATCACCATTTACCTGTCTATAATGCACGGTATGTTTTCTCGCCTCAACAAACCGATGTCAGAAGAGGCTCAATTAGAAATAATACTGCACAATATTCGTCCTTGTTACGCCAATACCTTGGCTGCTGCTCCTGCTTCTAATCTTAAATCAATTGAAGACATAAGGACCGTATGTCTTAGTTACGAGACTGTTAATTCTAGATTCTTAAATTTCCGGGAGCCTCCCAAAGTATCATCTAATACGATAGCTCCAGAGTTCTCCTACAAACCTAAATCTATCAATAATAATAAAAATGAACCTACAACTATTAATTATAAACGATATGATCAACTCAAGCCTAGCACATCATCTTACAATAACTCATTTAAAACAAATAAAAATTATGACGACTTTAATACATATAATTTTGGTACTAAAAATCATAATCAAAATATAGAATTAGCAGCATTAGACGTCCAATCGTCAAGAACAGTTTTCTGTCCTCGTTGTAGATCGGACAACCATTCACTCAGGAATTGTAGGCAAGATAGATTTCTCATTTGTTTCAAGTGTGGCAAAAAAGGTGTTAAATATCCCGAGTGTTCAGATTGCCATCCACTAGTCCCTACCGAAACATCAAAAAACTAATTAAGCTCGATTGGAGTGACCGAAATAGAGAATGGAATAACTGGCTAACCTTCATTCGTAACTTCTCTAATTTTAACTCTGTTGCTTCAATCGATAACAAGGTATCAAATATAGATCGAACCCGACCATACGTACTAATTAACGTCTTAGATTTAGCCTTGACAGGACTACTAGATACTGGATCTTGCGTTACTATTTTGGGAAACCATACTCATGAAAGGTTACTGGAATTGGGATTTCAGCTTCAGGAAAGTAACAATCTCACATTTACCACCGCGAGTGGAGAGACAGTGTATTCTACTGGAGTGCTGTCTCTACCAATACATTTTCAGGAGAAGAAACACACAATTAATGTGTATGTCGTTCCAGGAATAAAAAACTCACTTATTCTCGGTATGGATTTTTGGCGAGCCTTCAACCTCTTCCCTAAACACATAGATTCAATTTTGTTTCGTAAAGATTCTGATTCAGATATTAATTCCGATTCTGTATCTCAGTCACATGCAGTTCTCTGCCCCTATGAACACTTAACTAAAGATCAAAAAACTATGGCTGATCAACTTATATCTCAGTTTCGCGATATCTCATACGAAGAACGTGGCTTAGGTCGAACTTCATTAATTACACACCGGATTGACACTGGAGATGCTGCCCCCATTCGTCAACGCTATTACCGCATGTCCCCTGAGAAGCAACGCTTACTAGTTGCAGAACTGGATGAAATGCTCAAAGATGACGTCGTCGAACCTTGCGAGAGCCCATGGTCTTCTCCTGTACTACTCACCCCTAAGAAGAACGGAGAACTTAGGTTTTGCCTCGACAGTAGAAAATTAAATTCAGTGACAAAAAAAGATGCCTACAGTCTACCTTACATTTCTGAAATACTCGACAACCTTCGTGACGCTAGGTTCTTGAGTAGCATCGATCTCTCCAAAAGTTTCTGGCAGATTTTAATTCATATGGCCGATAGGTGCAAGACTGCCTTCTACATTCCATCTAGAGGCACGTTTCAATTTAAGTCTATGGCCTTTGGATTAACCAACGCGCCTGCTACGCAACAAAGATTGGTCGATTTACTCTTTTACGGTCCTGAATTCGAACATAAGGTTTTCGTATTTGTCGACGACGTAATAATAGTCTCAGAAACTTTTGACCAGCATATATCCTTGTTAAAACGTGTTCTGAATAGATTGCGGACCGCAAATTTGACAATAAATCTCCAAAAAAGCCAATTTTTCCGCAATAAGCTAAAATATCTAGGATACATTGTAGATATTAACGGGCTTCACGCGGATCCCGAAAAAGTTGAGTCTATAACTAACTATCCTACCCCTTCAAACCGCAAGGAAGTTAGGCGTTTTTTAGGTACAGCATCTTGGTACCGTAGATTTATCCACAACTTTAGTGCCTTAGCATCTCCCCTAAACAAACTAACATCACAAGGTAGGAAAGCTCCACCCTTCTCTTGGTCTCAAGAAGCTGATGACGCCTTCAAAAAACTTAAGTCCCTATTGTCTTCAGCCCCTATCCTCTCCTGTCCAGACTACACTAAGCCATTCGAGGTGCATACTGACGCCAGCGACCATGGAATGGGTGCCGTTCTTACGCAAGTACTCGATAAGGAAGAAAAAGTAATAGCCTATATGAGCAAATCATTAACAAAACAAGAGCGCAACTATAGTGCCACTGAGCGTGAGGCACTAGCTGTTCTCACCGCTATCGAGCATTGGCGATGCTATCTCGAGAATGGCTTGAGGTTTACTGTGTACACTGACCATTCATCACTTAAATGGTTTTTAAACCTCAATAACCCTACTGGACGATTGGCTCGCTGGGGTGTTCGGCTATCCGTTTTCAATTTTGAAATTAAACACCGCAAGGGTACTGATAACGTGGTTCCCGATAGTTTATCTCGCTCTGTCCCTATTGCTTCTATCAACGACTCGACTACTACACAGACCAAACCTTCGTCTAATACTAATGATCCATGGTACTTAACTAAATTTAACGGTTGCCTAACATCCCCAACATCTTTTCTAAATTATCAGGTTTCCAATGGCAAGCTTTACCGATACACAAAAACACTCAACCCTCTTATTAGGGAATTTCAGTGGAAGGAGGTAGTTCCACTTGAACATCGTCAGACTATCATAAAACAAAACCATTGCGAATCCACGTCAGGCCACTTCGGCATTTTTAAAACTGGTAAACGCATTTCTTTAAAATACTTCTGGCCTAGCATGCAACGTGACGTATCGGATTTCGTTTCTAATTGCGATACTTGGCTCTCATATAAATATCCCAATCATGCCACACTGGGTACAATGGGCAGACCAAAGGACTGTAGCCGACCCTTCCAAATGATAAGTGTTGATTTAGTCGGTCCACTACCTGTCTCTAGAAAACAGAACACATTTTTATTAGTAGTTAACTGTGTTTTTTCCAAATACTGCCTACTTTTTCCAATCCGACGAGCAACTGCTGATATTATATCTAAAATCATGGAAGAAAACGTTTTTCTGGTTCACGGCATCCCTAGTACTATTATAATGGACAACGGTAGACAATTCATCAGTAATACCATGAAAAATTTATTCACTACTTACAACGTTCCTAACGTTTTTTATACTCCTCTCTATACACCTCAAGTGAACTCAGTAGAGCGTTACAATAAAACAATTATGACGGCCGTTTCCACATTCGTTGAAAATGATCATAGATCTTGGGACACCCAAATCCCAAAAATTCAGTTTGCCCTAAATAGTTCAGTTAACGAGGTAACTGGTTATACACCTTCCTTTCTTGTGTTTGGTCGTGAACTGGTTGACTGTGGCTCACACTACATTGATGTCGACTTATCAGACCATATCGTTTTTACTCCGCGTGATGCCTACGCTGAAAACTTAGGATGCTTGAGAAAAACGTTTGATAAAGTTCAGGCCTCACTTATAAAAGCACATTCCCGGAACTGTACTACGTATAACCTTAGGCGTAAAAACGTGGACTTTAATGTAGGAGACATTATCTGGAAGAGGACCTTCTATCAGAGTGATAAAGACAATAGGTTCTCAAAAAAACTAGCTCCGAAATTCATTAAGTGCCGCATTATAAATAAAAACTCTAAACTTGTTTATGAGCTTGAAGACATGTCAGGTAATAAATTAGGTGCATGGCATGTAAAAGACTTTAAACTTCATTGAGTTGGTTTAGCGGATTTTATTAGGAAAAATCCTAACCTAAAAAGAGGGGTATGTAACGTTTTATTTTGATCTGAATTAAAAAACAAAACAATAATTAACAAAAAAAAATATAAAACCTAATAACTCAGTGTAAAACTACTTAATACTAAACAAGCACACATAATAAATAAAACTTAATATTATAATCCACCCTAATTAATAGAAAACGAAATCATTAACTTAGGAACTATTATTTACACGTAATATCTTAAAACTCGTTACTGACTGCGACATTGCTCATACGGTGCCCGGTCGGTGAAAGCGATTCGAAGGTCACATATTATGCTCGTCCTCGAGACACTCGCTCGCTAGATACATTCCGAGGAAGGCGCGTACTAGCTATACTATTTTTTTCAAATATTTTCCTACCTATCTACTGTGCTATCTGACGGACGACTAAAAGTGTGTTTATAATACGTTTGTGAATTCCCGATAATTAACGGGTGAGTGTTGCAAAGTGTTCTATGTAGTTGTAAGCTTCTAGCTGTTGTAGGTACTTTTCTCATTGGGCTAACATTGATCTATTGTTACGCTGCGTCATGTTGATACCATCATTTTGTATATACACATGTAAATTACAATAATTAAGCTTTATAATTATCTAAACATATAATAGTGTTAAGTAAAAATATTGTACCTAACAATTGAGTGGCTACTTTGGTGAAAATTATAATACGAGGGTATATCACATATTGCACCACCCAATACGTACATGACATTGCGTTAACTTATTCATCACTGCAATTAATATTAGTCGCATACTTATAGCTCAGCTTCTTTATACTTTACTTCGTTTGTGAGATTTCGTAATAATTATTCCCAATTGTTTTGTTTACTGAAGTTGCGAAATGTCACAGGCAAATATTGGTATAGTTAAGAATACCTAATATGATTCCGTGTAATAGTAAATTATTGTGCCTCATCATTGATCACTATTCTTTGCAAAACGTTATCATCTGTACCTACCTACCGCCTTGTTGCCGATCTTAGGATGTTGCAGCTAAACTACGAACTTGGAATAGTTGTAAAATATGTTGTTTACGCTATTACAGGGTTCACCTACCCGGTACCGGACGTCGTTGGAAATATTGCTTACTACTGTTACTACCCCTGCCCGACACCACTACCTATCTGTCAGGCGACTTACCTGGAGTTTTGCTACGCTGGAGCTACGCGGCATACCTTCAGGACAGTGATAGTGAAGAGCTAAATTATATCGTTTCGGTCGTTTGATGTGAACCCACGTAAATTAAATTGTCACTTTCTTATCTACGACTGTTTTTGTTATTTTGTTTCCCCTCCTCTACCAGGAGTGTGACATCACATTGTCTGGCCTGTGTTATTGCGACGTCAAAAACATTTCAACGGTAGAGGAGGCTTTTATCCGTAAATATATCAAAATAGTTTACGTAGATAGATAAATAGACACTTTATTTACAGAAAACATTAACAAAACAAGCAAGACACAGCTATGTACAATCAGGCGGCCTTATCGCCAAAAGCGATCTCTTCCACCTAGTTTTTTTAGGCCATGAAAACTCACCTACCTGTTTAAGTTATCTATTTAAGTGTATGTTAGTTAATACATAATATACTCGTATACATAAGGGCATAAGTTATTACATAATTAAGACTAAGGTAAAAACTGCTAAACAAGTAGATCTTGATTTACTCATTTATTATTTAATAGTGAGTAATTGAGTGTATAACACTTACATTATTGTTGAATAAGCACTAACCTACTTTATGATATAAATACCTAAGATACAAGCAAACAACATCTTAATATTTGTGTAATAACCGACATGTCTTATGTATAATGTATATAAGGTCCTATTTTATTAGTGTACATCCTGTTAACCTGTGACTATATAGGTGAAAAGCAATCGTAAAAACCAACTTTTAAATGTGTACCATAAAAACTAAAAAAAATAAAAATAAAAATACAAAATAACAACATCGACTTCACAATATTGCATAGACTCGTCCTATCTTCAATACGTACAACCATCTGTGATCATCTGTCTCATTCCTTCCCATAGACAGAGCGAGAAAGACTTAACAAACATCAAAGATGGCCGGAATTCATTCATAACACGCACAGATGTTTGGCTTGAATAACTGGGGGGAATGACCTTCAACCTTGTTAATTCAAAAATTCGGCTTAATTGTAGCTTAGTGCAAATTTTCTAATTCGAAAATCGACATAATTTAAAACGAACAAATAAAAACATAATTTTATAAATTCTTAAGTACGTAAATGTTAAGTTAGCAGCTTACCTATGTATGTATGTAAAGCGATCCTCTTATCAGCTTATCAGCTAAGTACACTGATCTTCAGGGGGTGTGTTTCCAGACTAGGGATTGATTCAAATTCCCCATCACACTTTCTCAGGCTGTGGACTGACAAGCTATCCAAAATCATGCTAGAATTTATTGTGTTAAGGGTATGCAAGTTTATTATCAAGTGAGGTGATTAAATCTTACTAATAACGATGTTAGATTAAACTCAATAAAATTCAAAATAACATAATTTTATGATAACTCGGCGTGTTTAAAAATTTGAATCAACTCTATCTACAACGATTGTTTATTTACACGACTATTTACACACTGTTCCTCCTATTTACACTACAGGTTTCAGTTTATTTACACTAAAATAATCACTATTTACACTAACTGTTGCACATGGCGTCCATTTTGCGCGATACACACTGCAGCACGTCTGTAAGCGTGCAATCCAACACGCCGCAGTGCTCCACGATCTCGGCGCATCACACGGAAGGCGCGTTTAATACGGCGCCTTAAATTGTCCTCCGTCCGTATTACATGGCCATCGTGTCCATACACAAGGTCTTTTAGACGACCCCAGACATGAAAGTCCATGGGCGTTAGGTCTGGGGAACGAGGGGGCCAAGAAACCGGTCCTCCGCGGCCAATCCAGTGATCGCCATACTCATTTGTTAAATACTCACGAGCCGTCCTGGCGTAGTGAGCTGGGCAGCCATCGTGCTGGAAATAAAAATTTCTCAGCAACGCCAGCGGTACGCGCTCCAACATACGCCGGACCCGAGTATTTAACAAATGAACATAGCTCTCCCCGTTTAGCCGCTCGAGAAAAACAGGTCCCAACAACCTATCGCCCAATAACCCAGCCCACACGTTCACACTGAATCGCACTTGGAAGTGATCCGGCCGCACTGCATGTGGGTTATTTTCAGTCCAAAAGTGGGCATTATGCTGATTGAAAAGTCCAACTCTGGTAAATGTTGACTCGTCAGTCCACAAAATGTTTCGAGTGGCATCTTCTAATACCCACTGGCAAAAGCGGACGCGGGGCTGGAAATCGGTGTCCTCCAGTTCTTGCACCCGGGTGAAGTGATACGGGTACAACCCTTCCTCGCGCAAAATTCTCCAGACGTAAAAGTCACTAACCCCGAAGACTATGGCCGCGTCCATGGTGCTAGCCATGGGGTGTCTGATGAAAAAATCCAGCACGTCCTCTTCTAACGCGGCTGAAAAGCGTGGCCGGCCGGCGTCAGCAGCTGGCGGTCTGAACGTCTGCCAGTCACGATGCCGCTGCACTGCTCTCAAAATAGTCCGCCGGGAAGGCAGAACTCCTCCATTTCTCTCCGCAAACATTTCTGAGGCCGCGGTTAAATTATAGCCGGTCTCATTGTAACAGAGTACCATTTCAAGGTATTCATGATTGGAGTATCGGTAAGGCATAATTAAATAATTGAATCGATCTTACACGTCTTGTTAGTGCAACTAAATTTTCGATATTAAAATTCAGGTGAATCTTTAACTTGACACGTGCCAAGCATTATTTGAATTAGCCGCCTTGTCGGCAAGCGGCGAAAACACTTGCCGACAAGCGGCCCCTTTGATCTAGATCGTTTGAGATGCACCGAAAAGATCGAGGAAAATTTGACCAGGAGCTAGTGATCATAACATGATTTTGGATAGCTCCGAGATCATTTACCTAGGCAAAGGCTATACAAGTTCCCATTCGCTCTGGATGTCTCAAAGCGTCAGGTACCTAATCTCTAAAAATTTGGATGTATTGGCAGGGCTCATGAAATAATAATATGAATTATTATTTTTATTTCTACCCTAACTACTTAGATGCCTAAGTTTGATTTTGTCTATTTATCAAATGTTGTCTGCAGGGGCCAACCTCTGCCCGAAGGCGGTTTAGCGATTTCCAGGTTGGCCAAGGCTGTTCGTCGTACCCAGATTGTAGGTGTTCTAAGCGCGATATAAAGTTACGAGGTATGGCGGTCTTTTCCTGGCACAGTTCATGGTAATTAAAGTCTTTAGTTTATGAATCGTGCTGATTTCCTGTAGATTTTTTTTGGCCATTAGGTACAGATTTATTTGTACCCATTAACAATCGAACATAAAACCTCCATTGAGAAGTGCTTTATCCACTAGACTATTGCGTCATTTACAAAGATAGGCTATCCGTAACTTTTTGAATAACATCAATGGAATGGACCGAGAATCAAACGCAAGACCTACCTACATACAATTATTTAGTTTGACCAAATTAGCTCTAAGCCTATGCCATTTGAATTGTCGGCATTTTGAAAGACACCTAGGGATGAGTAACAAAAGATAAACATATCGATATGCAAGACTATTGGCATTCACCTCGCTATGCAATTCATATCGATGTAAACGTTACAATATCAAATAATACGAGTAGGTATTATAAAATAGTAATTTTGCTTACGATCGATTTCATCAAAGAGTAAAAGTAAATTTGTATTACATTTCGATCAATTTATCATCGACCCTCTGATTTAATAACAAGACTGAATTACTAAGAGATATCATTATTAAAAATAAAAAAAAGCTTTTTAGCACAAACAAAGTGCAGAAAAGGCAAACGTTCTGTCTGTGGCCTTCTCTATCAGTCGATCTTAGCAGAAAAGTTTAAAATAACCAGAGCTAGGCCTACTTTCACGCCACCCGTCATGACAGTAGGTAGATTTTAAATTTCAAAAGCAAGAACTCAAACGGCTACAAGCTATCATCCCGTGGCATTTAATGGGACTATTGCTATACCCGGCCATACACCATTAAAATTGAATCACCTTTTGATTTTTTAATTTACAAAAACAAAAATGATATTGAACTACTATTAGGTACATCTATCGAAATAGTTGACTAATTCTTTAAGTGTAAGTATTAAAATTAAATGATTTAAATGATAGCGTATCGATCCGCGCGATCTCGATCAATACTACATCACTACTTCGTTAGGTGCCGGCGCCGGCGGCACTTTGACCGACCGCGGCTGCGCTTTCTTTTAGTTCCGGCCATGCGTCTGTCGTGATTAGATGTGTAATACGGATGCGCGTCCGGCTTCCGCGCACGTCGTAGTATCGAAAAATCTATCATTTACTAAAAACACAAGTTAAAACCTAGTTCGTTCTATGATACTAGTAAGTCAATGTAGAACTATCCAAAAGTCTCAATGTGAGTGTGTGTGTGAGTAGTCAGTGTAATAAAAAATGTAGGAACTAGAACACCTAAATCTTGAGTTATGATGATGAATGTTATCGTTTTTATTTTTAATCATGCCAAGTTCGATTTTTGATAATAAGGAACAGTGTGTAAATAAACAATCATTGTAGAGAGATGATTCAAATTTTTAAACACGCCGAGGTATCATAAAATTATGTTATTTTGAATTTCATTGAGTTAAAATAGTCTAACTTATCGTTTTCGTTTAGATTTATTTGATAATAAACTCGCTCGCATTCTCATACGATAAATCATAACATGATTTTGGATAGCTCGTCAGTCCACAGCCTGAGAAAGTGTGATGGAAGATTTCTCCTTTTCTCCTGTCAGGGAGGAGTCCCTGAAGATCAGTGTAGATACTTACCTGATAAACTGATAAGAGGGCCGTTTTACAATAGGTAAGCTGCTAACTTAACATTTACTTCCTAAGAATTTTCATTACTATGATTTTATTTGTTTGTTTTAAATGATGTAGATTTTCAAATTTGAAAATTTGCACTAAGCTACATTTAAGCCTAATTTTTCAAGTTAGTTATTCAAGCCAAACATCTGACCGTGTAGGTATAAGTTTATGAATGAACTTCGGCCATTTTTCACGTCTGTTAAGTCTTTCTCGCTCTGTACAAGGGGAAGGAATAAGACAGATAAACACATGGTTATACGTATTAAAGATAGGACGGGTTTGTGCAATATGAAGTCAATGTTGGTGATTTTGATTTATTTTTTTAACTTTTTTAGTTTTTATGGTACACAATTGAAAGTTGGTTTATACGATTGCTTTTCACCTATATAGTCACAGGTTAACGGGATGTACACTAATAAAATAGGACCTTATATAGGCTAAGTTTTTATACAGAAATAAATCTTATTTTATCTTATCTTATCTTATCCTATATTATCTTAACTTATTTATATTGACGTTATTCTTAGCCTGCCATCCATACCTGAAGGCAAAGTTACCTGTATTACTGCACTGGTTGTCTGGTAGCACCTTTTCCTCATATTCTCATCATCACAGTCTACTAAGTAAAATAAATTATTAACAGAAAGTCATCCTTGAAAAGATATTGTTCAGCACACAAATCTCATCATAATATTATAACTGCCCAATATTGTCCTGAAAACTCCCCGACCCCTAATTAAGGCCTAAGTATCGAAACTGCTGACAATAATTATTATGGCGGCTCTGAGGGTTCAGTTTCCCGCTCGAGCATCCTTAAGACCTCTCTCGTTTTGTGGGCCTGGCAGAATCCGCCTTGAAGAATCTTGAGATCCCGTTTGAAATAAGCGTGTTATTTAATAGCATTGAAATTCATACCGCGTTTGGGAAAATTTCATTTCTGTTATGTAAAAGCTAGTCACAATGGAAACAAAGAACTAAAAGTAGGAAAGATAGAATAGAATAGAAAACATTTATTTGACACACACGAATAAAAAAATACATAACAATGAAGGATATCAGCCTGCCTAGCATGAGCACTAAAACACGATATGATATGATATGATATAGCGAAATATCGACACCAACTGTAAAAATATGATAGATATAGCCGCCATGTTGAATCGCCGTCACATATTAAGATCGCCGTTTCGATAAAAAATCAAAATGGTGGCTAAATCTATCATATTTTTAAAGTTGGTATCGATATATCGCTACATCATATCATATCATATTGCACAGCATTTGTCAGCAGTGACAGTCACAGACTTATCACGACGCTGATTTTCGGCGGGGACCTCCGACGCTGGGACGTGCAGCGAGTGACGCAGCGGTTTGACGGACCACCAGAAAGCCCCAAATCCCTTTAACGGACCCCGAGCCCTTGGGAGCACAGAATCGGTCGAAGAATCCCGGACCCACCGATGATTTAAAATCATTATAAAGTTTGACTACTTGCGGTGTGTAAAAAGAGTATCTATCTGTAGACCTCAGTAGCCGAGAGGTGAGCATGCCGGACTTGGCGTCGCCATCTGTAAGGTCCCGGGTTCGACAATATATGTATAATAATTTGCAGAATCACTGCTCTGCTTAAAGAGCGGGATAGAGTTCATATTAAAATTATTAAAAAAAATAAAACCGACTTCAAAACACTAGTAACTGATTAGGTACTTAAGTGTTAGGATTATTTTTAGCATTTTAGTGTTTTGAAGTCGGTTTTATTTTTTTTATTAAAATTTACTTATTTCATCTATTTTTAGTGATAAATCCTAATCTAACTGCTGAACACCGATTTCATCCCCTATTTTCCTACCCTTAGGGAAGATTTTTATTTTGCAAACTTTTATCATAGCATCTTTGAAGTATAAGCTATTCAATAAAACAAAAATCATCAAAATCGGCTCATATTTGTCGAAGATAGGTAACAAGAACCACAACCAAAATATTATCTGGGTATATATTTGTTGATTTTCTCAAAAAGTTCTAAATCAATTTCTTTAAAATTTATATGGGACTACCTCTGAAGTATGATCTACCAAACAAAAAAAGAATCATTAAAATCGATTCATAATTGGCGGAGTAATCGCGTAACATACATACAAAAAAAAAAAAAACAGTCGAATTGAGAACCTCCTCCTTTTTTGAAGTCGGTTGATAAAAAAGAAGAGGTATGGGCAGAAAATGATGAGGATTGGATTGAGAGTGAAGTGAGTGAATGGAGAGTGCAAGTTTGGTGTAGTTTGTGTGCTAATGTTTGATGAAGTGATAAAGATCTAGAACTATTGAAATATATGTGTGTATTCAACGCGCATCGAGCATCAAGTGACTTGTCTCGTAGACAACTTGCTTTAGGCCCTTAGACCCGATGGTGTCTTGAAACCTGCTTCTACGGGGAAAGTAGCCTACATTGAAAGCATGAAAAGCAAAAAACACCAAAAAACACCTATTATTTATTGTGTCCACTTCATCAAAATAATACTTGATATTGGCCAAATAAATTTGTAGGATTTGTAAATAAATTGTGTAGGACGTCCACTCACAAGGTGGTCAGACGACCTCGTAAAGGTCACAGGAAGACGCTTGATGCAGGCCGCTTCCAACCGGCCAATCCGGAATTCAATGGGGGAGGCCTATGTTCAGCAGTGGACGTCCTATGGCTGAAATGATGATGATGATGATGATGATTGGCCAAGCACTGCTTTACATATAAAGCGGGATGGAATTCATTAAAAAAAAAAGAAAAAAATGGAATGGGCGTTATATTGTCTGTACCTGGGGTGACTAACACGCCGAAAAAGTGGTAAAATAAAATCTTGTAAGAATTTTTTTTAGGTTACCGTCCCTATACGTAAATTGCGTTTTTTTTATTATTGTTTAAAAATATTAGGAGTTAAAAACTATTTTTCGATTTATTCATGCAATTTTTTGTTAAAATCATGTGTAGGGAAAATACCACCCCTTCTGCCCCCGGTCTCCCCAGTTTTACGCGTAAAAGTCAACCAACTTATAAAATGTAGGTAAATTAAAAAGGAACGTATAAATTCTGACTAAGTTCCGATACTAAGTTTTAATTCATATGTCTAACTGTTCCTCCCTTTACTGCAAATAACGCGATCGCCCGCCATGGCGGCCTCACTTCCGGCCGCATTGCACGCAAGCCTTCTTCCGCTTTAATCCTTTATTCACTCGCTCGCTGAAGTTTTCAGAAGCTCACACGGAACACGTTTCAGCGATTTACCGATGTGGGGTAAGCTGTGGAAAGATCTGGCAAAGAAAATGAAAAATCTGGAGCTTTCGGTTTGAATCCACAAAGTTTCTTTGCGGAAAGACTTTATTTATTTTGTTGCGAATGCACAGTGGACTAACTTTAAGCCAAGCATTTTTATAGAAGAAAAACGTATTAAAAATATACAAAGTCAAAGTAAATATCAATATTGAAATTGTATTGAACAATAATAGGCTGACCCTTGAAATTTTGTTAAGGCGAGTAGTGCTCCTAAATGCACACACACACACACACACACACACACACACACACATACACACACACACACACATACACACGCGCGCACACTGAATTTGTTATTCTTAAATTTTGTAACACTCGTGTAATGATTAAGGTTAGCTTAAGTTAATATTTATTTGTTAAGAAAGAGTGGCTTTCTCTGACATAGGTGCTTAGGTACTTAATAGAGGAAGTCAACACATGAAATGTTATTTAAAAACTTGTAATGAATAAACTTTTTTTTTTCGTGCATGCCATTAAGAATTGCTTACGATGCACGCTACAATAGTATGTTACTCCAAAAAATTTTGGGTAGAATGTATGTACTTACAATATAAATAATTAATAAATTAAAATATTGAAAAACATTTGATCTTATGGTAAGTAGCCAAAGCGCTTGTGTTACAGAAATCAGAAACAACGACGGTACCACAATACCCAGACCCGAGAAAATACAGAAAAGTTATTTTTCCACATTGACCGTTCGGAAATCGAACCTCAGAGTTAGCGACACCAAGTCCGGCATGCTCGCCTCTCGGCTAAGGAGGTTGTATGTACATGTTCAAAGGTATTAATATCTATACTCATTTGTAAGTAAAATGCATTAAAATAATGAAACGAACTTCGAGCTTAATGATATGAATCCTACTGGGATTTTGCAAGTTATAACGAGGGTCCATTGCTACGTATTAAAGTACACAATAACTTCGCTAATGGTTATCTTAAATGATCTTTTATTCTTGACCCTTTTAGACATATTATATTAACGCACGATTATCAACTTCAATGTAAAGATAAACCGAAACAAAAATATTTTGCTAAACTCTTCAAGGGGTTTAAAATAAAAAAGTCTGTAAAAAGTAGAAAAATATAGATAGATAGATAGATATATACTCTTTATTGCACACCACACAAAAAAAAAACAGTACAAAGAAACAATAAATTTAGAATGGTACAATTTAGGCGGTCTTATCGCTAAGAGCGATCTCTTCCAGACAACCTTCAGGTAGAGGAAAGTTGGAAAAAAAAACGTTATGAGGGGAGGCGGTGAAGAGTTTAAAGTAATTTTATATTTAATATATCACATAATATATTATATATTTATTACATAGATACTAAAAAAATTAAATAATATACATACTTACACATTGTTATAAATAATGATCATACATAATATAAATACATATAAGTACTTACACTAATTAATGACCCTATTAATATGAATATGAATATATATCTGTGCTTAATCCAACGTAGAGGTTATTTGAATTAAAAAGTTATATTTATACATGACATACAAGAAGCTAAGATATACTATATTGCTTTTACTAAAAAACTCAACCGGTTTAATGTACAGACAACAGCTGGTCGTCAACATACCAGAAAACATCAAATTAATTTATTTATTGGTATTGATCTCAATTGGTATTAATCTCTACGTGTTTGACTTAAAGTTGAAAATCGGTTCAATAATCTTTAACGTTTTGGGTAGGTGACTGTACTTTGGGTTTATGCTTACAAAACCGAAGTAAATATGGGAAAATACGGTGGTATCCGCAGGTGGTAACTGCAGTCGCCTACGCTGGTATGACCATATTTTGCGAAAACCGGCAAGCTACGCAGGAAACAAATGTCTGGCCATGCAACCACCGCCAGGTCCTGGCAAAAGGGGTAGACCCAAAAAATGCTGGCTTGACGTCGTGAGGGCTGACATGCGTTCCAATGATCTCACAACTAGAGACGCTCAAGACCGCGCGAAGTGGAGGAGCAAATCAAGGAAAGCGGACTCTGAGCTCCAAAGCAATGGCCTTGGACGCAACCGGGATTGACCGTATAGATGAAGAAGAAGAAGACGGTGGTACCGAAACTCGCAACGCAGCTCGACACACACTTGACCGGTTTTTTAATTAAGTTTACTCATGACTTTATTATTTTAGGGTTTGTCTCGTGTTGCTAATTGGCTAAATACGCACCTTTTGTCACTAAATCTTCAAAAAACTAACTACATCTGTTTCACCAAATACAATAACAGCCAACCCTCGCATGGTTTTAAAATAGTCGTCCACCGCTGCGACAAGAATGCTACCGTGACTTGTTCATGTACCTACTGAACTTCAAAAAATAAGCAGTACAAAATATCTGGGTGTTATGCTTGATCAGAGATTGTCATGGCAGTGTCATATTGAACTACTTATGAATAGAACAAGAAAACTTATATGGACCTTTAAAACATTACGGCATTTGGCCTCTGAGCATCTCTTACGCCTTACATATATATCACTAGCGCAATCAGTTTTGTCGTATTGCTTAACCGTGTGGGGCGGAGCAAACAAAACTAGATTTCTAGACTTGGAGAGAGCTCAGAGATCATTATTGAAAGTGATGTATTTTAAGCCACGCGACTTCTCTACAGACTTACTCTACTCCTCTAGTGATTTGTTATCTATTAGAAAATTATACGTTTTAAATACTGTGCTAAGTAAACACAAATCGCTCCCTTACCAACAGATCGAGACTAACTCTAGAAGGATACTTAATGTTGTGCAACAAACGCGAGTGAGGTCAGTATTTGTGAAGAGGCAGTATGACACGAGAGCTACTGTTCTATATAACAGAATAAATAAAGAATTAGATATTTATAATATGACTTATACAAAATGCAAAATTGCGATTACTAAATGGTTGAAAGGTATAAGCTACGCTGAAATAGAATTAATTATAAGCTGAAACACACTCATCACACATACACGCACACACACACACACATACACACACACACATACAGACACACACATTCATAAGGATAGATTAATAGATTAATTGTTTAATTATAATACTTAAGATAAAATTGATTCATCATATTACTTACTTAATGTCATACTCTTAATCAATATTAATAAAATAAATAATAATAATAATATTAATAAAATGTCTGATTTTTACATACCTACCTAAAATAATCATTTATATTATACTAACATTTATCAATTAGTAATTTTATTAGCACATGTTTTAATTAAAAACTATTTAATGTTTATGTTATGGTAGAGACTAGGACTACCAGGTGGCCTAAATGAGTCTGTTGTAACCATGCTATGGAAGAGCGGTGTTACCTAACACAAGCATGTTTTGCTTAAAAGGTAGCTCCATTCACTTATATTGTATTAGACACTAAGTTAATGAAATAAACATTTTGTATTTGTATTTGTCTCAAAATCAAAATCAAAATCAAAATCATTTATTTTTGCAAATAGGCCATTAGAAGCACTTTTACACGTCCCAGTATATTTTTTTGCCCTACCACTGCTTCGGGACAATTTGTGGGCTAGTGCCGAGAAGAAGCAGCTTAAGAAATAGCCTCTTTTAAAATTAATATTTTTACAAGTTTTGGTGCGAGCTAAGCAGTTTTAAATCCACTAATTTTTATCATTTATATAATCACTAACGGTGTCTCATCATACTGAAACAGTAAAACCCTTAATAGCATTAAAACAAAGTACAGACAACAGCTCGTCAACCTACCATAAAATATCTTTTCTCACTACGTGTCAGACTTAAAGTTGAAAATCGGTTTCATCATCATTCATCATTTCAGCCATAAGACGTCCACTGCTGAACATAGGCCTCCCCCAGTGACTTCCAGATTGGCCGGTTGAAAGCGGCTCGCATCCAGCGGCTTCCTGCAACCTTTACCAGGTCGTCTGTCCACCTTGAAGGTGGACGTCCTACGCTGCGCTACGAAAATCGGTTTAATGACCTTTAATTATTGAGTAGGTTGAGCTGCTGTCTACTGTGCATATGTAGGTTTTCAGATATTACTTTTAAATTTTAAACATTCAGAATGTTTCTGATTTAACTCCTACCCAATATCCAAGAGAATATTTCGTAAATATATTTTTTATCTAAAACGAAAACATTCCAAAAATACCTGCACTCAGATTCTATTTCAGTATCTGTTTGTTCTAGGTAGAACGAATTTCCATATATCCATCATGGCCCGTGCATATCAAAACATGTCTGATGTGGCGCTCTCTATTTATCATTATTGGAAACTAATCCTTCAGGGTTGTGACGCTTCATCAATCAGGGGTGTCAACAGTTTGTGTACTTGGGTCGATAAGGAGTGTCGAGCGCCTGTTTGAGAAGTTCAATTTAGTGCTGTGGTGGTAGTTTGACAGCTTATTTAGAAGCATAGTTATATGAAGTGTGGTTAATAATCTCGGCGATATTGGCTACGACTGCATAATCTTAGGAGAAGTTGTACAATTTTCCTTCATTGTGCAGAAGTCTGTGCAGATATCTATGCACAATATTATTATAATTAGATTGTTTTTTTCTTTTTCTTTTTTCTTTAAGTTTTTTTAGGACCGGTGGTCAGCTCATACTACTATACTATACCATCATGCACTACTTAGCACATTAAAAATATTTATTAATAAAAATGAAAAAAAACTTTCTGTAAAATAACATTAAAAAATAACATTATTGTTGAAGTATTCTTTTAAAGGAATATTTCTGCCAGAAAACCTCACATGTCCTTTATAGCCATAATCTGTAGTAAACATAGTTTCTTACCTTTGTTTTTTTGAAAACAAAAACATGTTACAGTGTAACTAAAATATATGAAACAAGAAAAGTACCCATAATCCGAAAAACAAAATGTGTGTGTGAGTATATTATGTATCCGAGTGTAAGTGTGCGTGTGTGTGCGCGTGGGTATGCGCGTGAGTGTGTGTGCGTGTGTTTGTTTATTTATGGGTTGTACGTTTATCAAGTAGTCCAGTGTACACAATTAATTATTAATAGTGTTATTTTGTTGTATAAGTTGAAAATTAGTATTGTGTATTGCTCGCAAACTAGAAGTAGACAGAAATATTCAGCTATTATCCATGATATCTGTTAATGTCGGTCTCCACAGTTGTTCCCCTAATCATAAACTAATTTATTTTTAACTAGCTGTCCCGGCAAACTTCGCACCGCCTGTTTTTTGTGAATTTTTCAGGTTTTTTATTAGTTATTTTGCTATTTAGGGCGGAGACAAATTCAACAAATCAAAGATCATAAAAATCGGTCCAGCCGTTCCTGACTTATAAATGGTGTAACTAACCCGACTTTGTTTTATATATTTAAATAGTATAAACGAGACCTAATATTTTATTGCTAAGGATACCTAAACCTTTCCCAAGGGCAAATAAATATGTAAGAGTTATTTGAGTAGGAGACAGAGAGTCTAATATTAAAGCTATCAAAAATATACATATCAAAACTAATAAAATACCTTGCGTAATAATATTGAAACATTTCAAATAAATTCAAGCAAATAAAAGAGTTGGTATTTCACGCCTTCGTAAGTAGTTTATAAGTAAAGTACATGTTTGTGTAAGGGCTAAATGGTTCCGTGGAGGATTCGTAGGAAAAAATTCTTTTGACGTCATAAAATATTATTTTAATAAAAATAATAATCGGCGTGCACAAATTATAATTTAGGACTATCTGTAAACACTACGTACGAGTAAAACGGTTTTTTTTAAATAAAAACAATGAAGTTTTATTAGCCCTGAACTTTTTGTCTAACTCTAACACCTCTCTTACTCACAAAAAATGAAAATTAATTAAAAAATACCAGAAAACACTGCCAAGAGGGTGTTGAAAGCATAGTTTTTGCAGTTTTGGCAAATGTGTAAGTAAAATAGCGGTAAGGTTGAACTCACAATTTTGACGTAATATTATTTATTTGTTTTTGGCGTCATAGAAAGAGAGCATGAGTAGCTGTCAGAACCATTTTGCATGTGAAAATCAACTCTGTTGTTCTAAGACGCGCGAATGATTTTCAACCTTTGGGTGATAGACCACTTTTTTGGCACGGTACCTACTGGCTTTAATTGAATGATAAAACAAGATCCGTAATCGGCTCATAAAAAAATATATCCATAGTGTCCGTGTTTAGCAAAAAAGTTTTATTTGCTTTGCTTTGTGCTTTGCATACTTTTGCTGTGAAAATTAACCGTAAATGCCATCATCATCATTTCACCATTTCAGCCATAGGACGTCCACTGCTGAACATAACCTCCCCCAATGACTTTTATTGGGGAGGGTTGCCAATACTCGCCATGCTTGGCAAGCGGGTTGGCAAGCGCAGTTTTTTAGAAGATGTCGCACGCAGAGGCCTACCCGTCTCATGCTACAGGAATTTAACAAAGCAATCTCTATCGAATGGCCAAAATCACAACACCCGAGTGGCAGGCCCAAGAAAAGATTTAAAAATATCTTATTAAATTTAATTTTTAACCGTATTTGCGTTATGGATAACTAATACCATGACGAATGACAGTTCTCTAAATCAGAAATCAAAAATCACAAATATTTATTTACTTTTAACATGATTTTACAAGATGTTTTAAAATTTATATGTCTTAATTGATTGTTTGACTTAATTGGTGATGCAAATATAAAAGTTGATATTAAATGTACATAAGAAAAATACAACAATATTTAAGTAATATTGATAGCGTGCAAATATAATGGCTGTAACATACGGACAGAAAACGGAATGGATAAAATTATAAGATTGAATTAATACTAAAGCTTCGGAACCCTAAAGAGAACGCTCAAAAACACTGCTGTCGTAACTACAAAATTGCGATTTGAACCCTTTGGGTATGGAATCCTAAAAAGAGATTGATATTTCTCGCGATATCTCAAAAACCTACTACATTTCACCAAACACAATATCTAGGAATAAATCAAACAAATCGAATTCACAGAAAAAAACGAAAACATTCAGCGGAATGTCTTAGAGATCGGGGGTCCGGGGAAAACGCGCTATCAAATATCTGAGGAGATCCCGTCTTCAAAAGTCAATTTCAAGGTCTTCAGTGAATCAAATAGAGTGTCCAGCTACCCTTTCTTTAGCCTTGTGCGACAGACTATGCGATAATTTAAATTAAAATACTACATTGGACTCTACAAAAATCCATAGGTTAGTTATCATTAACGCTCAAAATAAGTGTAAGTATTTTAGGTTAAGTTTTAAAATGGGATGCTATTAAGGGATATAATTACAATTATTGCAAAAATGTATTATAAATAAACTGACGACTTTTAAATGAGCAAAAGCCGCTGACATACTTGTAACCCAACGGATTAGCAAGCTAAAGTAGCAGTGCACTGCTACAAAGCACGTAAAACTGACGGCCGATGGGGTAGAAAGGTTCTGGAATGGTGGCCACTTCTACTAAGGACATCTACCCACAAGTTGGAAAGACGGCCTGGTAAAGGTTGCAGGTAGCCGCTGGATGTAGGCCGCTTTCAATCGCCAACCTGGAAGTGATATGTTCAACAGTGAACGTCATAATGGCTGAAACGATGATAATGATAATGACGACTAGGTCATTATGGTCAAGTGTATGGTTTCTAAACCTAGATTTTATTAATTAGTTACCTGCTCCCTAGATTCAGAACCCTTCGAAAACGAATTGAAAAGCAAATTAAAACCAAATTATTTATTTTTCACAAATTAGGTCCCAAATGTTATTTTATCCTACCACTGCTTCAGAACAATATTGTTTAACTTTTATATGACGTAACAATAATGGTAAACGATTACGTCGATTGATTAACGTCGTCATAGTCACAAAATTAGTGAAATATTTATGAAAAAAGCTAGTAGCTTTATTCGTACGCATAACGAATAGCATTTTAGTAATTATGTCAATGTTCCTACGTAGTTTCTATTTGCACATATTGGAAAATACACACGTAAATAATATATAAAAAAATCTAGGAGTAACGTTTTATTTTGTACGAGTTAGGTACCAATTCTAATAGACTGCTTTTATTGTTATGAGCTAAAAATAATTAGTGTTGATAAGATAAGGCAAAACTGTAGCATAGCTGTCACTGTAAGCCGTCCCTAACCAGGGTCAAGTTTTATCCCCGTCCGAACAAAATGGCGGTGACGATGTCCCGACATTCCTGTCCTCGACATTAGGACGCGGCCCGCATCCTAAATGCTTCCAGGGATTTATAGTTATGGCTGATCCAGGGGATCATGGTGTCATAATCATAAAAACGGACGCGATCATCAAATGGACCGTTAATCAAAGTTTTGTCGGAAAAAAGATTTCAGTGTTAATACACTATAAGGCTGTATGTGCACCAACTTATTGACAACTAGCTGCTGCCCGAGACTTCATTCGCGTGGTCGGTCTTCAGTTTATTTGTAAAAAAATCTATTATCGTTGGCCCACAACTTTGTCCACAAAGCTACACCAATCAGCCTTAGTTTAGGTCTGTGTCGTCCCTCGTGCAGGTGTAGCGATAGCGACGCAAAAGTGCCCAGCCCTTACTTTAATAAATTTTTTACACCAATCGGCCTCTTTATAAAGGTTATTTAAATTGAAATTTTGATCAAAGTATATCATTTACGACATTTTGTCAACGAATATTTATAGTTTGTAATTATTTTCTCTTTCGACTAACGTATGTTTCATATGTGCACACCAAAATAACGTTATTTTAGGGTACTTGCAACTTTATGTATGCGAGGCTTCATACAAAAAATTTCGAAATCTTTTGATTCAAATCGTTGGGAGCCGTTTCCGAGATATGTGAAATAAATTTCTGTATTTTTGTTTCTACAAGTAATTGCTCCTTTAAAGTAATTAGATAATTATTATTATCTAAAAGCGCAGTTTCAGTGCCACAGTCGCGCCACAGTGACGCCACTGCATCGCTTTTAGATATTGTATTAAAATTACGGCTGAAGGATGCAGGTCTTTTCTAACTGGATAATGTGATAGTTATTATAAAAGGGCTATGTTCAGCAGTGGAGGTTTCATGGCTGAAAAATAATTGGCACGATTGGTGGCGCTTGTTCTAGCTTCGTTATTTGAAGACGCCCCAAATAAGCTAGCCTGTCTAGAAAAACACAATACTGGTTAACAAATTCTCCTTGTTTGAATGAGAAATCGCGGTCAACTTTTAGATGGATGTTCGAATAAGAAATACCCTTTCCTTTAGGCTTTAGGTTTCCATTTCCTTAGAAAAACAGATTTGCCCTATTTTAGGTCTGTTTTCGTAGGGATCCCACATTTGCAAGGCGGAGTGAAGACAATTTTCACAAGACTGAAGTGTGTAGTTTATTTCCTTAATATTCGAACACAAAAATTCATGTTTTAATCCTTTGCTTGCTATGACCTGCTGCTTTGTTTATGTAAAATTTAGTTTGCTGCCGTCGGAAATTATTGCTTCCAGGAATGGTATATATTAATTATTAATATTCACAAAAAATTCAAAACGTAACATAATATAATAATCTAGATTTAATAAGTAAGTAAGTAAGTGAACATCATAAAAACTGCAAGTAGTATCACTTGTGTGTTAAATATTTCTAAGCATTTCAAACGTAATAAGTATCAAACGCTGAACTTACACACACATACTTAACTGGCTTTGCCCGCGTGGAATATGGCACGTCACCACCTATTAAACTCACTTAGGAGATGAAATAAAAATAATAGCAGTTGTCCTTCCCTAGGGTTCAAGTTTTTTTGGTACAAAATTTATCAGGTATCAAAATCGGTTTCCCTAAAAAAGTTGCCTATTATGCCCTTTTTTTAGCTTTAGTCTATCTCTTTACTAAATTTCATCAATATCGGTTCAGTAGTTTATCTTGGAAGCGTAATAGGCAGAAATACAGACCAAGTTACTTTGTCATTTATAATATTAACTAGTAGGGAAGTAGAGATAATCATAATAATAATAAATTGTTTTCACAATCACACCAACTATCTAGCCCCAAACTAAGCAAAGCTTGTATTATGGCGACTAGATACCGGATAAACATACTTAAATACTTTTATAAACATCCATGACTTAGGTACAAATACTCGTGCTCATCACACAAACATTTGCCCCTTGCGGGATTTGAACCCGCAACCGCTGGGTTTGTAGTCCGGAGCGCGAACCACTACACCAGACGATAGTAGATATTATAGTAAAAATCAAAACAAAATCCCTCCAATTGTGTAAAACTTAATCAGATAAAAAAATATAGTCGTCTCATGGAATTACAAAAGTATCTGACTTATGAGAAGGTCCTTGATTAATTTTCGAGACGATATTAATTACGCGGTTAATTTATCAAAAGGTCGTTTTAATTAATACGCTTGTTTCGCAGAATTTATAATAATACGTTAACCTTTTTTAAATTATTCAGGTTGTAGTTCAAATCACCGCGACACCGACTAATATTCTTCCGGGTTTTCTAATCATTATGTTATTGGATAACGAGCGGGCATTGCAAAGGGGTACCAAATTTAAAAAATAAGATCTAGGAATCAATATAAAGAAGCATCTTATTCGTTATTATTTTTAATAATCGTATGTTACAAAAAAAATACTTTAAAATATCCGAAAATAAAGTCAATGAAGAGATTACGAAAGCCACGCGGTCATTCATCAGAGGCGTAGGTACGGCGAGCCAACAAGGACCTTGCGTAGTGCACATATGGTGCATTTTTTTCATGAATGAGTTAAATTATCCTCGCGTACGATTTTTAACAGCGGATAGGAATAATTAAATGTGAATTGCTTTTTCTTTGGTTGGTTCGATGAAGTTATTGATTCTGAGCCACTCCTAGAGATTTGGCACCCCTTTGCAATGTAACCCTGTAAACACACAACATTTCATCCAAGTTGGTCTTACTGTTTAGGAAGAGTTAGGTGACAAACACGTACAGAAGAAGTTTAGATTATATTAAGATCTTGAGATATACATTTAAATCGCTTACCTTACTTTTAAATACCACAAACCTCTTGGTATTTCATTTAACTCTTTAAATAGATATCAAATACCTTTTTAAGCTTTCTATTCGAATAAGAGCACTGACATTAAAGTGTATTGTGCCAAATAAATAAATAAGATAAGATAAGATAAGATAATTTTTATTTACGTAAACATGTGTGAGATATACAAAGCGTTGGCCGACATATTTAATTGGTGTTAGTGTCATTAGTATCAACATGTCTTACCGATATACAGTGTGTAAAATTTATAGCGTTAGTTCGTTAGTTCTCAGTTCATAAATACTTGCTTACTTACTGTGTGATAAAATATTTGATAAGAAGGTTTTGTGTAAAATCTAGAGATCATTTTTTATTTTATTTTATTTTATTCAAATTCAATTGCACACTCCACTAACAGCTTACAGCCTTTCAAAAGACAAAGCAGTTATAATCGCTCGTATTTCTAACCTAATGCTCATTTCCTAAATACGATTCCACTAACTTTACTCATTATAAAAGATAAAATGTTGTACTTTTGCATAGCTCTAAGATCTTGTGTTACCATGTTCTTGGAAATAAATTATTTATCATTATCATTATCATTATCAAAAAATTGCCTCTGAACATACCTACATTTAATATTTTCTCACTTGTACTTATAGTAATGTTGATGATCTTCGGCAAAATTACAGCTTTTTATGGTTCCGTAGCCAAATGGCAAAAAACGGAACCCTTATGGATTCGTCATGTCTGTCTGTCTGTCCGTCCGTCCGTATGTCACAGCCACTTTTTTTCGAAACTATAAGAACTATACTGTTGAAACTTGATAGGTAGATGTATTCTGTGAGCCGCATTAAGATTTTCACACAAAAATAGAAAAGAAAAACAATAAATTTCGGGGGGTTCCCCATACTTGGAACCATTTTTTAAATCAAACCCATGCATGTGGGGTATCTATAGATAGATCTTCAAAAATGATATTAATGTTTCTAAGATCATTTTTTAACTAAATAGTTTGCGCGAGAGACACTTCCAAATTGGTAAAATGTGTGTCCCCTGTAACTTCTAAAATAAGAGAATGATAAAATGTATATGATGTACATTACCATGCAAACTTCCACCGAAAATTGGTTTGCACGAGATCAAGTAAGTAGTTTTTTTTAATACGTCATAAATCGTAAACCGAATTTACCTTTCGTAATGTTATGGATTTCATTTTGCAATAAAAATACCATAACTATGACTCGATTGTCGTGATGGGTGAACTTTTACTTATATAGGTACCTACAGGTTTGTACGGAACCCTCGGTGCGCGAGTCCGACTCGCACTTGGCCGGTTTTTTATTACTAAAGCAAATTGGCTACTATTGATTTTCAATAAAGTGGTTATTTTCATTATAATCGTGTATTTTTTGGTTTGGCACTTAGGCCCTTTTATTCCAAGCACCACCTTCTCTTTATTTCTACCTTTTTTGATTACTTAATTAAACGGTTTGCGCACGTTCTAGAGAATAAATTGGCGTTCATTAAAATGTTATTAAGTGTGACATATTAAGAATAATTAGAAACTGTAATTTCAAATAACGAAGCTCGTATTTCAAAGGCAGGAAGATGGTGCCAGCTGTTAAAGCTGACATCTATATACTTAAAGATAAACATAAATTTAATTTAGATGCTAATTTCCGGAACCATACATATCAGATTCTAGTAATTTTATGACTAATTAGAAAACTACCTTATACCGTCGCAATAAGCACCGACAAAATATTTACTTTTACTTACTTTTTTATCCCTAATAGCAATTTTTTAAATAATACAACGAGATTTTCAGCGAGATAGATATATTTGCTTACAGTAAGGCAGCATCTAGGTCACATGCCATTAAGGTATTGAGTGGTCCCTAAATTACTTAAATCATTAGGTTATTGGTGGGTTGTATTATCTTTATGTATCTGCACATATACTTACACAGACACACACAGACATACACACATACTCACACATACACACATACTCACACATCCACACGAAACGTGATGAGCATATTGTTTATGTGATTTCTTATTTTTGTTTTGCTTTTAAAAGTTTAGTTTAATACTTATGTCTTTTTAAGTTTTATGGAGCAACTGCTACTACTACCTTCGGCTTACTACTTTCTTATTTAATCTGTGGAAATCTATAATTAGCTATATACATAACTTTTAAAAATGACTATAAAACAATACCTTATTTTTTGTCATCGCATTCGGTATGATGTATAGATACCCCCTTTAAAGGAACGCAGTTGATTTTGTTAGACCTTGTATATTTTAAGAAACTGTTTAATTTTTAAAATGCAATGCATCGCCGTTGATTTCCTGAATTAAAAAAAAAAAAAAGTCAAATAAAGATGGCACTGATTAACGTAGATATCACTAATCAATTGTTAAAAAAGTGGCCAAGTGCGAGTCGGACTCGCCCATGAAGGGTTCCGTAGCAACAAGTAACATAATGTAAAAGTTCTAAAGAGTTAATAAAGCATTTTTTTATTTTTAAATTTGAGTTGATTGAATGAAAGGTGAAATGTGGTTTACGATTTATGACGTAATAAAAAAAACAGTTTACTAGATTTCGTTCAAACCAATTTTCGGTAGAAGTCTGCATGGTAATGTACATCATATTTTTTTTTGTTTTTTAGTTATCATTCTCTTATTTTAGAAGTTACAAGGGGGGGGGGGGTGGCACACATAGATAGAAAGATAGATAGATACTCTTTATTGCACACTATACAAGTAAATTATACATGATTTTTACAGAAAAACGTACAGTTTAATCGGTTTTATCGCTAATAGCGATCTCTTTACCACTTTGGAAGTGTCTCTCGCGCAAACGAATGAATGACAAATGAACGTCATTCATTCATACTAAGAAAGAAAAAGGATAAAGTTATATTTCAATAAGCAAACATACACGGACTGCAAATAATATTTAATATAACGCCTTTATTCTCTCCTCTTAAGGAAATTAGATTTAATGTTAATTTATAACTTAATTCGTTCTGAATAATTTTCTGAGCTAGCTCGGTAAAGTCTGGTTTATATACGTTTTAATAAATACAATTATAAAGTATGATTTAATTAGTTAGGTATAGAGATGGGTAACTGTTCCTGCTCGGCGGGATGTTAATCATGGAAAGTTTTCGTCATTATTTTAATTTTTACACAATTTTAGCTTTATCAGTGTAAAAAAAATGGATTAAAACGATAACCTTTTGGAACCATAATGTTCTATACATCTTGGTGAACAACTGTTATTTTTTCTATGGCTTTTCCCAATTTGCATACAAACCTCCTATACAAAATTACCGTTTAAATTTGTAAGAAAGACGAAAAAACATCACCACCCCTTTGCAATGGAACCCTGTATATTTTTTATGAAACCTTCTATCCGGATTTACGATGTTACAGTAGACACAGATAACACACAGTCAAACTTATAATACCTGTTTTGTATATCGAGGGTTAAAAATTAAAAATCTTACCATGTAAACCGGCTTTATACCCAATGAATCGGCCTTGACCTTTGACGGGTGTATGTACCCGTGGTAGGTTTATCTGACATCAAAGCATTATTTTGTATCTTTGTTATTGGATACAATGGTTTGGAAACGGAAATACGAAGACAAAAAGAAAACCTGAAGCCTCGAATTTATTTTCTTAACCCACGGGATATACATATTTTACCTTTGATTTAAAATTATTATTTTTCATAATTAAATTAGCTTTTTATTTAGTTTTATTCGAGAATAAACTCTTATGTAGATTATGCATCCACTCAGTAAATACGCTGTCTATCTTGTTCCGAGTTCAGTGATGTTTTTGGAATTACACAGATCATTGCAATAAATCTGTCTAGATATCACATGCATCTCGTCTTTTACACACACAAGCCTGTGATGAAAAGCACAACTTTGCGTATAAGAAGAGGCGTTATTTTCTTTAATATTGACATATTTTTCATCATAATTACAGCCATAAAACATCCACTGCTGAACATAGACCTCCCCCAGTGACTTTCAGTTTTTTTGGTTGGTTTGGTTGAAGCGACCTGCATCCAGCGGCTTCCTGCAACCTTTACCAGGTGGTCTGTCCACCTTGTGCGACGGTGTACGATCATATTTTCAACATTATTGTATTAACAATGGACAGCCAAAAAAATCTTTATTTAAATAATCGTTGCGTGTAAACGCACCTCAAAGCCGGTGGGCGTTTGTCCGTGACCTTTATGGGAGCGTCTTACGACTATCGGACGTATCATGTCGCTTGACGATCACTGCGTCGTTGTATGGGGTTTGAAGTTTAGGGATGTGAAAAGATATATCAAAACATACAATATCGAAATAAAAAATTATTGTGACTTAAACTATTGGTCATGTAATTTTATCCATCTGATCGCTTGCTTCGTGATTGAAAAAATTGCCATGTCGATTTGTATTATGTTAATAACTTTCTCTTCTTAGCCTGACAATGGCATGAGTCACTGCAAAAGTTAAAAGGAGGTAAGCATAAGATTGACCCACGGATTGCTATAAAATTATTCTATGTTCTTTTTATGTATATTATTATAAGATCCTTGTACCACATTTTAGCAAATAAATTATTATTCTATTTTATTCTATATCTTGCACATAATTTTTTTTTTATCACTGGTTACGGGGGCAGCGAGAGGTTATGTGGTACTTCAATACCAATAAATGGAAATAGTAGTAACAATATTTTCAATTTATCTCGTTTCCTGGCCTAAAAAATTAATTAGGGAGAAGAAGGTTATATTAAATATAAATGATCACGTTTTTTCCTAGTACTATGATTTGTCTGACAAAAAAACTCGCAGGGCTACGAAAAAAATAAATTTACTATAAATTCACTCTCTTACTAAATTGAATAACTTGGTTTATTTTTTATCGACAGTTTCGCAACACTATATGTTTGACAGCTGTCCGCTTTCAGCACAGTGTGGAACGATCCCTTTGTTGGGAAATAGAGAAAGAGTCGCAAAGGTTGACAATAGAGCTTGGAAACTTCACGAAAGGAAGTGTTTGATATCATGTCGAGTTAGTATCGTGTAAGTAATAGGGTTTGGGAGAATAGTAGTAACATGATATAACTAGATACTAGAGCATAGAAAGGGGCTAGTTTCCTAAAAAAAAAAATTAGTCCGTCAGTTGGATTAACAGAAAATATTGGACACGTATTTTTAAAAATGATAAAGATATAGCCCGTTAAAGTTCCGCGTAACGTCACGCCTTGCTACACTTTTTAGCAAGGCGTGACGTCACGTGCTCACTTTGATGCGCTTTATCTTCGTAATTTTTTGTTTGATTGACAAAAGACAGAATATGAGTCCAATATTTTTTGATAATCTAACTGACGGACTAAATAGAATAATATTTTTTTGACCCAAGAAACTAGCCTATTGTACAATTCAAAACTTTAGTTAAGACAAAATGACCTTTTTATCTAGGTAATAAATCCGCCTTTTTTTAAAATGAGGCAAGTGCGTGTTGCAATCGCGCGTCGAGAGTTCTGTACAAACGCAAATACACTTTGTTTGCGTTGATGACTTTTAATGTCCTTAGGGCGAAGCTGACTCATACTGAGCAAGATTTTACAATAACAAATCCAGTTTGACCTTTATTTGTGTACCGTTTGTACGCTAGAATTAAAATGAGAAACAAAAAAATTACGTTTTTTGTATAGGAACCTTTTTATTTATTTCTTTAAAAATTTCAACTAATTAGTTATTACTATTACAAATTATTTAATAACAGGCTTTTAGACAGAACAGACAGACCCAAGGCCGTCTTAACATATCCCGGGGCCCTGGGACACACTACATGTACACTACACTACACTACATACCATCAGTAATTCAAAGTAAAAATGAATTACTGATTCCCTAGGCTTTGACCCTCTTTTCTTTTTTTCAGTTATCAGTGTTTCTTAGTTTACAAACATGTTTCAGCACTTTGGGACCCCCGTGAAGCTGGGAGCCCTAGGCACAGGCCCCGAGTGCCCTTATGGTAAAGACGGAACTGGACAGACAGATAAAAGATAGGGTCACGTCACTTTTTAGTATTTAACTCTACACTACACCTTTCTACCACTCCACTCCATCTTATTAAACTCAAAACCTTAATTTCACTATATTACTTTGTTTTACTTTCTGTTGTTCCTTAGCAAAGGACGATATTTGATTTCAGAGATCAAATTCTTGTTTTCTAATAGACATTTTGAAGGCTACATAAAAAAGATTGACTTAATCATGTCACTTGAGACTTTTAAGATCCATTTGTACAACTTTTCAAATCTAGATTAAACCCAAACTGGGATTAAAACATTCTGTCTTTATCAATACTAACACTAGCATTTATTTCTCCAAATAATCTCACTTCGGAAAATTCTAACTAAAGCATGAGAGAAAACTTTCTTGAATATTCTTGAGACGACTCCTAACAATGGCCAACAAAAACTCCAAGTATTTTACAGTACCCCAAGGATAGGGAATATTTATCCCGACGACTCACAGTCGTCCCTTATACCGAATAGTTCCTATGGGATAGACAGCTTTAACTTGGGACAATTTTATAGGTACTAGTTACATGAAAGATTGACATTGTTCGCCAAGAGTAGAAAGTTTTGAGCTTTTGCAAACTAAGTAAGAATATTCGATGTAGATTGAAACAGTCTTTGGAAGTTATAGGTTGTAAGTTTAGGAAAATTCAATTCAATTTGTTTATTGCGTTTTATAATGTGAAAGAAATATTGTCACAGGAATGATAATTCTTTACTAAAACCATTACAATTAAGGCATAGGGGAAGGCAAGTGACCTTCATCATTTAGCGTCGTCTCGCGCGACATCAATTCTATAATACAAATGCTCCTCGCAGACTTAACATCCATCCGTTGTGCTTCTGTGCAAATAGATTATTATTGCCATCAAAATATCCGTTCATGGAAAAGTAGGCGCTAAGAGTGAAATCCATTAAAGATCCTTATAATTCTTAATTTGTTGACTATTTGAAAAAAAAAAGGTCAACCTGAAGGCACGAATGTTATAAAATAACTAAACCAACTGAAACTAAAGAAAAACGTCGTTTAAAATGTAAATGTTTACAAGATCGCGGTATTCGTGGTACTTTAGAATATTTTGTAGTGTTTATAAGAAATAATAACTAGGATTTAGATACAACAGCAAAAACTTTAACATATAAGTTACATGATATATTAATTTCCACATCCCAAATCCAGTATTTTCGCCAGAAAACTTCTCTTTCACGTGTATTCCTTACCATCACCTTAATTAATGTGTTGTCTGGTTCATATTTATTTATTTCATTTATTAAATACTGACTAGAAAGTATTTGGTGATTTATCGACTATTGATTAATACAAAATTATAAGAACACACATATACAGGGTCTTCCGTAACTCTAGGATATTTTAGTAACCACATACTCTATATACAAGGTCCCCTTTTTTAAACTGGTGAAACTTTAACAGAACTTCTAATTATTTTAGAGAAACCGGGCCCTATTATTTTCGTTCTTAAAAACGGGCTAGTTTTCATTTTTATTATTCCCAAAAAAAAATGACGTACATCCTAAATGAAACGTCCCTACGTCATCGCCTCTGTCTCTCTCATTTCAATCGTGCCCCACTCTTCCCTCGGGGTGCACGCACGGGGCACGAGGTGTTTTATTGTACGTTGAAATCGAAATAGTTTTTGGCGTTTTTCTCGAAAACTAGCGTATTTTTTTTAAAATTTTTTTAACAAAAATTATTCATTAATTTTTTTGTAATTGCTCTTTAAATTTTACCAGTTTATAAAAGGCGACCTTATATACATCACGGTAAACAACTTTTGTTCTATGACTTGCATGATTTATCAACGTTTCATACAAAATTACGAACCAGCCGATTGAATTTGTATAGAAATGCAAAAAAGTATGCATATTTTTAAAAGTCGTAGAACAAAAGTTGTTCATTATGATAAAACGTGGTCGGTTACAAGTTTATCCTCTCACTCTGTGTATCACAAAATAAGTAAATAATAAAACATGCGTTGTACATAATAAGATTACTCAAATCGCTGGCTGCGCACCGCCTGCCCGCTCAAGCGTGACGCGTTGACTGTGCGTAATATTGTGATGTCTTCCCGGAATACGGCTCAAAGCCAGGGCTTGGAATACAGGTATATTCAAGTACCTGGCATCGACAACATACCGGTAATATTGTTTATACCGGTAATAATATTACAGGTTTATTACTTGTATACCGGTATAGTAAAGGTTTTACACCTTTAAAAATACCGGTATTTTGGTGACATAATACAGGTATTGATACCGATACCAGCCAAGCTAACTAATGTCAAATGTGCGAGCGGAAGAAACAGAAACGCAGTGTCGTGTGCTTGACAAAACGGCAACATTGTATTTCGCTTGAGTTAAGCGCGTCCAACCGGACGTGTGCGCGTGTCTGGCAACTGGACTGGCAACGTCGTAACTAAATACCAGTATTATTACGGTATAAAAACCTGTATTTTTGTAATACCTGTTATACAGGAACCGAAATAGAAAATACCGGTGTAACCCTTATTTTACTTTTATTTTCAATACCGGTTCCGAGCACTGCTCAGAGCAGGGAAGGATTGACTTAGCTCTTCCAAGAAAAAGGAAAATATCATTTGTATTCATCATGCACGTCAGAGTTAGTGACATTTTTCAGCCTTCAGCTGTATGAAGGCTGAAAAAATTTACCATATTACATACAATACATATTCTCAGTTTTTTTCTAAACTGACAGTAGAGGCCTAAACGTAAACAGTACTCTAAGCCACTCTAAACAGTAATTAAACAGTGTTGTTTTTAAATCCAAAAATAGAAGTAAACAAAACAAGGATATTGTAATACTGTTTTAAGAGCCTATGTTGAGCTCCCAGGTACAGTCCGTGGTTCGGTAGGCTGAATTGGCCGTTAATCATTCTACTTAATTTATTCATTCAACATTCTACATTCGAAAATAATACGTACGACTTATTCCATAACACTAATAGTAAAAACAATAAAAGAACTACAAAAACAAACAAAGAAAACTGTCTGTAGTATTTTAACATTCTCTATAAATGTCAAAAACATGACAAAAACAATCTAGAAAACTATAAACTATAACATATTAATATAAATATGCACGTGTACCTATGTGCAACCAAATCTTTAGTTTAACTTATTTTGTAAATATAATTTAGTAACTTGTGTTACTGTAAGAGACGATAAAATTTCTAGAATTGAATCCCCTAAAGAAGAAGAGCAGCTTTTGGATAAATCTAGTAGAATAACTTGAATCTAGTTCTATTTTTGTAAACCATAACTCGAAGCTAGAGCCCCTGGAGGCCCCATCTATCCAGTTTGGATTGTTCGTTATGACTTCGTGTTGATGTTGACGCCAGTTTATTAGATTCGCGCATTGTACACTTCACAAACTAAACAACGTAAATCAATGTTGACGTTCAGATTTGGGGTGTTAAGTGTCGATATGGAAACTGTCGATGGTAAGTATTCTGAAAATGACTATACTAAAGGTATAGAAGAAAAGTTTTTTTGTTTGACCTATGAAGAGGGTCTCCTGGGACCCGTCCCTCGTCACTTACATTTCTCTCAGCCCTCGTAACATTGAAAGGAGCTGAAGGAAGAGAAGTTCTTATAAATATTTCATGTATTGATTTCACTTGCCAGCTGTAGTATTGATCTTAGAATTATGGATTCATCGATATTTTTATTGTTTATCTCGTTTTAATAAGTTATTCCGTGAACGTCGCACATGTAACTGTACCGACATTAGATACTACCTTATTGTTTATTAATACATAAATCTTTTTGTAAAATAGGCTTAAGAATGGTCTTACAAAATGTTATATTAGTTAAAAACTGCTGAATTCTACCTCGTGGGAAATGTAAATATTAACAACAAACCAAAATAAAGGCTATTTAAATAATCCAATAAAAATAAAATACCTAATTATATGTACATATTCTAAATCTAAACTCTTTATACAAAGTCAGATATTTTATTCATAGGAAAGATCCTATAAATAAAATATCTGACTGAGATCACCGTTCAATGGAAAAGTGCCCAAAAGGCTGGCAACATTACTACGCTGGATAGCTAGGCTAACCCGTTGGCCAAGGTATAAGCCAGCCTTTGGATCGTGAGATGTCTCAACTAAACGCTTAGACAACTCACGGTATAGCTTGTGGGCACTCGGTCCCCACGGGCCCAAAGTTTCCACCCCAAATGGTTCAAATATGTAAGTATTAAATATGTGAGGCTATTTTAATAATCTATAGTTATAATAGGATACCTTAAAAGTTAAAAACAATAAATATTATCGTTAGCAACGAAATTCGGTATAAAATACCACTCCACGTTAAAAGAAAACTGTTCTTAATTTTCTATTGAATCATATTTTCAACATCCGGGCTGTTATGTTGCAGGTTATCGATAGTTATAGTTTTATCATCAACCGACATCCCTAGTTCGAACTACTCAACATTTAACATCTAATATTAATAAGATAACCATTTGTCATGATTTCAAGTGGTTTATTAAGGCTGAAGTCTGAAACTAATAAATTTTCGTATAAATATGAGTAGAGGACTACGACCTCTATGTTATGCGGGTAATAAGATGAATCTGTGAATCTAATTTACTTTCAAAATTACTTTTAGAATTGTTGACTGACCGTTTTTTACATTTTTTTTATTACTAGGACAATTACACCAATGCGCGATTCAAGAAATACATTTAACGCTATTATATTTCTGACTTCACCATTTATTTTACTAGGCAGTGGCTAATTACTCCTTTGCTTAACAAAACGAGACACAATATACATTGGAACGGTCCAGCACGAGATTGTCACGTAACAGACATACTCGTATTCGTGCCATGCGGGTGTTTAAAATCTAATCTACGACTCTTTATTACTACAGCCGTGACCGACTTAAAAAATATTACTTAGGTACCTCTTTTCAGTTGAATTCGGTTTAAGTTTAGTTAAAAATTGTAGCTAACATTTTTAAAATTCGAACAAACCTTCCTTTTTAACTCGACAGAGTAAAGGCGTCCATAAATATTCCCACAGCGGCGCAGGTATCCAGTCGTTACAAGATTCATGCACTTGTTAGGGCGATACAAGCGGCATATAGCCGATTGAAAAATGTGTAAATCGATCTCGAAGCGAAGGTGATTTTATCATGGGGAACGTTATACTACGGCAACGTGTGGATCTTGATCCTTCATCGTTTTACTAATAACTGAGTACAGTTTACGAAATCGCAAAAAGAAATCGCTGGTCGCTTATGCACAATTTACGCGCGTGCAGTTACGTGACTCACGAGTGTGCGAACAGTTCGCACTAAATAATGCTCGCGAGTAGCGCGCACTACCTAAACGCATTTGCTATATCTGGTGCGCACTTTATGAAGCCATTTTTTTTACAGTTATGTGGTTATTTGACACGTGGACACTCGACATTTAAAAGATCAATTGAAAATAAGAGGCTGCTATGTTATTGTATTTGTATTGTATGTTGTATTCTGTAACTTAAATAAAACTACAAGTACCAATTATAATTAATATACTAAAGGTATTTTAAATCATCATTAATTTGTGACAAAGCAATAACGTTATTTCCTTATTTTTGACTCGTTCCAAAAAAAAAAAACTGCAATTATCATTTTATTTAGCTTTTGTTATTTATAGTACGTAGCGGCTTCTAATTTTTGACTTGTCTTTGAAGTATCCAGTGATTTGACATTACTGTCAAAATTATGTAAGAGCCTTGCGCACACAGCCGACGTGACACGATGGCGACGTGACTTGTTATATTTTTTTACACACACACTTCATTCTAACAAAGTAATATGAGGAAACCAGTTACCAAAGTAAAGGTCTAAACGCAGAAGCGCTGCGCTGCGCGACGCGACGCGGCGCTGCAAGTAACTTTGTATGTAGCAGTTGTCTCTGCCGCGTCGCTCAAGTGCGTCTTGCTCCATACAAACTCAAATAAATAAAATAAAATTTAGTTAAACTGCGATTCAATTTTAACACTACACACTTATAACACTTCAAAATATACAAAAAATAAAGGTTTATTTTCCAAAATATTAACAGAATTCGTCAATTATTATAGACACAAATCATTTTGTGTCTTCTTTATCACACGAATACGTCGATCTACTGCGAGACATTGGCCTCTCCGAATGCATGCTACTGAGCCCAATCTCCGGCTATTCGAATAGTTGACGAAAATCTTTTCCATACGCTATACGTAGGTCACACTATAAGTTTTGCGTAACTTAAAAAAACAACATGTTATAACCAAAATATTATGTTTATTGCTTTTCAAAATTTACAGCCTTTACAGCGAAGTTTCCGAACTTTCAATTTTTCGTGTAAAGTTTCTGAATTTGGCTCATACTAATCCCCCAATAGTCCTCGAATTGTCTCATAGGTAATCCGCGGGTTTTTTTTTTTTTCTTTTTCTTAATTTCTTTGACGGCAGGTGAAGGCCGCTCTTCACGAAATTCGTCATGTAAAGAAATTCGACCTCTCTCAAATTCAGAAAATCATCGCCACACGGTGCTTCTCTCCCAAAAGCATGTGACGAGTGGCACAGTCTTGCGGAGGGAGAGAACTTTTAAAATCATAAAAAATCATCGCTCTAAAATATTTTCGACTTAATTCCATTTTCGTTGCGTGCGTAGAACTTTGATCTGTGATAAAAAACAATTGACAAATCATTTCCCGCCAATTGTTTTTTTTTATTACTAAGAAGGTTGCAACGTTTAAAAAAATATAACATCCGAAATTCAAATAGTTCCGATTAGCTAGAAGTGCAAAACTTTTAATGTGCCCCATGTACACTAGCAACTTTGCATATATCATCCTCCCAACCTTGTCGGTGAGCACCCTACTCTCCATTTGCCAAGTCGCAGTCTCTACATAATAAATAAATAAATTGTTTTCACAATCATACCAGTTATCTAGCCCCAAACTAAGCAAAGCTTGTATTATGGCCAATAGATAACGGATAAACATACGTAAATTATCCTACTAATATTATAAATGCGAATGTTTGTGAGTATGGATGGATGTTTGTTACTCTTTTACGCAAAAACTACTGAATGGATTTTAATGAAACTTGTCATACAGAAAGACCATGGCCTAGATTAACACATAGAATACTTTTTATCCGGATAAGGTCAACGCAGATGAAGTCGCCACGCTTGGCAGGTGGAAAAGTGTATTCTTTATGGCCGTCGCCACACGGCACATCTGTAATTACTTTCTGATTATTTGTTCGATTTTCCAATGTAGGAGTCTCTCACAAAGAATGCGGGCGTCTGTATCAATAGCAGTCCTTAATTAAACACAGTAATTGCAAAGCGACACATAAACTACGTTCAATTTGTGTTTTCAAGCTTGAACAAAACTGTAAAAACCCAATTTATGTCTGCAAAAGCTTTGATTTTCACTTGAATAATATTTAAAAAAATAGAAACCGCTTGAATTCGCAGTTAACCTAAAACTAAGGCAAGTGACTAATAAGTTTATGTAAATTAGTTATTTTTCACGAGTGTACGAGCTCACAAAAAATTTACACTTTACACTTCATAAAAAATTAAAACTAAAAAACTTTTTAAAGACAAGCTTTTATTGAGAATAAAATGGGACTAAAAGGAATAAAATAAATTTAGGTGACATTTGTCATACACGTAGATAGGTAAATTCTATTTCTCTATTTATTATATTTCGATTATTATTCTAATCTAAACAACCAATTAAACCAGATCAAACTTAGTCACCTTAGCACTTTTGACAAGAGAGTTCCAGTGGCTATCTTTCGGATTCATCATCAGAACTAACAGTGATATCATAGTTAAACTATCAGAGTACTTTTTAGAAAAAAATAAACGAACCCAAAATCGATAAGGTTGCGTTGTTTCATCATCTGACCCTAGACATTGTTTACAAATTGAGAACTAACGAGCCTCAACTCATTGAGTTTGCGTTGTTTAAAATTTTGTTTCTGTATCCATCTTTCGGCTTTATCATCATCACCTGGACATCATGTACTTTACATAGTTTTATTACATGATGTAGAGCACTTTTCTAGAAATATCAAACGAACCCTAACTCAAAGGGGTTGCGTCGTTTTGTCATAGTTTCTATGGCCACCTTACTGCTCCATCATCAGACACATCTACAATTAGTACAGGCGTTAGGACAAATCAAACGCAGCGCCCAAATTTAACAGTCGTACCCTTTTTCATATTACAGATAGATAGATAGATAGACACTTTATTGCACAAAAATATTAAAGGTTATTACAAATAAAACTCAGTTATGTACAATCAGACGGACTTATCGCCAAAAACGATCTCTTCCAGACAACTTTAGGGCAGAGGAAATTAAGTTGTAATACAGAAGTTCCTTTAGCGACCTTCTCTTCTTTTTCTCCAAGGTATGATCTCTGGACATCATCTACTTAAAGAGTAATTGTCAAGACAAATTAAACGTTCCCAAACTCGATGGGGTTACCTTGTTTAATTACAGAGTTCCTTTAGCCACCTTCTGGCTTTATCATCATACCCTAGACATAATTTACTAACAGAGTTCTTGTCAAGAAAATCAAACGAGCCTAAACTCGAGGTGGTTACGTCGATTTATTAAAGAGTTCCTTTGGCTACCTTTTGGCTTCATCATCATACCCTGGACATTATCTACTAATAGAGTAGGTACTTGCCAGACAAACCAAATGAGCCCAAACTAAATGGGGTTATGTTGTTTTATTTACAGAGTTCCTTTGGCCACCTTCTGGCTTTATCATCATACCCTGGAAATCATCTAAAAGTAAAAGTAAAATATGCCTGTGCAGGGCACAGGCCTCACCTCAATATGAGGTGGTTTGGGCCATACTCCACCACGTGGGCCCAGTGCGGATTAGTGAAGAGGTGTTGTAAGGCCAGTGTCTTAACCTTACTGTCGGATGTTATTAAGCCGCCCTAAGGCCTCTGACTAGGCTTCACAACTAGTATCAAGCGATGTTAGTCAGGACCAACATTTAACGTGCTTTCTGAAGCACGGAGCTACATGTGATAAATTTCACTAAATATGGTTGGAATGGTCACCAATCCACTTACAACCACGGCGTAGGTGGCTTAACTTTGGTAATCACAACCAAGAAGCTGCCACCACTACAAACACATCATCAGTAGACATATCAAACAAGACCAAACTCTATGGGGTTGCTAAATTTTATGGAAGAATTCATTTGGCAACCTTCTGTCTTTATCATCACACACCACGCCCTGGACACCTACTATTAGAGTTCTTGTCAAGAAAATCAAACAAGCCTAAGCTCGAGGTGGTTACGTTGTTTTATTATAGAGTTCTTTGGCCACCTTTTAGCTTCATCATCATACCCTGAGCATCGTCTACTAATAGAGTACTTGTCCAGACAAATCAAACGAGCCTAAACTCAATGGGGTTACGTTGTATTAGTACAGAGTTCCTTTGGCCACCTTCTGGCTTTATAATCATGCCCTGGATATCATCCACTAATAGAGAACTTGTCAAGACAGATCAAACGAGCCTAAACTCAATAGGGTTACGTTGTTTTATAACAGAGTTCCTTTGGCCACCTTTCAGCTTCATCAGACCCTGGATATCAAGTAATAATAGATCACTTGTCACGAAAACTCTAACGGGGCCCAAACTGTTACATTTTTTTGTTATAGAGTTCCTATAGCCACCTTCTGACTCCATCATCAGACCCTGGATACCATCTTCGATCAGAAACAAATGAAACGAACCCAAACTCAATGTTACTGCATTGTTTAGTATTGAGTTGCTGTAACCACCTTCCGGCTCCATCATCAGATCAGCTCAATGGTACCAAAATATTGCATTGTCACCGATTTCACATACGTGTGCTAAATTGCAGCTCAATCGGTCACCAGGAAGTGAGTACATTTTAAGTTGAAAAATTTCGAAAACTGAGTTTTTGTGACCCCCTACCGGCTCCATCATCAGATCAGCTCAATGGTACCAAAATATTGCATTGTCACCGACATCACATACGTGTGCCAAATTTCAGCTCAATCGAACACCGGGAACTGGGTCGATGTTAAATTACTAATTTCTAAAATTGTTACATACGAACATTGCAAGCTAATATAAAGCTTGTAAAAAGAGCCTAATAATGAGAGGCTGGCATGGTATTTGTTTAGAGTTTACTAAATAAATCACAGGCATAGTTTCATTACAAAAAAAAAATATAATACCTAACTTACATACCTACAGAATATATACAAGTAACAAACTAAGACTGGATTCGACCAAGCTGGTGTAAGTTTTAACTTGAGAGCATACCACTGCTTAATCTAGAGTAAGCTGATTTTTCATTCTACCAGCCACTAATCTATGAAAAATATTTAAACGGGCGATTTTGACAGTGTATAAATTATACTGAGAATAAGTAAATGTCACCTCGAAACTGACAAGTTGTCAACATCTAGCATTGTCACTCTATTATCCTATATAATTGAAATGTTGTGGCATTTCAAGTGGAAATGGATTACATGGATTTTTTATCAATTTGTTGATCATTCACTCTTGAACTATAGAATAACGATACCGAGTATACTGTGTTGCTTGCAAAACATAATCGAACACATACACACACACACACACACACACTTATCTAAGGGTAAATTTAAGGAGTAAAATTATACCCGTAATAGTTATTCTGGTATACCTTTGTGTTTGGTGGAATCGGCCCTTAGTGTGATTGGAGTGAAAATCCTAAGCTTAAACAACAAGTAATATGTGTTTGTTGGGCTTGCGCTAAAAATATGGTGTTACGAACCGATACTACGAAACCGGCTAACTTTTTGAACTGCTTCAACAAAACTATATAAATATATATATAAATATTTTGAAAAAGGTTACGTTCCTTATAACCAGTTTTAAATAATAGGGAGTTTTCACTATCCGGTTGAAATTTTCATTTCGGGCAACGTCCGTAACAAATTGATCATGGTAGAGCGTTTGTTTTTTCAATAAAATATCGTTGTATGCTTTCTTTGCCAGATACGCACGTGTAACGGTGGATAATTGGTGTTTTGACTGTTTCCGAGTTGGTCATTTCATGAGTGTTAATGAACCGGTTAATTTAGGTTTTAAAATTGCTCTTATTTGGTTCCGCTCTGGAACGGAACTATAAGATAAAACAATTTTGTAAGGGTAAAATAAAGGTTTTACCCAAAACAAAACCGGTTCCAACTTTAGCCCTCGGTACGCGAGTACGACTCAGAATTGGCCACAATTTGACACGTTAGAGATTAATATTAGCTGTTGTTTTTTAATTCTCTCCTTTTTGTATCAAGTAAAGAATTTACTTACAATTCTAATATGGGTCTTTCGTCGTTACGACAGGATCGTATGCGTATTTAGATTAGTCAAAAATATTTGTTAATGCTGTGGCTACACCAAGCAAACGTTCACCAAACAATCGCCTAATCGCAAACAATTTTTACCACAGGCATATAGTAGCAACACTTGCTATTTTAATCCCTGTTGTATTTTTACATGAGTTATTTTTATCACTTTGCTATCCGTCTGTCTGTCTGTCTGCCTGTCAAGACCCTTTTCATTAGGAACGTGTGTAGGTATTACATACTTAGGTCTAAAATCCCTGGATCTGTGAAAACACAAACTTCCAAGTCAACCAACGCAATCTAAAGATACGGCTGGACAAGCCACTCATATTTTGACACCCGCACTGTAAAAATTTATTAGAGAAGATTAGACTTAGAATCATGAAATTTTGACAAGAAGCAATTTTGACAAGAAGCAAATGTCCTAAAGCACAAGTAAAGGAAAAATCAGGAAACCGTAAATTTGCGGTAGATCCAAAAAAATACGGAAAAATCAGTCGAAATCTTCAAGACTCGAAATATGCAGTCGCCCAATACGATGATCGCTATGTTGCTGCCCTAAATATATAAAATAAATAAATAAATCATTTATTTGCCAGAATATGGTTCAATACAAAGATGAAAGATATTGTTTTTCCAACATATTCTATCGCAATGCGACGTGCAAATGTTAATTTTTATCATACAATTAATGTCAATAATTTCAGTACAAATTAGAATTATCAATAGTGTTAAATATTATCAGTCAGGAATTCATTTTAGTATAATACATTTTCTCTTTTAAAAAATTAAATAAATAGTTCTTAAATTTTGTAAATGTCAATGTGTGTATGGTCCGAAGTACAATTGCAAGCCAGTGAAAGTGACGTCAATCGATATCTTCATAAAATCTGTAAATCATTATTGTATCATTCCATAATTATACTTTGATTAGGTTTCGTCTTTGTTCTTAAGTAATTAATGTGAATCTAATTAATTTCTAATTAAATATTTTATAAGTAAATTTGTTTTTTTTTTCGATCCTCCGACTGTAGCAAACGTAATTCTTGATTCACTCTAAAGAAGAACTATTTACGTAACCTCCAAGTTTGTACGGAACCCGAGCGCGTGCGTAAGTTTGACTTGCTCTTGGCTGTTTTTTTTTACATTTTCTTATTTGTTGTTTATTTTACACATTCAATGTTACTTCATAAAGTATCTTAATGACGTTTTTACTATTTGTGTGTGATGTCTAATCTATAATAAATATTTTGCCGTGCCGTGCCGTGTGGGGACGGGTGCTGTGTAGAGACGGCCGTAGAGAATACACTTCCCCACCGCCAACAGGCGTGTCATAAGAGGCGACTATTTCATGTAGCACGAGACGGGCATCAGCGTCTGCGTGCTAAATGTTATAAAAAAACTGCACTCTCCAACCCGCCTGCCAAGCGTGGCGAGTATTGGCAATCCCCCTCGATAAAAGTCATTGGAGGAGGCCTGTGTTCAGCAGGTCCATGGCTGAAATGATAAAATGATGAATAAATGTTTTGTTCTTCTTCTTCAAATACCTACGTCAATTACCAAATACCTATAGTTCGGTGTTGAACAAATTTTCACTGGAGTGTAGCTAGTGGTTTGCATAATCTTTCTCTCTGAACTTCTTAGTATACAGGGTGTAACGAAAAGGTGAAATAAAACTTTAAGGGGTTATTCTACGGCTAAATTACATCAACTTTTTCTATGGGACCAACATCGAAATCGCAAAAAAAAAAACACTTTCCCATACTAAAACGCGACCAGCTGGCATCAGTTTGTATGGAAACGTCAATTTTTTTTTTGAGATTTTGATGTTGGTCCCATAGAAAAAGTTGATGTAATTTAGCCGTAGAATAACCCCTTAAAGTTTTATTTCACCTTTTCGTTACACACTGTATAGTATAGCTGCAGTATAGTAAAAGTATCACGGTTTTAATGTACTTATTTCTTTGTTTTAGAATGTAAATCGCACCAGATTGTTTCACTCGTGATATACGCTCGTGGTGAGCACAGAATTCAAGTAGATACAGTATGACTATTTCGTGATTATTGCATCACGAATACCGATTAATATTTACCCGATGGGGTAGAAATAATTATTTATTTATTTGTAAGAATACCTTTGTGTGTGTGGGGGGGGGGGGGGGGGGCGTGTGTGTGTGTGTGTGTGTGTGTGTGTGGGTGGTTGTGAGAAAGGATCTAGAATGGAGGTCACGTACCGGCAAGAGCAGCGTAAGACGTCCATACAGAAGGTAGACAAACGACCTGGTAAAGGTTGCAAGAAGCCGCTGATTGCAGGCCGCTTCCATCCGATCAATCCGGAAATCACTGGGGGAGGTATATGTTTAGCAGTAGACGTCCTATGAAGATGATGAGATGCTGTAAGATGCACTCGCGACCCACGGATGTGGGGCGTGGCGAAAAGCAAGTTCAAGAAGTTTTTCACGAGCCTGTAAGTGCTCTTACACGGCTAGCCGCGTTGCTAGCAGTCGCGCAATTGATAAAACGTATCTGAAACATGTGCGAGCCGAATCGCAATGTCGTTACAGGTATATATTTTCAGTTTTATATAGTGTTTACATGGCGTACAGACAACGGCAGGTGAACCTACCCAAAAAGTTGAAGGTCATTGAATTAATTTTCAACTTTAAGTCCGACAAGTTGAGATTAATATCAATTGAGAAAATTTGACGTTTTGTGGTAGATCGTCGTGCTGTTGTCTGTACAAAGGAATAGTATACTCCTTCAAACCATGTAATCAGCTGCTCATATACAACAACGTTTTCTATGGGAGCACCATTACTTTCATATAAATCATCTTGACATGCGATTTGTTCTCAACAGATTTTGGAGAATAAAAAAAATCTATAGGAACATAAAATATAAAAACGTGTTTTTTAATACCTTATGTTATTATTATTTTTGGTAGAGTTTGTTGAAAGTTGTAATTTATCAGTGAGTGGAGTATAAAAAAGATGAGGGCAAGGTCAAGGTCAATAAGAAAGGCAGTCGTTTGTTGACCCCGTAAGCGTTTTAAAAAGTGAACCTTCTGTGCACTTATTTTTTTGCGATGGGAGTTGGGCTCGGAAGGACAATTTTCCGAACAATCGCACTGAGTGCCCCGTTCCGATGTAAAGTGGGGTCGATTAAACCGAGTCACTCATAGGCAAGATTAATGCTGTATTTTGTTTTAAAAATCGTAAGGTGTAATCGCTTAAAAATCGTAACCACAGAAGGCTGGAAACTGTTATTATTCTTATATTCTGGACAAATAAAACCGCCGCTGCGACTGTAACCTTGAGTTCGATGGGTGTTAGTTTGTGTAGAACAAATTTGTCATCAAATAGCAATAATCGACCTTCGAAGGAACATGGCCTTCCATGGTCTACCCAACTTATAAAAATTTCATTAAGCGTCTGACAAAACACTTATTGTTATATGGTAGGTATCTTAAATTACACATAGACGCTAAATTTTATTATGCCTTTAAAAAAACTAAATATCCAAACCGTTGCTAAATTGAATCTTACGCACTTAGATTTACACGTCGCGTCACACTCCCAAACCCTGACATTCACACATTGTTATCTTCATCCCCTTTATGGCTTTATGATAATACATGGGGCACACTAAAAGTTTTGCACTTTAGCTAATCGGAACTATTTGAATTTCGAATTTTATATATTTTTAAACGTTGCAACCTTCTTGGTAATAAAAAAAAAACAATTGGCGGGAAATTATTTGTCAATTGTTTTTTATCACACATCAAAGTTCTACGTAAGCAACGAAAATGGAATAAGGTCGAAAAGATTTTAGAACGATGATTTTTTATGATTTTAAAAGTTCTCTCTCTTTCATCAGTCTTCATAATGCTTTTGGGAGAGAAGCACCTTGTTTGCGCATCGTGAAGCGATGGTTTGCTGAATTTGAGAGTGGTCAAGTTTCTTTACATGACGAATTTCGTGAAGGGCGGCCCTCAACTGCCGTCAACGAAAATAATGTGGGATTGGTATGAGCCAAATTCAGAAAATTTTACACGAAGAATTGAAAGTTCGGAAACTAAGCTGTCGTTGGATCCCTCATGAACTGACAGCGGAGCAGAAGCGGGCTCGCGTGGAATGGTGCTTACAGATGCTACTGAAGTACGACCACGGACATTTTAATTCTGTTTATGACATTGTCACAGGAGACGAAACGTGGATTTATTGTTTTGAACCCGAAAAAAAACAGCAATCTTGTAAATGGGTGTTTGACAATGAGAACAGGCCAACAAAAGTGAGGCAGGCGAGAAACGTTGGTAAAAAAATTATCGCGTTTTTTTTCTCAGCTACGTGTCCCATCTGTACAATTCCACTAGAAGATCAAAAGAGTGTTAATGTATTCTACCATTTGTGTTAGAAAAAGTTCCCGAAAGACGACCCAAACGCCGCGTTCTCCTACATCATGACAACGCTTCTTCACACACGGCCGACAAAACAAAGTCATTTTTAGCTTCCGAAAACTTTTTTGACGAGTTGTACTAACAACTCGTCACCCATCCTGCGCATAGCCCCTACCTAGCACTCTGTGATTTCTGTATTTTCCCCAAAATCAAAGATTTGATGAGAGGTTTTACTTTTACCAACTCCGAAGAGGCAGTGATAGCGTTCAATCAGCACGTAGAAAACATGCCTTCAGATCTGTGGTCCTCCTGTTTTAAAAAATGGTTCGATCGCATGAAAAAATCTTTAAAATGTAAAGGAGAGTATTTTGAAAAGCAATAAACATAATATTTTGGTTATAACATGTTGTTTTTTTAAGTTACGTAAAACTTATAGTGTTACCTAAGTATAGGACAGATTCAAGGCATAATTTAACAGACCTACCTTAGTCACAAAGCAAAGAATGAACATTTTTGTGTTACGAATGAATTTTGCCAGGGGCATAGAATGTCTTACCAGAGACGTCACTCGACTTTTTATGAGGTTAAAAGGAGACGGGGATTTCTGGGCCATTAATGTAAGTAGTTGAAGTATGGTTTAAAAAAATGGTCATATTTTTCCATCCTAATATACAAAAAGTCAGCCCATTTCTCCTCCTGGAAACTGAGCAATAAGAATAACAAGATTTTTATGCAGTCACTACAAAATCGATTAAAATAATATCGATTTATGTGAATAATATTACACAATTGATAAAAAAGAAATACTTTTGGTCTATACTAGGCAATTAACGCAAACATAATAATTATTTTCATTAAAATAAATATATTAAGCTATTTTAGCTTATAAAAAAATATTAATCAATTAAAAATAAAAAAGATTTCGATTATTAATCGATTACCTAAATAAAACCGATACTGTATATTTATTCTGTGCACTGATACTGAGAGCTGGCTTGTCAAATAAATAAATAAGATTTGGATCGTTCGACGTTTCATATTTTATGTTTCTGCATGTGCGTTTTGTTTGTGTGATTTCATATTATCTTTTGGTTTTTTCATCGACCACGGCTTTGTTTCACTAATGCTGACCCTGCCTAACCTGAACGACCCAGCAATGCTTTCAATCTGGACAAGGAAGATCTTGCTTATACGTCTGACTTAGATTTTTTTATTTGAATTTTACTACCGGCATGGACTGGATACAGAAGATAATGGATCTCTGTGTAAACTGTGTAACAGCGATTATTCACTGTACGCACTAGGCAGACGACCCCTAATCGATGAAACTACTTTGCATGTATTTCAACAATGGCTTGCACCTCAGTCTGTAAGTATACCTACCTTATCTAACCAGTTGTTGTCGTCTAGTTTGAGGTCTAAATGTAAATAACTGTATAGGTAACGTTAAAATATATTTTGTATTTCAGAAGTCAGCTGTTTATTACATAACCTTTCTTTTACTAAACCCTTAATTAATCGGCTCTGAGATTGACAAAAACCGCAGAATTTTCAGTCAAGGTTTGCCATGTATTAATCTATTCATTTACACCATTTTCATCTTATTACATCCAGGGCCCAAATTTGTATGGAAACGTTTCCATCTCCTTTAATAAATTAATATTGCACTACATCATATTATACATTGCTCTGATTCTTAGCTAAAACACTAGTGTTATAGCAATTAGAAACAGCGATGTTACCACAACACCCAGATCCGAGACAGTATAGAGAAGTTCGTTTGATGACCCGACCGAGACTGGAACCTCAGAGATGGCGACACTAAGTACGGCGTGCTTACCTCTCGGCTATGGAGGTCGTTAATTGCATTTAACACCCTCTCATATAATAAGGCGGTCCTTTAACTGACTATAGCCTCATTCCTCAAGTCAGTTAACCTGCAATGCTAGACTTAGCCAAAACAAGCTTTTATTAATTTTACTTGTAAGTAACTGACTAACAAAACTTTTTTAGCTTACTTCTAACTGTCGTCACGATTTGAAGCTTTGTGATTATCTACTATGACACTATTACAATTTGATTAAAAATAAGGTACTTGATACAATTACGGCCTATGCTTTAATAAGGCCTAACTTAAAAAAAAGCTGTTTAAATTCATGTCATCATCATCATTTCAGCCATAGGACGTCCATTGCTGAACATAGGCCTCCCCCAGTGACTTCCCGATTGGCCGGTTGAAAGCGGCCCGCATCCAGCGGCTTCCTGCAACCTTTACCAGGTCGTCTGTCCACCTTGTAGGTGGAAAATTCATGTAACATCTAATATTCTTTACATACACGCACCCTACATCCGTATGACTCCGTACATAGTGTGCAAGCCCTCTACTCCCACTTTTTGTAGCCTTCGCGAGCGTTCCTTGAGGAGAGTGCTAGTTTTCGTGGTTTCATCTTAAAATTTTCGTAATTTTAAGATTGGCTTAGTCCAAGATTAGTCTTAATACTTATTATTAATCGTATTTTTTTACAATCACAATTTTCCTTGGACTTTTACTTAATTTTTCGTGTATTTTAATTTCATAATTTTTGATACACAAATTAATTATAAAATTTTAACCGTGAGCAGTATCCAATAAGGCCTGCTAGACTTAGTAAGGCCTTGCTGGCTTTTAACTAACAAAAATCACTAAAATATTACATAATATTTATTTGTTATTTGTTTATTCTGTACGTTTTTTACAGGTTATTAATTTAATATTAACTTGAAATATTCTCTCAGGCGCATAATTTTTTAAAAATTTTTTTTTTCATAAATTATGGTGTTAAGACTCGTTAGTCATTTTAGTGTTTCATTTTTAATATTCTGTAAAATAATCATGTATTACCAATTTACGAGGTTTGAATTAATTTTTGGATACCGTCTTTTCTTGTTAAACCAATATTTTGATTACGATTTCTTTATTTTAAGGTCAGAGGCCTTAATAAGGGTTTTAAAAAGTTGCTTTTTTACTACAATATAATTAAGATAATGATATCGTTTTTTCGGTACTTAAAAAGGCATAAAAGTTTTAGATGCCAGGTGTTTTCAGTTCTTTTCACTTATATTTATCGAAGTACAGCGTCGTTTAGCTTAGGTAGGCCTTATTTGTATCAGGTACCTTAGATAGATAAATAGTAGTCAATATTTAAGCAAAAGTTTACTTTTATTTACACTACTTAAGTAAGAAGAGCCATTAAGAATCGTGGAACTACTTAACCAACTACCTAAACCATAAAACAATTACTGCTCAGACACGATAACATTGTTTGTCAAACAATTTAACCTTATTTACCATAGATTTAACCCCAAATCCTCCGCATTGTCGTGCCGACAATATGGGGGTTAACAAGCCTATCCCTTCGAAGGTTCTCTTGAAATGATAATTTAATTTTACAGTTAAGGCATTTCGTAGTAACATTAATAATGGTTATAATTAATTCAACAATTTTGTTGATAATATTGGCAAACCATCGTTATTACCACATTATAGTATATGCTAAAACCGTAAGTAACTATTTATAGACGTTCGAGACGACGCACTCACACAGACGCACGCCTCAACATGATCCCTAAAATTTACTTTGCACGGACGTCGTGGTGCTGTTAGTTGCACGTGCCGAGTACTGCCGAGCTGTGACGAGTAGTCAGTTGTCAAGTTTGAGTATCTCTATAGAATGCTTACTTACTTAAACTATTTTAATTTTACAAGAATAAGGGCCTGTTTCACCATAATGGGCTAGTTTCCTAAAAAAAATCTCATTAATCCGTCAGTTGGATTAACAGAAAATATTAGACACGTATTTTTTCTTTTTTAAGTCAAACCAAAAATGATGAAGATGTAGCCCGCTAAAGTTCCGCGTAACGTCACGCCTTGCGACACTTTTTAGCTAGTCGTGACGTCATGTGCTCACTTTGATGCGCTTTATCTTCGTCATTTTTTGTTTGATTGACAAAAGACAAAATATGGGTCCAATATTTTTTGATAATCTAACTGACGGACTAAATAGAATAAACTTTTTTTGACCCAGGAAACTAGCCCATTGCTAATGTTACAGGATAACCTATCTAGCACTTTTTTGCCAGTTAATTGTATAGGTTATCTGTCAAAATAAGTGCCTGGTTATCCGGAACTTAAAATCAAGTGGTGTAACTGGCCCTGAGAAGCCAACCCTAACGATCTATTGGAGTTTAAGTATTTATCTTAACAAAAAGGCCTAGCTTTGGTACCGCTTTAGCTTATATAATATATACTGTGTTATTACATAGTAGTTTACTGGAAGACGCAGCGTGGGCATGCCTCCTGGGAACCTATAGTCAAGCTTGTGGGAAGCCTGTTAGATGCAAACAGCCCAGAGTCGCTCGCTTTGGCTTGTTACGTGGAGGCCTATGTCCAGAAGTGGACTTTCAAAGAGTGATGATGGTGATAGTTGAGCCGATTTTTCAACAGCTAGATAACTTTTATTTGAAGAATAAGTTTGACAAGTTGACAGTTTTATTAAAACGTCAATTTTATTCGTTGGACAAATATTAGGTGGCGATTGAAAAATCGGCCCAATCTACTTAAATTAAAGAATTATAACCTAATGCAAGGGCAGAAATACAGCCTAAAAAGTTGAAAATGTATGCACTGAGCATCCTAATATATATAAATCTTTTGTACGTGTGTGTGTCACCTAACTTCTCCTCCGGGTGGACCGATTTGGATGAAATTTTGTATGTTTATTTCAAAGGGTTCCTGGATGGTTTGAATACACAATTTGATCCGACAGATAAATAAATATTGGACAACATCACATACATTGCTCTGATCCTATGATAAGTAGCTTAAGCACTTGTGTTACAGAAATCATAAAACAACGACGGTACCACAACACCCAGATTCGAGACAATATAGAAAAGTTATTTTTCATCATTGACCGACCGGGAATCGAACAAGGAACCTCAGAGATAGCGACACCAAGTCCGGTATGCTCGCCTCTCGGCTACGTAGGTCGTCACTGTAATCGGGTTCTAGGAGTTTTTATCTTCTAACTACTGGACAAGACGAACGTCTGTCGGGAGGGACAGCTAGTAGTTAATATGAAATAATTTAGATAGTTGATAAGGTAGACACATTGACTTATATATTACTTACTTTTTAAATCAATGGACAGACTAGAGAGCTAATATGGCATTCGATGTGATATGGTAACGTAATAAGGATAATAATTTGGAAAATAATATGAATAGATTATGGACATATTGAACAAAAATTTGGGTGACATACCGTACCTATTAGGTGGTCAAGAAGACGGCATGCAATGGCATGGCATAACCTGCACTGGCAAATACATAGCTCTTATGTTAGTCATTCTTCTTTGCGTGTCAATTTAGGCTTTCATATATGTGAGGACCAAAACTCAGCCACCGATATAGCACTATAATGGTGGCCTTGTAGAGATCCTCGCGCGTGCAGGTGTAGAGACACGCAAGGCATGACAAAAGATGTAACGTGCCATTGTCTAGGGGGAAGTACCACATAGACATGCGCCCTTCAAGCTGTAACCCCACCTGTCCATGTTCTCCTTGCTTCGGCCTACTTGGGTCCGTATTCTATTTAAGGAATTCCAAGTTGCCCAATGTAGATCATGTCTAGGGGGGAGTCGCTCTGACAGGTCTATGTATGGGTCTATAAGACATTTATCCTTCCGAAGCTTTAAGCGAGCGTCTTTAGCATCCCCGTCAAGAGGAGGGTACTTCTTGACCAAGTTATGGCGACTCTTCAGGCTCTGGGCCACCGGCACGTGGTGCGTAAAGGGTGCCACGGGTCATTTTCTTTTTTAAGATGCTCTAGAGCCCCAGCCACATCTCTGCGAACGTCCGGGGGAGCAACGCCAGCCAGCGCATATAGCAATAATTAGTCTCTAACATATCTATACGAAAACTGTTAACATGTCAAACTTATTCATAAATAAATAAGTTAACTGGATATTGAAAAATATTATTATTAAGGGCCGATTTTTCATCAGCCAGATAACTTTTATTTCAAGAATAAGTTTGACATATTGACAGTTTTCATATTGCAGAACATCTTTATTTTCTAATAAAAAGAATGAACGTTAATACATGTTATTGATTTTTACAACATTGTCCTTTCTAAACGACAAGATATTTTATAGCCATCGACTTAAAAAGCGATTGCGTGACGATCAAACGATGAAACTACACGATTTCCTATTTTTACGAGTATAAAAACACATTTTTACTGCTTCAATGTTACTTTACGACGCTAACAATTTAGAAAAGATATGGTTTCGAAGTCGAAGATTAGATCAGTCGTTACTAAATTTAGAAAAGAAAACAAGTTTGAGGCTATTCTGAAATCATTGGATATTCTCTTCTTTTATCTACCAGCTGATATATATAATAGCGCCGTAACGGTGATAGGGCAAAGTATATTTTTGTATAAGTGCCCAAAAGAGGGCCTATATACTGAATATATGAGTATTTATTTTATTTATTTAGGTCGCCAAAAAGGTTACAATTTATATAACTTTGAGTTCTTTGTCATAATAATACATTTGCTTAGTATAAACTTAATTATAGGCGACAACAGCATGCACTGGAGACAACAGCAACAATTCATTAAAAGTAAACATTAAACAAATTTAAAAACATAATCAAACAAAAAATTTTTTTACAGATAAATTGTTAAACACAACAGGTTTGATTATTATTGAGTATTCAATTCAATTCATTTCAATCAATTTATTGCAGACTTTAAAAATCCATATAGAGTTGTTCTTTGTTTTCTTTCAGATTTGTAATTACTAACACTAGAAGAACATCTTATTCTAGTGTTAGTAATTACAAATCTGCAGAAAAAACAAATATGAATAAGTATATGGCTTCCGATGCGGCTCCTGTGCTATGGGTATTCATAGCGAGTGACAGGGGCATGAAGCTGTAGCCACAGGCGCAGCTGCCAGTGGGAAGTCCCGTCGGTCAAAAATGGTATGATACGGTTTTAACTATTTTTTACCTTTGCTTTTGAGTTAAGATTAACAAAAAAACAATAGAAATACGAATAACAAAAGATAATCTATACATTAGCTGCTCAAATATAACAACTCATATATGGAATCAACATTGATACATAATTTATAACACATACAAATTACATCACATTACCAAGAAGTGTTTTTTGCAAATTAGTCACGCCCTATAGGTTTTCCGTATTTGAAATTACATGTTGTTTAACTTAGGCAAGAGAATTAACGGCGCATATAATATAATAACAATCCGAAATGTCCATTCACCGAAAAATCCTGGTCTGAGATGAAATATTTAATACATAAGTACTTATCTTACTTTTTTTTGCACGGCTATACGAGCACGCTCAGCGTTTAAGTAACTGATAAAATTGCAAATATACTTACTTATAATACCAAATCAGTGCTAAAAGTAACAATGACTACAGTTTTTCTTACACCGGTCATAATAAGTACTTTTGAGTTACTTAGTTAAAAGGAAATCACTTACCTTATTAATTATACACTATAAAAAAACGATTATCGGTAAACTTGAAGAGTTAAATTTCCTTCACCAGGTCCAAAAATTTAAGAAAGAAGACACGTCTATTCACATTAGTTGTTATCCGCTTATACTATGGTAAACACTCATAATATAGACGCGTTTTTCGCACAAACGACACGATAATATAGTGTCTTTATGTAGTCTAACTTATACACATCAACATAAATGACACTGCTGTGTTTAGAAATGTAACTTTAAGATTTACTAATTATTATTTCCAACTAATGATCAAGTAAAACACTACGTTATATTACCTACCTACAAAATAAGCTGTCAAAAAAATGTCAGACAAAGAAAATACAACCAACTAAAATTTGTAGCGGAAGTGACGTTCCTTTTAACTTGACATTGGCTATGCTTTTAAATGGAAATTAAAATTTCGCGAGCTCTTGCTTATCGCATTCACACATGAGTTACTTAATATCAAAGATGAACAGGTTTTAAGTTATTTATAATATTAAAAGTAGGTAAAACTATAAGATCTTTGAATAATTATACTCGTATATGGCGCTACAGAGACAGACAGAAAACCCGAAAATTATGATAAATGCCGTCAAAGGATGAACTTTAGAAAAAAAATCTCGGGCATGACACTCAAAAACTATAAACGAAAATCATGAAGTTTATAAACATAAAGGACCTAATAGGCATAACGCAAACCGGGTTCGATTCTCCGTTCAAGCTAATTCAGAAAACAAACTTTTCTAAATTGTGAGTGTCCTGCTAGACGCTGTCAAAGTTCCTTGACTAGTACCATGTATTACAAGATGTTAATTCCTTAGTTACAAGGGGCAGAAAGATTCTAAAATGGAGGCCACATACCGGTAAGCGCAGCGTAGGACGTCCACCCACAAGATGGACAGACGACCTGCTAAAGGTCGCAGTAAGACGCTGAATGCAGGCTACTTCCAACAGTCCAATCTGGAAGTCAATGGAGGCCTATGTTCAGCAGTATCCTATGGCTAAAATGATGATGATGATGAATTACTTACTTAAAGCCCATAACGATTTTATAGCTCATTAATAATAGCACATACAAACGTCGACGGACGCGGCTCGGGACTCGTCTTGACATTGTAAGGTCAAACTCTGCCATTGTTCGATCCCTTGGCTGACGGAAGTTGACTGAAGGATAGACCAATAGCAGCGCTTGACCTTACAATGTCAAGACGAGTCCGGAGCCGCGTCCGTCGCCATCTGTCACCGGCTTAAGACATATTATGTACCCTGCTCTCCCAAACATAAAATTTTTATAGATACTTATTTTTAATTTTTTTTAAAGTATACCTAACTCTTCAACACTGTTATTTGAACCACAAATTCCGTCTTTTATTTTAGTGTCTTCGAGTCGAATAAGTTTAAACAACTCAATGTAAGTACACTAAAGACTGTCTTTGTAGAATACCTTTGCCTGTAGACACATTCGTGCGCCCCAAACGACCAATAAACCTCCAGTAGCTATAACTTAATTATACCTGCCGTTGAGTTACATACGCTTCTTACTAGAACCGACATCCCAAAGCCAGTTTATGAGATAAGCTTGTCCTTTACATGAGCACTAAAAACACGATATGATATGAGATGATATAGCGAAATATCGACACCAACATTAAAAATATGATAGATTTGGCCGCCATTTAAAATTTTTATCGAAACAGCGATCTTAATATGTGACGGCGATTCAACATGGCGACTATATCTATCATATTTTTACAGTTGGTCGATATTTCGCTAAATCATATCATATCATATCGTGTTTTTAGTGCTCATGCTAGGCAGGCAGAAGTAAATCATGCAACTAATTTATATGTTAAAGTTATCTATCTCAATGATTCAGGGTGTTAAAAAAGGACAGGCCAAAATACTTCAAACTTTTTTGTATGGAGCCTGGCATACCTAATGCTGTAGGTACCCAAAGTTACTTTGTTTTCTGTATAAAAATAAATATTACATAATAAACTGATTGTTTGACATTTTGTAAAAAAGTATTTGTTGTTTGTAATTATTTTTTCTGTCGATTGGGATATGATTCATAGGTGTACACCAAAGTAACGTAATTTTAGGTACTTGCAACTTAAGGTATACCAATGATGTTTGATGCTTCTTTGGAGACTGGTTCAGCAAAAAAAGCTTACCATTTTTTTATCAGAAACAAGTCTAGTATAAAATACAGAAAAGAACTATAGTTATAATGTTCATAAAATCATTATCACTGGCATAAACTTAGGGATTTATGGACGGTTTTCAACCAACTTCAAAAAAGGAGGAGTATCTCAATTCGTCTGTTTTTTTGATGTATGTTACGCGATTACTTCAATCATGAATCGATTTTGATGATTCTTTTTTTGTTTGGTAAATCATATTTCAGAGGTGATCCTGTTTTTTTTTAAATGATTTAGCAGTTTTTGAGAAAGTAACAAAATATATACCCAGATATTGTTTCGGTTCGTGATTCTTGTATCTATATTACCCAATATCTTCGACAAATGTAAACGGATTTTGATAATTCCTATTTTTATTAAATAGCTAATACTTTAAATATAGGTACTATAAAAAAAACTCCCAAGTGTGGAAAAAAAGCGTATGAAATCGGTTTTCAGCAGTTAGATTAGGATTTATCACTAAAAATAGAAAAGTTACTTATTTCATTATCTATTAGTATCACTAAAAATAGATAATGAAATAAGTAAATTTTATTAAAAAAATAAAACCGACTTATTAGCTTTTTAGTGTTTTGAAGTCGGTTTTATTTTGGCTATTCCAGTCATTTAGGTCAATGTAACTTGCTCACTTGGGTCGAGTTGCAGACAAACTTGCGTTTACGATTGCACATGCACGGATGGAAGACGAGTTAAGCTAATTTGTTGTTGCATTTGTGTAATGTTTGTTTTACTGTGTCATTATTTTTAAAGATTCTAGACTTAAAAGTGAAGTTTTTATACCCTAAGAATCTGATGTTTCAACCGGTGCTATTGAGTTAAAACCAATGAGTAAGCGCCCCGGGCATTCCTTCGCAGTTCCACCTCTGGCTGTGTCTCTCTGAATATCGAGCGCTTCCCATCTTTAAGGGAAAATTGACTTCTTTCCAGTCTCCAGCAAAGGTGCACAGAAGACGCGTAAAGCCGTCGCGGGCCTCCTATAAGGAGTGGACAGCCAACCCCCGTATCAATTCTCCATGGCCCATTAAGGAGGAGGGAATTTGGGTTCTTTATAGCCTCCTACGGCGAACATCACGTTAGACATGTAGTGGACGACTGACACCCCCGTATCAGTTCCCCAAGGCCCATCAAGGAGGGGGGAATTGGTTTTCGTATAGCCTCCTGCGGCGATCATCATGTCAGACATTAATAACTTTTATAACTTCAAACTACACTAGCTTAATACTCTTTTTTTTAGACCTTTGATTAGTATGTTTGAACTTATTGAAGAAGTCTTGACGAGGTGTAAGCTTTAGGATGGTGATAAAGTTTTATTGATGTAGTTTCATAAAAAATAGTTAATAAAAACCTCATAATCAGTAACCTTGTCAAATGCTGTTTGACCCTTAAAGTTGTTAGAAGACTGAATACTGGGTAATACAGGGTTACATTGCAAAGGGGTGCCAAATTTAAAAACTAAGATCTAGAGAACAATGTCAAGAAGCCTCTTAATCGTTATTATTATTAATAATCGTATTTTACGAAAAAAAATTAACTTTTAAATATCAGAAATTAAAGTCAATAACAAAAATACGAAAGCCGCGTGGCCATTTATCAGAGGTGTAGGTACGGCGAGTACAACAAGGACCTTACCCAGTGCACATACGGTGCAATTTTTTCATGAATAAATTAAATTATCCACGCGAATGATTTTAAACAGCGGATAGGAATAATTAAATGTGAAAAAGAAATGTTTTATTCTGTGCATAGTTCGATTACGTTACTGATTCTGAGCCACTCCTGAAGATTTGGCACCCCTTTGCAATGTAACCTTGTATTATTAGAAAAAATATATTAGAGTAAATATACAGGATGTAACTTAACGATAAACTTATAACCACATATTTCATCATTCATATTCATCACCACAAATATCGTATTTACAAAAATATGCACATTTTTTTCGTCTTATTGTAGGTATATCGTAGTCTTATTAAATTTATCACCACATGATTGCAATAAACATTTTGAGTTTGAGTTTACATGAAAATTTGCAAAAGTCATAGAATAGATCTGTTCACCATGAACATGTGGTATACATAGAATATACCTTTTGACATCCTGTTTAATATCATGTGATATTGTGTAATATTTATTGTTGTATTTTCTTTAATTTGCAGGATTATTATCTGTACTTACGCCAAAAAATCATGAAAATATTCGTAAGGTGGGTAGGAAGTACAGTACAATGAAACTTGTATTAACACTGCTTTGTATTGCTATTTAACTTGTGAACCGCCTGCGTTAAGTTTGGTCTGTCATTTAAAGTCTGTATCAACAACCAAACTAATCCATTATTTTGGAACAAATTTGATTTATGTAAAAATTAAAAAACCGGCTAAGTGCGTGTCGGGCCACAATATTGGGGGAGATCGAGAAGTTCTATGGGCATTTATATACCTCGGTCACTAAACCTGTTACAGTTTAGATTTTAGAGGGGGGGGGGGGCTACTGGAACAAAATATTGCACTTTAAAGTTTAATATTTCGTAAATGGAGCATTAAATCGAAAAATTCGAAGTCATTTTAGCCACACACCACAGCCACTGGATAAAATTATTATCAGATAATAAGTAGGTAATCTCGTAACACGTGGATTTTAATTCGCACACATTTCTTTTATAATAAGAAACATAATATATTAAAAAAACATTTATTACTCATTTCATCACAATAAAGACACGCAATACAGTTTATATATATATATATTTATTTATACTTTTTTATATATAAGGTCGCCTTTTTTAAACGGGTGAAATTTAAAGAGCAATTACAAAAACATAAATGAATAATATTTGTTCATAAAAAGAACATTTTTATACGCTAATTTTCGAGAAAAACTCCAAAAACTTTTGATTTCAACGTAAAATAAAACACCCCGTGCCCCGTGCGTGCACCCCGAGGGAAGAGTGGGGCACGATTGAAATGAGAGAGACAGAGGCGATGACGTAGGGACGTTTCAGACTAGACAGGATGCTCTTAATTATTTTTATTTTTTTTGTTAGGAATTATAAAAATGATAACAAGCCCGTTTTTTAAGAACGAAAATAATAGGGCCCGGTTTCTATTATATTATATTCGAAGTTCTGTTAAAGTTTCACCCGTTTATAAAAAGCGACCTTGTATACTAACACTATGTCCGAAATGTCCTAGTATGACTTAATTTTATAATGATTTAAATAGTCTTTTTTAATTGTATTCTGTTACATACATCCATAATGTCTAACCAATAGCTATTTACTACATTTTTGTCATGATGGTTAAGGTTACAATTTGGACATAGCAGTATAACTAGGATCTACGAAATGAGATTTTAAATATAACTCTAATGTACATATTTTATATCTCATGGTCAAAAAGCTGCGTTTTAACGCATCTGCTTAGGCACTAATAAATACTAATAATATCTAATATAACTCATATTATATAATTTATATATAGTTTATAATAAAATAATAGTTTAAAGGAACATTTTACACACTTATTCTTTTGATATTATTTTATTCTGATTTAAATTTACATAAACTTTTCGAAAATCTTTGGTTTTATTCGAAATTAGATTACATATTTTTAATTTAAGTTTTTTAACGTAGACTACGTTATATAAAAATGTATCTAAAAATGCTACTTAGGGCTAAGATGTGATTAAAAAGTTAATTAAAGACTTTTTGGTAGGTCCATAATTTACTCGTAATATTAGAAGATATGCATGCATAGTGAAAACATGAATAAATAAATAGAAATTTATGAAATTACTACTAAATCTATAAATTATTATATTATAAAAATAACTACAGGATTTCTATGTTCCCAAGTCCAGTTGCCGCTAGTTTTATAATATTAGAAATATTTATGATTGATAATGTAGCATAATACCTAACTACCATTTTGATTTTTCCCATCTTTATCATTTCAGCTACTTTGATCCCAATGCAGGGTTTAAGCCGCCTCTATAGAGCGCCATGATCTTGTGCTAATCGAGTCCAGTCATTTTTTAAAGAACAAGTTAATATTAAATATAATTTCATTATTTATACAACCATACCAACCATTTTTTTCCACAAACTAAGCTCAGCATGTGCAATGGCGACTAGATTACGGATAAACACACATAAAATTTTTTTTTGACATCTTTAACTTACGTATTCATGCGAGCATTAACAAGCATTAAGCTCGAGAGCACTTAAGCAATTTCCCCTGACATGTATCACACTACTGGTTAAACAGTTGTCTTTTTTTAACTAGATTAGACAGTTGTAAAAAAACCTTTTTTTCCCATGTGATTGTAAATACTATGCAATGTATTTTTTTAACAAAGTTTTGGCATTTTACCGAAATATATCATAAATAAATAATACTTATTTAATCATTATATTTCTGATCTTACACATATGATCTACAAGTACGAGTATTAACCTACGAGTAGATAATTCAATTCTATATGCATTGCTATGTGTTTATTTTTAAATATTTTTACAAATTTCATAAAATAATGATAGAAAGAGCAGCACCTTATAAAAAATATTATCCCTGATTTTTTTGGTTCTGGTGCAGTATCAATGAAATTGTGAAGGCAATAAAAATCTTTTTAAAAAGCCGTTTATTCCAAAATTGGTCAAACACCGGGACGATTTTTATTCAGGACGAATATTTATTTATTTTTAATAGATTTAATGTTTACTGTTATATAAAAATATAAGAGTAGAGGTTATCTTAAATTGTGGAGTTATATTATACTTGACAAGAATCAATAATAATTACATATAATAGAGGATTTATTACAATAATATTAAATATAATATTTTTGTCTTTTTTTTGTTTTTGCAAATTATTTGTGACCTCATTGAGGATAAGTACATAAAATAATTTCCTACGCAATATCCCAACCCAAACATAAGAAAACATGTTTACCAAAAATGTATAATATAATTTAAGTTTTATCATCATGATGAAAATTGTGTATTTAAATGATATATTATAATAATAAAATCGCAAATATTTAATCCCATTAATAATAACGCTCTATTGATTACAGTAAAAATATATTTGTGAGTATCTGGCATTAGTGCCTTCTTTCTAAATGCACATCAAATACACGACTAAATAGATTGTTTTATACAAAAATACCATTATTTCACAAAATTCCTATTAAAGCCTGTTCCATGCAGTTTTTTGGGATTCATTTCAAACTCGTGATAATAAAACTACTACTTACTAGGGGTCATCTATTAAGCCTTTTAAGGTCCCAAGCTATATTGAAAAAATAAAATAGAGTACTTATAAAAAAAACGCTCAGTATAAATACGATCTATCTGAAAAAATACAGTATAATGAATATGTATAAATTATGTATATTATGTAGTATAAGAAAGACCCGACGTATTCTTTTTGATATTATTTATTTTTTTATGGACAAAAACAGTATTTCATAAGATGATACGTTATTTTCTATTATAATATAATTCTGTCATACACACGGATATGTATTTACATGATAATTATACATTTGCACACACACCTAATACTATTAAATATTCGTTGTATACAATCTTATATAGAACTGAATTTCTCGGTTTTTTTCAATTTATTTTGCTGACATTCGTATAAGCCTTGTCAGTTTAAAAAAATACTGTTTTTTCAATTTTTTGAAATATTTTCTTTAAAAAAACATATAACTGATTATAAGTGTAGTCGAATGGCACAACAATAATAATCTTGTTAAATACTACTATCACATATAAAGTCTAAATGCTCATAGCAGTAAAACTACGTCATAAAGCAAAATAAGAACAGTTTGAGCACGGACTATTTTAAAGCATAACATCTACGTAACTTCACATTATAATTCAAACTCAGCACCCAACCCTTTAATTAATAATAATACCATTTCACTTATATGTAATTTTACACAGATATAGTCCAATAGCACATTTTGTCCTAGCTAGAACCGGTATATAGTAAGTATTACACATAACCTTACTACTAGTTCGAATAAAATAAAACAGTGTTCATATTAATAAAGTTTTTATTTGCCTATAAAATAAAGCTGTGGTCAAGTTAATTGTAAAAAAATCACCAATTTATTTAACCAAATAAAATTGGTAAGGAATGCAAAATAATTTCTCTAATTTTTAGATGAAATCTTAAAATCTTCAAGCAATTCAAACCAGCTCTAAAAACTTTTTAATTTTTAATCTTAGATTTAACCAAAAAAATAAGTATTTTTCACCATCTCCGGCTGTGTTAATAAAAATACTTGTATAAATCCGAAAATTTTATACAATTTTTCGTATTGCCTCTAAGTTTGTACTTTGTCATTAAAGTAAACCGGTTTCGGACTAGTCTGCAGGATAATTGCAAGTACAAGTGAAACTCTAAACCCAAAACGCGTTTGTCGCCATCCGAGCTATCAGACGAAGTTTTCACTATTTCGCCTTCAGAAAACTTCATCAGACACTTCACTCTTAGAAAGTTTTCCCAATTCGAAGCTACAGAATTAATTCTAACTCGTTGAACCGATGCTCAGGAGAAACTTGCCAAGATTTTATGGCTTACCTACCTGCCTTGACTTTCAGCACTATATTTTTGGTGCAGATCAGTACTAACTAACAAACCTGTGAATTCTGTCTTGTAAGGCTTAGAACGTATGGTTCAGGGATTTAAAAAAATAATAAACTTTAAGGAAATATAATAATTAAAAATCTGATTCTTGTACGAACTTTTATTTATAAAATGATGCAAAACAGCTTTTAGTTTATTATTTCCTTGAATTCGAACTCCAGGACAGATACATTTTTACAGAAATGTCGTGTAGTTCAATGATCTGTTTTTATCTAGAATGGTACTGAAAAAAAGTAATTAGTTTTAGAAGAGATTTTAACTGATACTTACAAAACTTGGTTTTGACCAGTGTTTGACAAAAAGTAGTAGAATTGAGAGCACTTTTCTCCACGCGGCAACAACATGACTCAATACTCAGAGAGCATTCTGAATAACTTTTGATGAGGTAAACGCATGCATAGTAAAATTCAGTAATACCCTTGGCGAAATTCTAAATAAATAAATAAAACACGTTTTAAGTTACGATTTCACCAAAGTTTCTCTCGGACAACGCCTTTTTGTCCCCGCCCGCGCCATTCTTCTCCTTCTTTCATCCCCTGGCTTTTGTGTTTCTAGGATCTAAAACTCTTTAACAACTTAAAAATGCTTCTTGGCTTGTATGATGCTGATGTTTAGATACACCATGCTACCTGTATCGCTGATAGTCCCTGTTCACTTCGCCCTTTGATCATCTAAATTTAACACAGAAAAAAAGATCACAGAAAACTTGTCGTTGTAAATTTTTTTGCGATAGCAGTGACTGTTGTATTGATATTCCTCAAGAAATATAACACCAATATTATTGCACGTCAGCTTCTGCCAATTTGTTAAATGACCAATAGTTTCTTTAGAAGACCAGAATAAATATAGAAGCTAAAAAACTAGATCTAACTGAACTCACTTAACATAGATATTATGTTCTAACATGTACACAAACCGGTTCTAACCAGTGCTAGTCAGAAGTAGTAGACTTTGTCTTTCGGCCCGAATCGCACGCGCTTGTCGCGCGGCGGCAGCACGACCAACAACCATCAGGCCGCGCCCTTCTGTCCCCCTCCCGTGCTTCTGCCCTCGTCCCCAGGCTCGCGTATCTCTGGGATCTTCTCATTCCGCTGCGCCTGGGTTAGGACTTCTTGAACATGGATGCTGAGCTCCGGGCGGACAACTTGAGTGAAAGGCAACAATGCGCCGGCGACGTCCATGGTGTTGTTGATGTTCCTGTGCCACAATTCGAGCACGACGCTTCGCCGCTGCTACTTGAAACGAGGCGGGCCGAGCCAGCCGCAGCCGAATACCTGCGAAAAAATGTATAGTAATCTGTGCTCGTTTTTCAAATTAGGCGAGAATCTTCCTAGTTCTATTTAAATAGTTAATACAGATACATTATTTGTAATACGTTTAGCACATTACTATACTCATGTCGCGTGCCCTATTCGAATAGTTTGAACAGGGACAGTTGTAGCCAAATACCCTGGCCAAATACCCTGGCTTTAATATTTCACTCTAGATCCGAGGCACTGCTAGTTAAAAGTACGGGGGTCTACTTGGTGTACGATTAAATCTTTTTTTTCTATAAAACCAGGTTTAATGATGAAAATATTCCTTTTTCTTGAATTTACTTTAGAAAGTTACCGCACTTACATTTCATAGCAACATTTAGCTTTTTTCTTCTAATATCAAAGGAAAAGAAATACAATTTATCTGTACGTGCGCATATTTGTTTGTGTGTGTGTTTCTATGTCTGTATGTCTTGGCAATTAGTAAAGAATATAATATGTCACTTACTTGGCAAACCACCAGCGCAAGCAATAGTAATAGGACCAACGCTATCAACCCCCACACCACTCCCAGTTGCGTGAGTGCGAAGACGTACAGCGTCCTGTGACACCACTGATTAGGCTCGAACAGCGTTGGAGCATAGTCCGGCCACATAATGCCTAGTGTCCAATAGTTGCCAAACGTGAACCTAAGTAAGAATTTAGAAAGTTTTAAAACCAAATATAACATACTTCAAATAAAAAGGAGTGTAGGTAAGAACTACGATCGTACATTTATCTTCTGCGCAGACAATGACCTAAAAACCAAGATGACCCATGGACCCAACACATGCACCATTGTTTTTCTAATGCCGAAGGCATACAATGACATACCAGCTGCATACACTTTAAAAGCCTAGATATGATGGATGAACCATGAATTACAATTTTATTTAAAAAATCAAAATGTTTAATAATTGAAATCGGTTTGTTTATGTTAAAATTTTAAAGTTTGTGTGACTTCTACTAGAGTTTTGGATACAGTATAGTTATCCGTTGTCTATTTTTAACCGACTTCAAAAAAGGAGGAGGTTCTTCGTCGGAATCTTTTTTTTTATGTATGTTCAGCGATCATTCGTTACTACGTTGACCGATTTCGATAATTATTTTTTGTTTGAAAGGTAATACTTTCAGAATGGTCCCATATAAATTTGGTTAAATTATGATGATAGAATCTATAAGAAAATCATCAAACATTGCATAAACTCCGTACCACGACAACTGATTTTAGTATCTATCTTACCTAATATTTTTGCCAAATGTGAACCGATTTTGAATATTCTTGTTTTAATGAATAGCATATACTTCAAAGATACTATAATAAAAATTTGCGGAAAAAAATCATCCTTAAGGTTGGAAAAATAGGAAATGAAATCGGTGTTAAGCAGTTAAATTAAGTTTGCACTCGTAAGATTTGTTTTAATTAGGATTTATCGCTAAAATAGATGAAATAAGTTAAGTTTATAAAACAATAATAAAAACAAAAAAACTAAAACGCTAAAAATAATTTTAACACTTAAGTACCTAATCAGTTACTTTTGGAGTCGGTGCCAGTCGATGAGAGATTCTATGTTTTCGTTTACACCGACTCCAAAAGTAACTGATTAGGTACTTAAGTGTTAAGATTATTTTTAGCGTTTTAGTTTTTTGAAGTCGGTTTTTATTTTTTTTATAAAATTAATTCATAGCACAATCCGTGTTTAGTTGGAGACTAAAATAGTAATAATTGGCGTGATTGTTGAAGAATTTATTATAAACTGGGAGACGGAAACTGCTGAGGTAATACATAGGAGGTAAAACCCTTGTTACAAGAACCAAGTTAATAGGGTAAATGCCCCAATGATTGCTAATAACCTTTCTACGTTGAGGATCGTGACCCTACTTCAGTCGGTCCCTGTCCTTAATTAATTTTTGATAAGAATTACGATTTAGTGACTACTACAGGGAAAATAGCGTCATGAATAATGTCTGATTAACTTGCCAAGTATTCATGTCAAGATTCCTTCTTGACAATATTATTGGCCTGAAGTAATGGAAGTTGGGTATGTTAAAGTGCCTCATAATGCAATCTATACCGGGTGTATAAAATAATAGAACACCTTTTAAAACTACGTAGTCGGCTAGTGATATACACGAAATTGAATATATGAGGAACAGCTAAATTGTAAAAAATATTCAGATACTCCATACAAACATACGCTATCTTGATGTTGCTTTCAATAAAAATAAAAGCAATGGCTTCAACGATGAAGTTGCAAGTGTCAGCGCATTTTTGTTTGAGTATACCGGTTATTTGAGTAACCAAAGCCCTCTAAAGGCAACTGATGAAACAATACCTGTGTTACAATAACGGTATATTAAAGGGATATCTCGTCACTTAACTGTGACTTCAATTTCATCCACTTTGTCTGGTTTCGAGCAATAGCTCCAGAAAATATAACGTTTTCCTCAAAAGCAATAACTTACCCTAAGTGAAGTAACTCATGACACATCAGCAGTATTGGGTGACAAAGACGTTCCTGCTTTGTTTTGCGGTATCGTTTTGAAGATCTTTCTCTTTCCAACTATTCAGAACTTTAACTTATTCATGAACTTGCTTTTTACCGTGTCTTCGTCCGCATTTTTTTTAGAAATCCATCCGTTCTCACGTATTGGACTTGCCAATATTTTTTTTTTGTTTAATATATTACTCAAAATTTACAGCTCTAATTATAGAATATAATCTCAGTTATACAAGCTAGATTTTACAACCAAAGGACTTACATAATTTAATATAGTTATCATCGCCAAATAGATATCTGAATTTATTACTTATTTTATTTGTTGGCGCCTTTTTTGACACACCTTATGTCATATGGCTGTATATATTCCTATAATAGTCAACGGTGCATAATGTAACCCAAACATATTTTGAACATTATGGTCTTTAAAAACTTATATTAGAACAATTTACTAATAAATTACTTACCATCCCATAAGAAAAATGGCGAGCATATAAGCTAGAATCTTCTCTGGTACGCTGGCTGAGCTGTTAGAGCTTCTGCTAGACAGTTGAGCCCACAGCAGCCAGCAGATGCCGGCGCCACCCGCAGCGCCCCCCACTACCATGTAAACGGGGATACGGGGCTCAGCTGGACAGTCGCGGATGTACTGGACACCTGAGACAACGGAGAATAGAGTTCATTATATAATCGTCTTGTCTAGTGGGTCGGGCTCTGAACTACAAAGCCAGGCTTTCGGGTTCGTATCCTGTTAGGAGAAAGTGTTTGTGTGATGAGCACGACCATTTGTACCACTTAGTCACGGATGTTTATAAATAAACTAGCTGTCCCGATAGACGTTGTCTTGTCCAAGTCAGTTGTAAGAAGATAAAAATTCCTAGAACCCGATTGCCACCTTGGTAGGTGGACCCCACAATTGGACCTGGTAGTCCAATTGAATTTTCAAATATTCCAAGGAACCCATTGAAATATACACACAAAACATCCAAATCGGTCTGGCCACTTAAGAGAAATTTGATGACAAACACACGTTCAGAATAATTATATCGCAAGGCAACATACCAATTTTCATGGTTTCGAAGTAGGAATCCACATCCTTGTATTACGAGTTATAAGCGATTTATTTAGCCACACCCGTGGCTAGTTTACTCAGACTCGAACCAATTGAGAATAGATCGTTTTTTGAATTGATCCTAACCTGGAACTAAACTGATAACACTGCGTACACCAAACGGGTCGTCAACATATTTATTCATGTGTATCCGTTATTTAGTCACTAGAAGCTTTGCTTAGTTTGGCGCTAGATCATTGGTGTGATTGAAGAATTTATTCATATTTATATATTTTTTAAGCTATTTCATCCCACTGCCTGGGCAAAGATCTCCCCCAGACTCTTCCATCGATCTCTGTCTATCGTCAATAACTCCCAATGTCTCGTCAGGTTAACCAAATCGTCACACCATGTCTTGGATCTACCTCTTCGGCAACAGTAGTACCCATTGAGTAGGCCCACCTATCTGGGTGCATTTTACACACGTGTCCTACCCACTCCCTCTTTAGCTTTACGGTTTTTTCGTCCATATCTGCGACACCGGTTTTTGAGTGGTTGGCGGTGTTGCGGATACCATCAATCCTATTTACACCTAGTAATCCTTTTTATTGACATATTATTGTTATTAAATTTAAATTTCCATCTTAGCACCCCTAACCACGGACTAGTGATTATCGGTGTGACTCCTAAAAAGTGTTAACGTTTTTGTGACGAATATGAATGAGTATGATGAAGGAGAGGTATGATGGAGTAGAGACATTCAACAGTGAGTGACAAAAGGCGGATAATGGTGCTGCTGCTGATGATGATGATGGTATTAATGATTTTAGCGATAATGATGACGGTAATGTTGATAGCAATAATCGTGATTATAAACTTGGTCAAAATGCTAACTATACCGAGTAAAAGGTGTTCTAATTAAAGTTGTACACACGTCTTAAAAATTGTTGACAAAAATTCTTAATGTTTTTCTGCGTACTTGCATTTACTCAAAAAATTCAACTAACCTAGTTTCAGTGTTTAATCATTATCATAATTATGGTGTGTCGTACAAAACAATCTCTACGCATAAATTTGTAACATAACACTAGCATACGTGATTTGATAATCACATCGCCGGATCTGATCCTTAAATCCGATCCGCGTATCTGCTGCGGACGGGTGGATCTGCCGATGTGACTGGGGATTAAGGGATTAGTCACGCGTTACCTTTTAATTTCTAATTTATATTATAGAATACTATAGAATATTTGTATAATAGAATCTAATTTATACAGGATTTTCCACCACACTACTGAAATGATTTACAATAACTTCATCATCTGAGTAGTTGTTTATCTCCCTTGGTAAAATCTAAACTATAACTCAAGAATAGCCAGTGGAATTAAAATCCACAAATTATAGTCAGTCCTCCTTCATCTCCATCCTTTATTATTAAAAATATATTTTTTATGTAATAATCATGTTAAATTGTAAATTTTAGAATAATACGGCCCATTACAGGCTGCTGTTTTAAATAGCAGCCAATTTAAAAAAGCGGATGTGTTCATGAATACAAACAACTACCGGGCCAATATGGAAATCGCGTATTTACCTCTATGATAATGTACGGAGCCGCGATTTTTTTTCATTGATTTCAACATTTACCCCATAGTAAAAGCTGTTAGTATTGATGAACACGTTCTCTTCCTTTTTGGCTGCTGTTCAAAACAACACCCTGTATACTAAATCAAAGATATTTCACTTGAAAAATGCGACTGTGTCAGTTTGGAGAATTGAACCCTTCGCTATCCAGACGATTTTTCTTCCGACTGAGCTACAAACACATTAATTTTCTGGTTGAAATTTCCGCCCAGATAGCGAACGGTTGAATTTTCACAAGGCAAGGCACATTATACAAATGCTTCTATAATTATTATAACTACTTATCAAAAACACAATGCCGTGTGGGGACGGCCGTAAAGAATACACTTCCCCACCGCCAACAGGAGGCGTGTCGTAAGAGGCGACTAATTCCTATAGCACGAGACGGGCAGCAGCATATGCGTGCGAAATCTTATAAAAACTGCGCTCGCCAACCCGCCTACCAAGCGTGGCGAGTATTGGCATTCCCCCCCCCCCCCCCCCCGGTGTTGCGTCATTGGGGGAGGCCTGTGTTCAGCAGTGGACTTTCTATGGCTGAAATGATGATGATGATGAATAAACACAATGCCGTGTGGGGATGGCCGTAAAGAATACACTTCCCCACCGCCAACAGGAGGCGTGTCGTAAGAGACGAGTAATTACTTTACCACGAGACGGGCAACAGCGTCTGCGTACAAAATATTATAAAAATCTGCGCACGCCAACCCGCCTGCCAATCGTGGTGAGTATTGGCAATCCCCCCAGATAATGAAAGTCATTGGGTGAGGCCTATGTTCAGCAGTGGACGTCGGACGACTGAAATGATGAATAAACACAATATTATTATGTCAAGATAATTGTAATTAAAAAAGGCTATTAAACTGATTAAAACAATAAAATACTAAAAATCTTCTTTATAAAAAAATAATGACGGGTTAGTTACACCATTTATAAGTCAAGAACGGCTGGACGAATTTTTATGATCTTTGATTTAATAAACTATCGACAGTGCGACAGCACTAGTTCCGACACGTACTTTGCCGTTTTTCTTTATCTCCTCCATTTTAAGGTTACGATTGTCTTTAACAAGCGACGAGCGTTTTACCGTTTTTTTTAATAACTAAACAGATCCACTTCTTCGACGAGTTGATAAAATCTGATTCTATTTCACGTTTACTTTGTCCCAGAGCTCGTTTTAAAATACGGGATTGAGCTTCGTTTAATCCTTGCTTTGTGATCAAGTATTCCCTTTTATCTTAGAGATAGAGTATTTTAAAAATAGATTAGTGACAACGAAATTGTACTTTTTTGTTCCAAGAAAATCTGTTTTAGTTTTTAAAATCTTTAACGTTCAAAATTTAAAACAAAATTCAGTATTCGCCTTTATAACCTTTTATTCACTGAATTTCCTGGGTCAAAAAATGATTATTCTATTTAGTCCGTCAGTTAGATTATCAAAAAATATTGGACCCATATTTTGTCTTTTATCCATCGATAAAAAAATGACGAAGATAAATCGCATCAAAGTTTGGGAGTGACGTCACGTTTTGCTAAAAAGTGTCGCAAGGCGTGACGTTACGCGGAACTTTAATGGGTGAGGTCCTCATCATTTTTTGTTTGATTGAGAAAATAAAAAAACACGTGTCCAATATTTTCTGTTGATCCAACTAACGGACTAATTAGTTTTTTTTTTGGAAACTAGCCCATTTAGGTAGGTTAGGTATGTGTTTCATTATTACCTGTATTGGTGAATAATGTTAATAATTTTATACCAAGAAACCTTCGATTAAGAATACACTAGATAACCGGTCAGCTACTCAAAAACGGCCGAGTAAATAACGCCTCACTTCAAATTGAGGTCTTATTTCGTATAAGTTATTCTGCACTTTATTTCTTAGTCCTTAAGAGTTGTATTTATACGAACGCGACCGGATATATACGAACGCGTGTAAATATCGACACAAACAAAACTGCACCTTAACGTTTGCGGTTAAGGCATAAAAGGCAAAGCTACTTCTACTTAATAATATAGAAAGACGGTGCCATATTTAAACGAACAAAAGTCGCTAATTTGAGTAAACAGGTTTATTTTAACACCAATCTATCCTAGGGGCTAATTCTACTGCTCAAATACAGTAACTTTTTCTATAGGAAAAACATCGAAATCTAAAAAGACATATTGATGTCAGTTGGACGGTAGTTTAGTAAGAGACGTAATTATTTAGCGATTTCGATGTTGGAATAAAAAAAAATTGCACCCTGTGTACTCTAATTAGTAAGTGTATTAGTTGTCATATTGTCGAAGTCAAAAACTATAAAAAAATCCGTTTACCATTCACCATACTTTGGTGGTATCGGAACATAATTAGCTAAGTACACCCTCCATAACGCGCAATCCAAATAGTTTTACTACATTAAATCAGTTCGGTACTATCTTGTTTAATCACTCAAACCCAATAGAGCGGGCCTATCGCCCCAGGCAGTCGTACAAATCGCTTAATTACAATCAGCGATACAATCAAGTGTTGGAGTTAATCAACCGAATATTAATTAGGTATATTCAGAGCCGCGGAACAGTAGACATATTTTACTATGTTTCGTACCGAAATGAATTATTTTTTGGTTAATTCTCGTGTAGGATAAAATAACAAAATTTGAAAGGGATTTTACTTTTCTTAACCTTCGGAAGGATAGCGGGGTGACCCATCACCCCACTCATTCTAATAAACAGTTCCAAATTTTTTCACTTTAGTTGAGGGTAGTTGATTTTTTTTCTATTCTCAAATCAAAGTGTGAGTAATCAGTTGCAGATATTACCACTTACCGGTCGGTTGTAGTTTTTGCTGAATCGAGCTTGCTGGGGTGACCGTTCACCCCTCTAGCCTTTTACGGTAGTATTTTTTTAGAGATTCTAAATATGAACAAAGAGCCTTCTGGTAGTGAGCCCCCATCAAAACTGCAGAAACAAGCAAGGTGTACAATGTGCCCAAGAAAAAAAGACAGAAAAGTTAAAAAAAATTGTGCCAAATGCCTTTTGCCTATATGCCCTGAACACCGCAAAGATATTTGTCTAAACTGCGTGTAATTAAAAAATATTATATTCTAACATATAAAAATTAATTTCTTTTTCTTTCTTTGAGTCTGTTATTAAACTTTTTCACTAATTAAAATTTAAATAAATACGATTTCTGTATTTAATTGAGTTTTATTTATGATTACGTGTAGTGGGGTGACCCATGACCCCACTACCCTTTCGTGTTTATGAAAAAAGCCTATCCTTCCGAAGGTTAATTTGAATTATCTATGAAAATTAACAATGTCTTTGATTTAAAGCTGCTGCGCTTGCAAGTGCATTTCATTGTACTGAAAAGGTAAAATATTAATGGAATACTTTGATTAATTGTTTTTTTTTATGTAAAATGTTGGCTCGGCTGCAATCGGAGCACTTAACACTGTGTATTGTTGTTACTTTTCTTATTTATGCTTTTTAGTTTGTTCTCTGTAGCTATGCCTTAATATAAAAATAAAATTAAAATTAGTGTGAAGTTTGACATCGTATTTTGGAGTCGTAAAGAAACCGCGCGCAATAACGGTTCTAAAAAAATTCTTATTCCAAATTCAGCGTTTGCCAGTTTCTCTAATTAGGATAATCTAATGAAGATTCAAGGATTAAGCGACGGCCCTATCAGATATATATTGTGGAACAACGTTTGGTGGAAGATTGCAAAATTTATAATACGCCAGGCCCGGCAAAGCACGCGACGGCACTGAGGAGAAGAAGTATGCTCTGGGTTTTCTTCTGCCTAGCAGACTTGTACACTATAGTATTTCGTTTCATACAAACGCTAGAATATACTCACTCAGTTACTTACATAGACAAGAATTCATCCGGCTATGTATCACGAATTGAACGCTGCTGTAATAAGTAAGAGAGATTGGATAGATAGCGTAGGCTTAGTGATAGAGTCCCGTTTAGAGTTGTAAATTGACGGTCATATGCTATAAGCGTCCATTATTTATGATAAATGCTTGGTCACATTGGACATTTATTGTCACGATAGTCAGATATTTTTTTTTAGTATAAATTTAAAAAAAGAAGAATTCCTCTAAAGTAAGTCTTAAATGTTATGTTTTTTTCATAGTTTGTCAATAGAATTGATTGTGACGTTAGTGACAATAAATGCCCAAAATGTCCGGTAACATTTAGAAAATGTCCAATTTGCTCGGTCATATTGGTCAGACATTTATAACGTGACGGACACTTTACAACTCTAGTCCCGTTGATGCCATGTTAATAAATTGTTCCAATAATCACAACAAAAATGTAGTCCTTAACTAAGCATAGCTTGTATTATGATGACCAGATGACGGATAGACATACTTAAATACGTTAAATGACATCTATGACTCTTTCTACAAATGTTTGAGCTTATCACACAAACACTTTCACCTTGCAGGATTCAGGATTCAAGTCCGAAGCACACCACTACAGACGGTCGTCGTTTGATGCGAAACTCCGTAAACTACGCATTTCTCGGTACGTCAGCTTTTTCCTGTCCAAAGTGCATCAGTCTTCAGGAATGATGATGATGATGATGATGATGACATCATCATCATCATTCCAGCCAGACGCTGTTTACTGTTGGACGTCAGCCCCCAAAGAGCACATCACCCGCTTCATTCATCTAGTCTCTGCCAGTCGTCTTCTTGAGTCATCGGTCCATCCAGCTGGCGGGCGTCCTCATTCTTTAATGTTTACAACATTAACACGCTAAAAGCTTAAATTCAAATTCTTTATTTGTCATAAACAGGGTTGTTATAATGTTGTTTTAATGCAGGTAATGTAGCTTTAGACCTATTTAGTCATAGAATATAGCATGCAAAATTTTTATCATACATTTTACCGTGACAATTCGCAATAGATTTTATTAACATGTCAAGCTCAATGCAATTATTCAATAAATTCAATAAAATTACAAGTGTCAGTGAATATTTAGGACTTAGGATTATCTTACATTACATGTCAAGTATATTTATCATCAAAGTCAATTAAATTATGCTGGCTGAAGGCTGATATACTTTATGACTGGTCACCCCGTATTACCTCCGAAAAGCGTTCAGTATAATTTAGTATAACATAATCACAGCGTAGGCTTTGTCCTGATACATAATACACCACAGGCCCCTTTAGAATTTCATATCTCATTCAGTCCACCCCTTTGTTACTGTCCCCATTTTGCGCAAATTTAGCGTTTGCTCCCAAAATTTAATATTCGAAGGTTAATTTTATCACAGCTTGGCAAAAAGAAGTGTAATTTGAGTTATGTTAAAATTAGAAAGGTATTTCGCAATTGGTTTTATAATACATTAGCCATGTCTATAAGCTTTTCCCCGACAAGTAAAAAAAAGAAAAAACTGTAAAAAGACTCAGACTACCAAACTGAATGGTGTAACGAGACACAGTGAGATGCCTTAAATGCAACAAGTCTCGGGTTCGATTTTTGGTTCAGAAAACGAAAACTTTTAGTTTGACCCCTAGAAAAATTCTCAATACTCAATAATTTATTTAATTTAGGTTATTCATTGTCTGGTAAAAAGATCGTAATATGTTTATTCTGTATGTTACGTTTTCACACCTAATCCACAAAACCGATATTGAAAAATATTAATAAAAAGACAGACAGGACCTTAGAAAATGACATAGACTACTTTTTGTCGTGAAAGCTGAACTGATTTTGATGAAATTTTGTATGGGAAAATCTTGAACTCTACTAAGCTACTATTTTTATTGCAACTCCAAAAGGAGTAAAACAGGGTGTGACAAACTATATTCTACGCGAGCAAGACCGCGGGCATAGCTAGTTAATAAATAAATTATAGAAAATAAAAAGTATATATTATTGTTGCTCTACAAAACATTTGTTTCCAATAATTACCGTAACAAGCCTATCAATATTGGCAGGTACAAAATTAAATTAGCAGTGTTACCTCAACTTTTCGTTCAAAATTTGAAAGCGCTCAAATTGTATTACCTCATGTGTTGTCATTCGGCATAGGTAAAATCGATATCGATAGAAAATAAAATTGAATGGCATTATTTTTATTCAGTCTTTGATTTCATTAGTATTGATAATGAACTTCTCTGAGATACACTCTATAATCATCATCATCATCATTTCAGCCATAGGACGTCCACTGCTGAACATAGGCCTCCCATTGACTTCCAGATTGGCCGGTTGGTAGCGGCCTGCATCCAGCGTCTTCCTGCGACCTTTACCAGGTCGTCTGACCACCTTGTGAGTGGACGTCCTACGCTGCGCTTGCCGGTACGCGGTACGGTACTCTATAATCAATTATCAGCTAAAACCGTTCAAATTCAAGTTACCGCTGCCAGCAACTACTAACTAGTTTTAAGTTTAATTTTTATGAACAATTTTATAATTATCAACCGTTAAATATAATGCAATTAATAAGAATATTGTAAACCCATCTAGTCTAGTATATTATAAAGCCAAGGTCGACCACTAGCTGAACTGTTTAACTACTGTAAGGAACAGTTAGGTGTTAGGTGAATTAACACTGTTACAGTGTAAATATTGCTATTTTGAAAAGAATGGAGCAATATTTTTAAAGAAAAACGACCTTAACACATTGAGCACCATAGGAGCCCGCAAAACAGTACATTTTCTATTGTGTCTAGTTTCATGGTAGTCCAAGATTAAAATATTTCCATTTTCTTGATCGATTGATCGATACTAACTATTGTCGATATTTTGAAAACACTACTAGGACGGTCGCTGCCAGTCCTACAGATTATAAGATTAGTGTCGATTTTGTTCGCTAACACATTTTAGTTTTACCTCCTAATTCTTCGTGTGTTTTGGGTGAATACTGTAAAAGCAAAGCTGGTTTTAGTTGACAGCTTTACACTGCAAAAAGATTTGTAAAATTGAGAGCACTCCTACTAACTAAAGGCTTTAGGATGCATTGAAGCTTCAAAGTAGTAAAGATTTGTCAGGAAATACAAATACAAATATTTATTCAAAAAAAATGTTGATACACATATACACACTTTACATGACATGAGTGATCCCAATCTAAAAATGAAAGATACAGTGTGTTTTTTTGGCTGTAACAATACATGGTGCTTTAACTGTGGGCCCCACACTAGGAGAATCTTGTGTCGTGGACACCCAATGTAGTTTAAACAAGAATGCGACAGGTAAATGCGGAGTAAGCAGTGCAGTGGATCGTTAACATGGGATGAATTAAACTCAACAAAAAAATAAGCGTAGTGTCTATCGTATAATAATAACAGGGTACTCCATTGAGGCAATCACGATCCTCAGCAGTGAGGAAACCGATGCGATAAGGAGGAGGGACCTACCCATTATTGACAGATTACGTAGAATACGTGTATTTTTTAGTTTTTAGGTGCATTCAACAATATCTAATAATCTATATAAGTAATACTTGTACCCATTTCAACCGTTGCAGATATTTATGAAGCACCATATATAATAACTTTAACCTTCGAATAAAACGGACGCAAACCGAATTAAATTAGAAACTTACCCATAATTAGCATTATCACAGGCAGCGTTGAAAGGCAGGCCAGGAATACTGTCATCACAACTGCAACAAACAATAAAGTTACTTCAATGTTACGCTTGAGGGTTAGCTTAGGTTAGGTTAGAACGTATATTTGTATAATTTACAAAGACGCTCTGTAATGTACCTAAGTCATGGATGTTTATAAATATGTTTTTTTGTTATCTTGCAGCCATATCTACAAGCTTCGCTTAGAGCGGACTAAATAATTATTCGAAATGACTATTTATAGAATTGAAGTGTTCATCATCATCATAATCAGCCCACATCAGTCCACTGCTGGACATAGGCCTCTCCCAATGCACGCCACTGAGCCCGATCTTTGGATATTCTTTTCTATACACTGCCGTAGCCTTGCATCTAAGATTGCTCCACCTTGTCGAAGGGCGCCCTACGCTGCTCTTGCCTAGTCGCGGTCTCCACTCATTATTAATTATAGTATTCGTGAATGACGTATTCTTCAGTGGAGAGCGCGACTTAGCAAACGCAACGTAGGGCGCCCTCAACATCTTCGCGGTAAATACGCGAAGCTTCTGGCAGCAGATAGAAGACATAGCCCAGGAGGCTCTGTGATGTGCATTAGGAGAAGTTTGTATCCAGCAGTTGGCTAATCAGATAATGATGAATAAAGAATTGAATACTTACTGGTCCTGTTCATGATTTTGGCCGCTCGGCATACGAAGTCCACAGTTCCTGAGGCCTCCATATTGGCATCTTTCAGCTGATAGGCCACCGAGCCGTAGGTGGTCAGGCCTACGCCGAGGCCTAGGCCTACTCGTTCGCTGTACTTCTCTTGTTCGCCACATAGTCGCCTCTGCTCGTCCCCTGATACCTAGGTATAATATATACGGGGTGATTATCTTACTTTTTTTGTTATAAATAAGAAAGTTTGAATGTTTGGAATTTGCTAAAATTGAGCACAGTGAATAATATTTAACATAGGATCCACCCACAAGATGGACGGACAACCTGGTAAAGGTTTCAGGAAGCCGCTGAATGGAGGCTGCTGTTCTAACAAGCGAATTTGGAAGTCATTGGGGGAAGTTTATGTACAGCAGGAGACGTCCTATGGCAGAAAAGATGATAACGATGATGAAACATAGTATCTTTTTATTCTTCATAGCTTAAATTCAAATCTACGTAGATCAAGTGAAGGCCAGATGCAGTGCCTAAAAATTTTATCCGTAATCTGTATATAACTGGGATTTCATCAAAATAACTAGTAACGAATAGTTAAACCCAATCGGTAACATTCAGGATCACAGGATTAGGCTCAGTGACGTGCATTCGGAGAAGCCCATGTCCTGCAGTGGACTGATGTAGGCTAATTGTGATGATAATGAACCCAATTGGTGGCAATCGATGTCTTGAGTGCAAGGGTTTGGGGCTTGATTTTCAATCGGATCAGTAAAAAATACAAAATACATAAAAAAATAAGTGTGCTGGAAAAGTCTAGATACGTAGTACACCAGAATATGACTTCCTTATTTTGAGACCATGACAATTCGATAGATACCTAGGTAATAAATATATTATTTTATTAAGTCCGTCATGTACATTTATGTCCTACATATTTTTTTTATTTTGTCAATCAAACAAAAAATTACGAAGAAAGCGCATCAAAGTTTGGGGATAACATGCAGCATGGGAGCACATGACGTCACGGGGAACTTTAAAGGGCTATATCCTCATAATATTTTTATTGTTTAATTGACACAAGAAAAAGAACGTACATGTTCAATATTTTATGTTAGTCCAACTGCGGACTAACGGACTTTTTAAGAAAATAGTCAATCATTACAATTAAGATTAAGATTAATTATCCGTTTTTTATAATTGTGAAACCTTTGATACGTGAATTGAATTTAAAAATATTATCGATCATTAAGGTAATGGTAGTTACAATGTGACTTATTTATCCCTTTGTTAGATTTAGGTTCCTTACTTACTTCGACACTTCATTGAAGTAATTGTTGCTTCAACGTACTACGACAGGGCGAATTAAGCCTCCCAACCTGAATCAATATTGATATCCTGAAACAATAGCTGGTGTATTGTTACAGAGTCCATTATTGATTGACGAAGACATCGTAAATAAAGTTACAGTAGACTCACTTCAAAAGGTAATTTTAAATATATTTACAGTATACATGTCCAATGTCCATACATTTTCTTTTAAGAATGGAAATTTTAAATTAAAATTTTGCACAATTACATTTTTTTTTTTTATTAGGTCCAAAGTTTCATACGAGCAAAAAACAGATGTAGCAATGTTTCCTGTAATAAGGTACAATCATTATCATCATCATCATTTCAGCCAAAGGACGTTTACTGCTAAATATGGGCCTACCCTAATTTCCAAGAAACGATTTTCAGATAGGCCGTTTGGAAGCTGCATGAATCCAGCGGCTTCCTGCAACCTATACCAGGTCGTTTTGTCTACCTTGTGGGTGGACGTCTTCCGCTGCGCTTGCTGGTAAGTGGCCTCCATTTTAGAATCTGGACCTGGATTATGTAGTTTGCATAATCCAGGTCCAGTCAGGATAGACTCCAATTTTATTACATTAATCATTCAAAAATTTTTAATAATAGAATCGGCTGGCTTGGACGACATACGCTAGGTATTACTCTAATAATTTCCATCCAAGTCCCAGCAAACGTCCGTCCCCCCACATAAATAGGTATGGCAACTCATGAGCTATGAGGAGAGAGATTACCGTGTTTTCCTTCGTTATATTGCTGCCCTGTCATAAATTATTCTTGACTGATGAGCGCCCGAGGATAACAACCAACAGTTCTCTTTCAATCAAGGGGTCGATTTGGGTTCAATCGAACCAAGTGTCGAATTTTAGGGAGAGTTAGTTTTGATGTAGGGCACCTGTTGTGTTGTGTGTATTATAATTTCTACAAGAATTGATTTTAGTTTAAATTTAATAGGTAGCAAGTAAGTTAATATACAAATCTAAATAGAATAGATCAAGTGCTCTAAAAATAAAAATCATAAGACACTTCTTAAAACCGTTTAGGTAATCAGCTTTATACTTACAAGTACTATGGGACATCGACCACATACCCCATAGAACAGCCATACGAACCATCTTTCTCCGAAACTAATTAGTATTTTTTTTCACTTACATTTGGTATGAAATGACACGTCCTATCAACTCTCGCCCATACAAAAAATACAGATACAGATTTTAAAATGACGGAAAATTTCTTCGAACAAATCAAACGACATTTCTACTTTATAGGGTTACCTATGTGCTCCATGCTATTGGATCAACATCGCAAACGTGTTTTTTCTGCAAATTATAGTTACATCTTTTTGTAAACATCAGCTGTAACTTCATTGAATGGTGTGCAATCATGGACCAGATACCTTATAGAGTAAAAATGACATTTAATTTGGTTTGCAAAAATTCTGTCATTATACCGTCAACATCCAAGCGGTCTCATGAGACCGCAAAACAATAGAACTTCTGTAGTATAGGCGAGAGTTGACAAGACTTTTCAGTCGTAAATGAAAGTAAAAAATCACTAACGTGTTTCGATGAAAGATGATCTGTATTGCTACTCTGTAGGGTATGTGCTCAATGTGTGCAGAGCGTATTTATCTATTTATCTCCGTTCATAAACGCGCTACGCGTATTTATCTATTTATCTCCGTACAGAAACGCGCTACGCATATTTATCTATTTATCTCCGTTCAGAAACGCGCTACGCGTATTTATCTATTTATCTCCGTTCAGAGACGCGCTACGCGTATTGATCTATTTATCTCTGTTCAGAAACGCGCTACGCGTATTTATCTATTTATCTCCGTACAGAAACGCGCTACACGTATTTATCTATTTATCTCCGTACAGAAACGCGCTACGCATATTTATCTATTTATCTCCGTTCAGAAACGCGCTACGCGTATTTATCTATTTATCTCCGTACAGAAACGCGCTACGCATATTTATCTATTTATCTCCGTTCAGAAACGCGCTACGCGTATTTATCTATCTCCGTATAGAAACGCGCTACGCATATTTATCTATTTATCTCCGTACAGAAACGCGCTACGCGTATTTATCTATTTATCTCTGTTCAGAAACGCGCTACGCGTATTTATCTATTTATCTCCGTACAGAAACGCGCTACGCGTATTTATCTATTTATCTCCGTACAGAAACGCGCTACGCATATTTATCTATTTATCTCCGTACAGAAACGCGCTACGCGTATTTATCTATTTATCTCCGTTCAGAGACGCGCTACGCGTATTTATCTATTTATCTCTGTTCAGAGTCGCGCTACGCGTATTTATCTATTTATCTCCGTTCATAAACGCAAATGAAAGATTTATGATGATAGTGTATCGAGGGTTTTTTTTCACGATTTGGATTTTTCTGGAAGCTGGTATTGTACATCAACAGCTGATAACGTGGTTTTAAAGTGTTTCTAATTCTAAGTCATACAATTCATGTTATTTACCAAAATTACTTTAGCAACATTTTGTTAAAAAACCGCATACCTGTTTTCTTTGTTTTTTAAACAATTTTGGCTTATTGTTTGTGATCTACCTTTAGATTATGTTACATGATCACCAGTAATCGGACTAGTTTTATTGATTTGATGTACTTTGGTATTGCTAGCATAATATGGACATGCCTTTTTTTTCAAAAACTGATACCAAAAAAAGCCGGAATCCCGGTGGCATGTCCATATTAACATCAATGTTTGAGATCATTGACCCCAAATCAATCTACCTATTCCGATCACTGATGATCACACTATGATTGATATGATTACAGCTCAATATTACTGATTTAACTATAATTATTACAACTTTTCAATGTAAAACACCTGTGTTTAAGACCAGTCGCTAGGAATCTATCGATCGCGAGTCAAGAAAATTATTTATGACGGCCCTTCGATGCTTTGTTTACGAAATAATTACAGTCTACGAAAGTTTGTTAGGTACATTGTAGCTAAAACATAAAATCTTATAAGAAGGCTAAAGTTACCAAGCCAAAGGCTAAATAAAGAAGTAAGTATATTTATTATACAGGTTGGCCAGAAAAGTGACGTCCAAAAACGCCCAAAATCACGAACAAAAATTGAGCTCGCTTCGCTCGCACCTTTTGTTCTTGTTACATTTTTTTTGTAACACTAGTTTTGAAGACCTTCGTAGCCAAGGGGCGAGCATACTGGACTTGGTGTCGCTATCTCTAAGGTCCCGGGTTCGACTTCCGGTCAACGTATAAAAATAACTTTTCTATATTATCTCGGGTCTGGGTGTTGTGGTGACGTCGTTTTTTATGTTTCTCTAACACAAGTGCTTTGGCTACTTGATCAGAGAAATGTACGGGATGCTGGCCAGTTTAAAAAAAAAAACACCGTACAAATTTATAACTACAATAATACGCAAAAAAATTGCTTGCGCTAGTCTATGAAGTAAACATTGACAGTTTCGTACAAAATAGTCAGTACAAAATAATAAACAATAGGCTAGTTTCTTGGGTCAAAAAAGATTATTCTATTTAGTCCATCAGTTAGATTTTCACAAAATATTGGACCCATATTTTGTCTTTTGTCAATCAAACAAAAAATGACGAAGATAAAGCGCATCAAAGTGAGCACGTGACGTCACGCCTTGCTAAAAAGTGTCGCAAGGCGTGACGTTACGCGGAACTTTAAAGGGCTATATATATCTATATATCTTCATCATTTTTTGTTTGATTGAGAAAAGAAAAAATACGTGTCCAATATTTTCTGTTAATCCAACTGACGGACTAATTAGATTTTTTTAGGAAATTAGCCCATTGGCAGGTACTTTACCACAATATGGCCTTTACCTGCTAAAGGGTTACAGATTATGCCGGTTATGTTTATGCCGGTGGTTATGTTATGCACAGCCGGTTATGTGAGACAATGATAAAATTGTGATCTTCTATGTACCTTATTCAATGGCAAATAAATGATTCTGATTCTTATTTTGATTTCGCTTGTTTTGCATAATATTCATAATTCACAGTTCCATATGCCCAGAAACATGTATTATGTTTAGCTTAATTTGAATATTATAATTTCCAGGAAGGTAGACTTTGTATGATGCCGTTTATAGATGTGCTTAGCTTGCCCATGATCCTTAATCACGGCAGCAAACAATTTGGAGTGATTACTATCAGGCCTCCATATCCCTTTGAACTATTCGTACGAATATCACACCCAGCCCCCTAGCATGACCACCGAAACACGATATGATATAGCGATTTATCGACACCAACGCTTAATTTTTTTAGTGATAGATTTAACCGCCATGTTGAGTTATTATCGCAACAGTGATCATAACATGTGACGTCACCGGAACGGTGATAAAAGATGGCGGCTTTTTCCTTTATATTTTGACTATTGGTGTCGGTCGATAAATCGCTGTATCATATTGTGTTTTGGAGGCCATGCTAGGGGGCAGAGTTATTTAGAATACCACCGAGAAATTAGTATGTATCAGACATATGTGCTTAATTGACCACCAAAGGATATTATAAGGCAATACTCTGACCATTGAACTACCGCCGAAGTACAGTAAAGAAGATAAAAATCATACAAATGTAGATACCTGGCTTACAGAACTTGAAGCTCTCCTTGAACCCGTATCAGATAGGGCTGCAGTGGCGCCCTGGCGCCCTGCGAGGGATGCTCGGTACGGCGACACGCTCCTGCCTCGAGTTCCTGGTTAAAAATACAATAAATAAAAACGTTTTATGTTATGGTTATTAAGGTCGCCAACTTTTTTTTTTAATAAGTAAAAAAAAACTAATATTATTTTTAACCCATCAGACGTCGAAGCAAGTCTCTTAAACACGATCTAGACTAAAAATGTTGTTAAGAAAAGGAGGCTGGGTAAAATTTACCCAACATAAATTTAATTTTAGGACTATGCTGACATGGCGGTCGTTGTTGACCTCATTGTGTGAACTAATTAATTCTTTGGCAGCAAGTTAAAATTCGCAGATAGAAAAAACTCATTCTCACTTAAAAATGAAAGATTTTCTTTCTTTAGGTAAAACGTTTAGTTAATATAGTATTCGATTTTGAATTTAAATAAAAAAAATACATAGTAAAAAGTAGTAGGTGACAGCAAAAAATTTTTCGTCAATATGATTGATCAATATAGCTTCTTACTTAAAATAAAAATAAAAATCTGGTTTTGCACAACTCTGTTTTATTTTTAAAAATGCAAACCTTTCACATTATCTTTTCTGTAGCATTAATATTAAAAAAATAAAATTAATTATTGGTGGATTTGGAAAGATAGAGCGGTTGTTGCTGTTTATATATACTAATATTATAAAGCTGAAGAATTTGTTTGTTTGTTTGGTCGAACACGCTAATCTCAGGAAATGCTTATTTGTAACTTTTTTTGTGTTAAATTATCTCTTTATCCATGATGGATACAAGCATCAATGAAAAATGTTGCAAAAACAGGAAAAAATATTCCATTCGAGAGATTTGGTTGCGTGCGCTGCGTAAACGGTAAAAGTTATGCAAAATCATGTATCACAGAATTGTTCCTCATTAAAAGTTCGAAAAAAATCCGTGACAACATATTGTCTATCTTTTTATTGACGCAATCTAACTTCTTTTATGTTAATTAAATTTGTTCTAAAATAATGCATTTATTTTGGTAGTTTTTAAACATTTTCCTACCTCTTGCCCTATTTCATATACATCTTGTGTATTTTTTAAGCATTAAAGTGTTGCATTATATCCAATGTTTTCCGGCGCTACCCATAGTTTCAAATATAGTTAGGAAATACTGTACCTAGTCTCAACGGAACAAAATTCATAGCAAAAGTTATGATTCGTTAAATAATTTCCCCGTTGTTGTCTAACTGTACTTCAACATGAACAGGGGAAGTTGAAATAACCTTTGGTAATGGAGAAAAGTTATTTTACTGAACTTTTGAAATAGAAAACAAATTGTATATCGATAGCACAGTTTAAATTCGTTAGTACTGATCTTAGTAATGTTATAATCTGTATTAAGTATCTTTGCATAGTTGTACAAAATTTTCTCTAAAATTAGTTTAGATAATTCTTAAACTCATGAATACTGCGTCTGTGACAATCTATACAGGTCGATCTGCGGTCAAAGACAATTTTAAAGTTTTGTTATGAAAAATGAACCTTACCTGCAGCTTGGCTATCTTCACTAGCTCGCCTTTCCCTTGATACCAAAGGCTCTTGAAATGTCAAAGTCAAGCTACCTCTTGGACTAATTTTGGAAGCGTCTATTTCTCCTGTCACTAGACTGCCTCTGGCACTCCTCTCTGATAGGGCAATGCTACCCCTTGGGCTTCTCTGGGAATCAGGAATCAAAGAGCCACGAGGACTTCGACTCATTTCTGGCAATTCTTTTTTCAAAGGGGCATCAGGGGCTATGCTTCCTCTAGGGCTCGTTCTTGAATTAGGCCCTAAATCCTTCTGACTTCTAGCAGGATCTAACTGTATACTCGCAACAGAATGCCGTGGACTTCTCCCAACATCTGGAACCAAAGAGTTTCTAGGCAAATTCCACGAGGTCCCTTCTGGGACCAAACTTCTCCTTGGACTTCTTGCAGTCATATCAGGCGTAATACTGTTTCGTGGACTCCTGTTAAAGTCCTGCGGGTTCAAACTTAACCTGGATCCATACGCTAATTCTACTCCTAAATTGTTTCTATTTGGCGCTAATGTATTTCTGGGATTCACAGCGGTGTCTGGTGTGACTGAGTTTCTAGCTGATCTGACTTCTGGGGCTAAAGAGTGACGTGGACTTCGATGGTATGACTCTAAAGCTGCATCAGGGGCGAGGCTTGCGCGGGGACTTCTCGTTGGTTGTGGTGGGGGGTCTATTTCGTCATCAGTCTCTGTTGTGGCCAGTGATGCTCTCCTGGAGGGTTGAGCTGAAGCTCTTGGAGACCTTGCTTGCGGAGACGTGGCAGCACTTCGAGAAGCTCTACGCCGCCGTGATGATGATGTCCTATGCAGCATCTTGAATCAATTTTCACTTCTGTCTCATTAATTTTGATTTTGTTTCAATGTGGCACCATCTGTAAAAACAGAAAATAAATATTTAGTTTCAAGAATGTGCTGAAAAGTTATGCGAGAAAATTGGTATTCGCCCGGTACATAAATACGCGTCTTAGAGACATGAAAACTTCGCAAGTCATCCTAATCCGCAATTTCAACTTGTTTGTTTACAGACCGCCGGCATGAATCTGAATTTGTTCTGTTCATTGTAAATAAGGTCAATCTGAGTGTAATCTGTGTAATTTATCGCCATCTTGGCAACCTCATGGAATATTCTAGAGCTACCACTGACGTTGTGAAATTATAATTATTTGGTATTAATGCAAGTGGAATGAAAACGGGAGCCAGTGCTTGAGCTGAGATCAGAGATAAATTTGCCAACACAAATGAACCAGTACTTTAGTGGAAGAGGAAATCGTAACCAGTGTTTTGAGAGTTATAAATAAGCAAATGTTTATTTCTTTAACAATTTTTATTTAACTAGAACATAGATTCACTTATTTTTGTACTAGTACACTTGTGCCAAACAGAGCCGATTTTCTATAACATATAAGTAGTACTTATCTATTAATCATAACAGATTGTATTTTTTTTAGTAAACAGGTATATTATTATGTTATGTGTGAAGTTTATCTAAATATCCAGCACAGAACAACATTTAAGAAGGAAATCAGTTTTTAACCGACTTCAAAAAAGGAGGAGGTTCTCAATTCGACTGTATGTTTTTTTTTTTTTTGTATGTATGTTACGCGATTACTCCGCCAATTATGAATCGATTTTAATGATTCTTTTTTTGTTTGATAGATCATACTTTAGAGGTAATCCCATATAAATTATCGAAATTGATTTAGAACTTTTTGAGAAAATGAACAAATATATACCCAGATAATATTTTGGTTGTGGTTCTTGTTACCTATCTTCGACAAATATGAGCCGATTTTGATGATTTTTGTTTTATTGAATAGTTTATACTTGAAAGATGCTATGATAAAGTTTGCAAAATAAAAATCATAGCATTTTAGTGTTTTGAAGTCGGTTTTATTTTTTAAAATAAAATTTACTTATTGTGTTATTAAGAGGTACCTACCTAACTTCAATTCACACTAATATCATGAGAATAAATAAATCGATTGCTGGTTGTATACATGCCAACAAACTGTACTCCATTAAATAAGAATGAAGAATTAATATAATTATTTAGTTTTACTTTAAATTTACATTAATATCTGAGAGTGCGTACAGTCGCACAGATCTAGCAAATGCGCACTGCGTAATGCGGACTGTCCGTGCACCGATCGTAAGCAGCGCGCGGGCAACACACGAGCTTAGGTGAGCTTTGCACAGGTTGCGCTAAAGAGATGCTACAATTGTTACAGATCTGTCTATAAGTTTCTTGTGTTCAAACATTAAATAATGAAAAATAAGAACGAAGTAATATTACAATAACTAAGATTAATCTCCAATTAAAAATAATTGGAGCGTTTGACCCGCACCTAAGCGGCCCTGGTTAATATAACTTGATTTTGGATTTCAAAATCCTTTATCTTAAATATCCAATTTCTTAAATTATCTCCTTTTACTATTGAATAATAATGAAAGTAAAGTCTCGCTCAAAGTAAATGAAGATTCAGGAGAATAAAATATTATAATATAAATTGATCGAAATTATGTTATAAATCAGCTTTTGCAACAACTTTTTAATAGAAATCAAATCAAAAATATTTTTTTACAAACAAATTAATACTTATTACTTCTCTGATTACTGATTACTGATTTTTTGACGTTGCGCTTGTTTTCTAAATGACTTTCATAAAAATACCTAGCTTGGTGTCATAACGATATTTCACTGCACTTTCACTTCCAATTTGCACATTATTATTCACTTTCAGAATAAAATATTTGTCTGCCGCCATTATTCATCACAAAAATAAAGCAACATTAGTGCCTCTACCGGTGGGTAATGTAACTATTTTACGATATGATCACAAATGTTTGACCATTTCATGAAGTAGTCGTGCGTTTAGCTGTTTATATCGTCAAACGCTGGAAATTCATTGATCTGGCCAGACCACATCATGATGTAGGCAGCGGGTTCTGTTCTATATCATGAAATACCATCATTTTATGAATTGATCGGTCACATCATGAAACGATCAATTTAACGATCTGGCCACGACATCGATATATCGCTATATCATGAATATCGGGTTTTGATAGTCATACTACTGGCTGGGCAGGCTGCAACTGTGAGGTGTTTAGTCCATGACGTGTTGCCACAATGGATGGGTGGACTAGAAAGTAGTGTGTGTAAAAATAGAGATCAACCTAAAGCTAGAACAGCGGCGGAGTCTGCAAAAAATGCCAATAGGCGCAAATATACTACACTTGCAAGTGACTATGTGTTTATGGCATTTGCGTTAGGACGTTAAGACCAAACAAAAAAGATTTAAAAAAAAATAGCACCAAGAGAATTTTTTTTGTAAAAAATAGCTGACTTGTTCAAAGGCTTTCAGTAAAGAAACGCTGCCAGCCTCCTCGCCTTCTTCACAGTCACGCATTTATTTTTAATTAGTTTGATAGACTTAGTCTTATGTTAGTTAAGTTCATTTTAACTCCATTGTTTTCCATTGTTATCAACTTTAATATTAGATGTTTTATATAATATTTTATTTATTTATGTTGTAGTAAGCCTCCTTAAGCATTTCTCCTAGCGATTCCTTTAAGTCCGGGGCTTGACCATGATCCTAGCTGCGGTAAGTATACAGGGTTACATTTCAAAGGGGTGCCAAATCTTTAGGAGTGGCTCAGAATCAGTAACGAACTATACCAAGAACAAATAAAAAATCACATTTAATTATTCCTATCCGCTGTTAAAAATCGTACGCGTGGATAATTTTACTCATTCATGAAAAAATTGTACCGTATGTACTCTTCGTAAGGTCCTTGTTGGCTCGCCGTACCTACGCCTCTGATGAATAACCGCGCGGCTTTCGTAATCTCTCTATTGACTTTATTTTCGGATATTTAAAACAAAATTGTTTCTAACATACAATTATTATTAAAAATAATAACGATTAAGACGTTTCTTTATATTGTTCCCTAGATTTTATTTTTTAAATTGGGCACCCCTTTACAATGTAACCCTGTAGAGTTTTCAGGTTGATCTCCGTCAGCCTTAAATAACGTACAACTTTCAAAAAATAAAATATTTAAGGTATGCATATGTCGCAGTCATCTGGTTAAATCTGCTATTTGATTGAATGACCAGCGCGTTCATTGAATGATGACATTTAATTGAATGACTAAAGGACAACTTGTCAAGTTGTTTAATGTAACGTTCAACGTCTTGACATAACGTCATTTAGCATAGTCGTTGAATGCGATATAGCAGACTTTGTAATGGTTGGTGACCTTAAGTTTTTTGAAGACGGGGGAGGGAGGGGTGGCCTTGGAGAATCTTCCACCAAAGGGGGGGGTGACGGAAAACCCCCCTTCCCCTTTTTTAAAATTTTATGTAAGGTTAATAATATGCTTCAAGAACTTCATTTTGGGTGAGGGAGGGTGAAACACAGCCCCCCTTACCCCCCACTCATTATCAGGTGAAGCAACACCCCCTTAAGGGTATTTACCAAAAAATAATATGGAGCGCTCGGCGGCCGCTGCCGCGGCACGCTCTGTGAGTGGTCACCAGTCTAACCTAACTTAACCTAGCGTCTGCCCCAAAGAAACCAAAACATACCTAAACCTATTGATCATTTAGTAGATCATTTAGATCACTACTAGCGCCGCAGTGGGAAAAAAATGAACTAAATTTCAATCACCACTCTGTTCAAAGGGCTATGTTACAATCCGCTAACTAGTTGGACGTTGAGTGACGCTTGTTCAATCAACGTTCGGCCTAGTCATTCAATTGAATTGAATTTTAATGAACGCGCTAGTCATTCAATCAAATAGCAGATTCAACCAGATGACGGCGACAGATAGACATTCAATGCTATCTGAATGTAGAGGTTTTTTATTCACCAACAATCAATTACAATCCGTACATAATTTCCGCAATATCCGAAAGTAATAACCAAGCCAAGTGTACAAACAACAGCGTGTCAAACTACCACAAAACGTCAAATTTTCTTAATTGATATTGATTTCTAGGTGTCGGACTCAAAGTTGAAAATCGGTTCAATGACCTGTAGCTTTTTGGGTAAGTTGACCTGTCGGTGACTGTACATAGGTAACTAAGGTTCCATTTGGCTCTGATTAGGCCAATGTTTACAAAATACCGCCCTCGGATGGACACAACACATTTAGTACATTATTACAGCCCACTAGTGACCGCAACGACGGCAGCCAATTACGGGTCCATTAAGCCGATTATTCAAATTGTTACTTGAAAATAGCCTATGAATTTATTTTCACAAATTGCTGGACGACAAATAAGTATTTTTCTAGGAAAGTTAAAATAAGCCTGTTTTTGTCAAATTGGACAATGTGTATTACTTTGATCTTCTGCCGTATGACCTCGTTTTTATCCTATAACGAGATCCCAAGCATCGACTTTTTTATAGCTGAGTGACGTAAAGTCGGTGAAACAGCTTTACTGTCATGTTCCAGGTTGCAGCTCTATAGGTCATAATGATAGGATGCACTAATCAAACACCATGTTTTTCAAGCATTGTGGCAGCCATGCTGTACTCTCTTATAGCGATTTCCCGCTTAAAGCTGTCGCTACCTAACTGTACCACTTGTCCAAGGTAGATAATTATACTCCTTGACAACTTCATGCACATGTGTGTAAGTGTGTGCGAATAAATGTGTATGCTTTTGTGTATGTTATAGAGTATAAGTGAGCCTGTGTGACTGCTTACATAACATTCAACAAAAACCACTTTATAATATGCAGCTCAAAATAAATATCTGAGCGACTCATAAATCCTTCCAACTCTATTATGTTTCATAGTAAAATAAACTTTTGTTGGAGGTTTAAAAATCGTTTTAATCAAAAGGCAATAAATTCAACCACCAAAATATCCCGTGGCGGTGAACACTTTGCCAAATTGGAACAGGGCGCGGGATTAACTTTCTACAGCAAAAGCGGATAAAGCGCGAATTTTTAACTTTCTGCGGGTTCTGTGGATGTTTAGAACAACTTTGTTTATGTGAATGAGGTTGGTAAGATTTGATCCAGGTGGTACTTAAGTGATCTTTATAATGCCTATTAACAACCTATACAGTCCTATAACAGCCATTCGGTGCTCAAAAAAGGTTATCTGGCAAGTATTCTGGGAGTTCTGGTAGTATTTTTGTATGTTTTTAATTTGAATAATATTGTATTCTTTATAAATTAAATAGACTGCAAGACAAAGACGTTTATTTTGTACCCAGACAGACAAATACTTACTATATTTTTTAACAGCACTGATCAAATCGAGCGCAAATATGGTATTATGATTAATTAATGCGTAAAAATGTATGGACTAAGAGACACGTTACATCTATTAAAGTTGATTTTTTAGTACCAGTGATTGATAAAAATTGCTGCTTTTTTACTCACTTAAAAACTAAGAATTCCATGTATATAGTTATAGTTAATAGTGCTAAAACCTCTTTCGTTTTGAGATTTAGTTGTCTTGTAAACGTGCTAGATTTAAAACCTTAACTCAATATTTTAAAGTTATGGTTTTTACTTTACTGTTACGCAGAAACGGAGCAACGTAGACAATAGTTACTTTTATTGCCTGAAATATCTTTTTGTGACAAATAGTGTGAATGCGGGCGTTTAATCGCGAGTTATTTAGATAATAAGCACCGGAAAAAGAATAAAATATTATTTAACTAATGCAGCTTTTAAATGTAAATATATGTTGCAGTTAAAACCAGTTTTTAGACAGAACGCGTTTTCCCTAGTTAGAAATAGTTTTTGCTTAATGCCTTTGTTAAAACTAGAATTAACTAATGCTCAAAATTTAATATCAGGTAAAACTAGTTATTACTAGATAAAACGCGTTTTTCCGAAGCAAGTCAGTTAAAACTGTTCCGACCGAGGTTTTTGCATAGAGATGTTCCGAATACAAATTTACCATTGAGAACTGTCGCTAAGGAAGCAGCCATAGGAACAGTCCAAGGATTTATGCGCTGCGTACCTATGCAAAAAAGGATGTATGTTAAAAAGGTGTATCTGCAAGAAAAATGGTTACCTTTGTAACTCTTAAGGGCACAATAGTTTGTCTTGCAATAATAAGTAGATTCTCATCCTTTTTTATTTTAAGGTTGTTCCATAATTTTTTATTCTGTGTTTAAAGGAATATTGTTAAGGAACATCTTATAGTGACCACATTAATATTAAAAATCTTATATTTAAATAAAATAGATTGACTTGGCCATCGCATGGAAACACAATGCCATCAAAAACAAAACTTGTAAAAAAAAACAAGGCTCGCAACTTTTGCAATCGCACTAAACAATCTTATTTACTATAATATGTATTGCTTGTGAGTTTCATGCGATGGCTAATTCAATCTATTTTATTTAAACATGAAAGATTTTTAATATTAATGATAAATGATAATATTAATGTGGTTACTATAAGATGTTGTTGTTGTTGATTAGCTAATTACGTAATAACTTAAGACAGAAGGTCCCTTAAGTAGGGACTGAATAAATCAACCGACTTGGTATTACATAGATCTCACAACTTTTACTTTACGGTAGAAGAACTGAGTTGCGAGACTTGTTTTTACTAGGACATGACTCTGTGTTCTAGGTCTTTTTATTAAATATTTTTATAAGTTTATTACATTGTTTTTAATCCCAAATAAGTTTCCCTAGTGCTCGTTTTAACTAAAGCTCAGAGTAACAACTAGTTTTATCTGAAAATTTTATAATTCAGTGGTAAATTCTAGTTTTAACTAGGTATTACTAGTTTTAACAAAGGCATTTAGTAAAAACTAGTTTTAACTAGGGAAAACGAGTTTTAACGAAAAACGGGTTTGAACTGTAACATATATATATTATCATTTGTAAACCTGCCTGCCTAGCATGAGCACTAAAAACACGATATGATATGATATGATATAGCGAAATATTGACACCAACTGTAAAAATATGATAAATATAGCCGCCATGTTGAATCGCCGTCACATATTAAGATCGCTGTTTCGATAAAAAATTAAAATGGCGGCTAAATCTATCATATTTTTAAAGTTGGTGTCGATATTTCGCTATATCATATCATATCATATCGTGTTTTTAGTGCTCATGCTAGGCAGGCTGCCCTCCTAGTCTAACCACCAAAACACGATATGATATGATATGATATAGCGATATATTTTATCGAAACAGCAATCATAATATGTGACGTCACCGGCACGGCGATTCAAAATAGCGGCTATATCTATCATATTTTTACAGTTGGTATCGTTATATCGCTGTATTATATCATATCATATCGTGTTTTGGTGCTCATGCTGGGAGGCTGATATTGTTGCGTTTCAATCTACTACACTCGTTTTTATCTAAGTTTAATAGAACTTAAAAGCACCGGCAATTTATCTCTTTTGAACAACTTGGAACGTTTCAAAGGACAAACTCTTTGTGCTATTCCTGTCAAGACTTATTTCGCACGATTACATAGAGCTTTTGTAAACTTTTATCGAGTTCCACGAATTATACTACATGTATATTATAAAACAACAATTCAACAAATAGGACATAGTATTATAAATTGCGTGGGTAATAAAGAACGTTGCTTTCGCGCGAAACAATCAAAAACTTTAAATTGTTATAGATCTGAATTGTTTTTTAAAGACAAGTTCGTATACAAATTTTGGTTCGTAAGTATGCAGATATTTTGATGAAACACCTGCTTGTTTTCAAATTAATAGTTGCAAAGTAAGTAATAGTACTTAGTACAATTTAATTCGAAATAAAAGGACAGTGTTTAAAAGAAAATTATATAAGTTGATAATAAATAAAGTACTTCCAACAGTCATTACAATGGGCTAGTTTCCTAAAAAAATCTAATTAGTCCGTCAGTTGGATTAACAGAAAATATTTGACACGTATTTTTTCTTTTCTCAATCAAACAAAAAATAGTGAAGATATAGCCCGTTAAAGTTTTGCGTAACGTCACGCCTTGCGACACTTTTTAGCAAGGCGTGACGTCACGTGCTCCCATTGATGCGCTTTATCTTCGTCATTTTTTGTTTGATTGACAAAAGATAAAATATGGGTCCAATATTTTTTGATAATCTAACTGACGGACTAAATAGAATAATTTTTTTTTGACACAGGAAACTAGCCTATTTTCTGAATAAACGTATAATCTTTTGCGGGATACAAACCCGCAGTTACCTGGATTTTTAGTACGTACCACAAACCACTAGATTAGACAATAGATATTCTTCTAAATAAATAGTTTTGTATTTGTGCCTTTTTAATTAAATCTAATCATAATGTATGTGGTTAGATAAGGATTTCAAATTAATAAGTTGACGACCGCAGTAGCCGAGAAGCGAGCATACCGGACTTGGTGTCGCTATCTCTGAGGTTCCGGGTTCGATTTCCGATCGGTCAATTTATATAAACTTTTCTACTTATGTCTCGGGTCTGGGTGTTGTGGTACCATCGTTGTTTCTGATTTCTATAACACAAGTGCTTTGGCTACAGAGGCGTGCATTGGTTTCAGATGGGGGTAGGCTGTGAGTGAAAATTGAGTAAATTGGCTACTTACCTTAGGATCAGAGAAATGTATGTGATGTTGTCAAATATTATATACAGGGTTATTTGTAAAACATCAACAACCTTCTGGGGACTGATTCTGGTGCTCAAATACAACATTTTTTTCTATGGGACTAACATTGTAATCTAAAAAAAACAAATTTTTATGATAAAAATAACCGACTTCAAAAACACTAAAAAGCTAAAAATAACCTTTAAACAATCATTTAACAGTAATTATTTTTGAATTCGGTGCAAACAACCACTTTCAAACACTCCACGGCTGGCACCGACTCCAATAATAACTGTTAAATGAATGTTTAAAAGGTTATTTTTAGTAGTGTTTTTAAAGTCGGTTATTTTTTTTATAAAAATTTGATTTATTTGTCTGTTTTTTAGTGTTTTTTCACATTCTAAATGGCGATCTGTAATGTAATTATAGCTAAATTGCTTCTCATGACGATTCAAATAAGTACAAACACGGCTATGATACATTGTTTTATCACAGAGTTCCGGTTCTTACCTTCCGCCTTCTTCATCAGATCAGTTTGATGGTAACATTCTCACCAGAATCATTTATTAAGATTTGATTTGTCGGCTATGGCAAGGCTTAACTGTCTTAATGAAAATATCTTATCGCTACTCGTGGAAGACTATTGTGGCCAACTATGGTCTCCATCATGAGTTCCACCTCAGCAAACTATTAGAGTTCCTTGATGCATAACTATTATATCTATATAACACACAATTATGTTCTTAATCTGATCTCCACGCGAAACCTAATATTTATTTAAGTAATAATTATAACCTGTTAGTACCTGTCTTTTTAGTAATACGCTGTCTATTCATTAGTTTACGTACTGTTTATTGTCTTTAAGTTTATTTCTTTTATATTTAATATGCATATTATTTATTTAAGTTTCGTCGGCTGTCCGTCCGTGTACCTCACTCAGCGGGGCCTACTGAAAACCAGCGTCGCGGCCAACTCAGGCCGTGGCTCAAGCTGAGTGAGGTCCCATTATCCCGGACATCACAGGCACATAGTGGCACCGCTTGGTTTACTCGTTTTTCTATTATAATTTTATTTTGTTACTCTTTTTTTTCTTTTAATTTAAATAATGTATTGTGTCTTTTACTGTCTGTGTGTGATGTCCAATGTATCATAAATGTCTTTTCTTTCTTCTTTCTTTCTTTCAAATGATACTTTCTGAATGCAAATGCTTGACTTGTTGTTAAATATATTAAAATCGCTTTATGTATACCTATAATATTTTAGGAGTTCCCTCAATTCCTCATGGATCCCATCATCAGAATTGAATTAAAAAAAAATGGAATCAATCTGGACGTATACCCTTTTAATAGAAAAAAGAATTTTTCAAATCGGTTCATTAATGGCGGAGTTCTGAGGTAACAAATATAAAAAAAAAAAACAACCGAATTGAGAACCTCCTCCTTTTTTTGAAGTCGGTTAAAAATATCACTGCTTCATACAAACAGATGTCGGAAGTTTCAGTCATGTCATTCAGTATGGGGAAGTGTATTTTTTTGCGATTTTGATGTTGGTCCTGTAGAAAAAGTTGAAGACCAGAATCAGCCCCTAGGAGGTTGTTGAGGATTTACCCTGTATACATTTACAGAATGATCCAAAAGGTGATGCCCAAAAATATTTTTTGGATTCCTTACATCCAGGGCCATCCAAATATACCCTATTATTGTATGTATAATAGGTACAATACATGATACCCGATTTTTCGTAGTTTTGAGATATCGTTTTTTTCTCAAATTTTAAGAATTTTCGTTTTAATCAGCCATAAAAAATAGTTTCTCTACTTTTTATTATGTAATGTCGGATATTTTTTGGAGTATGATCTTTATAAATTAAAATTAATATCTCAAATACTACGAAAAATCGGGTAACATTTATAGGGTATATTTGCATAGGCCTAGATATGGAATCCAAAAAAAAAATTTGAACGTCATATTTTGGACCATTATGTATAATGTACGAATCTAATGAGATAATAATAACCACAGAGAGATTAAATTATTAATGACTTTATAGGCTATTAATTAATAGTTAGTTAAAATTAATTAAGTTATCAATTGATAACTACAACCTTTCCAAGCCATACTCACTACTACTTATCACAAGCCTATTCACTACCTTCTAAAAACAATCATCAAACAAAACACAACTACAGAGTACATAAATATTAATAGCCCCAAGAAAAATATCAAGTACTCGTAGCTAGAAACAAAAGGAATTAATCACTCCAGACGACACTCGGAACTGTTTTTACCGGAAAGCGTTTCCGTGTTCCCAGTCTCCCGTTCTGGGCAGTTCCTGGGACGTCACCGATGCCATTTGTCTCCATTCTCGGTATATTATTTCGAGCAGTTTAACCTTTTTATGCGGGATAAAGTTTGCAGCGTGTTTTGTTTTTGGTAGTTCCATTCAGGACGGAGTAAAGAGAAGGATGACAAGCGAATTAAATGCATAAACGTTTTGTTTTCAAGATCTACAAATCTCTGCTTTGTGAATTACGCAATTGTTTTTTAATGTAATTAAGATTGTATCTTACTGCCGCACTTAGAGACGTCGATCAAGTGTTTTTATTGAATCGGTGGGGGGTATTTGAACGAAGGGTTATTCACCAACTGAACACATGTGTCCAGTTGGTGAAACTTAAAATTGTTATCACTTATTATTTCGTCATCTGGACACGACAAGATTTTTACACGTTAATAAAATCAATAAACCCCCTTGAACGTAAAGGGAAGGTCTCGGTTGGGATCAGCTCAGAAAACGTATTTCTAAATTGTGTCGGATTTGGGTGTGCTGGGTGATGCTCTTCCTGTCAAAATGAATTGGATGTAGGAAACACTTTAACATAATAGGTAAACACATGTTAGTCCCATAGAAAAAGTTGTTGTATTTGTGCACCAGAATCAGCCCGGAGGTTATTGATGATTTACAAATAACCCTGTATAAGTTAAAAGTCTTTTGTTTATTTTTTCTCGTAATTACATAAAACGGTATTCAAAACAGAGTAGGATATTTACCCAGACACGTATTTTGACTGTCGAATCCTCAATCCATCAATAATTGTTAATTAATCACCACTTGAGACCAATTTAAACGTCTATGTTTTGATTTTAGCTGTGAAACACGAGAACCGAGCGTATATTTCCATTAGAATATGACTCTATATTTTAATTAGTTATAATTGACAGACAATATTGTATATTTCTGTTTCTAAATTATCAGTTAAAGACCGTCTGGTCTGTCTAGTCTAGTGGTCCTGGTACTACAGAGCCATGGAGTGGTGGGTTCGAATCCCGTAAGAAATAAATATGGGTGTGATGAACACGAGCATTTTTCATACCTGACTCAATAATGTGTAATAGAGTATTTAACCTCGTACAGCCTCGTGTACTTAATAAAGTACAAACTAATAATAGCAGTTTAGACTAGTTCAGTTCTGACAGAAAAGGAAGAACTTTGAGTCTCGGTCTAAAGCCCTATTTTTAGTACGTACTTTCTGTAGTATAGTCAACGGCAGGTCAACCTACCCAAAAAGTTCATCATTTCAGCCATAGGACGTCCACTGCTGAACATAGGCCTCCCCCATTGACTTCCAGATTGGCCGGTAGGAAGCGGCCTGCATCCAGCGTCTTCCTGCGACCCTTACCAGGTCGTCTGACCACCTTGTGAGTGGACGTCCTACGCTATGCTTGCCGGTACGCGGCCTCCATTCCAGAACCTTTCTGCCTCATCGTCAGTTCTACGTGCTATGTGCCCCGCCCACTGCCACTTCAGCTTGCTAATCCGTTGGGCTATTTCAGCGACTTTTGTTCGTTTACGGATCTCCTCATTTCTGATTCGATCTCGCAAGGAAACACCGAGCATGGCCCTTTCCATAGCACGCTGTGCGACCTTGAGCTTTCTTATAAGGCCCATAGTAAGAGGCCACGTTTCAGTTCCATATGTTATCACTGGTTATGTTACTGGTTCACTGTGTTCTGTTACCCAAAAAGTTAAAGGTCAATAAACCAATTTTCGACTTTATGTCCGACACGTAGAGATCAATATCAATTGAGAAAATTTGACGTTTTGTGGTAGGTTGACGTACTGTTGTATACATTAGGTTATTAGAAATACACAATAATTATGTTTATAAAACGCAGGACTTACGAGGTTAAATATGTTAATCTGTTATCTAGTCGCTCATAGTAAAGTACAAGCTTGGCTTAGTTTGGGGCTACGTATAAATAAAATAATATATAATTTTTATAAATTATAAGTGCCGCTTTATTTTCCAACTTATACCAATATTTTAAGGGCGTTTGATGCCGCTTGAGCTGTTTAGCGAAGCGACAGCCGTCTCGGCTGTTATTAGTTTCAAAGATCTAATTGGCAATTGATGTGTTTGCCCACCCAGCTTATAACTTATATTAAATGGAGCATATCTATTCAGGGTAGCTTTTAAACAATGGGTTCATCATTACAAACAACTTTTAGTCAAAACTAAAATCATGAAAATAATTGTTACTCCATAAGGTAGGCCGGTGACAATCGTAACATTTTTGTAATAACAGCTTGTAACACAGAATCTAATCTGCATTTACATAGTACATTTTACATTTATTTTCTATGTTTTTTTATAGAGTTTGCTTTTGTTTAAAATAACAGAATACTGTGCAAACTTTTTTTTTTCAACGGTACAAGTGATCCTACTGTTAGCAACGCGTTATGTTATGTTTAACTGTAGGTAATATCATTTATAATTTAATTTTTCATTGGACGGTAATCCGATGTTAAATCACAACTTGCCCATACTTTTACCGTGCTAGTCTGCAGCCGATCGTACTTGGAGAGACACGGTTTTACGCCTTCCTTAAAAACACGTGTTTGTGAAATAGAGTACCAAATAGCATAATAAACATTATTTGTTAACACTAAACGTAAATTTTCATCAAAACGAACCTGACCCATCTACATCTACTATATCACTAAGGTAGAGTATTTGTTTGTATCGAGAAACGAAAAAAAATTCTATTTTGATGTTGATCCCATAGAATGAGTTGTTTGTATTTCTATACAAACAAATCCCAAATGCCAAATATACATCAAAACACGTTTACTTTCAAAGTCAAAGTCAAAGTCAAAGTCAAAAATCATTTATTCAGTTTAGGGCAGAAAACTGCCACTTATGAACGTCAATAATAACATTATTGGCCCATATGGGGCAGAACATGTCTCCTTATTTTTTGGGCCCTACTAGCGCTTCGAGACAAGACACAGACAATCTGGCAAGTGCTGAGAAGAAACGCCGGAACAAACTCAGTCACCTGTGCGAGCAGGGCAGTATTTAATTCCAGACATTTTTGTCATTTAAATAGTCATTAACAGTATAATAACCCTTTTTCATCAAAATAATCTTAACATGCGATTTAAACTCAAACATGGGTAGTTCAACAATAGACTGTGGTAATTTGTTAAAAAAGCGAATACATTATTTCATAACGGCAACTATTTTAAAACTAACCCTGTTTGGTAAAGCTAACTGACTGACTTACGGATCAACGCGCAGCCGAAACCGCTAGACCTTGAAACTTTCAAATTTGCACAAAGGTTCCTCGAATAGGTACTATAAGTGAGAACTGAGGATGGATTTTTGAAAATTTAACTTATGAGGACGAAAAAAGAATTCGACACTTGCACAGAAATCCGATAGATTTATTTTGAAAAATCAACCGATGATCAATCAACACAATTATTGGGTTTTCCTGATTGAAAGTGTTAAGTCTGCTTGATTATTAAATGTCGTCATGGGAAAATGTATTCTCATTTTTAATAAATTACCACAATCCCTTGCTGAACTGCCTTGAACTTAAATTAAATGTTAAGATGATTTTAATGAAAAAGGGTTATTACACCGTTAGTGATTATTTAAATGATAAAAATGTGTGAATTTAAAACTGCTTAGCCCGCACTAAAACTTGTAAAAATATTAATTTTGAAAGAGGCTGACAACAGTGACCGAGTTTCTTGCGCTGCTTCTTCTCGGCACTAGCCCACATATTGTCCTGAAGTAGTGGTAGGTCAAAAAAAATATTGGGACGTGTAAAAGTGCTTTTAATGGCCTATTTGAAAAAATAAATGATTTTTATTTTTGATTTTGAGAATCACATTAAGTCTACCTTTTCTACGTTATTTCTTTTAACTATAAATTACACGGGTGGAATCTTCCAAAGCCGTAGTGATGAAGCAAGCTTCCCAGAACAAGCCAGAGTTAAGCTTTTGCTCTGAAATACTTTTTTTTTTCTTTGTCGAATCCTTTAGACTGAGGGTCGTGACCAATTTCGACAGCACTCTTCTGGCCGGTCTGCGCTTTCTTGTATGTATTGACGCTTGTACGTTGGTTTTGTTTTTATTATATTTAACCAGTTTTATTTAATTAATTCCATTTTATTCATCCAGTCGTCATCCCTATTAAACTGTAGAGTACACTCATCTACATGTAAAATTTGTCTTTCTATGTTCATAAAATTGAAGTATAAAAGTAAAAATCATAGCAATTAATTATACTCTTCGCACCCCATTATCCTCTCCTCCACTGTTGTCCTCTACCTAGTGGTTGTCTGGAAGATATTTTTCAGCGATAAGACCGCCAAAATTATGCATCTTTTAGACAACATCAACTGTAATTTCTATTTCTTCGTGAGGTGTGAAATAAAGATAATGTGAGTATTAGTGTATTTTAGTAAAAAATAGTAGTGCAGTGGTTCGCGCTCCGGACTATAAAACCAGATGGTTGCGGGTTCGGATCCCGCTAGTGAAAATGTTTGTGTGATAAGAATGAAACTGTTTTGTGAGTCTTACATATTTATCAATATATTAAAGCATGTTTATCGGTTATCTAGTCGCCATAGTACAAGCTATATTATTAGTATGAAATATTATACTTAATATACTACTGATCTAATTATCTAATTGGTTTTCTGTGCGTAATATGCGATAATAATATTTTACGGTCTACATAACAATTTATTTCAGTAAGTTTGTTTTGCTGGGTATGAATATTAAGTTAAGAAAATCGCAAAATAATACACCTACTCGTATGAGAATTTCAAGAACAGTCAAGCATTGAACTATTAATATTTCTACATGAATAAATCTTTAGCAAAATCGCTTTATATTCAAGGTACATAATATCACATGAGCACGCAGGCTTATGTTGATTTATTTGAGAAATTCAATATTTCTATCTTGAATTATGTCGTCAATACAGACCTCTGCCTGCCTAGCATGAGCATTAAAACACGATAAGATATGATATGATATAGCGATATATCGACACCAACTGTAAAAATATGATCGATATAGCTGCCATGTTAAATTGCCGTGCCGGTGACGTCACTTAATGATCGCTGTTTCGATAAAAAATCAAAATGGCGGCTACATCTATCATATTTTTACAGTTGGTGTCGATATATCGCTATATCGTATCATATCATATCGTGTTTTTAGTTGTCATGCTAGGGGGGCTGGTGCTCTTGAAAAGGCTGAGCTCGGCAAGAGTGTATTATGTTAAGGCACTTACGCGCTTAATTATGAAAACGAGAACAGTTTTTTAAACCAGTTTCAGCTTTCAGCCAAAATGACAGCGCTTTAACGGAACGAGATTAACTCCACCGTATTACCATTCTACCTCTTTATATCGTTACCAGGGTATTCTTAACTCATGCTAAACTCTCACTCTAAATAGCATCATCATCATCATATATTCAGGGTGTTTAGTACATAACCTATGCATATAAATACTATGGTGAAGTCAGAAATTTGATATCATCATTTGAAAAAAAAAGTACAAATCTGATTCTGAGAATAGGCTAGTTTCCTGGGTCAAAACAATATTATTCATTTAGTCCGTCAGTTAGATTATCAAAAAATATTAGACCCCTATTTTGTCTTTTGTCAATCAAACAAAAAATGATGAAGATAAAGCGCATCAAAGTGAGGACGTGACGTCACGCCTTGCTAAAAAGTGTTGCAAGGTGTGACATTACGCGAAACTTTAACGGGCTATATCTTCATCATTTTTTGTTTGATTGAGAATAAAAAAAGTACGTGTCCAATATTTTCTGTTAATCTAACTGACAGACTAATTCGTTTTTTTTAGGAAACTAGCCTATTAAGTTTTGTATGAAAAAAAAGATGATATCAAATTTCTTACTTCACCATAGCATTTATAATCATGCACAAAAATTTTACAAAATCACATTGACATTAAGTAGCTAAGGCACTTGTGTTAAAGAAATCAGAAACGAGGACGGTACCACAACACTCAGACCCGAGACAACATGGAATAATTCGTTTTCTACATTGACCATGTTACTATGGACTAGTTTCGGCTTGATATACCATTTACCTAACAACCCCTGTACCCGAAATATAAAACGCTAAATTACCGTGGAATCATTCCTAATGCGGCAATAACCCAGGTTTTTAAAAGTTATCATATGACGCCGAGTGGAACCAAGTGCTGGTGTTCCGCAGTAGATTTTCTGAGAATTTAACTCAGGGCAGGTGTGAGGCAATACTTTATTAATCTGAAAATCTGGCAAAAGATACTGGCGTACCTAATTAAATGAAGTCTTATACAAAGTAATACAATCACGCACCAAAAATATTGTTCAAGTAAAAAGATTAGAACCCTCTTTAGGACTTAATCCAATTTTTGGTGAGTGATTCTGAAATCTTCCTCGAGTATCTGTTAATTTGTTGCCTTCCTTCTGAATAAGATTCTATTTTATAAACTTTTAGAGATCATTTTGCTTCAAAGTAGGTGGTATAAAATTTGTCAAGTTACCCAAATTAAATTAACCACTTGGATGTCATTTCATTAGCAAGCACAAAGAAACATCAAAAGTAAAGTTTTAACTTCTAAACTAATTAGAAAAGAAATCTAATTAGCTGCTTAGACCTGATATCGGGGAACGGCGCCAAATTTTGTTTGTTAAAAACAAAGTACAGCAACAGTTTCGAATGAGAGTAGAATTATCAAAGTAGGAGAAATTATTCCTCCGGAACCGGAGTGATTTTTCACTTATATTAAATACTAGCTGTTTCCCGCGACTTCGTTTGCGTGGTCTATAGTTTATTCATAAAGGATGTTCTGCGCAACTTTCTCATTTTCGCATTTTTAATATTAGTAGGAAGTAGGACAGCTTTTAGCCTGTGACTTCGTCTGCGTTGACCTTACCCGGATAAAAAGTATCCTATGTGTTAATCCAGGCCATGATTTATCTGTATACCAAGTTTCATTAAAATCCATTTAGTAGTTTTTGCGTGAATGAGTAACAAACATCCATCCATACTCACCAACTTTCGCATTTATGATATTAGTAGGATGAACTGAAAACGCTGGCCCATACTAAAACAGTACGGTCACTGATTAAATATTAGTGGATTTTTTGTGGATCAAAATAAATGTTCGCGGTCCGGATTATAAAGATAGGCTGTTACGGGTTTGAATCCAAGGGGCAAAAGTTTGTGTGATAATCACGAACATTTGTACTAAATTGTACCATTATAAATTTATTGTTTCTCCGTACTGATTGTTTTGTGTCTGTGCAATAAGAGTATATTTTTATCTATCTATCTATTTGTACCAAAGCCTTAGATGTTTAAAAACGTACTCAAATTTCTATCTGCTATCTAAGTAGTCATCCATGGTACCGTCAAGAGCAGGTCAACCTATCAAAAAAGTTAAAGGTGATTAACCCGATTTTCAACCGACTTCAAAAAAGGAGGAGGTTCTCAATTCGACTGTATGTTTTTTTTTTTTTTTGTATGTTTGTTACGCGATTACTCCGCCAATTATGAATCGATTTTGATGATTCTTTTTTTGTTTGGTAGATCATACTTCAGAGGTGGTCCCATATAAATTTTATCGAAATTGATTTAGAACTTTTTGAGAAAATCAACAAATATATACCCAGATAATATTTTGGTTGTGGTTCTTGTTACCTATCTTCGACAAAAATGAGCCGATTTTGATGATTTTTGTTTTATTGAATAGCTTATACTTCAAAGATAATATGATAAAAGTTTGCATAATAAAAATCACCCCTAAGGGTAGGAAAATAGGGGATGAAATCGGTGTTCAGCAGTTAGATTAGGATTTATCAATAAAAATAGATGAAATAAGTAAATTTTATAAAAAAAAATATTTATATATTTTTTTTTAAACTAAGTTCGACGCGACAGTATCAATTGAAAAAAAATGACGTTTTGTGGAAGGTTGGCGGGCTGTTGTCTGTAGAAGCTTTGCTTAGTTTTGGGCTAGATAATTAGTGTGATTAATGAAACCTTTTCATTTTTTTTCAATATTGCATCACGTCATGAGGTGGCGCATTAAAAACTATCTTGATCCCACTTGAACGAGCTCAGAGAGCAATCCTAAAAGTAGCTAACTCCTTACCTTTTTTCCATGCTACAAACCTATGATACATATACATAATTTATAATGCAAGTATTACTAAAAAAACGATGCAGACCTTATATTCAAGCCAACGGTGGGCATTTTGATCGTAGTCGAGTAGTGAGTAGTGAGTCGTATAGTAGTAGAATGAATAAATATTTTTTTTTGGAAATTAATGTTATTTATTTTTCTTCCCAGTTAGATTTTTTAAAAATCGTAACTTTTTTTCTGGTTCGTTAACATGAGATTTTTTTTTGCAATTGAAAGAGCATAAGTTGCTACAGTTTTAAAAAAAAACATGAGTACTTTGAACCGCCTTTTTAATTTTTTATTGAAGTTTACGAAAAATCTGTCGATTTCAAGGAAAGTAATTATTGATATTGTAAGAGGAGACAATTAAAAGATTTCTTCGTAACAAGTCCTTTTATTATTATCCAAATAGGCTATAATACAGATGAACACACTACGTAGAAAGGAACGTTATAGTATGGCGTAACGGTATGAATATAGTACCGGGCGCGGCGACCCCGGGCGTGTACTTATGAATGCGCGAGCGTAGCGTGAAACCGGTATTCAGAGCTGTCCGGCCAGAGAGGCTGAAGCAGTCGGAACGCGCGGCTTACTCTGCGCTGCCACTGCGCCGCGGGCGCTTTATATAGTCAACGCGGCCCGGCTTCGGACGTTGTCGTGCGCACTCGATGCTTTCCGTCGCCCGCTGTCTGCCGTGCTGACTCGTAGGCGAAGCGCCTCGACTATGGAGCGCGATGTACTTGTTACAGGCTCCCCCTCTGGATCTGAAGTCGTCCCGACGAAGAATACAGGATTTAAGGACTGGGGAATCTCGTTACTTTTAATGCCTCTTTCCCTTAGTTATCTGAGGAGGGGGGGTGGCGGTATTTGTTTCCTAGGTCGACCTCTCTTTCTTAGGGGCTGGACAGGGGTTGGAATGCATCCGGGTTGGGTGTTGCCGACATACGGGACCAAGGCAGAAGAGTGATAGACACCAATCATTACATCAGGCTTCGCTGGGTTAGCTACCTCATAGGATGATGGTCCATGTTTCTTCATGATGACATAAGGGCCGTCTCGCCTAGGAGCGAATTTGGCACTGACTCCTTTTGCTGCGTTACTCAACGGATGAAGGGTGACAAGCACCAATTGACCAGAGTTGTAGCCAGGATCCTCTTTGCGTTGCTTGTCAGCATAAACTTTGCGTCTCTCTTCAGTATTTTCTTGCACCTCTCTGGCTTTTTGTAAACTGATGCCAAGCTGTTTCAGTTTTGGAGTTATCTCCGGGATGAAGTTTTCCGACTCTAGGACTTGTCGGAAATCGTGAGAGCTGTCATCTGGAGTCCTAAGTTCCCTCCCGAAGGTCAGATAGGCGGGTGTGAAGCTTGTTGAACTACTGGTTGCAGTATTCATTGCAAACCTTATACTGGGAAGCTGTTCAGGCCAATTTCTATGATTATCTTTAACCAAAATGGCTATTTGAGTTTTCAAATCTCTGTTCTTTCTCTCGACGGGGTTAGTTTCCGGGTGGTAAACAGGAGTGAAAGAATGCCTGATATTTAATGTGAATGCAACCTGTTGCATGACAGCACTGACAAACTGGGTACCATTGTCACTTATCATGCGTCTCGGGAGTCCAAACCGTAGGAATACCTCATTTAACAACGTCGTTGCGCAGGTTTCAGCAGTGGCATTTTCAAGAGCGAATAGTTCTACCCAACGTGTAGCTAGATCTTCTACGATTAGTATCCACGTTTTGCCATTAAGTGAAGCTGGTAATGGTCCAAATAGATCAAATGATATGACCTCGAATCTTTGGTTCATCACGGTGGTCTGTAAAAGGCCAGCTGGCTTCTGATTCGACGGTTTAAAGCGTTGGCAATCTAGGCAATGTTTGACGTAGCTATCAATATATTTTCTCATCCCAGGCCAGTGGTATCTCTGGGAAATCCGTTGATAGGTCTTTTCAGAACCGTAGTGTCCAGCCAAAGGGTTATCGTGATAAGCCGATAAGATATTGGCCCACTCATGTTCTGGGGCTACCAATTGAGCATCATCTGTTTCTGCACATGGACTGTGACGATAGAGAATTCCATTGTTCATTAGGTAACCTTTGTTGCTCCAGTATGCGGCGTCTTCGTCCCTGCCATTGCCTTCTAAAGCCTCAACAATCTTGCGAATTCTTGCATCTTGCAATTGTTCACTCCTAACTTCTGAAGTGCTCCGTGTTGGCATATCTATCGTAACTGTACAAATACCACACGTTTGAGAAATCTCCTCTGTGCATGGTGGCCGTGATAAACTGTCAGCCACAACGTTCGTTCGTCCGGGTGCATATTTGATGGTTATATCATAGGACTGAAGCAGTAGAGCCCATCGCGCGAGTCTGCCTGAAGGTGACTTTAAGGACATAAGCCACTTCAAAGCTTGATGGTCAGTTATTACTGTGACGGGAATGCCTTCTATGTAGCCTCGGAATTTGGTTACCGCCCAGACTACCGCTAGTGCCTCTCTTTCCGTCGTGGAGTAGTTTCTCTCAGCCGACGTGAGCAGACGACTAGCATATTCCACCGGATGCTCTTGGTCTCCCTCCCCCTGGATCAAAACTGCTCCAATAGCGTAAGAACTCGCATCACTTTTAATCACATAAGGCTTGGTCTCATCAGCTTGTTTCAACACGGGTGCTGTTGTAAGGAGATGCTTTAATGTATCAAACGCAATTTGCTGGGCCTCTGACCATTCCCAAGTGGCATTTTTCTTAGTTAGTGTGGTCAAGGGTTGAGCAATCTTAGCGAAATCCTTGATGAAACGGCGAAACCATGAACATGTTTGAAGAAAGCTTATGAGATGTTTCTGGTTAGGTGGATTAGGTAGACCAGTAATAGCATTAGTCTTCTCAGGATCCACCTGCAAGCCTTGCGGCGTGATGTAGTGACCCAAGTATTTTATTGAGGAGCAACAGAAGCGACACTTCTCTTGGTTGGCTGTAAGGCCAAATTCTCTCAGTTTTTGGAATGTATTTTTAAGATCCTTCAGGTGTGCCTCAAAGGTGGGTGAGAAAATGGCTAAGTCATCCAAATAAGCTAGCAGCTTTACATCACTTAGGCTTATTCGTATTCTGTCGATCAACCGTTGAAAGGTAGAGGGAGCGTTTCGTAGACCGAACGGCATACGTTTGAATTTGAATATACCGAACGGTGTGATGAATGCTGTTTTCTCTTGATCCTCTTTTCGGACTCCAATCTGCCAGTAGCCAGCTTTCAAATCCAACAGGGACATGAATGGTGTGGGCTTTGCTTGATGCAGGAGATCGTCCATTCTCGGAATGGGATATGTGTCCGGTATAGTGACTGCATTAAGGCGGCGGTAATCGATGCAGACACGAATGTTGCCATTTGCTTTTGGAACTAGGACTACTGGTGAAGCCCAGGGTGAAGAACAGGGCTCTATGATGCCATCTGCCAACATAGCGTCAATCTCGCGCTTGAGTATTTCTTTACGAGGTGGTGACAGGCGATACGGTGGAACCGAGATAGGCTTGCTATTTGTTGTTTCGATTGCGTGTTCTATAAACTTGGTAGGTTCCCTTTTTGCTATAAAAAGGTCCTTGTTGTCTTCTAGGAACCGTTTCAAATCTCCCTTCTGCACTTCTGTTAAGTCCGGTTTGAAATCTATTGAGTCGATTCTTATATCCCAACCACTTCCTTGAAACAACTCTTCCTCGTGGGCAGTCAAATTTGTTTCATCTCGATGGATGTTAATTTGGGCGTCACGCATTACGAAGTCCAAATGACTTGGCGAATAACCATCAAACAAGGTCTTTGTTCGTTTTGGTTTCGGAGGAGTACTCAAATCTATAGGGACAAGTTTAAGAGTCGTAGTAGAACGGTAGGACCTCTCCTCTTCATTAGTATGAGAGTCAAGAGTTGAGGCTGTGTTTATCTGCTGTACAACACTTGTATTCATTGAATATGGCTGTTCTGCGGCAGGAGTCATCGGTGGGGTCAACGGTGGCGTATCTTGCGAAGTATGTGTAGGCGTTGCTATAGATATAGAAGATGTCGTTAGTGGACTTATTAATGGTAGTAAGTCGATCATGTCCTTGATTTTATCTGTATCAAAAGTGACAAACTCTTCTGAAAACAGCTCGTATTCAATTTCTGGAGCGTCGATAAAATGCCAAGTGAACTGGGGTAAATTGATGATCATTCCAGCATCTTGGATGAAGCCTACACCTAAAAGCGTTCTGTTATTACGGGCTTCTGGTAGCACGACGAAGGTAGTGCTTATGACTCGCCCGCACAGATTCACCGGAGCCTTAAAAGATAGCACGTTCTGTTTTTTTTCAATTCCATCAGCCAAGGTAATGTTAACAGGACTTCTCTCAAACTTGCAACCTCGCTCTTTGAATTTGAGATACAAGGAGTAAGATGCGACACTTGATTTTGCGCATGTGTCAACATGCGCCGTGCCACTTTCGCCATTGATTTCGACAAAAACCACTGGTCTAGAACGCGGATCATTTCGGGCGTCCACAGAGCAGAAACTTAGTTCTTCGATTTTGTTGACGGTGATTGTTGTTTTCCCTGGCAGGTTGGGCAGTTGCTTCGGAACACTCCTGGAGAGCCGCAACCATAACAGGAAAATTTCGGCTGGGATGGGGATGGCACCTGCGTCTGGACTTCGTGTAGGATTTTCGGTTTTTCATTGGCCATAGCACCTTCCAGACGCTTCTTCTTTCGACACACATCTATACTGTGTCCGATATTCTTGCAAAACGTGCAGCGTTGCTTCCCTTTGCGTTGTAAGTCAGGTGTTGGGGCAGGCGTTGACAATGCTGTATTTGTAGCGTATTCCATTAAAGTCTCCTCAATGCCCCGTGCCGTCTCCTGTAGTTTGTCGAATGTAGGAACAGAGTCACGTGGCATACGGTTCCTGATCTCAAGTCTGATCAATGAGAATATAAGATCTATCTGTTGAGTCTCCGTTAACGCAGGAGGAGGTAAAGATGCAAATAATGCCCTTTTCTTGGCAATAAATGCTTCAGTTGTAACATTTGGCTCCTGAATCTCATGTGTAATCTGGTGGAACAACATGAACGCTGGCTTCTTGGGAGCAAATGTATGTCGCAACTTGTTTTCAAAGTCGTCCCATTTTGTGATGTTCCCTTTTATTCCCTGCCACCACACCGCAGCGTCGTCTTTGAGGAGTAGCGGTAATCCTGTTAGTGCATCTTCGTCAGTTATACCTTCCGCGGATTTGTAAACCCTCACTGCAGACAAGAACGCCTCAACTGTACCGGTGTCCTTCCTGCCGTTGTATGTAATACTGCATGATGCGAATGATCCCTTTCTGCTTGCATTGATGGTCCTCAGAATCTCTTGTAACTGCTCACTTGTCATAGCCATCTTTAGGATTCGGTGAGGAAGTGGTCGAAGACTTGTGATATTAATTCCTGGATTTTCAGACGTCGACCTCACGTTGTGCGCCAGATTGTAAGAGGAGACAATTAAAAGATTTCTTCGTAACAAGTCCTTTTATTATTATCCAAAGAGGCTATAATACAGATGAACACACTACGTAGAAAGGAACGTTATAGTATGGCGTAACGGTATGAATATAGTACCGGGCGCGGCGACCCCGGGCGTGTACTTATGAATGCGCGAGCGTAGCGTGAAACCGGTATTCAGAGCTGTCCGGCCAGAGAGGCTGAAGCAGTCGGAACGCGCGGCTTACTCTGCGCTGCCACTGCGCCGCGGGCGCTTTATATAGTCAACGCGGCCCGGCTTCGGACGTTGTCGTGCGCACTCGATGCTTTCCGTCGCCCGCTGTCTGCCGTGCTGACTCGTAGGCGAAGCGCCTCGACTATGGAGCGCGATGTACTTGTTACAATATGAAATTAAATGCACTTCAAATTTGCAGATCAGTCTGTTTTTTTTTTCTGAAAGAGTGCAATGTCTAAGTAAGCACCTAAAATAAAAAAATAATAGAATTTTTAATTTTAAAAGTAAATAAAAAAATATTAAAACATCAAAGTGGTGATATTTCTAAAATTTAAAAAAAAACATATCTTGTAAGCGGCTGACAAGCGATGTTTTTCCTGGCGGGTACAAATAGGTCCCTAAGCCGACTATCTAAAAAAAAATTATATCTATCTGGCCTGGACCACCCTGTATAATGCTGACATTACTAATAAAAATAAACGACGCAGAGATATAGTTTGAATTACGCAATCAACCTCAAAATACACTTTTACAAATAGGTTTTTTACATTTCTCGGACCATTTCCATACAATAGACTAAGTAAAATACTTAATTTTAATGACCTAAATTATTACACTGTACTGTATTTAATAAACGATCATTATTATTTATTATTTTTATCTACAAATTTTATGAATGATATTTAAAACACTAAAAGTATGATCTTACGCTTCTTCGCTCCCGAATTCAATGGGATGATCCAGTCACCACACCCCGCCTCTAATAAACATGTCAGAACCACAGAACACGTCAAGTCTTATCTCCATTACCATACGACATGAGTGGAATAGTGATGCCATAGAACCAGTCGTCGACAGTACATCGATAGCGTCCGGAAATGAAGCAGTATTGATAAAAGCAAATTTTTTGGTCATTTTACAAAATTTGTATATTATTATGAAGTAACTTTCTTTTTTAGACCAAAGTAAAAGAAGGATTTTTTCTGTAACACAAGCGTTTTAGCTACTTTACTAACAGAGCAATGATGTGATGTTGTACATATAAAAAATACGATATAAAAAAAAAATGCATTGAGAAGTGATTTTTTAACTAGTGCGCTAATGAGCTAGTGTTCCATGTGGGGACAACCGTAAAGAATACACTTCCACACGGCCAACAGGAGGCGTGTCGTAAGAGGTGACTAATTCCTGTAGCACGAGACGGGCAGCAGCGTCTTCGTACGAAATCTTATAAAAAACTGCGTTCGCCAAGCCGCTTGCCAAGCGTGGCGAGTACTGGTAATCCCCCCCAATGATAAGTCATTCTCGTCCTATGGCTAAAATGATGAGCTAATTAAGTAGTTTTATGTTGTGTAATATCTAGGTATTTTTTAGCATCTATTTGTAAACTTTTTGTTGAATCCTATCGATATTATAACAAGTTATCGATAATATCGCTACCGATTGTTAGCATACCTAGAGTGGAAGTCTTAAAATGGCGCCCGCATCCGGGTGACACGATTAGGCGGGAAACAGACCGGAAATTGCAAAACCGCGCAACGAGGTGAAGCCACAGATTATATATAAATGACAGGCTGGATGTAATAAATCAAATTCGAGGATGTGAGGTTTGATTACTGAGCCAGTTGCTTAATAGTGAAGTGGCTTCTTATTAAATGTACCTTCCAACCTTACATTTGAGTTTATACATTTTTCTGTCGACTCCGTAACAGAAATTATAATCACAAGTTGTAAATTTATTTGATTCTTATTTTTTATGGTACCAGACACCTGCCTGCCTGACACCTCAACACTGCCTCTTGACCTCAACAGGTTGATAAGTAAGTTTTTAAGTATCAAAATGTGTTATAATAATGGCGCTATCTTTTGATTGTGTTGATTTACTATATTTACACCTTTATGTGACTGTAGGTAGACCTTAATAATTGTTATAATGTCAACCTAAAACCTCTACCTTTTTTCTACCTTCCTACTAACCCTTTCTATTAGAATAATTGTCTTGATAGACGAAAAAACTCAGAGACATACAGTCAGACAGACTTTATATTCCTTTTTGGTTCTTAAACAGGGTGTAATAAGGGACTTCATGCACATAGTACCTTCGCTAGAACTTATTTCAGGATTTTTTAATTATATTTACTGATCCTCCTTCTTTTTCCTTGTGAAAAATCACTATAGTTATGCGCTAGATTATACTACATAAACAATTTGTACTACAAATCTGTTATCATGCCGACTTTCAGTTTAAAATTAATTATAAGGACTCTGCGATTAATTATAAGGGTAGGCAGACAGACTGACAGACAAACGAAATAGACAAATCTATGTAATTAAAAAAAATACAATAACTAATGAGATTTGCCATTTTTGTTTGGAACCCTACAACTCATACTCAGTTACAATTTAGACAATTTTATATCATAGTGTGAGTTCGTCAAAGGAGAAGCTCAGATTTCAGCTAAACACAACAGTGTACGTATACTTCCAGCATTTACACACCAGTTAAAGTCTTCAACTTCCCGAAAACAGTGAATTAGACAAACAAACAAGCTTAGAGGACTGTTTTGCTTCAATTACGGTTTTTCAATGACACATGACTTGCTAGGAATTTAAACCGTTTAGATGAATACAACACTATGAAGTAATAATTGACGTTTTATAAAGATTTGTTTTACACTTAACCCCTCGTACGTGGTTTTAAAATGTCGCAAAACGCGTTTCTTTATTCCTTACTCTAGCAGACGCCCTTAAATGGACTTTAACATATTTAAAATGAAATTACCTACTTATAATAGGTAATTCAGTAATATTTGTTTAGTAATAAAGTTGTACAGCAGTCTTAATTACCGGGGTTCCTGTCATAAATACCGGGGTTTTAATTTTTGATTTATTTTGGATCATAATTTATAATAAAATAACACAATTTAGCATAGTAACAATGTTTTTATTTACCTTACATTACTATTTACTAATTAAAAGGACAATACATAGGACTTCTATACAAATATTTCACAAAATCAACATAATAAAACAAGGCGCAGCAATCGACTGTCTCACCGCTCGTATTTCACTGCCAAATTTTTCGTCTACCGAGTACTCAGACGATCCCTTGCTAGCTGTCTCGTTTCACTTATAACATGCTTATACTCATATAGTTTATAGAAGGCAGACGAAGACAAAAGTAGTCATTATCGTCGCGTTATAATACTGCACTGTTTTATTGTAAAATTAAGCGTATTGGGGGAAGGGGGGGCATAAGGCGTGTGGACCTATGTTATATGGGGTGAGTGTTTGACATTGAAGTAAAAAACAAAACTGCCTTTTTTAAAATTAAGTCATTAAGAAAAAACCTGAGTGATATAGTTAAAAAAAACTTAAAACTTCACTTAAACACCCCCTTTTGGCATTCGGGTAAAAATACTCTGCCGCGCTCCAAGATATCACCTAACTAACTACTACTATATATTAAAATCAATACAAATAAAGACAAAATCTATAAAAATTATGTTCATCAACACTTTATTATTAATTGGCGTCTCTGAATGTGGCAATTATAGCCAGTAAATTGAACAGTAATTTTAATGATCATTGCAATTCCTTATTTTATATAGAAAAAAGAAACCCACAAAAAAATATATATATTTTTGCTTACAATTTCAGCTCAGTTACGCCATCACAGGCACCCTAAATCCACCATCTACACCCAAACTCCGTGGACAAATACAAGCAAATGCAAAGAATTCAATTTAGAAAATTTTGTTACAGATTTACGTAAAGTAACACTTGTATACTATAATTTAACTAATTAGAATATTTTTTCTATTTAAAATCGTAGCTACCACTGGCACTTCCTACTACATACATAAAGCGTTCTTTTTCAAATGCTCTTTATTTTTGTAAAAATAAGTCATACCAAACACAGCGCGACCTGGTAACTCCGGCGAACACGTACACGCGATAAATATTTGTCTGTCCAACAATCCGTAACGGCAAACAGACCGGCGAAGTAATAAAGTGTAGGTATTACGACAGATAATAAAGACAGAAACGAAAAGGCGTAAGGCGTGGAATATGACGAATAAACTGGGACACACCTTCGGATTTGGGTGCGAGATGTTTATGAAAACAGGTTTCGTCATTTTGATTTCTTGTAGATACTATAAACAGTAAAATTTTAATAGCTTTGGAGCCGCAAATGTCAAATTCTGCTGCTCAAATTCAACAACTTTTTCTATAGAATTAACTTCGAAATCCACCGTTTTTATTTGCGTCAAACGATACTATACCAGTAGTTTCTTTTACAAACCATTTGAAAATTTGTCTTGCTAAAGACCACCAACTGTTTTGGAGTAAAAGCGAATGAATAAAAGTTTGTTCTATCTATAATTTAAGGATGGCTTCGCGGTCCACTTCTGATGCTTCCAGGGACCACCAGTGGTCCGCAGACTTGTTAAAAACCACCGCTCTATACAGAAAAACAAAACAAGTTTGAAGTAATACGCTGTCTTAAAAACTCGTGGTTAGGTCTATGGGCTCGCGTTATTATCAATAAAATTAGAAAATATAAACATTAAATGAAATAAGTTAGGTAGGGTTTAAAATATAACTTTAAGGGGCTGGTTGCATTAAGTTGCTGAGTCCCCAGTCCCACTCACCCCATGATCGGGCCCGATGGAAAGGAGCCCAACAGTGGTCCGGCCTGTTTTGGCAGTTCCGGTCCCGTCGGCGCGACCACTAGCGGGTTCGCCACTTGGTAGGGTGCCTTACGCACTCGACATGGCCCACTCACGCCCGCTAGAAGCCTCATTCTGGGCCGGGTCGAACCACTAGTGGGGCGGACTTAGGCTATCCGCCTTCAGCGTACGCCACAACTGCCCGGTGAAGCTAAAGAATGTCTTCCTCAAAGGCAACCAGCGATAGGTCCGTGAAAAAAGAAAATGCTGAGTTAAAAACCTCAGCGCCGTAAGTCATCAGTAACATACATTGCAGACTTTAGTCTTCAGGCTCTGGGGGTATGGACTTGAAAACATCGCGTAGTTTTCCGAACGCTGCCCAATCAAGTTGCCTCATGCCTCGTCTTTATTAGACCAACCTAAACGGTACTTATTTTATTGTATGTATACATACGCGTCAACAGCTTTGAAGGTATACATACAACCACTATGGGTGCGAGACATACATAATAATAAGTTAAACACTTATCCTTTAGAGTTTGTTGCAATCATCTATACAATCTATACCAATTACCAAATATGAATGGTCTATCTGTGTTTGTCCCGGCTTATCTCCGAAATTGCTGGACCGATATTGACAGGACTTTCACTGACAAATAGCTGATGTTATAGGAAGTGCCGTGTGGGGACGGCCGTAAAGAATACACTTCCCCACCGCCAACAGGAGGCGTGTCGTAAGAGGCGACTAATTCCTGTAGCACGAGACGGGCAGCAGCGTCTGAATGCGAAATCTTATAAAAAACTGCGTTCGCCAACCCGCCTGCCAAGCGTGGTGATTATTGGCAATCCCCCGCAATGAAAGTCATTGGGGGAGGCCTATGTTTAGCAGTGGACGTTCTGTGGCTGTAATGATGAATGATGCTAGGAAGTAATTAGGCTAGGCCAAAAAAATTAAATGCATGTAATCGTAAACAAAATCATATTCAAAGGCGGAAAATAATATTTAAAGACCACGCAAACAAAGTAGGCAATAGCCAGTGTAAAAATAAAACTCAAATTGGTCAATTCGTTTTAACTTATCTGTGGATAATGGTGCTGATTACATTGTTAGTAACACTTACTTAACTTACATTCTAGTACCTAAGCAGCCAATGTAATTGTTTGTTGTCCCAAATAAAGGAGAAAAAAAAAAAAAAAAAAAAAAAAAAACAAATAGTGTACCGAACATTTCTTTCCTTAATACCCGCCCAACTCCCTTGTACTCAATATTTATTTATCGGCCGGTGTTTGATCGTCGATCCGAGCTAAAAGAAACTATTTGCTTCATTACATTACGAGAAAGCATGTGTACAGTCAGCTTCGAAATCGCTTCACCTCTTTAAATGGTGCAATAGTGTGATTAAGAAAACAAAAGTTCTTTATAGGAGGTACATGTATACTGCCGTCGTAAAGTATAAAGGCGCAATTAAATTTTCTTTTAAACTTAAGAATATTAAAGTTTTTTTATTATATTTTTTATAAATATTGGACATCACATACATTGCTCTGATCCTAAGCACTTGTGTTACAGAAATCAGAAACAACGACAGTACCACAACACCCAGACCCGAGACAATATAGAAATGTAATTTTTCTACATTGACCGGGAATTGAACCCGGGCCCTCAGAAATAGCAACACACCTCACCGCACCTCAGATATACAATAACTAACTAGTAGGATGTGGCCTTGTATGCCTTGTATGTATGTTTGTAGTCACCCTGGAAACGTTTAGGAACACTTCAATGTCACAAACAGACGAACACAGACACACCCTCGCGCGTCTGTGTGTCCGATGTCTGTGCGTCTGTTTGTAAAACCGTAGCCTCATTCTTTTTGCGTCGAGCGTTTAAAATATAAAAGATGGCAAATTACTCCACCGACAAGAATACACTCTCGAATTAAATGAGAGAATTGTCCAGTTATAATTGCAGCTGACTATACAAAGAATAGGTTTCAGCAAATTGCTGAGACTAGAGGCTAAAAATAACCAAGAAGTAACGGTGTAAGTTTGTTTAGGAGAGTGATTTTCTTCTATTGCTGTGGGCTGATTGGGTTGTTTTATTCGGCTATATTCAGTTGTAATAAAAAACTTGTTTTTGCAGCAAGGTAAAAATAAATCTCCGACATTTTCTCAAAATTATTTAGACATTCCTAAAAAGCATAAAATACTTGGTAATTTTAAATCCTCTTTAAGGCACAGCATGTTGAAGATTTTCATTGGTTTTCGACCTTATTATCATTAGTGAATAAGGCTCAAAATATGGTGTCCAATATATAGACACAGCCTAAACTTTATTTGTTCCAGAGTTTTGTATTAAGTGACAGAATTAATAGAAATTATAACAAAATAAAATGGACCATTTTTTTCCGAAACATCAAAAAACAGTTATCATTACTAGATTAGTGATAAACTAACTAAAATTAGCTGTACGAGTACACAGAACCCAATTTCACCTGCTTTATAACAAGCTTGGTACCTGCATATTCAATGAATCTCGTCGCGATGGCACGAACCTTTTGCAAATATTGACGGACTAGAACAAACGAATCCAGGAGCGGATACAATGTCGCCGGCTTAATGCCGCGTTTGCAGTATTCCGTTATGCCGTACACGGTTGCTGCTCATATTCGGTCACCGACAAGTCATCATAATCTGCTAATTCCCGTAGCGTTAGGCTACGGGAATTAGCAGATTATGATGACTTTATTATGTAACTCAAAAATGTACCGAATGTTTAATACCATGTTTGATGCAAATAAAGTATTATGATTATGATTATGATGATCATCATCATTCTTCCACTACTCTATGTTCAGTAGAACAGCCTCACCAAATACTTTCAGATTGACTGGCTAGAAGCGGCCGGCTTCCAGAAATTTCTTGTAACCTTTACCTGGTTGTCTGTCCACCTTGTGGGTGGCCGTCCTACGCTGCCGTACCGTACAGGGTGTGATTTTGAACAGTACCCCTACTACTGGTTTTGAACAGTAAATAGTACAGAGTATGGTTTTGAACAGTACTGATTCAAGGAGGCAAATGTGTTTTTGTTAACATACCACACATGCAACGGGCCTCGAAGTAAGGATTTAATGGCCTAGTATTACAAGGCACCAGACAATGTATTAGTCAAGTGGCAGTAGGCGGGGCATATAGCACGTAGAAGTGACGGCCGAGGGGCAGAACGGTTCTAGAATGGAGGTCACGTACCGGCAAGAACAGCGTAGGGTGTCCACCCACAAGGTGGACAGACAAACTGGTACAGGTTGCAGGAAGCTGCTGGATACCGGCCGCTTTAAACCGGCCTATCTAGTAGTCATTGGGCCCATGTTCAGCAGTGGACGCGCTATGTCTGAAATAATGAGACAGTGTATTTGCCAGGAACGTCTCTCAGAACACCCAGACTGTAACCAATTAAACGTTATAAGTACTTTAAATAATTAATGACACCACAAACCTCTCGGACTATAATATATCGCGGACTACAACGAATATTGTGCTCTACGGTGAGGAGCCGGCTTGACAGTATTAAAGTTTAGGTTAGGTATCCTATCTTTATCTTTATAATGCATAATGTTTATTTTCTCTCTTCATTCACACTTTTTAACAGTGTACTGTTGACTGTGTTTACGGCAGTCCTACTAATTGTTACTCTAAGGGAAACCTATTATTAGCCTTATTAATGAAATATTTAAGTAGAATCTAAGTACAATTGCAAAGCTGTTGGTTTTCTAAATAAATAAAATAAAATAAATAAATAAATAATTTTCTAAAGTGAGCCGAACCGGAAATGGAATTCGGGACCAAAATTGAAAGCCAATTACCGCACCGCTCGCAACACCTATAAGACCATGAAATGTTCATCAATACAAATTACTTTTTCTATGGAGTCAACATTGAAACCGCATTTTTTCTTTCATTCCAATTCTATATCGAAGATAAAATGTATAAAGCAGCAATTTTTTATTCTTTTCTCATGATTAAGGTGTCTTAGTATACGTTGTTTGTGTTGATCAACTCATTTACCTTTTTACATGGCTTCTGTCCAAAACCAAACCCTGTAGACACACTATTTTATAGTTTGGTCGTCGACTCGTTTTCGGTCAACACACTAGTAGTGTGAAGCGGTCGACGCATTTGGTCACTGACAAATGTAAACACGCCCTTACTTAATTTTTATACCTGTCTTAAAACTCTGCTCATGTTTTTACTTTGCGTAACAAAGACATCTTCCATTCCCCACAAAAACACCTGACAGGGAAAAATAATTTAATTCGCTTTCGGCGAAAATATGTCAGCTCTGAGGCTATAATAAAAACTGTTTATTTATTTATTATAACGACGCGCCGCAGAAATGTGATTTAATAAAAAGAGGACAGTATCCGCGTAAATAAACGCCTAAGAAAATATGAACTGGAAGCTATAGTCCTAAGACGCAGTAGGGGAACGTTTAGTGGTTCCACAGTAAATATAATTGTATTCTTGTTTACATTTTGGCAAGTGTAAAATGCAAGTGGCAAGTGCATGTGGAATTGACGGTAACCTATCTTACTATCAAAACTCTTCTGTTTGAATTTCAATAGTTCGAAAACGTTTTAACGAAGTTTTGATTACTCTGTAGTTTTTTTTACATGATATTGTAAGTAATAAATTTGTTTACCGATGTTTCATTTTTCAGAAAAACAGATACCCGATTATTAAAAACATATTTTTTCAATTCGTTGTTGTTTTACTTTTTTTTTTTTTATTTCGATCTGATTAGTAAATACTGCGTATATAATAAGACTTAATTGGTTAAGTCAGGTTAGAACAGTGACCATACACAGCGCGTAGGCAAGCGAACGGAGCGAGCGCAGCGAATGTAGTGAACGTGCCGCGGCAGCGGCCGCCGAGCGCTTAAAAACTAAGAATAAGGATGAAGGATTAATTTTTATAATATTGGAAGCATTTTTCTGGAAACTAAATCATCTAACATTAATAGCTTTCGCAAATGTTGAGTAAGATTTTAAAACATATAGAATTTAAAAAAAAAACAATCGGAATATTAGCAATATGTCAATTGTGTTTTTGGTATAATAACAATATGGAAAATAAAAAAAGCACAAAACGTTTTCGGAGAAATAAAATTCGTACTAAAGCAATTCGGATTTAAAATAGGTAACAGGAATTGTCAAGTATAAGTGGTAAGTGCAAGAGGCAAATGCAAGTGGCAAGTGCATATGGCAATTGACAAGTGCAAGTAGTGATTGAAAGTGGCAAGTACAAGTGACAAGTGGAGGTGGCAAGTGCATGGAGCAATCGCATGTTGCAAGTGGCGAGTGGCAAGTACATGTGAGAATTGGCAAGTGCAAGTAGTAATTGTAAGTGGCAAGTACAAGTGGCGAGTGCAAGTGGCAAGTGCATGGATTTAGATGATTTCAATTATTAGATGTGGCAAATGGCGAGTGGTAAGTACATGTAGCAATTGGCAAATGCAAATGTTAAGTGCAAGTGACAAATACCTGTGGCAACATCAAGTGCGAGTCACCAATACGGTTTAAGCTTCATAAGGAAATGCACTTGTATATAGCCTCGCATAGGTATATCAACGTAGTCTGCACTCTTAGTGATGAGTCTACTGTTAAGTTATCTATTTGGTTATTCACAGATATTCATTTTCTTTTAAAAATCACATTCTTGACTAGATGCTTTGCGGTGCTATATAATTAAAAATGCCTTTTGTAGACTTCGGTTTGGCAGAGTAATATTCTCTCAGAATTATATGTACTTCTTATAGGTAAATACTACTCGTAATATTTCAAATGAAATGGAAATAAAATGCGTTTAGTATTGGCCTTAACTTTGCCAGAGTCCGAACACATTCTTTCAAACAGCTTTGACGACTATTCGGTCTAGTGGTTTGCGCTCCAGACTACAAAGTCATCAGGTTGCATGTTCGAGTCCCGCAAGGGGAAAGTAATTGTGCAATGAGCATGAGCATTTGCAACAAAGTCATAGATATTTATAAATGTATTTAAGTATGCCTTAAACTTTATACAGAATAACAAAACACTGCCAAAGTAATAAGATAAAGATAAGATAAAGTTAAAGAAAATGTATTGCCAAATGACATCACGACACTTATCGAAATAGTACACAAACGAAATTACTTACATTGTTAAATTTAAACATACAAAGATAAAAACATAGAACATGCTTAAAAAACATAAAATGGCCGAACAGTGCCGATATGCGCGTCGTGAAGCCCATTACCAAAATACCTTAGCTAAGCATGAGTAGTAGGCCCCTACCAAGTACGGTTACAGACTATCCGACAAAAATATTTAAAACTTCATACTAAAAATATGTACACAGACAACTACTTTAAGAGCTCATGGTTAGGCCCCAGCCAAACTGTCACCTTCAAGGCGTTAATTTAAGCTATCTCAGTGACCTAATAAACCCATTAAAACGATGCCACGACACCCAGTGCCCAATAAACCTGCCGTTTCCTCCAGCACAGATAAGCTTGCGTGATCAAATACAATCCAAGGTACGGCTCGATCGATACACCATGGCCTTGCATGGCCCGAAATAAAGGCGTCTTCTAGACACTTGGGTTTCCGTAAACATTATTATAGTTGACAAATAGACTGTTATGGATTTGATCGATGGAACCGTAGGTGTTAAGGGCGAAAGAATTGATGAAGATTAGAAAATTTTAATTGTAAATTATTACAATTATTACAACAATCACCTCAATAATATAAGCAATTCTTTTGTGTCCGTCTACTGTATTTATTATGTTTTTTTATTTTGTATTTCTTCTATGTACCTAACAGTTCCTCTGTTTATATTTGTTTTTTAACCGACTTCTGTTGTATTATGTGTCGTCGTGATGTCCATAGTAATAATATGTTTTTCTTTTCTTTACGTTTTTTTTTTCTTTTTTTTTCAAAGCCGAACGAAGCTTTTTTTTCTTCATCTATATGGTCAATCCCGGTTGCGTCCAAAGCCATTGCTTTGACTTGAGCGTCTCTAGTTGTGAAATCATTAACACGCATGTTAGCCCCAAGCCGAACGAAGCAAAGCTCATAAAATAGCGAATATATAATGGATAAACATGAATAAATTTATAAATGGGATATTTATAAATTTATTATATAACTTAGGTACAAAATAATGATCTTGCTCACACACAAACATTTGCTCTTTGCGGGATTCAAAACCACACTCAACTAATATTGCTATAGAAAGAGGCTTACAATAAATTATTCTGGAAAACTGACAGTTTTAGTTAAATCGTCAGTTTGATGATAAAGGTTACATCTAAGTACCGACCACCTGCTTGGTATTTTTGAGTCACAAGTTTTGATTCTCGTGAAAACGATGTCTTCTTAATTGGCTCTAAACATCCTGCTGGTGCTTGGTGAAGCCAGTAAAAAATCTTTGCCTAGAATCATCATATTAAAGTCCTCTTCCAGGCACTGATTTTAATTTCTTATTTAGAGACAATAACAATTAGTGTACGGTCTGGATCAAAACTCAATTGTTCATTGAACAAAATTAGGTAATATCTATGTGTTTTTAGATAAGTACTGATACAATCTCGTAGTCATATTTATTTTATTTAGGGACAAACAACAAAACATACACCATACCTTGACAGACACACAGATTAAAAATAAATTACAAGCTGTTGCCTTAATTAAAGGTTGCCACGAAATGCATAAAAAATATTATTGTTTTAAAATAACTTAAATTATTATAACTTGTTTTATACCACGCTTACAACGTAAGCACTTGATACAGTACGAAAAAATAAAAATGAATAGTACAATGTTGCATAAATTTACCTGCTTGAAACAAATCATTCAGATAGGGTTAATTTTAGGGGTAATCATATTCATATGCATTTATTGCGTCATAAGTCTATATTAGGTTTTATAATATTATATGAGACCATACCCTGTAAGGGTCGCATTCTTGTTATATAATAATATTATATCTAATTATTTAAGAACTGGTTGGGCACGTTAATTGACCAATGTTATTATTTTTCTTTTCTTTTTCACCACCATCACCACTATCTTATGTTTGCTGGTTTATTCTATAATTATTAATAAATGAAAATTCCAAATGGTTTCATTTGAGGCTGTTTGGTTCTCGGGCCATTAGGATCGGCTCGTGGGTGGGGATCCCTAGCGAAGTCAGCGCCCTCTGTATGAACTGTCGCGCTTGCGTGACCGATGTCATTTTCTGACATAACATTATTCAATTCGTCTTGATTTGTGATACATGAAAAAAGCTCCACACGTGTGGTTGAAGATTGGATTGACCGCGGCTGAGGACGTACCCGAGCTGATCTGAAGGTAAGTGGACCATCAGTTTTCGGTGTTAATGTTGAAGCCATTTGTTTAATCTATTAGGGTCGATTCCAATCGTCTTCATATTTTTTCTTGCGTAATTAAGTTCCCGCATGTTGTCGGCTATTTACACGCCGCTTCACCAAGAATCTTTATATAAAGAAGGCGTTAAATCGTTAATAGATAACAACGATCGTCAACATTTAATCTGATTTCAATTACAAGCTAAATAGATACTAAAGTTAGCATTAAAAATAAGGTCTAATTAAACATGAAAGTCACTCAATCTAATTTTAATATATGCATGCAGTCAACCTTTACAATAATGCATTAGTGAAAGTTATTATGATCGGATTCAAACTTGTTTTTGTTCATGTTTTAATTAAAAAATAAGGTGAGGTGAAAGTATAGCTTCAGCTCCTGATAACAATTAAGCCCTGCATAAAAGAGCAACGGAAATTATCCCGCTGTAGATCAAGTGCAGAAGTTAGCAAGAGTTCCGACTCGGGGAGTTTAATGCAAACGCTTTCAAGACGTAGACTTGTCTTTAAAGTTCCTCTTGTGTACTTTACTGCTGGAGAGTATAATTTAAACACGAGCATTTGTACCTATTATCATGGATGTTTATAAAAGTATTTAAGTATGTTTTATCCATTACCTAGTCGCCATTGTACAAGCTTTCTTCAGTTTGGGGCTAGATAATGGGCTAATTTCCTAAATAAATCTAATTAGTCCGTCAGTTGGATTAACAGAAAATATTGGACACGTATTTTTTCTTTTCTCAAACAAACAAAAACTGATGAAGATATAGCCCGTTAAAGTTTCGCGTAACGTCACGCCTTGCGACACTTTTTAGCAAGGCGTGACGTCACGTGCTCACTTTGATGCGCTTTATCTTTGTAATTTTTTGTTTGATCGACGAAAGACAAAATATGGGTCCACCATTTTTTGATAATTTAATTAATTTATATAGTAGATGTACAAAACAATGTATTTTCAACATTTACCCCTTGCCAAATCCGAGCCCGTAATGGTTGGTTTGATTGGTTGGCTGGTAAAATACTAATTAATATGATCATCATCATCACCAAACTTTGCACTTACACTATTAGACATAAGCTGCCCCAATAGCAGCTCTGGGCCGTTTGCATCCAGCGATTTTCTGCAACCTTGACTAGGTAGTCAGTCCACCAGGTGGAAGGCTTGCCTACGCTGCATCCCTTAGTTTCGTAAAAAATCGTAACTCGAAAACTACGAAAAATCAGAATCAAATCACGGGGTGGTTCAGATACCTCTCAACACGAGGCACCTAAAAAAATTTTTGGACGTCACTTCTCTGGCCACCCTTCATAATTCCTTTTTTCGGATGGATTTCTCGCAAAGTAACCCTAAGCTTAGCTCTCATGCACGCTAGTTGTTTAAGCAATTTTAATATGTAAAAGTAAGTAACAAACATAACAGGTTACATAAACTTTGATTAATACGATGTTCTTTGCATCGTTATAGCTGCTGTAAAGGCAAGAGCAGGCACTTGCATCGCATTTATGGCTTTAGAGCTAATATTAAACTGAAAGCAATTGTGGGCAGTCTGGAATCATAATCAGTGCTAACCCTGCGTCGAAACGTGGGTCTAATTGACCGGTTATTAATGTTATTTTTTAGGAAATATCAACAGTATTAATAAATTCATATTCCATTATAGTGAATAAAAATTTCCCGATGATAAGTCTTTGGGGGAGTCCTTTGTTCAGCAGTGAACGTCTTAAGGCTGAAATGATGATGATGATGATTAAAATTTGTCATATACTTGTCAGTATTGATATCAAATAATGTTATGACTTGGTTTTTAAAATTGAGACTCATATTTTTTTTTACCATTTTTTTTTTCTTATTTGGCACTACAAACATATAAATAATAACATAACGGCTTATGTTATCAAATGTGAGATACTTGTTTTAGAAAATAGACGTGGTTTTGCTTAAAAAAATAGCAATGAACAAAAATTATTAGGTACTTCTGCCTGTCAGTCTATGTCACAGCAATTTTGATTGTAGGGTAGTAGGTAATTATTTAATTAGGCAAATGTGCAGTGTGTTTTCTCATTAGATTTAAGTCTACAATGTGTCATGTTAATAAGTTCGTAATGACTGACATTGACAATATTACGACCGTCACTGACAACTATGTCAACGTCATAAAGATCAAAATGTTTGGCTGTTGTAGAATACATAGCGTTTTCTAACTCTATGGTAGAACCACAACGCAATTAAAAAGCATCACAATGTCAAAGTTACAGTCCTAACAGAATTGTACCCCAGCAGTATCAGGGTTAAGAACCTAATCACCGTGATTGTGATTCTGGTCGCACAGCGCAGAGTGCAGCTCATAACTTCGCGGCCACTACTTCGAATGTTGCTGTTAATTCCAGTAAAACGTACTTCAAACTTACAAGCTGCCCCAAAACGTATCAAAGTGGTGGTTAGGTACAGACAACGGCAGGTCAACCTACCCAAAAAGTTAAATTCAAATTCAAATTCAAAAGATTTATTTCAGACAAAGTCTATGCCACAAACAATACAGTCGAGTCAGTAACACCATAACACTACACAAATATAAAAATTACAAAAAGATTAAAAAAAACAAAAATCATCAAAATCGGCTCATATTTGTCGAAGATAGGTAACAAGAACCACAACCAAAATATTATCTGGGTATATATTTGTTGATTTTCTCAAAAAGTTCTAAATCAATTTCGATAAAATTTATATGGGACTACCTCTGAAGTATGATCTACCAAACAAAAAAAGAATCATTAAAATCGATTCATAATTGCGGAGTAATCGCGTAACATACATACAAAAAAAAAACATACAGTCGAATTGAGAACCTCCTCCTTTTTTGAAGTCGGTTGATAAATAGGTAACATTTGAGGCATTTAAGGGTTTCTTATGTGCAGTCGAACCCAATGCTGCATAACAGGCAGTCCACTCGCCCTGCTACAACGTGAAATATTGAAGGTCATTGAATTGATTTTCAACTTTATGTCCAACAGTTAGAGATCAATATCAATTGAGAAAATGTGACGTTTTGTGGTAGGTTGCCGTGCTGTTGTCTGTACTTTAAATAACTTTTTGGTTAGGCATTTATAAACAGGCAGCAGGTTTAAAATGTACATAAATAACTAGACTTTTTAGGATGATGCCAAAAAGAAGCAATGGACAACTCATCTGTTTATGATTGTAGCGACATCTATCTCGCTACATATAAAACTGACGTATCCTACATCGCGATATTAAAGTTATCGGAGCGATTGAACCATATATACAAGAACCCGACAACAACCGTCGGGCAGTTGCCCACCAGATGCAACACCCGTCTGGTCGGAGAATCCTCCCTTTTCAATGAGGAACTCAACACCCTGTTCTACACACCCATCCCCAAACTGGTGACCCTGACGTGATAAGTCATCATGACGTCATCATCACTTCCTCAAGCTTTCAAGCAGCGAGTCCTACAGCCAGCCAGCATCCACGGCTACTACGGGTATCCTGACCACCAGCATGCAGCGGACGCGCATTCCTGGTCATCACCTACAGCCTTCTCAGCGACCTTGGCACAGCACACTGCACTTCGGCCGGTCAGCAAGCAGAGACGCACTTCTCTCCTGGTCGACGCAGCAGCCAGCCACTACGCAGCACTGCACTAATCCGACTCACTGGAGCATTTGCAGCATCACCCCGACTCACTGGGTCATCACCGCAGACAGTTCCGACTCACCGTGAACTATGCGGCATCTGGTTCCGACTCACTGGAACATTCCACTGGCCCGGCAAGCAACACAATGGACGACTCAACCTGCTATCGACCTCCGGTCTCGGAGGGGAGTGATGTAGCGACATCTATCTCGCTACATATAAAACTGACGTATCCTACATCGCGATATTAAAGTTATCGGAGCGATTGAGGCATATATACAAGAACCCGACAACAACCGTCGGGCAGTTGCCCACCAGACACAACACCCGTCTAGTTGGAGGATCCTCCTTTCAATGCGGGATGAGGAACTCAACATCTTGTTCCTCTCACCACCCCCTAAATGATAATAGACCTAAATTAAAACATAATGATCTACAGGGTTACATTGCAAAGGGGTGCCAAATCATTAGGAGTGGCTCATAATCAGTAACTCAATCGAAATATGCAAAGAACAAAACTTTTTAAAATTTAATTATTCTTATTCGCTGTAAAAATCGTACGCGTGGATAATTTACTCATTCATGAAAAAATTGCACCGTAAGTATACTGCGTAAGGTCTTTGTTGGCTCGCCGTACCTACGCCTCTGATGAATGACCGCGCGGCTTTCGTAGTCTCTCTATTGACTTTATTTTCGGATATTTAAAAGTAATTTTTTTTGTAACATACGATTATTAAAAATAATAACGATTAAGAGGGTTCTTTATATTGTTCCCTAGATCTTATTTTTTAAATTTGGCACCGTTTTGCAATGTAACCCTGTATAGACCGAAGAACTGATGACTGAAGGTCACAGTGTAGGCAGATCTCCCGATAGAAGCCGATGGATGCAAACAGCCCGAAGCTGCTCGACCTCTGTACAAAAGTGGTCTTCCAAAGGCTAATGAAGAATTCTATAGAAAAAACCCTCAAAGTGGGCCCATGACGCAACTCTTTTAATTAGTCCTAGCCTCCTAGCACAGATAAGTAAAGTGATTGTAGTTATTTCAATAGACTGAAGTAATCAGACTAGTTCATCTTTTGTTTAGAGTTACTGGTTAAAAGCGAAGCCATGTTTAAACGCAAGTATTAATTACTTAGTGATTGAAGTTACGCGTGTTATAAGGTTTTAATGACTACAAAGATCCGTTCATCTACCTCGCATAATTATGAACTTACTTGTAGTACCGCAATAAAAATTACTCAGTCGATTATTACAAACAGTAATGTCAAAATTATCTCGTTATTTGCATCACAGTTAACGAAAATAAAATAAAAAATACAAATTTAAAAATACAGTTAAGATCTTGGAGTATAAAGAACATACATTCATACATATACATACTCATAGTTGACGAACTCCGTAACCGAGAGGCGAGCGACTTGCGTTGCCATCTCTGAGGTCCCGGGTTGGATTTCCGGTCGGATCGATGTAGAAAATGAACTTTTCTATATTATCGCGGGTCTGGGTGTTTTGGTACCGTCGTTGTTTCTGATTTCTTCACACAAGTGCTTTAGCTACTTACCATAGGATCATAGCAGTAATATGTGATGTGGTTCAATATTTATTTATTTATTTATTATAGTGGCGCCTGACACACTCAGACCCACCCGAACCAATTTGATCAGACACTCCTTGGAATCACCAGTCGCTGCGTCATACTTCTCTATTAAAAAAAACAACAAAAATTTTGACACCACAGAGTATATTTGTATGCTGACACGTTATCTTCAACATTCACTAAATTTTTCCTTTTCAAATCCTGCCTAGATATAACGGAAGCGAGTCGTTATTTACTGAGAGTGCCACAAACCAAGTCAGCGGCATTTGTATGCAAGTGTGCAAATACGACACATGTTTACTGTATACAACTGGGGATGGAGCCACATCCCAAACAAAATAGCCTTACCATGATATCTCTGGTTTGGTTTGGTTTGTATTTAATTTGTTTAGGTAGTGGAACAGTTTCAGACAGAGACACATAGTGAGAAAACATTATGAGATTGATACCCGACTAGATAGTCTGACTAGCTACAAGTTGTTCTACAAATATTGTTCAAATTCAAAATTCAAATTCAAATTCATTCATTAGAATTTGAATTTGAATTTGAATTTTGAATTTGAATTTTGAATTTGAACAAATATTGTAGAACTATAGTGCACTATGCCTAACCACAAACTAAAGTTAGGAAACGAGCCGTCCAGGTCTGTAAATCCAACTTCTAGTGATCTGACTGACTGAACAAAGAGAGAGTACACGCACGCTGTAACAAGAGCCAGCGCAGTACGCACTCTATGACTTTACGCATCAGTGACGAATATCCTAACTCTTGCAGAGTCGCCAGAACGCGATACAGCACCGATGCAGTCGAAAAATCACCGATCGCGGATACTTAAAATTGCAATGTGTGCAGGCCCTTAGTGCAGTTGTTGATGTATCAATAGTATCAAAAGTATTAGCTCTGATAGTATCGGCACTCGAAGTCAGAGTCAAAAATCATTTAATCAATTGAGGACAAAAAAATTGTCACTTATGAATGTCAATAATATTATCGGCCCATATGGGGCCAGAAGATGTCTCCTTTTTCTCCTCTCCTAGGGTCCATTTTTTGGGCCCTACTAGCGCTTTGAGACAAGACACAGACAATCTGGCAAGTGCTGAGAAGAAACTACCATATCTACTAAATGATACTATCAATAGTATCGGTACTATCGAAGAATAGCGTATGATTAGGAACAATGCATGCTATTTTTAATTTTAATTTGCCATGCTATTAGGAATAGCATAAGATTAGTAGAAACTATAAGCCCTTACACAATCTAAGATCACGACAGTGTGCGAGCAGCTCGCAAGCCAGATCTGACTAATCACTAGTTTTCTTTCTCTCTCTTAAAAAAAAATTGCAAACTTTTTCTTATAGTGGTGTTAGCCGTTTTCTTATAACTATAACGGGTCTGAATATAGCAAAGCAATTTACCGTAAACAACTTGATAGGATAGTGAATGGCAAAACGTGCACTATTATTACTCTTCGTCTACAAATTGAGTTATGCTCTCTGATAAAACTGAACCGTTTCTAGCACTGTGGGTGGCACATACGAGTATCTATGCTGAAATTGAAAGAGAAAAGTTCTATATTTTTTTTACATATTCACACTGTTTCTTTTACACGTGATCAACTAAAAGTTTGCCTGTCTACTACAAACTGACGAATTTTTTGACTGATTTTTAACTTAAAACCATTATTATTTAAGAATACGACGGATTTGTGTGTATTACGATAAAATAACATTAAATACATATGCACAAGCTAACAGGTGACAGAGGTACTAAAGCCATTTTTTGGAGATATATCTTAATCTTCCTAGTTATATTTATTACAAACATAGTAGTAAGTAATGTACTTAAGGCGAGTAGCACCCCTAGAATAATAAGTTACTGCGTTGACCGATTTCGATAATTATTTTTTTGTTTGAAAGGTAATACTTTCAGAATGGTCCCATAGAAATTTGGTTGAATTCTGATGATGGGATCTATAAGAAAATCATCAAACATTACATAAACTCCGTACCACGCGAACTGATTTTAGTATCTATCTTACCTATATTTCTGCCAAATGTAGACCGATTTTGATGATTCTTTTTTTAATGAATAGCTTATACTTCAAAGATACTATAATAAAAATTTTTGGAAAAAAATTCACCCCTAAGGGTGGAAAAATAGGAAATAAAATCGGTGTTCAGCAGTTAAATTATGTTTGCACTTCGAAGATTTGTTTTGATTAGGATTTATCACTAAAATGGATAAAATAAGTTAATTTTATAAAAAAAATAAAAACCGACTTCAAAAAACTAAAACGATAAAAATAATCTTAACATTTAAGTACCTAATCAGTTACTTTTGGAGTCGGTGCCAGTCAATGAGAGACCAATGTTTTCGTTTGCACCGACTCCAAAGTAACTGATTAGGTACTTAAGTGTTAAGATTATTTTTAGCGTTTTAGTTTTTTGAAGTCGGTTTTTATTTTTTTTATAATTTCTTCTAAAGTATAAGTACCTACCAAAATAGATTTTATACAGATAAAAAGGTAAGCTTTTAAAACCACATACAAGTTTACATTTGACAACTATACTCACCTTAAGCAAGTCGATAAAATAACTCAAGTATCCAGGGTCTTATAAATTTAACATCATTACCAAGTTAATGAGGCGATAAAAACTCTCGACCGTAAAAATATGTGGTATCTAGGTTGCGTCCTACTCTAAGTACCTAACCATATTATAAAAGTATCTATTCATTCTTACACACAATAACGTTCCCCGTTCGTGAGCGACCTGCACAGACAAAACCGTCGAATTGGAGCACAGATTAAACTCCAATTCGTTTTTCCGAGTCGCTGAGGTCTGCGCTCGACGCGTGATATGCCGGGAAGGTGGGTTTGACATAAGCTCACAAAAATATGTTACAAATAAAACAAAGCTAGGCAAAGTTGCAAGAAACAATTAGTTTTACAAACCTTTGTTTGTGAAGGTACAGTCACCGGCAGGTCAACCTACCCGAAAAGTTCAAGACACGTAAAGATCAATATTAATTGAGAAAAGACGTTTTGTGGTGGGTTGACGAGCTGGTCTGTACTTATAATATCACCATCATCATTTCAGCCATAGGACTTTATCTGCTGAATATAGGCCTCCCCCAATGACTTCCAGATTGGCCGGTTGGAAACGGTCTGCATAACAATGCACTAATACGTATAATTTTGTGTATTTACTACTGTCTTGATGACCTCAATACTCTTATAGCCGAGAGACGAGTACACCGGACTTGGCGTTCGTCATTTTTGAGGTTCCGGGTTCGATTCGCAGTCGGGTGAATGTCGAAAACGAACTTTTGTATGTTGTATCAGGTCTGGGTGTTGTGGTACCATAGTTGTTTCTGTTTTCCATAACACAAGTGCTTTAGCTACTTACTGTAGGATCAAAGCAATGCAGTTTTTAGAAATAGAAATAATGTCATATGTTCACCCAGAATGTTAATAATTGTACACATTGGTCAAATAATGAATGAATGAATGAATGAACCAATGAATGAATTATGGAATTAATGAATGAATGCATAAATGAATGAAATATTTGTTTGCATAAAACACGGTATTCATACAAAGATATTTACAATAAATACAATAGAGTTCAAGCGTGTTTTACCGATCTATCGGTGGGCAAAAATTTATTATTTAATCTAATGTCATCGTAATCGGTTCTAATCTAATAATTCAAATCGGTTTAGTAGCTCTGCTGATTATACCTCTTAGATCATAACAAACTTTACCACTTTATAATGTTAGTGTCGAAATGTTTTTTTCTAACAATCACAGGATCACGTATTGTCCTTGCTTAAGCGTATGTAAGTTTTGATAATTTTGGTGTTGAATGTCTAGAAATGCTATGCGGTGTTAACGATCTTAATGCACAGCATTTTCCAACCCCACTCAGATCCCCAGTTGGCAACTAGCATTGAGGGTAAATGTCCCGAAAAATCCGCAATTCAATGCTCTCAGTAGTTTGATCCCAATTTTCTATTTTAATCCGAACTTACTGATGTGAACCAAGCATTTAGTTTGGGTGAGCGTAAATACGAACTCGGACCGTGAAATTGGGTATTTTTAAAGAGTTAGTGAACTGTTATTTGTAAGTTCAGGTCTATATTTATTGGTATAAGCCATCAAGTTCGCGTGAGATACTTATGTGGCGCGACAGACGACCTACTGCGAAAGTGTTTCGTTCGTTTGGACGTGCACATAACATTGCAAGGTAGTGCCAAACTTCAAAATTAAGATCTAGGAGAATAATATATAAAGTGCATCTTCATCGTTTTTTTTCTATTATTTTATTAACTTTAAAATATCCGGGAAAACGACAACGTGACCTGCTCGGTCATTCATAATAAAAGGCGTGTGCCGCGGCGCCTACGCCAAGCCAACGACGACCCTATGGCATAGGGTGCACTGCATTGAACTTTGCAGTTCTAGGTGGCACAGTAATAGTGCGTGCGTATTTTTATAAATGAGACAAGATTATCCAAGCGTACCATCTTTAACAGCGGATATTAATAATTGAATATAAAAAAGAGTTGGTTTTTTACGTAGATCGATTTAGTTACTGATTCTGAGTGGTCCCTGAAAAATTGGCACTACCAATGTAACCCTGTATGTAGCCCTAACAAATTAAAATACCATCCCATACCACCGCAACTACTTAAAAGTTGACAATTGCGTCAACTAAAGTTACTTCGTGTGCATACCGTAGGTATACCTAATACCTAGTGTATGTCATCCCAGCCAACTCCTGTTGCCCAGCACGGGTTTCACACTGAAACTTATCGTGCTGTTGAATAATACTTTATAAAAGGATCAGTTATACTAACAATAACATACCAACAGCAGTTGGCAGTTTAAAAGCCACATCCTAATCCTATTACTAGGGATGGAGCTTTTTCACTGCATTATGTATCTGGTTTAAATATTCACAGAATGTGATTTTTACATAATCTTTCAAGCTCAAACCACCTACATGTGACCGATTAACAATTAAGAGTAGAAATGTCAATTTGTTCACAAATTTTTTTGTCACTTTTCAATCTACTCGGAGATATATCTGTACCGTTTTAGTATGGGCGAAAGTTGAGTCAGGATTTGTCATTTCATACTATTTTTTTCATTTTTTTAATGGACTCAATCCCGCTCTATAAGCAAAACAATGATTCTGCCAATGTCGAGTGATTCTGGTTGGAGTGTAGAAAAGGGGCGCAGGGTTAGGTTAGGTTAGAACAGTGACCACATAAAGCGAAGCCAAGCGAGCGGAGCGAGCAAAGCGAGCGTGCCGCGGCAGCGGCCGGCGAGCGCTAGATTTAAAATTTTGTCATTGTAAACCGAAAAGAAATTACTTACGGTGTACATGCATGCTTGCATTTTTAGGTAATGTAAATAAATTAAACTAATTATATTTAATAAGCTTTATACTTTTAATTGTTATTATAAGTAAGTGTTAGAGTTAATGATTGTTATCTTAAATGATATTATAGAACGTAAGATTATATGATACGTTCACTATATTGAGTTATTATAAGAAAAAATATTATATTAAATAGAATCATATCATTAAGTCGTTATACTAATAAAATTTATTTAAAACATTACACACCCTATTATCACGTTAGGTTAGGTTATTATATATAGTCTCGGGTGATGTCGCCGGCAGAAGTTAATATGCTATTTATTCGGAACATCAACAGCACTGATACATTCTATGAGAGGAAAGTATCATAAACTATTTAAGCTATTTACCTCTGTAGCCGAGAGGCGAGCATGCCGGACTTGGTGTGGCTATCTCTGAGGTTCCGGGTTAGATTTCCGGACGGTCAATGTAGAAAAATAACTTTTCTATATTGTCTCGGGTCTGGATGTTGTGGTACCGTCATTATTTCTGATTTCTGTAACACAAGTGCTTAAGCTATTTATCATAGGATCAGAGAAATGTATGTGATGTTGTCCAATATTTATTCATTTAAGCATTATATAGAAAAACTATAGAACAAACATCACTTATAATTTTGCCCTACTAATATTCTGTACATTGCAAAATTACCGGACATTTAAGATATTATTTGAACAACTCGTGTGCCACTCGAACGGTTGCGACGTGACCGGACTGCCCGATACGGAATTCAGTAAAGTGGGAAGTTTCCAAAAGTTAGAAGTGGGTCTTCAAGAATGAAAGAAAGAGAGATTTATTTATTTGACGAGATACAATTGTTGATCTGACGAATAAATGCGTACTCTGCTAAATTTAAAATAGAAAAACTTAACATTTATTTAAAAAATCTAAATTCAATTTATTTATGAACTCTAAATTCCATTTATTTAATAGGTAAAGGTGGCAAAGGTCATAATGTTTTAACAATAATCAGTTAGATGCTAATTTTAATTTGAAATTCTATTTAACGCATTTAAATAAGCTTTTAATAACTATCTAATAAACCAAGCTTGAAAGCTTATTTTAATAAACTTTATTGATTTGAAACTTAATAACTATTTAAATCAGAATGATTATACAATAATCTGATACCATCTAGGTGATAGGCGTAGATAGTTGTATTTTATTTATGTATGTTTATGTACGTATATTATATATTTATCTACTATTATTGTTTTGCTATTTTTGTGTATTATATGTAAGTATTTATTTATTTTTGATTATTTGATTTACGCACTCTTTTGCTCTCGCACTACGTTACCCCACTGTATTAAAACTTAATTTCCTCTGCCCTAAGGTTGTCTGGAAGAGATCGCTTGTGGCGATAAGGCCGCCTGATTGTACATAACTGTGTCTTGTGTGTAATAAACTTAATGTTTTGTGCAATAAAGTGTCTATCTATCTATCTAGGTGATATAATGATGGAACCATATTAAAAAGGACTCTTTAATCCTAGTTTAAAACCATTATGGCCTTGGTAAAGATTAATATCAATTGAAAAAAAATACGTTTTGTGGTAGCTAGACGTGCTGTTACTGTACTATCATAATACAAATTGTAGACATTAAATCTCTCATTAATAATAATAATACAAAAAAATTATTACTTATCAGTCATCATCACACCACATGTATCTTAAAAAGGTATTATTTTGTATGTAGTAGTTACATACAAAATAAAACCTATCCCTGTGGGTCTGGTGCCTGACAAAGGTATAAAATACCTGTGTTACCAGGTTACCATTTCATTAAATACCAACTATGAAAAATATTCGGCAGTTTGTTATATCAATTTCAGCTCATTGTCCACTATTTTTAACATCACTAGTAGACGTAGTAGCCGTAGCCCAAAAATAATATTTTCTTATTAATTTCAACTCAGTAATAATAGTTTCTGAATTTCAGTTTAGTGTCTATTAAATTGTTCGTGACATCACTAGCATGACCCAAAAATAATAGGTTTTAAATTTCAGCCATAGGACGTCCACTGCTGAACATAGGCCTCCCTCAAAGACCTATAATTGTGTGGATTACCAATACTCGCCACGTTTGGCAGGCGGGTTGGCGAGCGCTGTTTTTTATAATATTTCACACGTAGACGCTGCTGCACGTCTCGTCTTATAGAAATTAGTCGCCTTTTACGACATGCCTCCTGTTGGCGGTGGGGAAATGTATTCTTTACGGCCGTCCCCACACGGCATTTTCAGTTTGGTGTCTGCTATTCGTGACATCACTGGCATGGCCCAAAAATAATAGTTTCTTATTAACTTCAGCTCGGTGACTACTATTTGGAACATCACTACTGTGACCTAAATCAATTTCATCAAACGCTCTGTAAGTACCATGAATTATTAAGCACCGCTCTCATTTCTTCCTTAACCTTCGGAACGGGATAGATAGATATCTGAAATAGAATTATACTAACTCGAATAGGGTTAAATAAATACAACTATTACAAAAATTGGTGCGTGAGCGATTCCCATAAAATGGACTTCCGTGGCCATAATATTGATGAGGTAAGCCATATTGTAGTACGGAAATAATAATGTTTTAGCTAAGTAATTATGTTTTCTATAAGTACTTTGTTGTAATCTAAATAATAATACTCAGTTATTAAGTAGTAGAAGCAATCTGTCCACATTACTATGTCCTACGTAGCTCGTTCGTGTCGTGGGTTCGAATCCCACCAGAGGCAGTTGATTTTTTTTCTTCAAGTGATTATTATTATCCTTGATAGTTGTTTAGCACTCAGTAATTAGACGAGCATTGATGAACTGAAAATCGTTTAGAATTACATGACAAACGAACTAAACACAAAAAAGTTATAATCTAAAAACTTTTTTTACCTGCATACATAAATAATCAGTTAAAAATAACGGTTAGATTCGGATTCGGTGCGAATGAAATCAGTCACCATCTTTACACATACTATCACTTGCTGACACCATTTACAATAATCTAAACAAAAGATATAATATATTAATATGCTGTACACCGATTGTTCACCTATTTTTACTCCTTTAGTATTTGTCACCTAATATTCGCCATTATTTTTATAATCACAAACGTTTTAAAAATCCTTATTTATGACTTCTCTTCTATTTTCATATTTTCGAGCCCAAACATAAATAAAGTGAAACAAAGACCCAATTCTGGGGTTGGATAAATCATTTTGAGGCAGAGAGTCCTGTAACAATATTTTTGTAATCGCATTGTGAGATTTTAAGGTTCATCAAGATAGCACGGAATTACTTTCGGGATTAACTCTTCGCTTTGAGCCGAATAAAATATTCGAAATAATAACGGACATTTGAATTATTAACATTTCTCGTCCAGCGAAATACTTTCCTAAGATAAAGTGCTTAACATTTACATTTGTACCTAACTACCAAAAATATGTAACAAATAAATTTGCGTATTTTACAAAAAACAAATATCAACTAGGCAATTATAGTCATAGGTTAACAAGATCACGATATAATTAAGATTGGGAAAGTTCAAGATTTTAAGAAAAAAAATGGTTTTAGGAAAAGTTGGGGAATATTATTATTGATTCTCACTTAGGAATCGAACCCAGTAAATAATACTTAAGTAAAATGTGGTAGACGAAAACGGTAAAGAAGGGGACCGTCTTAAAGGGACCGTCGACTTAACAATAGTCCCCCATTGAGGGGAACCTGACCTTAAATACCTGGAAAGGCCTTCGACAAGAGAAGGTCAGTTAAGCAATCAATGGGGAAGGGTTTTTCGCAATTATTAAGCCCCATCATGAATTTGTGAATGTTCTAAAATGTAGCAAGCTAAAGTGGCATGCTATCGGCCGGCCATATTTGTCGCAGAACCGATGAGAGGTAGAGTAAACGGATTTTTGAGTGGAGCCCACGTCTTGGCAAACGCAGTGTAGGACGCCCTGGTCGATGGACCCGCGACCTTATCAGTTAGATAACGAGATCGTGCTTATTGGCACTCTTTGGGAGGCTTACGTCCACCAGTGGGCTTCAATTATAAGCTGACATGACATCTTCGTGGAGCCAAGCTTTCATCACAAAAGGATATTGCTCTTCATTTGTTCCTGTGACATCTGGTATGCCCCAGGGCTCCCATCTTGGGCCTTTGTTGTGTGTCTTTTTATCAATGACGTTTCCTTTACATTTGTGAACTCAAACATACTCTTATACGCTGACGATATGATGATTTTTAGAATTATTAAGCCTCCTTGAGATTGCGCCCTTTTGCAACAGGATCTTAGAAGACTTTGTTCATATTGTTCTAAAAAAAATAGTCTTGATCTTAATGTAAATAAGTGTAATGTCACATGTGAAACATAGAAAGTATTTTATTTGAGCAGTAGAATCAACCAATAATTGACCGATAACGTCTCATCAAGGTTTGGCAAAAAATATGAAAAAAAAATCTACACAAAATCCCGGATCACTGCTCTATCTCTAGACTTCCTACTATTTGTAAACTACTACACACAGTATCTGTGAACTCTGTAATTTTCTTTTGCTTTTATTGTTTTTGTAATATAATGTAGTTACACACTCCTCACTTAAAGAAAACTTCTCAAGCTATCCTACGGCAGCCTACGGGAGAAGGCTGATGACTTGTAACTCAGTTTTTTTTTCACCCATATCACCAGTCTCTCACACCTTAGGTCACAGACTTGTACTTATTTAATTTAATGCCCTTACGTAAGTTTCCTATTGTAAAAAAAACAATAAATTAATTTAGTTATTAATATACTCTGTTTGTTTTGGCAACTAGCCCGTAACTACAACGCAGAACCTCTTTATAAATGATAAACGCAAGTTTAAAATGCAAGTTTTAGAAGCATTCGAATAATCAAAGTAAGTATTATGAAAGTTGTAAGTTTTATATAAAATCATCAGAAGTGTTAATTGAGAAAAGAACAGTTTCCAAGTAAATTTATTCTTGGCGATAACATTGATGAGTTGCTTGTTGCTTGGGCTGTGTTGGCTTTCCAGCGACATTTCTGCTGTTTTGAAATAAGGAAAAAGTATAAATGCTTTATCATCATCATCATGTCATCACCACTGCTGAACATATTCCTTCCACAGTGACTTTTAGACTGGCCGGTTGGAAGCGGCCCGCATCTTAGTGGGCCCTCTCTTAATAGATACTCTGCGCTTGCCGGTACGTGGCCTCCATTCCAGAATTTTTCTGCCCCATCGGCCGTCAGTAAGTACTATCGAGTGAAACTGTATGTAAACTTAATAAAATAAATTATTAAGTAAAATGAAACGGACAAGAATATTCAAATACATGGCAGATCAAGTAAACAGAGCTTATTGTGTTCAAATAACAAGTCATTGTAAGAAACAGGTGACAGTAACGCCCTCTTTCAATTCATTACACCGAATGAACAGGTAATGGCTCGTCGAAACTGAAACTTACCTGTTAGGGATGGCAAAAATATCGATGATTTTGTTCTATTAAACAAATAATAAACATAACCATTTTTTGTGTTTTAGTATGGCTATAATTAGGTATGTCGTAGTACAAGCACTGCTTAGTTTTAGACTGGATAAAAATGTTGGTGTGATGCTTACAATAGAATATCCAATAAAAGGAAAAGCTGTGTGACTGACGGATGAACGCGCAGCTGAAATCGCTAGAAATATATGTAACTTAAAATTTTGCGCTTAGCAATGTTTCTTTTAAATTTCCTTAAGAGGATTAAATAATACACATTTTTACGCAAGTTATTTCTTTCATTCGGTTGCATTTAATTTTGTAAAAATAATCTTCATCACAACTTCTTTATCCTCTCACTAAAGGAGTAAAATGATGACAAAGTCTTACTTCTTTCGCTGACGAAGTCGCTGGCACAGCTAGTTTTTTACACATTAAACAACATTTGCTTCAGTGGTTTAAAAAAAAAATGAACATCGACAAATTGTCTACTGTCTCACCCCTAACCACTTCGCGGCAACTTTTGAATAATGACCGAAGGAAAGTTCTAAATTGAATTCCAGCTTGTAACAATGGTAATACGCCAAGACCACGCGGACGGGTAACTGCGCATTTATCTACTCTGGTGGATCACCTTGGACTCGGAGCCCAAATAAGGGACCTTTATTATATTTTTAAGTTGATGACTAACATTTAATATAATCCTTTTCTTTCTACAAAGCTTGTACTATAAGGACTATAACGTAAATACAAGGATATTTTATAAACATACAATTGGTAAAATGCTCATGGTCATCACATAAAAACTAATTTTTAGCGGGATTCGAACCCACAACCACCTCGCTTGGTAGTCCGGAACGCAAACCCCTAGACCAGACTGTCGTTAGTTAGATTAAAATTAAGTCTCTTAATATAAGAAAGATTATTACTATTTATTATTATTATCTACATGATCAAATGTGAGGTTTATTTTATTATGATTTTATGTGTGTTAGTCTGCGCGGTATTTATTATATGGGCCTTTTATTATAATGCATTAACACTGTTATAAATTTAATGCCTGAAAAAAATGATATATTATAATTACTTTGGCACGTAGTAAGAAAGCATTCTCCGTTTTTTTTTCGAATCAATAATCATTTCGTTTTACTTAAATTAAAACCTTATCCTCGAATGAGCCCAACAGCATTTTATTATTAGTTATTAATTATTATTCAATATATTACAAGAAGGACACAAAAGGTTTCAAATCCCTAAAACAATAGTTTTTTTTTTCAAAACATTCGTCGGACATATCATAAGAAGTTAGGAAGAGAAAATTAATCATCAAATTCAGTGATCATTTTCATTCAATTTCGGTAGGAATTTTTAACTCAGAGAATTAAAACTCTAATACATAATTGAATTATAGTTTTAAAATAAAACTCTTAACTAAATGTGTAATTTAGATACTAGACATAAAATTCAGACACAATTCACCTGTTACTCACGCAGCTTGTAACAATGAACGGTAATGGCGACCGAGTGGTCTAATTTCACTCCAGTAATAAGAGGAGTATCTAAATAACAATGCTGGGAATATACCGGGATAATAAGGGGTATGTTTAGACTATAATAACTCTTTGGAATATATGACGTTGGGTTTTCATTGACCAAATAGACATTGTCATTTGGGGAGGCCTATGTTCAGCAGTGGACGTCGTATGGGCTAAAGTTTGATGGTGATGATGAAATAGACATACTACTTTGTTTGCACATAGTGACATGTTAGACAAGGAAATAAAATAAACAACTTACTATGGCCACAAATTTTGGAAACTTGGAATAAAATCGGTTGAAAAGTAATGACGACCTCTTTAGAGGCGAGTATGCCGGACTTGGTGTCACTATCTCTAAGGTTCCGAAGTCGTTTCCCGGTCGGTGAATGTAATAATAATAATAATAATAAATAAAATCATTTATTTGCCAGAATATGGCTACACAGTGTTCTTAAAATAATATTTACCAACATATTCTATCGCCAGCGACGTGCAAATTTTGATAAGGAGATCATACACATCTACATCATTTTTAAAAACCATTAATTTACTTTAATTTTAAAGAAGAAAGATGTCATGGTCCTTGGTTACAGAGTTCAAAATACAAAAAAAATAATATAAAAATAAATTTTCTATATTGTCTTGGGTCTTGCTTTGGCTACTTACCATAGGATCAAAGCAATGTATGTGATGTTATCCAATATTTATTTATAAATATTTACGAATAATAAATATAAATAAATATCGCTTAAGCTAAGCACTTGTGTTGCAGAAATCAGAAACAACGACGGTACCATAACACCTAGACTCGGGACAATATAGAAAATATATTTTTCTACAATGTAAGAAGCATCTGTTATTTTTGTTGCAACGATGTCCCCATAGCTAATTGTTCACTTGAAGTGTAAATTAAAGATCCCTATAAACGTCCCACTGCAGAACACAATATGCCTTACCTCAACTATGAGATAGTATGGGCCTTGTACTTCGCCACCCAGGCCCAGTGCGGACTGGCAGAGGGGTGTTGTAAGGCAACTGACTAAACCTTACTGTCAGATGTAATAACGAGCTACCTTAAAGCCTGACTAGGCTTTACGACTAGTATTAAGTGATATCAGCCGGAATCAACTTTTACATGCCTTCCAAAGCACGGAGATGCCTGTGATACTTAAATGTATAACTAAATATGGTCAGAATGGTCACCCATCTAATCACATTCGCGGTGTGGGTTGCTTAACTTTGGTAATTGCTACCTAAGCGGTACGTTACTTATGTTAGTTGGTAGCAGACAATGAATTCGGCCAAAAGGGTGTCACATTCATACCTAAACCGTTATGGTTTTATTTATTAATTCACACATTTATCGCAACCACAAAAACTTCTTTAACTACTTTCTAAAAATATACTCTACACAAAACCCAAAGAGTATTTAATCTGGTCAAATTTTAATAACTCCGCCAGCTTAATCAGAATTTTAAAAATATCCGGTATCAATTTAAATAAAAAATAAAGCAAAAAGAGAGAAAAGAAATCGTACGACACGTTCTGGCAGTATTTCGTTTTGCTTAGTCACTGAACACGTTTCAATTAAGTACCTACTGCTCGTTTTTAACCAAACACTATAAAGCTTGGGGCACACAGCAACTGAACAGTAACAATGGATTATGGCAGTTGCATTTATGTCGCCTATTTTATATCGATTATTTTTTTACCAAGCGCGCTGTATCGTTCCTAATCAGTGTAATTTTACCATGCGCGCTGTCTTATTCTTAATTGGGGTAACCTTGATCACGATCGTACATGATCCAAGTCTAGTTATGTCATTTGGAAAGCTTGACCCTTAAAAAAGGGAACGAAGCAAATTTAAAAAAATGCACCTAATCTGTTCATAAAATCTTGATTTAACTCTGCGAAAAAGTATATTCTACAAGGTTTATGTACATGACTTGTTCTTTTAGTGTCGATGGCAATTTTCTTAAATTTTTGATGACCGGTATTCTACCTCCTGAACTGCACTATCAGTGGCGCGTTACGGGTCTTCGCATGTGCAACTATCCGAATAATATTATGATAGAAGATGGCCCATGTAGAACCACTTTAACAGACTTTCCTTACAACGGTCGACTTGTGTTCTGCATGGACAAAAAACTCGTAAAGGTGATACAGCTGTTACAATAATTTAAAAAAAAAATCTACAATGGTCCTTAGACTTGTGATGGATACTCAATTTTAATATTTTTTGTCAACAAACTCTTGCAAATGTTGTACGTACCTGTAATAGGTGTATGTGTTAGTACTTTTTATGTGTAATTTATTTTTATTATTATGTAATAATATGTACACGGTTGATATTTATAAACAAAAATTTATAATGAAATCCCATTGTAAATAAGAACAATTAATAATATTAAAAGGTTTAAAAATGCGCTTAATGGCTTCCTTGCTGAAAAAGTATATTATGATATTAGATCATTCTTTGATGACAAGATGTAAAAAAAAAAATGTTAGCTTTAATTTGAAAATAATTCCTAAAGGTCTCAAGACAATACTGTAACTAATTAAAATATGTGACAATAACGTAATAATAATAATATAGAATTATAATTTAACAAGACTGACAACTAAGTATTCATATGCCTTTATGGTGAATCATGGCTGTTTACCTAATAAAATTTTGTATGTGACATCCTGTAATACCCATGTTTATGAATTAATAAATGATATGATATGATATGATATGTCAATTATGGGAAATAAAATAAACCACTTTTCTTTACTATAGGAACTTGGCCAACAATCCAATGAAATGTGTGCGTCAATAAACGACTGTCATGGAAATTATGTGTTATTAAGTTTTTTTTATATGTCCGTACGTAATAACGTATTTGTTTATGTTAGGGGCATAACCCTCTTAAATGCATTTATAAAACTTGTTTACTATCATATAACTAGCACAAGACTGGACGGATTGAACGTAGTCAATAAATAAGTTTGTATTATTCAATTACAATGTAATGAAGTCTGCTCTCTGTGTGCCAAGGCCTATAAAGAATCTGACAAACGATCCAGTGTGCCAAGTTTACTTTGTAAATGAACCAGCTCTATCGGATTATTTGACTCGCAAATGCGCATCTGGTATTGACGCAGACAACTCATTTCCGATTGGGATCGGTGCTTGATCTCATTTGATGGAGGTTGTAAACCGGGCCGTGAAATTTAAGCACGAATCGTTTTCAATTATTTATCGGTGTTGAGGGCTCGGTGGTTGCAATGTTTTGGAAGTTTCATTTAAATCATGGTATTTTATTTTGAGGCCATATTGACCTCTTGTATTTGCTATTCATGGGTACACTACATAAATCCGAAAAACTTAATTCCGAATTTTACTATCACGAATTTCAAAATACCGAATCTTAAAATTCCGAACGGTATAAGACTCCAAAAATGAAAATTCCTATTTATTATTATTCCGATTTTCAAAATTTCGAAATCCCAAAAATCCTGCCGTTTATAATTCCTAATTTCAAAATTCCGATTTTTAATAGATCGAACTATTTAAAATTTCGACTTATTAATTATCCGATATAACAAAAATTTCTTTAATATCTTTAAATAAAATAATTTTAAATGTAGCTGCTGCATGCTGCAAACATGCAGCATGGACAGACGACCTGGTAAAGATAAGAAACCCATCGGTTGATGCTGAAGTCGGATGAATGAATGATGATGATGAAGCAAATGAATTTTCTTGTAATAGTTCTTTTCCAAACGTTTAAAAAAGCTATTTTGCTTATGGGTATTCAAAATAACGTTTCGATATGGTTCTCGTAGACACAAAGTTGTATCTTATCATCATAATAGTAAATAGTGTCTGCCACTTTAAAATGTTGTACGAGTATATTTAGTAATTTTACTAATATGTACTTGACGTTTACCACCAGTAGTTTTTATTTTACTTTGTTAACAAAACTTAAAGTCTACAACCAGTGTGTATTACCAGATGACATATGGAACTGAAACGTGGCCTCTCACTATGGGCCTCATAAGAAAGCTCAAGGTCGCACAGCGTGCTATGGAAAGGGCTTTGCTCGGTGTTTCCTTGCGAAATCGAATCAGAAATCAGGAGATCTGTAAACGAACAAAAGTCGCTGACATAGCAACGGATTAGCAAGCTGTAGTGGCAGTGGGCGGGGCACATAGCACGTAGAACTGACGGCCGATGGGGCAGAAAGGTTCGAGAATGGAGGCCGCGTACCGGCAAGCGCAGCGAAGGACGTCCACTCAGAAGGTGGTCAGACGACCTGGTAAGGGTCGCAGGAAGACGCTGGATGCAGGCCGCTTCGGCCAATCTGGAAGTCAATGGGGGAGGGCTATGTTCAGTAGTGGACGTCCTATGGCAGAAATGATGATGATGAAGTTAATAAAACACGTTGTATATGAAAATTTAAAGCCAGTCGGAATTATGTACCTTGTGCAACAATACCTTAACTGACCTATTATTAGATAATTATAATTTATTTATGTTATCTGTCTCTTTTTATTATATAGGTTTAACATCTCATAACGCCTACATTTTTTGCCAAAATGTTTGAACCACAACCTTTTTCCAATTTACGTTACGACTTTGACCTTTAACCTCCCAAGCGGTAACATAAAATTGTCCCTTTAAATAAAGATGTTCGAATTGGACCTGACTCTATGTAAGATAACACTTTTTACGGTAAATACGCGATTACTCCCTTGATATTGCATATTGCGAGCCTTAAGAGGCGCGGAGATACTAGCTGTGTCTGGGGGTGCAGCGTTGGACAAAATTTGTAAATAGTTACATTAAATTTAATACAGGATAGTTACAAAATTAAATTAGCCGAGAGGCGAGCATACCGGACTTAGTGTCGCTATCTCTCGAGGTTTCGGGTTCGATTCCCGGTCGGTCAATGTAGGAAAATAACTTTTCTATATTATCTCGGATCTGGGTGTTGTGGTACCGTCGTTGTTTCTGATTTCTGTAACACAAGTGCTTAAGCTACTTATCATAGGATCAGAGCAATGTATGTGATGTTGTCCATTATTGATTTATTTATGTGTAACTTTAAAATGGTTACTAATAGGATTAAACATTGTTACTGCAGAAACAACGTCGACCACAAAATATAACTAAAGCTCATAAATAGATAGATAGATAATTTTTATTACCCACCACACAAAACAAACAGTACGGAGAAGAAAAAAAATTTACGATCTTATCGCTAGAAGCGATCTCTTCCAGACAAACTTTAGGTAGAAGACAGTTTAAAAAGGTTGAAAGAAAGAAGCGGCTCATGTTAAGTATTGTCAATACTTACTATTATTTAAAATAACTTTACCAGACTGTTATTATGTTGGTCTTTTTCCGATCTCGGGACAATTGAGTCTCGCACATTTGGAAGGCGTACATGGGGCAAACTAGCCACAGTGAGCTTAAAACAATATTACTCGACAATGTAATGTGACACCAACTGACTACCAACTGGGTTGCCAGATACAGGCTTATCATTTCCCGGACAATTCTACTAGGGCACTGACTTATATAATAAATGAACTTTAATAAAAAAATACTTTAATAATTCCTGTAGCATGCGACGGGCAGCAGCGTCTGCGTGCGAAATGTTATAAAATAATGCGCTCGCCAACCCGCCTGCCAAGCGTGGCGAGTATTGGCAATCCTGTGAGGAAAGCCTGTGTTCAGCAGTAAATGTCCATGGTTGAAATGATTTAAAATGATGAATGAAAATGTACAAATGTTAACTTTGGTATAAACGGCGCTACAAAGGGTTACGAATGGCGGTCTTTTGTTAGACGGACGGACGGGTGAACTTTGTAGCCGTGTGTCGTAGGTACTGATAACTAGAATATTATTTGTAACTTTGTAAAAAAACTAGTAGGTGTTTGGAATCCGGGACAGTAAAGTCTAATTACTGGACACAGGGCAAGCAAGACGCAAAATTCCCGGATTTTTCGGACATCTGGCAACAGGCTAGTTTCCTGGATCAGAAAAATATTATTCTATTGAGCCCGTCAGTTAGATTATCAAAAAATATTGTGACCGTATTTTGTCTTTTGTCAATCAAACAAAAAATCAAAGTGAGCACGTGACGTCACGCCTCTAGCAGAAAGTGTCGCCAGGCATGACGTTACGCGAAACTTTAACGGGCTATATCTTCATAATTTTTTGTTTGATTAAGAAAAGAAAAAATACGTATTCAATATTTTCTGTTAATCCAACTGTTGGAATTTTTTTTAGGAAACTAGCCCACTCTACTACCAATCTAGATATAAGGGTCAGTGTACCATAACTGGGAACGAGGCAGCGCCAGAAGAAAGAAGAGATTTTTTTTATGCAAACGAGAAAAAAATGGCAATTTCGAAGTTACTCCGATAGAAACAAAAATAACGTACTTCCAAGAAGTAGGTGGCAGTATTCAAAATAGTATAATTTTAAATTAATCCTGTATACAGAGAGAAGCTTCTGTTTTAGCCAAAATATAGTTTTGTAACCAAATTCCGTCTCAATTTGGTAGTTGTACCAATATTGGACGATGCTCCAATACTCAACTCAGATACCGACATCACAATGGAAGTGGAAACACACGGCACGGTAACTTCAGTTAGGTATCGATGGCAAACATTCTGTTGAGGTAAACTTCCTTTGGGAGTAGGTATTTGAGAACGTTTGATAGAATTAAGATATCGTCTCGAGTGTAATTCGGACCTCCTATTTGAGATGTGCAACGCTAACTTTGTATGTGTAAGGATTGCTACATTGGCGGGCCGGTATTGTCAGTTCGGCAGTATTTGTCGACCAACAAAGCCGACCAGAAGCAGTTACTGCATTTGTTCGACTTAAATCATCTTTATAACAGAATTCTTAAAGCCTGCGACATTAAAAATTGCTGTACATCGAGAGCAAAACAAAAAATAAAAAGATATCTCAATAATTTAAGTTAAGATGACACTGTTTTTTTTTTTAATTTCCAAATAACACTGAACGCTTACAATGTCCATGTTGCGAACTTGCGAATATACGTATCTACTTAAGCTGTTATTAATGCAATAATTAATTCAAATTCAAACTCCAATTCCTGATAAAAAAATAATTATAATATAATCCTAAAAATAGTGTTAAACAGTATAATTAAATTCTAACTTAGTTTCCTAAAATGTTATAAAAACTAGTAACCGTACTCCTAGTCCCCAAGATAGAGGCTAAGCCTAGTATGTATTTATTTAGATGTCTTATCCTATAATCCTGCATGAATTTTGTTTTTAGGTTATTAACCAGTTAACCAAATCTTGCGTAAGATACTGAATTCTACGATAAGTTTTATCAATTGTACATTGTATCAATTCTTCTTTTGGAAAATTAGGATTATTTATTAATTAAATCCACTTGTGCTAATCGGGTAGTTTGTTCGGGTCGACACATTCGATTCGGCAGTATTCGTTGAACAACAAAGCCGACCCGAAGCAGTTACTGTATTAAAATTCAATCGGCTTGTGCCGATCGGGTAGTTCATTCGGTCCGACATATTTGATTCGGCAGTATTCGTGGAACGAAAAAGCCGAGCCGTTAGCAATTACTGAATTACGTGCGGCTTGTGCCGATCGGGTAGTTATTATGATTAAATTATGTGCTGCAGCCGAGCGATTTGTAATTCCCGAACTTTCATCCACATAATATTCGATTTTACCGCCTGGCTTTGCCTATTAATGCCAGCCCGCTTATGTGTGTAGTAACCCTTAACTTATATTCTTTTAATACGTGATAGTGTCATCATTGACTTCAGAAGTTTATTTTTATATTACAGAGCGAAGATTAAGAATAACCGTGAATCAAACTCCGTTCCTCCTATGACGAATTGCAAACCAACTAACTGCACTATACACTTCAGATTGATGTTCAGCATTCGTAGCTTCACACACGCGTATGATTGCCAATTTACATTTAGTTACAACAACTGGATCGGGAATATTGAGTTCAGTTAAGGTATTTTCGCTGAACGACAATGGTTCTAAAGTTAGTAAAAATTCCTATATTAGATTTTTATTTTTATTATAAAAGGTACACAAAACGACTTCGAAACAGCTAGAAATAATTAATACTCACTAAAACGGGAACCATTATAAAGCAACGTGAAGCTATTAAGTAAGTACTTTTACTTTATACAACAATAAATTTAGTTAGTGGAACCATTTATGTATATAACAATTAGGTATTGTTTACAAGAACATAATAATATGACGACCGTCTGGTATAGTGGTTCGCTCTCCGGATTACAAAGCCAGTGGTTGCGGGTTCGAATTCCGCAAGGGACAAATGTTTATGCGATGAGCACGAGCATTTGTACCCAAGTCATGGATGTTTATAAAAGTATGTTTATCCGTTATCTAGTCGCCATAGTATAAGCTTTGCTTAGTTTGGGGATAGATGATTGGTGTGATTGTGAAAAACAATTTATTTATTTTTTAATAAATGGATCAGTGCCGTGTGGAGACGGCCGTAAAGAATACACTTCCCCACCGCCAACAGGAGGCGTGTCGTAAGAGTCGACTAATTCCTGTATCACAAGACGGGCAGCAGCGTCTTCGTGCGAAATCTTATAAAAAAAACTGCGCTCGCCGACACGCCTGCCAAGCGTGGCGAGTATTGGCAATTCCCCCCGATGATCAGTCATTGAAGTGGACCTCCTACGGCTGATGATGATGATGATGGATCGGCGAAACAAAATCAGCTAAGGCATTTAAAAACGCGCGCGACCATCAAAATAAAATAAATAAAAAAGAGAAGAAAAGAAAAGGTTATAAATTAAATACTAGCTCATACTAGCTCAGTTCCGAACCTTATATCATTTTAAGATGGTAAAAAGACATTTTAGGGCCGGTTTCACCACTTGCTGATAAGTTCCGGATAACTTCTATAATGTTAAAGAATACCTTAGTTATAAAAGCTGGACTACTATATTATAAGGACTGAAATGTTTATACCGGATTTTAATAGATTACTGTACTGACAACGCCTCAATTTAGCCATTAGGCAAAACATGTCATTGAGCTATATTTTGTAATTAATAACACCTGTAAGTAGTATAGTAGTAGTGTGTAATACCATGTTTAATTGAGAATAAAGAATTATTTATTTATTTATTAACCTATCTGGTACTTGTTTTGAAAGATAACCCATACAATTATCTGTCAAAAAAGTGCCAGATAGGTTATCTGGAACTTATCAGCAATTGGTGAAACTGGCCCTAAAACAATATTCAAATATATATTAAGGATTTGACTACAGGTACTTAGTACTACAATAAACATGCCTAAAATAACCTAAAATGACTCCTCTAAGTGATTATGAAGAAGTAAATAAATGTCTGCATTTTTATCCTGCATAACATATCTTCGTTCCCATCTCGCAAAGCTGAATATTTATTCAAACTCATTCAAACTTTGATTTAATAAGCGCAAAAAATTACGTAAGAAAAATTTTTCCGGAAGAAAAACGTAACTGTAAACACCCTTTGTATGTATGAAGCTGGGAAAACTTTTATTCTTTGCACGAGTTTTGATTCTTTAGAAATTTGAAGAATATCTTATTTTATGATGCAACAAAAAGCACCATTAAAGCCGGCAAAGAAGACTTACGAAGAATACTGAAAAGTACTTAAATAAAAAGTACAAAATTTTGAAAGTATATTTAAAAGCATACTCCCACTAGTACTGCTTTTAAAGATATAGATTTATGGGTTTAACAGGATGGTTAAACAGTCATTGTCAATTAATAAACGCAACATAAAATTTGCCATAAAAAATATGCTTCAAACATATTTTATCATGAAATTAAGTAAGTATTTACTGTACGTAATTGCAGATAGGTCTTAAATTGTTATTAAGTGTTCCATTAGACCAAAGAAAATTTATTTAATTTTTTTAAGACTAATAAACTACAAAACTTTAATTTTAAAATAATATTTTCATAAACAGACGAAAACGCTGCCAGCCATTTTGGTCTAAAGATTATCTGTGCCATGACGTAGTCTCTCTAGTAAACAAACAAACAACTTAGACGTCTTTACGAACACAACCTCTCTGAATTAATCAAACATTATTTATAATAGTTTACACAAAAAATATAATTATTATCATTACTGTATCGTTCGAGAATGCAAAAATACATCAGACTCGAATGACATTAAACGTCAAATTTTGATCGTTTACCATATGGCTGACGTCAGTCACGTCGCGATCATGGCGGATAGCGTTTTCAGAGTTTCAAATTATAGATTGAAAAGATTTTTTTTAAATTTGATTTTTACAGCCAGCTTCTACTTTTAAGTATTTCAATCTATATATTTAGGTTCCTAAAGTCGAATAATATATGAAATAATTCTTTGTTAAATTAATTTGAACATGAGTCAACTAGCCTATTAATACCTAATCCTTACCTAGAATTACTAAGTCAAAATCATTGGGATCCCAGTTAATGCTCAAAGGCATACCTAACAGCATTATTAGTGATTCAATCGATCTCCCTAAGCCAATAGAGCCAACACATTATGTAACATCGGGTTAACCCTATATATTGATTGATGTTAGTGCTATTGACATTAAAATCTGAGTTTATCTGTATACTGCTGCGCACTTTACATGGCAACTCGTCAGTCTGCTCAAGTAGGTACTCCTGATTTGTCATCTGTTTTTGTACAAAAAGGGAGTACTTGAGCAGCCTCTGACAATACCGACACAGAATCGTCTAAGGCAATCCGCAAAATTAAAACTTCTTACGTTTTTTTAAAAAAAACAGCTACTCTGCTTTACGTTGTAAATGATAAAATAGAATTCGCGACTGGAGTAATGATCTTTTTGCTAAATAACAATCAACCAACAAATTACCTCATCGAGTCGTGTTTGATTAATCACACCGAATTATCTAGCCCCATACTAATCAAATCCTATATTATGGCGAATAGATAAAGTATAAACACACATATACGTTTAAAAACATTCATGACTGCTCGTGCATATCACACAAACAAAAGTCAAAATCAAAGTCTAAAATTATTTATTCAGTTTAGGACAGAAAATTGCCACTTATGAACGTCAATAATAACATTATAGGTCCATATGGGGCCAGAACATGTCTCCTTATTTTTTGGGCCCTACTAGCGCTTCGAGACAAGACACAGACAATCTGGCAAGTGCTGAGAAGAAACGCCGGAATAAACTCAGTCACCACTAGCTGCCACACAAAAAAATATAAATCATAATAAACAGGTACTTAACAGTTCAGTGCAGGCTGGTCTGACCATACATTCTTGTCATCAAGATAGTCTTGAATTTTATAAATACCCCTTAGACATTAGTGTAGTTTTGACATGTGACTTAAATTTATTAATAGGAAGTTCGATAACATTGTAAGGTATATTATTAAAAAATTTAATACAATTTCCCAAGAATGAATTACTTGTTTTGGCCAATCTAAAGTTTGGGATTTGGGACATTTTCCCCTTGCGGGGTTTGAGCCCGCAACCACCTTTGTAGCAGTCTGTTGCGCTAACCACTACACGTGTGTTGTCATCTCGAAGTAAGAAATAAAAAAATAATAATGTTACCAAGGTGATTTGTGTGTTATGTGGCGGATTTTTTATTTATTTTATCAATGGAAATTGTTATCAAAATATAGCAGTGTACAGACAACAGCTCGTCAACTTACCACAAAACGTCAAATTTTCTCAATTGATATTGATCTCTACGTATAGGACCTAAAGTTTAAAATCAGTTCAGTGACCATTAACTTTTCGGGTAGGTTGACTTGCTGTTGACTTTACATAACGTCCATAAATGGACCCATAGAACAGAACGACAAGAGCATAGACTATCTTGTCCGGATTATGCAAAATGTTATTAAAGTATAAAAGAAAATAGCTTCTCGGCGAAATCGGGACTCTACATTCGAGATCTCTTATCTCAGACTGCGGGGAAGTTGTGCCAAACGGATAAAGGAATTCTGAAAGAATATTTTACTTATTAAAGTTTCAGTACCAGCTAGTTCCAAAGATAGTGAAGTAGATTTCAGTATTGGAGCATCTACTTTTGTGAAAGTATGGTCTGGTTGAGTTCCGCGAGGGGCAAGTATTTGTTGTGATGTTTGTGTTGGAGTAATGGTGCCCTGATTCTTCTTGATTCTCGTAAATTCAGAAAATGATTTTTCTAAATTAGCTCGGTTTTGGTGCAAATAGATATCGACAAGATCGATTGAACATCATTCATGTTCAATCGATCGTTCGTTTACAAATGTAAGAACTTTATCTGTATTACGATTTTTAATGTTAATAAAGATTTATCACTTATCTTATCAAATACATTATATTCTGGTTCCTCATAACACATGTATTTTTTTTTTACTTTAAGGCCAAGACAATCGGTGTGTAATTGTAAGTTGTTAATTAATTTGTGTGATGAGCATAACGATTTATGCTCGAGTCATGAACTACATAAGCATCATCATTTCAGCCATAGAACTGTCCACTGCTACATTTAGGCCTCCCCCAGTGTCTTCCAGATTGACCGGTAGAAAGCGGACTGCATCTAGCAGGTTCGGCCGATACGTGGCCTCCATTCAAGAACTTTTCTGCTGTAAATTCTACGAGCTATTTGAACAGCATACTGTCACTTCAGCTTGCTGATCCGCAGGACTATGTCAGCGACTTTTGTATCTCCACATTTGTGATTCGATCTCACGAAAAAACACCGAGCATAGACCATAGACCCTTCATAACATATATTTTTTAAATTTAGTTCTTGTTGCCAGACTTGTGTCTGTTTAAATCAATTCTGGCGTTTGCATAAAGTTGATATACTTGTATAAACTTCGTGTTGATTGTGGCTGTGCCTCCCTCCAGTACAAATATTCAGTAATTAAGCAAATATCTGTGTGTATCCCATTGTACCTCGTGGTTGCGTTAATTAGACATTATTTTGATAAACGTTATTCATATAATTCGAATCCGTTTAATTTTGGAATAGAGATTGCTATTTAATGACTAGAAATTCATTATAAGTTAGAAACTACTATACCAAAGTGTTGTTTACATAAATATAAATTACAATCAAACCGATAGGCTTAGAAAATTAAACAAGAAAAAAAAACTTTAATTACTACACCATGAATTTTTTATCGTTTGAATCCCGTTTACAGAATATTCTTCCCATAAAATAACAACTTTTTCTATGAAACCAACAGCAAAGTCCCAAAAAAATGACACTTTTTCATACTAAACCACCGGGCAGCTGACATCAGTTTATAGCATTAAGAAGTTACGGTGGCGTAAAATACCCTTTTACCCATTCTAACAGACAGACAGACGACCTGGTAAAGGTCGCAGGAAGACGCTGGATGCAAGCCGCTTCCAACCGGCCAATCTGGAAGTCAATGGGGGAGGCCTATGTTCAGCAGTGGACGTCCTATGGCTGAAATGATGATGATGATGAATAATTCCTTTATTGATTTCACCACAACTTTTCAGTTTTGTCACTGGGTAAGAGATTGCTTCTTGGCATTAAATCAAGTACTGTCTTCAAATGTGCTTTAAAGTTTTGATTAAACATACAAATATAATCTTAAAAATCTAAAGCCTTTTAGAGTAGGTTTGGTCACATACCCATTACATACGCCAACCATTTTCTGTCATTTCTCTGTTATTTTATTGTAAAACGGAGAAGTGTCACACGATAGATACATCGGGTTGTTAAAAATACGACATGGTATTTCCCAGAACACGGGTGAAAAGTAACGTTCAACAGAAGATCTACTTGTTATTCAAAAGTTTTGAAAGGGTTACAAACATTAAAACGTTTCAATTTTGTGTAAAACAACAGCACTGAGAAAAAAAAAATAACAATAATTACTAATATTAATAATTTTAAAGGCATAAAGCAAGCGCGAGAGGGGAATCCTAAAGTACCTATAGACATAGAAACGAATGATTTTGAGAAGTTGGAACCATGGGCAATAGGCATAGTATATAATATAGTATAGTATAGTATATACTTAGTCTGGCCATAAATACTGTTACAATTAAAAATAAACAAAATATTACATTTGAATTTGGAATCTGTCATTTTCATATGATTGTTCATTGAGTTTTCTCATTTTGGCGCCAATACATTGTACAATATTTTGCTATATTAAAATGATGTGGGGTGATAAAGAGAACCGAATCGCTGTGATTGCATTACACAAAGTAGGTATGGAAGCAAATTAAATTTTTAAAACTCTCCATACGCTTGGTATTAGTAAAATGTTTGTGTACCGGGCTATTAATAGGTACAATGAGACCTATTCGCGACGGTACCACAACACCTAGACGAGACATTATAGACAATTTTAAATAATTTTTATACATTAACCGACCGGGAATCGAACCCGGGACCTCACAGATAGCGACACAAAGTCTGGATGATCACCTCTCAGCTACAGTCGTCAAATCTATCATATTTCGTCTATTTATATTTGTCCCTAACTTTCTCGAACCATAATCCCTAATGCAGGGCATACATCTTGTAGGATTATGGGCGACGTTGACGGATCCACGTGCCACAATGGAGGTTACAGCCAGATAAACTGATCTAGTATTCTTCACAGTCTGTCTTAGGTAAACGTCTAATAAAAGGTGAAATACCTATCTTGATCGCGTTTGCTAGTATTATTAACGTACTAGCTGTCCCGGCGAACTTCGTACCGCCCCTTCATAATTTTTTTTTTCGTTATTTTTTCCGTGTTTTCTATTGTTATTCTGGCATTCGGGGTGGAGACAAATTTAACAAATCAAAGATCATATAAAAATCGGTCCAGCTGTTCTCGACTTATAAATGGTGTAACTAAGATAACTTAGATAGATTGCTATCGCGTATGATATTAACTAAAAGCCTGTTCAATAACGCTTAGTACATAAGGGCTAATTAATAAAGGGTAGAAAAGTCAAAAGACAAAATTCATTTATTCATTTTAGGACAGAAAACTGCCACTTATGAACGTCAATAATAACATTATTAGCCCCTATGGGGCAGAACATGTCTCCTTATTTTTTGGGCCCTACTAGCGCTTCGAGACAAGACACTGACAATCTGGCAAGTGCTGAGAAGAAACGCCGAAACAAACTCAGAGTCCACTAGCTGCCACATAAAAGGAAAAGAAAATAATGTATACCTGTGCGAGCAGGGCAGTATTTAATTCCAGACATTTTTGTCATTTAAATAGTCATTAACAGTATAATAAACCTTTTTAATTAAAATAATCTTAACATGCGATTTAAACTCAAACATGGGTAGTTCAACAATAGACTGTGATATTTTTTTAAATAAGCGAATACATTTCCCCATGTACGAGTTACTCACTTTATGTAGTCTGAAATTTGAAACAGCAAGTTTATCTTTATTCCGGGTATTAAAATTATGTTGTCACTTTTTTTAAGGATAAGATGCAGGTTTTTGCGAATGTACATAATATTTTAATAAATGAATTAAGAGGCCACTGTAAGTATAACAATTTCCTTAAATAGTTCTTTTAACGAGTCTCGGGGTTAAAGGTTGTAAATTGCCCGTACAGCTCTTTTTTGTAGTACAAAGATAGATTCAATATCTGCTGCTGAGCCCCATAACAATATTCCGTATGACATTATACTATGAAAGTAGCTAAAATACACTAATCTTGCCGTTCCAACATCAGTCAATTGTCTTATCTTTCTCACAGCATAAGCAGCTGAACTAAGTCTTCCTGACAGAGTCTCAATATGAGAACCCCATTGCAGATGGGAATCTAAAGTTATTCCCAAAAAGATAGTGGAAAATAATTACTAGTATCCAGTCGTTCATATTTTTCAATGATATTTGCTCAGACCTGCCTCACATTTTATGCATTTCACATTTAAATTTTATGCATTTCGTTTTGTTTGCATTGGGCAAAAGATTGTTGGTACTAAACCAATGCAGAACCCGCGAGAGTGCATTATTTACATCGTCAAAAGATTCTTGACCTCTTTTAATTTTAAAGATCAGTGATGTATCATCTGCAAATAATACCACCTCACATAGGTCGTTAATACCACCTCACATAGGTCGTTGGCAAAGGTCATTGATTTAAATTAGAAATATCAGGGGTCCTAATATTGATCCCTGCGGTACACCCGCAGAGGTGACCCTGAAGATTCAGTTCCATTTATACATACTTATTGAGTTCTGCCTGTGAGATAAAAGAGTTTAATAAATCTAAGGACCCTTTTGAAACCCCATAATGTCTCAACTTTTTTAGTAAAGTTTGATGATCTACACAATCGAAGGCCTTAGAAAGATCACAGAAGATACCTAAAGCATCTTGCTTACTCTCGAGTACATCTTTTAGGAATGCAAATCCAGCTTCAGTAGTATTTCTACCTTTTATAAAAGCCGTATTGTTTATTATAAACATTGAACATGAAAAAAACATTGTATGAATCAAAGGTTCGCGACGGGACGTGTTAATCTTAATGCGTTTGGCGATAGGCGTATCTAAGTTTTTAACGTAGTTACCATATGATTTAGTATTAAAATACAAAATAATCTAATCTAATGTCACTATCATCAATTCAACCATAGGACGTCCCCTGCTGAACATAAGCCTCCCCCATTCCAGATTGGCCGTATGGAAGCGGCCTGCATCTTGCGGCTTTCTGCAACCTTTATCAGGTCGCCTATCCGCCTTGTGGGTGAATTCCTACGCTGCACTTGCCGGTACGTGGTCTACATTCTAGAACACCAATACTAGACAATTTTAATAAGTAGGTAGATTTTTTAAAAAAGCTATTCAAATAGAAACTATTCGTACACAAGCCGCAGCCGCACGGGATCTATCCATAATTTCATGATCATCAATCATCATCATTCGCCTGCCTTGTTCCCAGGTCATCTGGGGTCGACGCAATATATCTTTCTCTTCCATGCAATCCGGTCACTCGTCATCGAGCCATTTGCTCTCTTCTCAGCCATATTGCTCCTCATACAACCCATCCATCTCTCCCTAGGTCATCCTCTACCTCTCCACCCATCACTCTCTTCGTTACGTGGCCCTCTTCCTTTCCCATCACATGTCCATACCAAGACAAACGGTTTCCTTTCATCTTTTCTGCTACAAGTGCCACTATCTTCATGAAATAATGGATCATCTATTTAAAGTCTCTTTTATCCAGAACCAAAATAAATGATTCCAGTCTAATTAGCTCGACGGTTAAGCCGCTTTTTATCTGGGAATACACAGTTAAATAAAATCCATGATGTCGCATTTCTGTAATGGACCGTATTTTAAGTAAAAAATTTCATAAGAATCTGTAATCAAAAGTTTTTCAAATACAAATGTTTGTCATGTTAACGAAGCCAATTTATTTGCTTTTATGATAAAATATAAATGCGCCTACAATTAAACTGAGTAGGTATAGCTTTACTAGTTCAAATAAAATTTAAACTGATTTAACCAAATCTGATGGAATTCTAATGAAAGCCCCAAAACATCTGTCATTAATGTATTCTAAATTAGATATTCAATAGCAATTTGTGTACGTATAGGTAGCGTTTAATGTGAATTATACTATACTCGTATGTGAATGTTAACTGAAATAAATTAATTTTAATATTTCTTAATCGCAGGTGGGCTCTTTAATAGATTTTCATCTTTCTATCCACCAACCAACATACAAGTTAAATGTCTCGCTCTTTTTAGAACAACAAGAACTGTTTATACAGTGAGATAAATACAACCCTAACATTAAAACACTAATACAATAAAAAACAAAGTACTTGATTAATGTATACGGCTGCTTTAATTGGAAAGCTAGCAAAGAAATAAAAACTAAAACACTTCTAACACCTATCTTTACTATTTAGTTACACCGCAATAAAGAAAATTTCTCAAGGGTACAACTTTCTCGAAACAGCGAAGGAAATTCTATTTTATATTGCAAAAAACTATCTCCTTTTAAGTCTTCACTGAGATATAAAAAGAAATTCAGCCACAGGGCGAAGTTACTATCAATTTCATTTTGTAGAAACTCGAGATAGTTTCTCACTTTTACTTGGGAACATTTCTAACTGACAACCGAACAACTTGCCGAACCCTAAATCGTAACAAACTGCTATTTCTCACGTTTTCACGAAAAAAGGAATAGGTCCAGAGACGTATTTAAGGGACCAGGATAAAAAAAACGAATTGCAGAACATTTTATTTAATATCTTTTATTAATTTCTAATAATGAACCACTTGGATTTGAACAATTATCTGTTTCATTTAAATGAATTTATATGAGTTTATTTATTTTTTGAAGTGTTGGTTTTAGTAGGTCATTTAATTCTCATAAAATTAGGTGATCATTCAGTTTTGGTCTTTTACCAAATCTAATACAAAGAAGCTCATTTAAAATCTGGCGAAAACCGGTAAGATAAAGATAGGATAAATGATAAGATAGTAAAAACGCCCTAACTCATGGAACGCATTGCACGACACTACGATGTTACGTGGATTTGATTTTGCTGATACTAATCCAAGTGACAGTTACCAGTCACAGATTCTAGCTCGTAACTTCAAGTAAAGGCTTGTGTATGCTTCAACCTTTGAACGGACCTACTAGTATGCAGCCCACTTGGACTAGTTAGGAAGCAAACCAGTAGACTAGTCTTGAATGTAACCCTAGGTAAACGCTGCAACCACCTAGGCATTGGCATTGGTATATTTAGTTAACGCATAAAATTTATTTATTTATTTCAAGATAAGATAAAATAAAGTTAAGATACCAGTTATTTCCAAGAATATGGTTACAATGGTTTAAAATTTAGGTACAAGTTCAACATTTTCTGCCGTAGTTTGTAGGAGTAGAAATAATAAACATAATGTAAACTAAAAATAACAATTGATTTAAAAGACAAATCCAGTCATTTCAAATTACTGGCAAGATAAGGTACTGCAACCTTTTCTAGGTCATCATTAGAACATATGACCTGGTAAAGGTTGCAGGACACCGCTGTATGCAGGCCGCTTCCAACCAGTCAATCTGGAAGTTATTGGGGAGGCCTAAGTTCAGCAGTGGCTGCCCTATCGCTGAAATTATGATGATAATGATAAAGAGTCGTTACTAAAGATTCAAGCAATTAGTCATTTTAAACGTAGGTCCTCGAACAAGCAAATTCGTAGTGCCGCAGACGAAGAAAGGGCGCATGAGACGCATGGAACGAGAATCGGCGAACGGTGGCGAACGACAGCGAGCAACAAGTGCACATGTGTGCTGTCTATGCTTTCCTATTTATCTGGAATCACACATATATTTTACTAATCATACAGTCCGTTTTTAATTTCTACTTCATCTGCCACCAAAGGAACCAAAAAACCACCAAAAAATTTTAATAAAAACATTTCAGTCCGCCCCTGTAAACTTTAGAAAGAGCTTCGGACCGGTCGGACGTCGCGTGGCTATTTCTCTTAAAGTAAACTCCGGCTCCTGTCCAACACGCCAAATGTTGGTCACGAGATAAACGCAACCACGGAAATTGGACAGTATTACCTATTACTATCGGTAGGTATGTAGTTTATGTTCGCTTTTATTTGCAACGATGTGTAATTAAAATAAAGGTTCAGTCACAGAGCAGAGCTGATGACACGCTACGCTCCACTACATTCAGTGGGTATAGTCACATTAAAGGACAAGATTGTGACTATGAAACTCAGAAAAATTCAAGAAATATGAAATAATTTTTTCCATACTAAATCAACTAGTTGACCGGGCCGTTTTTAAAGGAAAGTCAAAAAGCTTATTTAATTTTCGACTCATGTTTCTTTGGTATTTTTTTTAAACAACACAACCTCTACCTAAATTATTCTGAATCTTAATGTTACACGTTTTGCAACTGTTAGTCAATGTTTGTACCTAAATAGTAGTACGTTGATCACGCTTTCATGAGTTTAATGATAAAATATAAAGTACATAAAAATATAATTATTAATAGTTGTTTTGCCATGATAAAAACAAAGTAAGTTTCTTCTATAGGAGGCTGTGGTCTTAGGTAGGTACTAATATTTTAAATATTTCAAACTCATTTGTTTAACCTAATTTCGTCGCTAAATAATTTTTCCTATATCAAAAATATCTTCCCCGACCCGATTGACCTAATTCAATCCTGGTCTAGGTCAATTCATTAAACGAAGATTTCTAAATTAACGCGGGGCTGGGTGTACAAAATATATTGTCAGTTACCTCGTATCACAAGGATGTTAATTCTTTCGTGTAGACCATGATACTTGGTATGTTGTCTGGTACAAATAATTTCATCATCATCATCATTTCAGCCATAGGACATCCACTGATGAACATAGGCCTTCCCCAGTGACTTCCAGATTAGCTGGTTGGAAGCGGCCCGCATCCAGCGACTTCCTGCAACCTTTGCCAGGTCGTACTTTATTATTTATACAAAGTGTCACTCGAATTACGCAAAACCTTTACGAGCGAGTCTAGTCCTTAAACACAACAAGTTTTTGTATGAGACCAACATCGAAATCGCAAAAAAAAAATCGTTACCCCATACAAAGCGTAACAGCTGATTGAACATTTAGTATGAAGATGTTTTTTTTTTAAGATTTCACTGTTGGTCCCATACAAAGAGTTGTTGTAATTGAGCACCAGAATAAACCCCTAAGAGGTTTTGTGTATTTAGAGTTACACGGTTTATTCAATGCCACAGACAAAACATGTCGCAACGACTGTAGTACAGCGACTAAGTCATAGCTGAAAATTAAATTTTCCGTTGAAAGGACCTAATAGAAATTGTTTCACAAACGCCCCTGAAAGCAGAAATGTAATATCCGCGTTCAGCCATCGGAATTCACAGGTGGCTTGTTGCTTTGGCAACCAAAAATATAAAAACGTTTTATTAGATGCAAGGGAAAATGAGATTCAAACTTTATATAACATGCTTAGTAGCCCTTAATTAAATTCATCGAGTTTAGTCGAGTTGTTTTTGAACAAGCTGTGTTTGTGTTTTCACCAATAATTGTAGTTTTTTGACAAGTGATATTTGACCTACTTTTGTATATTCAATTAAACTACAGTGTTTGAACATACAGAAATGTGATAAGAGCACAATTAGTATGGTAAAAATGCCAGATATCAGCGGTGGCCGACAGAAGGTATTTACCTAATATAGGTAAAAAAAACGATTTTTACCCATTTTTGATCTTCTTCATCTATACGGTCAGTCCCGGTTGCGTCCAAAGCCATTGCTTTGGAGCCCAGGGTCCGCTTTCCTTGATTTACTCCTCCACTTCGCGCGGTCTTAAGCGTCTCTAGTTGTAAGATCATAGGCACGCATGTCAGCCCTCACGACGTCAAGCCAGCATTTCTTGGGTCTACCCCTTTTGCCAGGACCTGGCAGTGGCTGCATGGCCACACATTTGTTGCCTGCTTAGCTTGCCGGTTTCCGCAAAACATGGCCATACCAGCGTAGGCGACTCCTCTGTGGTTTGTCTGCAATATCACGGCCACGAAGGCTACCGCGGATGCGAGAGTTCCTCACGCGGTACCTCCGCGTGACTCCGCACATCCACTGCAGCATATTCATCTCCGTGACACGCAGCTCCTGCTTGTGTCGCTCAAGTAGCGGCCACGCTTCGCTGCCATATAATAGGACAGGCCTAATGATGGACTTATAGATCTGTCCTTTCAGCTTAACCGCCATTCCGGGGACACAAATGACACCAGTCACCTCTCGCTATTTGGCCCACGCAGCAATCGATGTCTCCCGACGCGTGAAGTACAAATCCAAGGTATTTAAACTGGTCCGTGCGCTCGACCTTGTCTCCGCCTATACGGATACCCATTTTTGATAATAAAGATAAAGGTAACTAGTAATAGTATAACCTTCCGTCGTGGATTCATTGCTACATGGAGCACGTATACCTATACAGTAAAAAATTACATTTATTTGAGGTGCTTGTAGCTCAGTGGCGGCAGCGCTTTAGTACCTAGTGATTACCAAAGTTAAGCCATCTTCACCGCGGTTGTGTTTGGATGGGTGACCTTTCCAACCATATTAACTAAAATTTATCACAAATATCTCACTGCTTTAGAAGGCACGTTAAAAGTTAGTCCCGACTAATATCACTTGATACTAGACGTGAAGTTACCCAATATGGGTACCCGAAATCTACACGTTTTTGGAAGGTTAAAAAAATGGGAAAATAATCACACATGTTTGGTAAAGTAAAAATTAAAGTATGCCTATTCGCTATGTGCAAAGTGGGTTGATGGGGGCCGTCAAATCGATCGCAGCACGCAATGTGACAGAAATGTGAAATAACTCTGGACTGTCATGTGTCAAATTGCTATATTTCCATAGAATTCCATACTAACGTTATTAAGTATTTTTAAGAAAAACTTAAAATTCGCGATGTGGGTCACAGTACGTGTTGTGTTATAAAGTGAAGAAACAATGGGAAAAAGAGTTCGTGCATGTTTTATTCATTTCCAACATCAAGATGGAAATTGGAACAAAGAAATAAATGGATAGCTGCTTTGAAAAGAAAAAAGTTTGTAGAGAGTTTGTGTTACAGACGTTTGTCTTATGATCACAGCTCTTATTAAGTAGCTTTGTCCGTTGGTTTTAAGCTCTTCAACGTCTCTCACATGCTGTGCGCATTTTTTCCCTTTTTGCAGTTAATCTCGTACATATTACATTCATAATTAGTTCAAGTAAGAAAATCATTTATTATAACACACAAACTGTTTAGATAATTATTTTCATCTAATTTCGAATAAAAACAATCCGAAAATCATTTTCATACCATCCAGTTGCTTTGTAAATGCTTAATAATTGTCCACAGTAATTGTGGACTTTTTGTTAAACTTTTTTATATTTTTTGCATTCACAATAATGCAAGTTTATTTGTTTTGTTATTTATCCAAGAGTTAAAATGCTAGATAAAAAGTAAAAACATGTTCATATCAAATACGCATTTTGTGTTCGCCTTACACCAATAATAAAATACACAAAACAATGATATAATAATGAAAATCGAATTCATCTTTTATACTTGGCCCTGCCCGACCAATTCAGATAATTTCGTGGAATCTCTTTGATTGTGAGGTGTTCTTAGGCTGTATCCCCCGCCCGCCCACCGTCCAATCGCAAATATTGACAGCCCAGCGAATTGGGATGGCAGGCTTGTAGCTACTTAAAAAACTGTTAAGGGTGAAAGTAGTCAAACCTTCGTGGTTCCTTACCTGTTAATAATAGTGCTTATCAGGGAAATTGAATTGTATTACTTAAAATTACACCTACTACATTTAATATCTTGAAAGTCAATATTTTGTAATTGTTTGTTGTTCCAAATAAAAAATAAACAAAAAAACATTTTAATAAAAACGAATAAAAAATAGTTTTGCTGCTTCTTCTAAATTGCCTTGAACCAATAGTATTGTTACAGTTATACAACGTAAGTATTCTTTGATTTCCACAAACTTGGCTATATACTCGTATTATGTAAGTGGGACCGTTTAAGGAAACGATAAGTTAAAAAAAAAAACTTATTTTCTTTATGAAATTTGCTTTGCACTTGAGGTGGTCCAAAAAATGGCGACGTCTAAAAATTTTACTGGCGAGGCAATGTGCGAAAGGTTTAGGGAGCTTTCTGAGCCGCCAGCAAAAAAATATTATGTCACTATATTACTTATTGTAACTTAGATCATCCAATCTGGAAATCATTGGCCTGTGTTCAGCAGGGGACGTCCTAAGGCTCATTGTTTATTTCAATAAATCTTTATTTACTACAAATAGTCATTAGTTAAAATTATCTTAAATCAAAAAGAACACGTTGTATTGGAACGTGTATCACGTGTAAATACTTTCAGGCGGAATAAGGTAGGTAGTGAATGTAAACGAATTTCATGACCGTCTTAGTTGTTTAGCTCTCCATGCAGCAAGTGTATTTTCGATGAGTATGTGCATTTATAATGGTTGTTAGAAGTAGGGGACGACTTAAGAAGAGATGGATGGATTGTGTGAGGAGAGATATGACTGAGAAGGGAGTGAATGACTCAATGACGCCTGACCGGATTGTATGGAAGAGAAATACATACTGCGCCGACCCTAGATGACCTGGGAACAGGGCAGGCAAATGATGATGATGATGATGTTACCCTATAATGTGTCGGTGCTATAAACTCTGCGTTTGGGACTAGTTATCAAACTGATAACTAGTCCCAAACGCAGAGTTTGTATTTATATGTTTTTTTGCCGATCATAAAAAAACACAAATGACTTCAATATTACATACTTAGTTGTTTTTGTTATTCTTTGTGATACATTTAAGGAAAATTAAATCTCATTTTTTATGATTTTCATGAAGTTCTATTTTTTTGTTAGTAGTTTAAACAATAAAACTCTTTGAGTAAAGCGTTCCATCCAGCAATATTAATTCATCATCATCATCATCATTTCAGCCATAGGACGTCCACTGCTGAACATAGGCCTCCCCCATTGACTTCCAGATTGGCCGGTTGGAAGCGGCCAGCGTCTTCCTGCGACCCTTACCAGGTCGTCTGACCACCTTGTGAGTGTTGAATATTAACTAATTAATATTAAATTTTACCAAACTTATTTTAAAAGAGGCTAATTAATCGTGACCGAATTTCTTACTCTGCTTCTTCTCAGCACTTAGTTATTCTGGAACATTATTAATTCTATTAAGAGTTTGCTAGAATAATATCATTTACCAGACTTGTTCTTACAACAACAGCAAAGTTAATTCCGGTTCAACTCCGCTGTGTTAAATTTAATGGCTGTAATTAGACGCTTCGGAATAATTATATCGGACCGAATAGATTCGAGGCTAAATAACTGCTGTAACAATTTTGTGGAAATTGGGGATAAAATGGGATGTAACGTGAAAATAGAAGATATCAATATGGTCTATTTTCATCAAAAACAGTCGACCCATGAAATTTTTGTAGATTTTTCATTATATTGTGCTGTTAGGTATCTTATAGGTTTTTATGAGTAAGTTTGCGATTCCTGTATATGTAACTTATATGGCCATCTAACCAGTTTTTTACCTCAATGATAAACGTAACGAAGTGGACCTAAGTATTTAAATAAATATAAATAAATAATCTGGAAGTCTAGAGTCTAGTCTAGATAATGCCTATGTTTAGTAGTGTACGTTCTAAGTCTGAAATGATGATAATGATGAAATAAATATGCGCCTTACATTACAACTAGGTAAGGAATTAACGATGAGGAACCAGACAATTTCTTTTTCTAAGGGCGTCTTCCACCTTCGATCGATCGACTTTATTAAATAGGCTAGTTTCCTGGGTCAGAAAACGATTATTTTATTTAGTCCGTCATTTAGATTATCAAAAAATATTGGACCCGTATTTTGTTTTTTGTCAAAAAAATTAAAAATCACGAAGATAAAGGGCATTAAAGTTTGGGAATGACGTCACGCCTTGCTAAAAAGTGTGTGACGTTACGCAGAACTATAACAGATAGCCCGCCCGTAACGGGCTATATCTTTATCAGTTTTTGTTTGATTGAGAAAAGAAAAAATAGGTGTCTAATATTTTCTGTTAATCTAACTGACGGACTAATTAGTTTTTTTTGGAAATTAATCCATTATCTCGAAACAGGAATAAAATCCGAGACTTTGAGTTCAATGCAAATCTACTACACTACTAAACAAAACAACAAAACTGACTACACCAATCGGTCGTTTGACAATAATATTAACTTGACCTCTACTCGTACGAGAAAAAAGGAAAATCCAACTAAAAACCCTTTCCTAGTAATTTAATTTACTAACAGAAATTAGTGCAATTAAGACTTAAACTGTAATTTAACCTTTGAAAACCTGATTTTCTCCAAAGCACATTTCCCCGCAGATCTTAGCAACAGCACTCGGCTCACAATCGCATCGGAAGGCGCCATTTGGCACAGATTAAATGTCTGGAGGCGGCAGGATCTGATAGGATGCATGACGCCTTTGGAAATCGCTCGCAAACTTAGAAAAATTGCGGGTAGGAAAAAATCGATTGGTTAATGAGTTCGTTAAAAAATTGGGTGAAGTGTTTTAAGATATATAGGGTGACTGATAGGACGATGGATCCGCTTTAACTGGATAATATCTCCATCATATAAAGGCGTTTAAACTGTATACGTTCCATTGGCGCGGCTACAGTCACCCCAACCTCTTGGTTAATTTGATTAACCAAGTTGTTAACGTAACAATGAAAGTTTGCTTTGTGACTTTTGTGTTATTTTCCATATAAACTAATATCCACACGGTAAAGTGAAATTCGGTAAGTACACATAAAAATCTATAAAGATATTAAAAAGCCCTCTTATTGAGAACCAAATGCAGTAATTTTACTTTATTTTTATTCTCGTTTTAACGAAAAGTTTTAACGGAGCGGCAACAACTGGAAAAACTGGCGAGAACTGGTTCGGGAAGTTAGCGCGGTTAGTGCTTTTTTAACGTTTTCGGAGAAAAGAATTCGACTACCGAAAATATTGCTTAAAATTCTGTTGGAAACCTCACTGTCCGTGCTTATATTGTAAATGTGAGGGTTTTTATCAAGAAGAACCGGCTACTGGATCAAACAAATGTATTACGTACCTACTCAAATAATTTTCTATGGAACTTCATTTTATAGTAAAGGGTAAAGTTCTGCAACTACGGGAAGGAAATAGTCTAAATAATTTTTTGAAAGTGAAACCTGTAAGTATAAAATCAAAATTCTTAAAATAAAACATATTTTTGCTCTGAAACTTGGAGCAGACAGCAAAATTGTGGTTAATTATCCAAATATTTCGCTCTTTTCAGGACTTCTTATAAATTATTTTTAGAATTAATGCTGTGTAGTCAAATATGGATCAGACTAATTTCAAAGGGATTTATGAAAATTAAATTATCTCTAGATGAGTTTTATCGTTTTTTGTTTTCCTATAAATAAATTATCCGGCTTTTAGATTTAGCTTTCTACATTGCATTATATCGTTATCGTTATTATTTAATTGTATATTATTCCATCGAAAAGATGTATTCCAATATTGTGTAGTTAGTAAAAGAAAAACCAATAAAACCAATTTATTTCTGTAGATTGGCTTAAATTAAGCTCGTTTACACGTTCTAATTACTATTTTTTTTACCCTACCACTGCTTCTGGACAATATTGTGGGCTAGCCAAGGAAAAGCAGCGCAAGAAACTCGGTCACTATTGTCAGCCTCTTTTTAAATAGTGTGTTTACATTACAAGATAAAATGTACCTGTGCGAGCATGGCAGTATAGAATTTCATACATTTTTATCATTTAAATAGTCATTACAGTGTAATAACCTTTTTAGGGTTCCGTAGCCAAATGGCAAAAAACGGAACCCTTATAGATTCGTCATGTCTGTCTGTCTGTCCGTCTGTCCGTCCGTCCGTATGTCACAGCCACTTTTTTCCGAAACTATAAGAACTATACTGTTGAAACTTGGTAAGTAGATGCATTCTGTGAACCGCATTAAGATTTTCACAAAATAATAAAAAAATAATAATACATTTTGGGGGCCCCCATACTTAGAACTAAATTTATTTTTCGTTAAACCCATACGTATCAATGGATAGGTCTTTAAAAATGATATTGAGGTTTCTAGTATCATTTTTTTCTAAACTGAATAGTTTGCGTGTGAGACGCTTCCAAAGTGGTAAAATGTGTGTCCCCCCCCTGTAACTTCTAAAATAAGAGAATGATAAATCTAAAAAATATATATAATGTACATTACCATAAAAACTACCAGCAAAAATTGGTTTGAACGAGATCAAGTAATTAGTTTTTTTTTAATACGTCATAAATCGTAAACCGCAATTTAACTTTCGTAATGTTATGGATTTCATTTTGCAATAAAAATACCATAACTATGACTCGATTGTCGTGATGGGTGAACTTTTACTCATAACGGTACCTACAGGTTTGTACGGAACCCTCGGTGCGCGAGTCCGACTCGCACTTGGCCGGTTTTTTCATTAAAATTATCTTGACATGCGATCCGTCCGGAGGCCGTCCTAAAAATCGACGTATTTCCGTACATTTTGTTCTCTGATTGTAGACGTGAATGATATTTGAATCAAAATAACACGTGGTTTTAAAAGATTAGTTCTTATTCTTGCATGTGGCGTGAATGGATTTTTTACATCATTTCAAAAATAAAGGTAAATCACCAATAGTTACTACCCTTATTTCAGAAAAATGACGTTCGTGTTACGTTTGAACATCGGTTTACAAGAGACTACAAGTTATCTTGACACTTCGATTTTAACAATAATTGAAGATCTTACAAAATATAGTAGAAAAAAATGCTGAAATAACATGTAATTTTAGAAATTTTCATTTTTTTTTTCTGTCTTCAGGAACAACAAATATAAGATTTAAACACTACACAATAATCTTATAAATATTTAATATATGATAAAAACAAAAAATTAAGTACTAAACCTAAGTCAAAATTAACTATAAAATCAAGTGCGCAAAACCGATCGTTATTCAAACCCAGGTAAGACGTCCACTACCTAATAAGTAAATTATCAATATAATCTTGTAAACTTTGTAAAGGATCAACATTGTTGACGCTTTAATCCGCATCATAGACGCACACAAGCATATAACTGTATTTCAATTTTTCACTGAAATTAGGTGCACGGCATCTTAAATGTATACATAGGCAGTTCAGGTATGTGGTAATTTGTTAAAAGCCTGCATTGTTGGAGGTAACCTGTATTATTTGCTGTTAATAAGAACCTTATTACTTGATCATGTTTCCATGAGATGCGTAATATCAGACCCAATGGGGAATATGCATGTTTTTTTACTTAATCCTAAAATAAATAGTACTTAATTATAATAAAATAAAGAATTTTCGAAAAATATTTATAAATACCTGACTTACAGCCCATTAGTCGAGTGTTAGACAAGGAGATCCGATATGTACCGTGACGTCACTTTTGTTTTTACTATTTGCACTATAATTTTGTATATTTTCTTATAAATACAGTAAAAACATTTTTTTTTCATGCATATTCCCTATTCCAAGCGCGCAGACCCGTAGACAACGACAAGTATTATTCGGTCAAAAGTATCAAATGGCCTAATGGAATTTAGTAACTAATTTGATTAAGAAAGCGGTTGTAGCTATACTGCGAGTAATTCTGGTTAGTTACGTGGTTAAGCGTCGCAAACTTGCGACCACAAACATCGTCTGTCGTCTTGAGTAGTTTAAGTCTATAAGCTACTGCAACGATAGTCATCTGAACTTAGCCACCTTCTGCTAATGCCAAACTAGTAGTTTGTTAAAACTTAAAACTTTACATTAAGCAAATTATCATCAAAATTACCAGCGTTTATATAATCAAATTCGGTATTTAATGCATAGTTATTTCATTTATTTGCCATTGAATAACGCTGAATAGATATTTATTCTGACAAATGTATAAATCTTACAATTTTATATTTATATTTTGTTGTTTAACTATGGCCAATTGAATGCAAATGAAGGTAATCCAATGCCAAGTACGAAACGTATGCCAATCAAAATTCGAATGTCATCTATTGTTCATCCATCATCATACTCGACACATACTGACGAGACGACTTGGTGTCGCTATCTCTGAGGTCCCGGGTTCGATTTCCGGTCGGTCAATGTAGAATATTAACTTTTCTATATTGTCTCCTAGTTTTGTGGCACCGTCGTTGTTTCTTAGGATCAGAACAATGTATATGACGGAAACGGAAGCGGTTTAAAGAGACGGCGCTAGATGGCGCTAGTGAAACGTGCACCGGACGTAATCGGATCGCCCCACTACTCCCACCACTGCAGCCAAGCCGGGCGTGCGGCTTTATAAGCGACTGTCGCCTCAGTTCGGCACGCATTCACTTCGGTTGCGTCTCGGTGCACGGATCACTGTCTCGGTGAACTAGCACTGCCCCCTCTCTGCCACTCTGCCAGATACCTATGCTATATAGGTTATTTGATTGTCGGCATAATTATAATTCAAATAATTAATAACGAATATTGTAACGTCATTTAATTAATAAAACTCTAGAATTGGAATCCTGGCTGTGGTTTACTTCTGATGTCTAACCCCTCTCCGACATCAGAAGTGGGATACGAAGTTCGGCCCACTTCTAGAAATCTAGCTGGTAGCGTGATGCAAGACCAAATGACCCTGTTTATGGAAACTATGTTTTCCAAAATGACTGAAGCCCTATCACATCGACCTAGTTCCACCCAGTCATTTACTGCCCTTTGACCCTGACGACCCTAACTCTGAAATAGAAGGGTGGTGCCAATAACATGAGGCTATAATCAAGAGCAAAAATCTAAGAGGGATAGACCTTATTCTAAATTCCTTATGATAGATTTAGCCTTAACCCATTGTCTAAAAGGACGTGCTGCCACGTACCTAACCAAAATACACCCAGAACAGTTTGAATGGACCTATACTTATACAAGATCATTTTGGTCAAATCTTAAAATTTCAAATAAGTCCAACAGAATCGCCCGCAAAAGCCTGCTTGCGGTTATGGCAACTAATTGAAAGAATTCCCGATACCAATCTGCCTGAGAACGTGACCATAGGCTTCATTATCTCAATATTATCTCAGTATGATAATCTGATACGCCGAGAATTAAATTCCACTGTAATAAATAATAAAGCACAGCTATTCCGAACTTTGCGAGGTATTTCTCTTAAACGTAAAAATGAGAATGCCGAAGTAGATAATTCTGATCCTAAACTCACGACTTTCAATTAATTTCCGTGGGAACTGCAACAATTGTGGCAGAATTGGACATCGAGCTATCGAATGTCGTGACAAAAAGAAGTCCGTTATTATAACACATCACGGAGTCAGCATTCCAGACACTCATCAATCAACTCAGAAGCCTCAAGTGACCTGCTACGTGTGCGGCGAACCGGGCCATGTTGCTGCCCAACGCGAGCTAACAACATAAGAAGAGAACAACCCGCTGCCAACAGTAAAGAAGTCAACGTTTGCTCTAGAACAGCGTGCGACAACCTGGAGTGCAATGGTATTAAGTTATCCCTTATATTTGACTCTGGTTCCGAATGTAGTCTAATTAAGAAGAGTGTTTTACGATTAATCAAGGGAAAGAGATCGTATGATATTGTCCACTTGACAGAAATAGGCAATGGTAGGGTTGATAGTACTGAACAGATTCCTTGCAAAATTATCGTTCAAAAAATTCCAATTGAGGTTGTTTTTCATGTTCTTGCTGATGAATACCTTCGGGACGATGTTCTATTGGGTCGAGATATCCTAACCCAAAATATTCTTGTTGAAATTGGCGAAGACGGCTTCACCGTAAAACAATCCAGGGAAGCTAGCATGTTTTTAAAGTCTGAAAAACCTTTCAAATTTGATTTAGTTGATACAGATTTAACCGGCTCAGATGAAGATAAATTACTCCTCATATTAGAAAAATATTCTGCCCACTTTATCGAAGACTTGCCTACTTCCCGAATCCAAACAGGTGAAATAAAAATTGATCTGATTGATCCACAAAAGACTACATAGACGACCCTATAGATTATCGCGAATCGTATCGAAATCGTAGGCGAATTAATGAAAGCCAAAATTATCCAGGAGAGTTCATCCCCATTTTCTAGTCCCATATTGCTAGTACAAAAAAAAAGGATGGTAGTAAGCGAATGGTTGTAGATTATAGGGAGTTGAGTTGGCAACACCAAATCAGACAACTATCCACTACCTTTGAGTAACTATCAAATTGATAAACTGCATGGTGCACACTATTTTTGTACAATCGATATGGCCTCACGGTTTCATCAATTACCCGTCCATGAGGACTCCGTAGAATAGACCGCCTTTGTTACCCCTAAAGGTCAATACGAATATCTCGCAATGCTTTTCATGCTTCCAGGTATTTCAAAGAGCAACCTAATAATGCCCTTAAGGCTTCCTATTCAAAACGTGATCTAACCCCTCGAGTACATAGATGGTGGGCTATACTTCAAGCTTACGATTTTGAAATCATGTATAAAGAAGGCCGTAAAATGGCCCACGCAAACTTTCTATCCCGTAATGTTTCCGAAAATTGCAGTAACAAGCCCCGCAGTGTAAATTTCCTTGAACTCTACAAAGGCTGGTTGGTTGTTGAACAAGAACGAGATTCAGAACTTTCAGATATCATTTCTAAAATTCGCAATAATCAATTACCGGATGAAATAGCCCGTACATATGAAGTTAGACAAGGAATACTATATAGAAAAATTGAGCGCTATAGGACTACTAGTTAGTTGCCCATTATACCTCGTTCCCTCGTATGGTCCTTAATTAGCCATGTCCTTAATGAGATTAAGCATTTAGGTTTTGACAAAACTTTGGATAAGCTATACGAAATTTTACTGGTTCCCCAATATGGCTAAATTTGTAAAAAAGTTTATTGATTGCTGTGTCATTTGCAAAACCTATAAGGCCCCGCTGGCGCACAACAAGTGCAGCTGCATTCTATCCCAAAGGACCCAATACCTTGGCTTACGGTACATTTAAACTTAGCAGGAAAATTAAGTGTGACAAAAGCGAACGAAACGAATATTGTTTAGTATTAATAGACGCTTTTACTAAGTACGTACTTCTTGAATATGGTCCAGACCAAAGCTTTTCTCACGCAATCAAAGCCATAAAAAAGGCAGTTAAACTAGTTGGAGCCCCGAAACGTATTATCGCCGATCGCGGTCGATGCTACTATTGTAACGATTTTAAAGATTTTTGTAAGGATAATAACATAGAACTTTATCTAATAGCCACTGGTTCCAGTAGAGCTAACGATCAGGTGGAAAGGGTCATGCGAACTTTAAAAAACATTTTGGTTGTAATTGAATGTCATTCCAATAATGTATGGCAGGATCAACTGGGAGATATTCAGCTTGCTCTCAATAGTACACGCTCCAGAGTTACTGGCTTTACGCCTTTTGAGCAGATGTTCGGTGTACAAGCTAATTCATTAAACTTAGCTAGATTGTCTCCCAGTTCATCTGAACCAAATAGAATTAACCTTTCGGAAGCTCGTTCATTGGCATCAGAAAATATCACAAAGATCTGCTCAAACTGATACCTGTAGACTTAATATAGGAAAAGCTGTAATAAGACCTTTCTTGGAAGGAGATTTTGCTTTTGTCAAATGTGAAGAGAGGCATTAAAGTAAATTTGACAAGAAGTTAAAAGAACCTTATAAAATAATAAGTTTTAGATAATGACCGTTATGAGCTAAAACACATCAATGGGTCAAACAGAACTTATAAATTTGCTCGCGAAAATTTAAGAAAAATACCTGCAGGTCAAAAAGGTTTTCTTGAAATAGCCGATAGTTATAGTAATACCACTGATAATGACGATGACAATGAGCAAGCAACTATAGATGATGTTTTGTCTGAGATAGAGGACGTTGATAATAATGTACAGTCTGATAATAATGGTAACGATTTGTCTCAAATTTTGTGTAATGATGCTTCTGATACTCTCTCAGTCAACTCAGATACCTTATCCGCTGGTTCTGAAACCTTGACGGTCGATTCAGAAGAAACTTTATCTGCTGTATCTATGTGATGTTATGAGTTAGCTTATTGTTGCTGAAGGGGTCTCATCTACTCAAGTGGATGAAGATCTAGACCAGTATTTGAGATTTGAAGGGGTCTCATCTGCTCATAGATGATGATCTAGGCGCTTATTGTTGCTGAAGGGGTCTCATCTACTCAAGTGGATGAAGATCTAGACCAGTATTTGAGAGTTGAAGGGGTCTCATCTGCTCATAGATGATGATCTAGGCGCTTATTGTTGCTGAAGGGGTCTCATCTACTCAAGTGGATGAAGATCTAGACCAGTATTTGAGAGTTGAAGGGGTCTCATCTGCTTATAGATGATGATCTAGGCCAACGTTAGATAGCTGTAGGGGTCTTGTCTACGCAGTGGATAATGACCTAGACCAGCATTTGATTGTTGAATAATGTGTAAAACGTTTCTTACTCAGGCATTCGGGAATAAATGCCCGAGGTCGGGCATATTGTCAGAATGGCCGTGACGGAAACGGAAGCGGTTTAAAGAGACGGCGCTAGATGGCGCTAGTGAAACGTGCACCGGACGTAATCGGATCGCCCCACTACTCCCACCACTGCAGCCAAGCCGGGCGTGCGGCTTTATAAGCGACTGTCGCCTCAGTTCGGCAAGCATTCACTTCGGTTGCGTCTCGGTGCACGGATCACTGTCTCGGTGAACTAGCACTGCCCCCTCTCTGCCACTCTGCCAGATACCTATGCTATATAGGTTATTTGATTGTCGGCATAATTATAATTCAAATAATTAATAACGAATATTGTAACGTCATTTAATTAATAAAACTCTAGAATTGGAATCCTGGCTGTGGTTTACTTCTGATGTCTAACCCCTCTCCGACATATATGTGATGTTGTCCAATATTTATTTATTATTATTTATTTATATTGTTTTATACCTCGTTTACGTTGAAGTCGGTTTTATTTGTTTATTTGTTTGGTTTACCCCAAACTAAGCGTAAGTTAAAGGCACGTAGGTATTCTTCTTTCACGCTTGTTTATACGGATTATTTCTAATCCCGGCATTTGTGAGTGTGTGCCCTCCATCAGGGCTTTCCGCAACGGCCTGCAATTTACATGAAACCGGTTTCCGCTCCTTTATTCACCGGTGGGGGCGGGTTGAAACTGCATAAAACCAGTTTTTACCGCGTTAATCCCGGTTTGCGCAACAGTAATGAAACTTGCCTGGCATTTTAATATCAAGTTCAGTGATGTTATGACAGAATAAATTGAAATGAAACTCCTTTATTGTTATGAAACGTACTTTTTATTTACCTATAGTACCTCTATGGGCTTGGGTAGTGTGCCTGCAGAAAATATGTAATAATACTTTGCCGGCAATAATACAGGAATTCCAACGCGCTGATTCAAAGTAAGCTTTAACTAAATAGCCTGATCAGTCAGTAGTAAATCTTGGGTACTTGGGGTCCGAAATGAGATTCGTACATGTGTGCAATACAATAATTAAAAAACTGGCGGGCATACAAAAAGCTTCCTTCTAAAAAACTGGATCGCAAAAAATCCGCGTTGCTAATAAATAGCGTGATATTTTCTATACATAAGATTAATTTGTGCAACTATAGTACGTTTTAGATTATTAAAATAAGATTAATCTTGACATACCTACCTATTAATCAGTAGTTACTGTTCGCTTTCAACAGGAAAAATATCACAGCATCGAAACCGTAGCAAGCATATACACGACTTATAATAAGATAAGCATATAGCCGGTCGGTATTAGCCAGTTCAGTTTTAAAGTTCAAGGCTCATGCTTCAACATCATCATCATCATTTCAGCCATAGGAAGCGTCCAATGCTGAACAAAGGCCTCCCCTAAGACTTATCATCGGGGGGATTGCCAATACTCGCCACGCTTGGCAGGCGGGTTGGTGAGCGCAGTTTTTTATAATATTTCGCACGCAGACGCTGCTACCCAGGTAGTACTACAGGAATTAGCGTTGTGCTTACCATGGCGTATTACAAAAACTCCTCTGTGTATGTGTGTATGTGGTCGGAAGCGTAAAGACTGTTCGACGCTCCGCTGCACGCCCCGTCTATAGCAAAAACGCGGCATGAGTCGTTCAGAGTGAAACCGCTCAATCATACCTCATCATTTCAGCCACAGGACGCCCACTGCTGAACATAGGCCTCCCCCATTGACTTCCAGATTGGTCAGTTGGAAGCGGCCTGCATCCAGCGTCTTCCTGCGACCCTTACCAGGTCGTCTGACCACCTTGTAAATGGCTACGCTTGCCGGAACCCGGCCTCCATTCTAGAACCTTATTGCCCCATCGGCCGTCAGTTCTACGTGCTATGTGCAATTATAACCTACTTTAATATTAATTCCTTCCTTCCTGAATTCGAGTTACAGCCTGCGCCATTCAGTTGCAGGTAAAACATCAGCTGCATTCGATTAATACATTTATTTCCTACCATTAGATAATAAATAAGCTTGCTCTTAACCATTGACTCTCATTTATTTCTGCGAATGCAGATAAAATATGAAAGTCCCGCCAGAGAATATTGCTCAAAGTAAATAGATGTTTTCGTAGCATTCAAAACTGGAATTTCAAAAGGTAAATAGAAACGTTTGCTCGTTAGTCTGTACATAGTTTGTGAGTACATTCTATGTACTTAGGGCACTGAAACAGCAAATAGAATTGAATGCTCGAGTCACAGTTTTTCGCCGTAATTTTAAAACTTCTGTTTGTTTGTCCAAAAATCAATAATATAATATTTTGATCTAGAAGAAACATTAAGATTTGTGAGGTACATTAATAATACTGAGAGCTCAATAAATCTGTGTCCAACCCTAGCTCACTTTTTCCTAAAAATATTTAATGCAAAACAGTAATTATTAAAAGCATTGTTGTTATAAATATTAAAACATATTATGTTCTCTACTTTTAGGATGCTTGTATTTTTTTTCTTCATTTTGTTAAAAAAGTTCGAATTTTGTTGCTTGTAAGTATTCATTTCAAATCTTTTTTTAAGCTAGCAGTAACTCATTAACACTTTAGCAAACGATACAATGCTGTATATATATTTTTTTTATATTTTCGCACAGCTAAAGGATTCATAATTTGTTAGTAAACTTGTACCTAGTTGTGTTAGTACGTATATTCTACAAGCGATATTGTTGTCCTAATTAAATGACCAACAAACAGACAGTCTCTGCTGTCGGCTATCGCCCTCAGAACAGTGGTACTGCTGCACAGCTGCCCGTATTCGGCGCAGTAGTGTATAAATCCTGACTTCTACTGTTTCTCGAAGCTTAGCAGGAGTTTAAATAAAATGGACTTTGAAGAAAGATGTTGTTTTATTGGAAATAATGTACAAAGAAAGTTGGGCAGAGTGACCTCGTATGGTCTGATGGAGGATGAAAGGAAGAGAGCGTTAATACAAATCTATGACCTTTAAATTTAATTTGAATGCGGGTCATTAACCGCCAAATGCATCTACGTTTTGTTAATGCATTGTATTATTTACAAATGCAGGTTAATGACCGCTTTCTTTTAGTGACGTTTTGTTATGACTACAAAATAACAAACAACTAGTATTTACTATTAAATTAAAAGCTCAACATAAATCAACCTAATTAATTTAACTAATTACTTTAAACAAAGATATAAATTATTTAAGATGATAATAAGTTAATTATCAGCATGGCATTACAAAATTGATTGATTGTCTGTGCATGGTTACGTACAATGCTATATGACAGAATGTCAAATAGCAACGTCAGTGTGACGTTTGATAATATATGGTAATTGATTTTAATTGCAAACATTAATTTATCTAGAACTAGATTAAAGTGTTATAGTTACAAATATAAATGATATGTATGGAAATCATACAGTAGTGAAGCCGCTTTTTGCGTAGGATGGCACCAAAGCTACAATAAGCTAGCAAGTTTCACAACCCGTGATAACGATAAAACTTTCACGATATAATTATCTCTAAAACTGATGTTCCATACATAAACGCCAAGGTAGATGACTTTTTTGTATGGAAAAGTGAACTTATATCTGTAAATAAAGTTGATAATTTTGATATGTGGTAACGTCTACCTATTTAATAAGTCACCCTATATAACGAGACATGAAGCCCACACTAGTTCTATTTGTGAACTGCAGGAACTATGCGTGATAGATCACGCTGACCTCGCGCAGTATAATTTTAGGCGATCAATTTAATTGTACCCAAAAATGGTATAACATTCTTTGCATACAATACAACAATGCCCTGGCAATACGTACAATATACTGACATGTCTCGAATGTATACTTAAGTAACCTTGCGAAATTACAGCTTTCAAGTACTAAGAGTTAGTTAAGCCACGGACAGACAGACAGACAGACAGATGGACGGACATGGCCAAGCTATAAGGGTTCCGTTTTGACTACGGATCCTAAAAATGAGGAGGTGCTAAATTCGACTGTGTTTTGTTGTGTATGTTACGTGCTGAAAGTTGGCAGTAGGTGGGGCACATAGTACGTAGAACTGACGGCTGATGGGGCAGAAAGATTCTAGAATAGAGGCCACGTACCGGCAAGCGCAGTGTAGGGCGTCCACTCACAAGTTGGACAGACGACCTGGTAATGGTTGCAGGAAAGATGGCCGTCAGCTGGATGCAAAACGCTTCCAACTGGCCAATCTGGAAGTCACTGGGGGAGGCTTATGTTCAGCAGTGGACGTCTTATAGCTGAAATGATGATGATGATATCATGTGGTAAAGTAAGCTAAAGTATGCCTATATTTAAGTCCCACTGCAGGGCAAAGGCCTCACCTCAACTATTACGTGGTTTGGGCCATACTCCGCCAGTGCGGATTGGTGGAGGGGTGTTGTAAGGCTTAACCTTAGTGTCAAATGTAATTAAGCCGCCCTAAGGCCTCTGGCTAGACTTCATGACTAGTATCAAGCGGTATTAGCCGTGACCAACTTTTAACGTGCCTTTCAAAGCACGGAGATGCTTGTGATAAATCTCACTGAATATGGTTGGAATGGTCACTCATCCAATCACAACCGCGGCGTAGGGTTAACTTTTGTAATCACTACCAAAGCGTTGCTGCCACTGAGCCACAAGCACCTCCTCCAAATTGAGAAACCCCTTCTTTACCTTCGTCATCTTCATCTATACGATCAATCCCGGTTACGTCCAAAGCCATCGCTTTAGAGCCCAGGGTCCGCTTCCCTTGATTTACTCCTCCACTTCGCGCGGTCTTGAGCGTCTCTAGTTGTGAGATCATTGGCACGCATGTCAGCCCTCACGACGTCTAGCCAGCATTTCTTGGGTCTACCCCTTTTGCCAGGACCTGGCGGTGGCGTCATGACCAAAATTTGTTTCCTTTGTAGCTTGCCGGTTTCCGCAAAACATGGCCATATCAGCGTAGGCGACTCAGTTTCAGTCACTCAGCAGTTTGTCTGCAATATTACGGACACGAAGGCTACCGTGATAAATCCCTTCTTTATAAAGTCGGTTAAAAAGAATAGATCCAATGCAACGTAGTAGCTTTTAATAATTTTTCATTAGTAAAATAAAAATAACAAGCTTTTCAAAGAGGAAAGTTCATTGCAAGTAACAATTTTCAAAGACTTTTCCTAATTTAATTCCGTGACCTTTCAATAGGTATCTTTATTTGAGATCTATTGAAAGGTCACAAGAGGGCTTTTATTATTTTTATTTAAAGCTTAGTAAAAACTAATTTGTATGAGTGAATTGATGAAAACGTATTTTCAACCGACTTCAAAAAAGGAGGAGGTTCTCAATTCGACTGTATGTTTTTTTTTTTGTATGTATGTTACGCGATTACTCCGCCAATTATGAATCGATTTTAATGATTCTTTTTTTGTTTGGTAAATTATACTTCAGAGGTGGTCCCATATAAATTTTATCGAAATTGATTAAGTACTTTTTGAGAAAATCAACAAATATATACCCAGATAATATTTTTTTTGTGGTTCTTGTTACCTATCTTCGACAAATATGAGCCGATTTTGATGATTTTTGTTTTATTGAATAGCTTATACTTCAAAGATGCTATGATAAAAGTTTGCAAAATAAAAATCACCCCTAAGGGTAGGAAAATAGGGGATGAAATCGGTGTTCAGCAGTTAGATTAGGATTTATCACTAAAAATAGATGAAATAAGTAAATTTTATTTTAAAAAATGAAAACGACTTCAAAACACTAAAATGCTAAAAATAACCCTAACACTTAAGTACCTAATCAGTTACTTTTGGAGTCGGTGCAAACAAAAACATTGAATCTCTCATCGGCTGGCACCGACTCCAAAAGTAACTGATTAGGTACTTAAGTGTTAGGGTTATTTTTAGCATTTTAGTGTTTTGAAGTCGTTTTCATTTTTTAAAATAAAATTTACTTATTTTATCTATTTACTTTTGAAGTTTATGATTGAAATATCAAATCTTATAAATGTTTATATTAGTTTTACTGGGTTATTGATTAAAATCACTAGTGTTCTATTAAAGGTATTTTTCGTGTTTGCCATCATGATAACCGTACTGACTTAAGCATAATGTTTAATCATAACTACCTATACACCCAGACCCAAGTCAATTTAAAGCTCGTTATCTGAATTCATGTAAATTACAATAATTAAAAATGATAATTAATTTAATTTAAAGACTTACATTTGTAATAAATTGATTGAATCAATCTAACAAATGAACTGGAAGACGCCACGTGGGCAGGGTTCCCATCCATGGACTGACAAATCAAGGTTGCAGGAAGCCGCCAGGTGCAAATGACCCAGAGCCGTTTTCTGTGGCTTTCTATATCATAGGGAAGACCTATGTTACACTTCCAAAGGCTGATGAAGATGAATAAAACGAAAATAAATAAAAATAAGATTTATCTACTCATTGTTGGTTTTCTGCAGGACCTAAAAGTTGACTGACAGAGAGTTTTTAATATTATGTTCACTTTTTACAAAACTTATACAATGTTATAAATAACATAAAAGTCAGAATGATTTCCCAGTGGGCTAGTGATTGGGCAGGACGGCGCGTAAGAGCAGGGCCTAGTTATGTAGGCAGTGTGCTGTGGGCGCCGAAAAGCTGATAATTATCACGAAAACTTAACGAATTATTTTGATACTCTATTATAATTATGTATGAGGTCATCCTTTTTGTGTTTAATTAATAAGAAATATGCGCCCAACAACACACCATATCATTGTTTTGAAGTAGGTAAGAACTCAGTATTCTTTTTTACGAGTTACATCTTGACCAATTCGAAATGTGCGTTTGTTGAATTGACTCACATCTGATATTTCTGTGATCACTCTATGCTAATGAATTATTTAACTTTTATTCAAAACATCCAAACTACACAACACCCATCACCTGTAGAACGGATATCTCATTTGTCGTTCAGTGTACGTACACTGAAATAGAAAATCGATGGCAATTACCGCTTCAATATTGAAGCGACGGAACACCTGGCATCGCCGATCGATTTTACAGAGTTGTTTTCTTCTAGAACGTTTGGTAAATGGAAATTAATTACAGCAAGGTTTGGAAACGAGATTGGAACTCCGAAGATGCTATCTCTCAGTATAGCGACAAGTTAGGACAGAGCGGCATAGTGAATGGAACTAATGGTGCATATCTGCAAAGTATAGATTATTTACTATCCTACCCTTCGTGGCCTTATTGCACGTATGACCTAAACAGGACTACACAAAATGCCGTAAAATTTAATTTCAAAGACAAATTAAAATCTTGCAATATATGATGCTATAGGGTACATCATCATGTAGTCAAAGTTGCAGGAAGCCGTTGAATGTAAAAAAAACCTAGAGCTGGTCACTATGGTGTTCTATTAGGGGGGGGGTCTAATGGAATGGACTTCCAAAAGTTGAGGATGATGATGAATGCCATGAAGCTTCTGCCAGTCGACCGTTAGCCTAAGTTTTAGTCGGAGTCGAATTAGAATCGTGATATCAATAACGAAAGAGAAGTATACCATAAGGTGTATGTATCTCTCCCTAAGAAAACAATGCTTTGAATCATACTCCCGGCCTCGGATGAGTACAACTCCTTGTAGTATCAAAAAATTCAAGCAAATTTCATAAATGCCAATTAAACTTAAAAACTTTGCTTTTTTGGTAGAGCTTCGGCCACTGTAAAAATCCCATCAACATAACCACAACATGTTGTAAAACATTTTAGTTTCACTTCCTATGATCAATGTCTAATATAAATAATTGCTTTTATTTGTCAAAACAAAACATAAGAAGAAGTAACCATCACATCATTTCAGCCATAAGACGTCCACTGCTGAACATACTAGCATGAGCTAGTAGCAGCTAATTCAAATAAAGCCATTGAACTAAGAATCGAATTTGGTGCTACAAACAAATGAACATCGATAGGCAATTTTTTTCATCGCGATGTAAAGCTTTTTTTTAAATGTACAAGTAGATACACTAATTTAAACAGCAATGTTACGCATCACTCAACGATCGTCATTTCACGGAATATTTTCGTCACCGAAAAGCTAATCGACGTAGTTGGAAACTAATTGTTCGTGATAAACTCGCTGTGCGTCCATCGGTCACTTTTGACAGTGCGCCCTTAATATTAAAAGTAGGTCGTAGTGCTGATAGCTCGGAAAAGTCAGTTAAATCACTTAACAGCAAAGGAAATTTATTGTAATCATTATAGTCGTTCTTCTAAAGCGTTATACCCTCTTTCTTGGGAGTAAAGTTGATTCATTAAGCATACCGCTTAATGAATTAACTTTACAGAAAGTGTGAAAGTTTTCTGCTGTGGCAAATTATCTAAACCTTCTTGACGACAGCAGGTTCTTTGGGACTCTTTGACGAGTGATGCTACTTCTTATCGCTACTCACTCGCCAAGCATAAACACAAACACGAAAATAAATAAATAAATATTGGACAGTACAGTAACAGTTCTGATCCTAAAGTAAGTAGCTAAAGCACTTGTATTAAAGAAATCTGAAAAAACGACGGTGCCACAACACTCAGACTCGAGAAAACATAGAAAAGACCGGGAATCGAACTCAGAGATAGCGACACCAAGTCCGGTATGCTCGCCTCTCGACTACGGAGGTCGTCCTTTGACCTTGATCCTTTTTTTTTCTCGTCGAGAAAAATTTTCTTATGCATACCTTCTGTCTTGGGGTCGACAGCAGGTTATTTGGGTTTGGGAGTCCTTGACGAGAGGCACTTCTAAACGCCATCATATTTTAATTGTTTTGTTTTGTCTGTAATGAATTTGACGTAACTACTCGTAACATCGTTGTTAGGACAATCTCAGATGTTTTTAATGTTAAATATGGTGTTTCTTTAATTTGAGCTATGTTGGTAACACGAAAACTGAACAATTATGAGTTTCGGCTAGATAGTGTCGAATTCGTTTCAATTTAACTAACGAACATTTTGTTTTTGATGAAATATGAACATGTTTATTGTACGTTTCAGAGAACAATGTATTTCTTATCGTTCTTAAAAGCTATTTATGTTAACAGGTTTTTTTTCCAGTTTTGACTACAGTACCTGCTTTCAGATGTTTGTGGTGTATTGTTTGTGACGTTGGAAAAAAATATGCATTAATTTAGCCTATACATTATTGCGTAAAGTTGTAAATAAGTTAATATGGACAGTTGATAATTTTTTTCATTTTTCCTTATTCATCATTTATCATCATTTCAGCCATAGGACGTCCACTGCTGAACACAGGCCTCCCCCAATGATTTTCATTGGGGGGGATTGGAATACTCGCCACGCTTGGCAGGCGGGTTGGCGAGCGCAGTTTTTTATAAGGTTTTGCACGCTGACGCTGCTTCCCGTGTCGTGCTACAGGAATTAATCGCCTCTTACGACACGCCTCCTGTTGGCGGTGGGGAAGTGTATTCTTTACGGCCGTCCCCACACGACATTTTTCCTTATTATGACATGATATTCAATAAAATTTCACTGGTGAAAAATTTGTTAGTAATAACTGTAATACGTGCTATGTGTAGATTTCATTACAGGCTGCTACGTCTTGCAAATGTGCGGATTATGTTACTTTTAAAAAAAGATTTTACTAGTAAAAATAAAAATAGATTAATGACCTTTTTATGAGTTAATTTTGACAAGATAAAAGCCAAAATTTATTGATAAATGTAAGAGTCATATTATTGAGCTAGGTACTTCTGCTGCTAATTTTCTGAATTGGATCACTAATTTAATCTAAATGAAATTATTTATTTCAAATGGTAAGTAATATTAAGAGATCTTAAGCGTAGCGTATTCTGAGTCTATGGATCTTAGTTCACATATTCTGCCACATATTAGAGGGTTGAAATGGAAAAACTACAATTTAGGTTCATTACTAAATTATTACGCCGTGTGGGGACTGCCTTAAAGAATACACTTCCTCACCGCCAACAGGAGGCGTGTCGTAAGAGGTGACTAATTTCTCTAGCACGAGAAGGGCAGCAGCGTCTTCAAGCGAAATCTTATTAAAAACTGCGCTCGCCAACCCGCCTGCGTTGGGCGCGCCGTGGCGAGTATTGGCAATCCCAATGATATCTCATTAGGGGAAGGCTTTGTTCAGCAGTGGACATCCTATGGCTGAAATGATGTTGATGATGAGATAATTACTTGATAATTGTTATTATAAAGGGTGACTGGTATGATTTAATAAGGAATATTTACTAGGAAAACAAAAAGTTCACCTCTCCATACAAAATAGTTATTTACTTTGACGATAGTGTATGGAGCATAGTTATTTTGTAGGTGCTTATATTAATGAGCAGAATATCATATTAAAGCGCGTCATTCATCTTATTAGTCATAAAGTAAGTAGTAATCCTGCATTATTCAGATTCAATTCAATTCAATATATTTATTGCATTATATAATGTTACACAAATAAAAATTATCTCTGATCTATAACATGCTTATTCAATAGCTATCTGCCACAAAACGTAACATAAATCCAGACATTTATCTGTAAAGTATAAGCCAAGTTTTTCTTGATACCGAGCCAGCTTGAGTGAGTAAACAACTTTGTATCAACTGAAGGCCTAACTTCTAGAGAACATACCAAAATTCGTGCCGTAACTTTGGTAAGCTAAATAGACTTTTGCAACGTTTTGATGTACTGTCAAACGATTGATAAACGTAATAGGTAATTTAAAAAGTTAATACTTTAAACATCAAAGTTTAAAGCCTATAAAAACGCTTTTGCCAAAATATAATATTTTCACTTAAGAAACCTTTCGTTATTTGGGTGACTACTCTTATAAACTGAGCTATGCAGAATCTAGTTAAGATGGCAATTTTTTTCAAATCTTTTTAGTAGTAAGCCAGTCTTGTTTCATCAATGTCTTGGATATTTACCTACATACTTTGCTATATCTATGATAATATAACCCTTGAAAAAAATCGAGTTGGAAAAGCACTCGCCTGGTATGCGATGAGACGTAGGTTTGAGTCCCACCTGAGGCAGTCGATTTTGTTTCGAAATTTTAAATTTAAATACTTTGCTATAATACTAACATTATTTTGAATGTAAAAATTAAACACCAACCCTTTGCTTCCAACCGGCCAATCTGGAAGTCACTGGGGGAGGCCTATTTTCAGCAGTGGACGTCCTAAGGCTGAAATGATGATGATGATGATTCAAGAGTTCCTCTATCCATATCCGAGCTCTATCATCAGGTCAGATCAATTGCATAAATTTTATTTAATTGTCATCCGAATGTCATTATACTTACAATAGTGGAAATTTATAGACAGAATAAAAACGACTTGCAAGATTTTATACGAGTGTAAGTTAATTATAAGTAAATCTAATAAATGCGTTTTAATAACCGACCAAGTGCCACACCATGTGAAATACAAAAAAAAAACAAGATTTTTTTCTACATGTTTCTACATTTGTAGGCTTGTTTATTATGTAATATCCTTATGAAATGTCTAATACAATAAAATCTTGAATCAATTTCATCTCCGTTGCCGAGAGGAGAGTAGGTACGTCGGACTTGACGTCACCATCTCTGAGGTCCCCGGTTCGATTCTCGCTCGGGTCAATGTAGAAAACGTACTTTTGTTACGAACTGTTGTCACGGGACTAGGTTTTGTGGTACCGTCGTTGTTTTTGATATCAATAACACAAGATTTAGGGCCGATTCGACCAAACACAAAGGTATACCAGAATAACTATTATAGGTAAAATTTTACTCCTTTAATTTACCCTTCGATTACGTTTTTCGAGCAATACAGTATACTCGGTATTGTTATTCTATAGTTCAAGAGTGAATGATCTTTACATTTTAATTTTGTAGGATAATAGAGTGACAATGCTAGATGTTGACAACTTGTCAGTTTCGAAGTGAGAAGAGTGGATTTGACAAGTGACAACTTTCACATTTACTTATTCTCAGTATAATTTATACACTGTCAAAATCGCCCGGTTAAATATTTTTCATAGATTAGTGGTTGGTAGAATGAAAAATCAGCTTACTCTAGGTTAAGCAGTGGTATACTCTCAAGTTAAAACTTACACCAGCTTGGTCGAATCCGGTCTTAGTGCTTTAACTTACTTAACTTAGGATTAGAGTAATGTATGTGATGTTGTCCAATATTAATTTTTATTGTTCATTTATTTATATCTAAATTCTTTGTTTATGATTATGTTTTGATTATGTTTGATTATGTTTTGAAAATTAAAGTTTTTGTTGATATACCTGTCGAACCTTTCCCTCTAAAGCATTTCTGTGCGTCACTAATAATGGGGCTGCCTCGCTCCTGTAGCGCATCGGAGATGTTCGCTGTTCGCGGGCCGATTGTTTCTATACCACAATGCGCAAGCGGTGCACGTCCCTGTGCGCAGGGTGCGGGGCAGCGCCAGCGGCGTCCTGGGCATGTTTGCTGCGAGGCTTAACTGTCACTACCTAAATCATTGCTCGATGATTCACGTAGTGACAATCTGATAAATATGTTATGTCTATTTTATGTTAACTATACTATGCAATACGTTTGCAATACGTTTCATCCTCAACAATGCAATACGTTTCATCTTCGGGCTTCGTAACTACGACCATATTTCCTCATTTCGCACGCAGCTTAAATGGTTGCCCATCCATCAGCGCCGAGACCTGAGGATACTTTGCACTCTCTTCACTATTTTACACGACACACACTCCCCAAACTACATGAAACAACGTTTTACTTACCAAGGCTCCACCACTTCGCGCAATCTTCGATCTTCCCACGATCTTAGTCTCTTCATTCCCTCTCATAAATCTGGGTTCCTGTCCGATTCCTTCAGTCTTTCAGCTATTCGCCTTTGGAGTTCTCTCCCCGTTAGTATAAAACAATCTCCGTCAAAATTTGTGTTTAAGAAATCATTACGTGAGCATTATCTTGGCACCTCTCAGAACTGACTATTCTACTATTACTCAACTCCTTTTTTGTATGTTTCTTTCTCTTCTTTTTCACACTTTCTAATAATAATCATCGACTTCCCTAATATATTAAATAGTATGTATTATAGTATGTATTTATTATTGTCTAAATTGATATGTATGTGTATGTATTTTACTCGTCTTAAAAAATATGTCGGATACTTTATACTCCGCCACTGACTACATTATCTGCATTACCTCAAAGTTGACTGGTAGAGAATGTTGTATAGCATTAATTCCGCCAATTGTACTTACTTGTGCAATAAAGTTTAAATAAATAAAAAATAAATACTACTAACTTTAGTTTAAGAATGTTATAATTTGCTACTAACACACTATGATCTATGTTGGTCGAAATAAAGATTAATTTAATTTAATAGAGTCCACATGTTGTCATATATCAGCATCATTATCATCATCATGTCAGCCTATTGCAGTACACAACTGGACGTAAGCCTCCGTTAGAGAGCGCCCCAGAGCACTATCTCCCGCTTTTTTCATCCAGCTCTGCCAGTCAACCTAAAATTCGTCGGTCCATCGAGCTGGGGGGCGTCACAACCACGTTTGCCAAGGCGCGGTCTCCACTCGAGAACCCGTTTACTCCACCTTTCATCGGTTCTGCGACAGATGTGGCCGGCCCACTGCCACTTCTGCTTGCTATTTTTTTTTTCATATACAGAGTTATTTGTAAAACGTCAACAGCCTTTAGGGTCTGATTCTGGTGCTTAAATACAACAACTTTTTCTATGGGAACAACATCGAAATCGCAAAAAAAAGTTCACTTCCTTATACTAAGCCGTCCAACACAGCGGACATCAGTTTGTATAAAGCAGTGTTTTTTTTTAGATTACTTAGTATGTTGGTCCCATAGAAAAAAATGTTGTATTAGAGCACCAGAATCAGCTCCTAGGTGGTTGTTGATGTTTTACAAATAACCCTGTATAAAGAACAGAAAACAAATATTTATAAATTTACCGAAGCGCATGAGACATGAAAAACAAGTTTGAAAGATTGTATATTCACCCTGTATAACGTAGACTACAGCCAGTGCAGTGGAGTGTAAAAGCTCGACGGGACTGCCGAGGCAGTCTCGTATCTCGAGTTTTCATACAAGTATTGATTTGTTACACCTATTAGTTTCACGCCTCGATGACTAAGCCACAGGAGACGTGAATTCAGTATTCCTTGTATCTAAGGTGACTGACCCCGCTCTGTCATCTATATGCAGTAGGTTTGCATTAAGAATTTGTTTTATGTAAAATGTCGCCAACAGAAAGCGTGTCGTAAGAGGCAACTAATCTCTGTGGCACGAGACGGGCAGCAACATCTGTGCGCGAAATGTTATAAAAACTGCGCTCGCCAACCCGCCTGCCAAGCGAGGCGAGTATTGGCAATCCCCTCCGATGAAATTCATTGAGGGAGGCCTGTGTTCAGCAGTGGACGTCTTCAGCATGGCTTCCTAGCGTTTTCTCCTTCCTATTGTACTAAACATGAGAGGCTAAAGTGCATTATTCCTATATACGGAATAAATGATTGTTGATAAAGTTTCTGAATACCAAAAGACAATAAAAATAATCAGTTCATTCAACTAGATCCTTTTTTAAAACATTGGGGGACAATATACGTTGTCGATTGTCGTTGAACAATGAAACTTCTTCTTTTTTTTTGTTAGGAACACTGTTCATTAATGTGCCTCCCAACTGTTATTACACCCGAATCAGGCCTCTGATTCAGCGAGTTGTCAACCAGTAAATCAATTGACACTAATATTAAATCCTTTAGTGTCACGTGGTTTTCCCGCCAACAGTTCCTTACCGAGAGGTTCTGAATCGCGGTTGGTGTTTCTTAAAAGGTTGACCTCCAGCGTTTGGCCCAAATCGAGCATCTCAGGTACCGCCAAACCACAAAAAACTCGTCTTTCCAGGTGTCGTTGCTGCCATAGTTCTTACTACCTGTGGTGGCAACCTGTTGTGCTCGCAGCATCAAACTAGCAGATATCCAGATACCGGTAACGAAGACACGGGCGTGGCCACAACACGATGCAAAGAGCATATGCCACTTCATGCGCGTAATCAAGAATAAAAATTATTTATTTCTTCGAATAGGCCTGAATAAGATACTTTTGCACGTTCCACTGGTTCAGAAAAAATTTCGACTGTGGGCCTATTGCATCTATTTTCTGTGTGGCTCACTCGAGTATCGGTCCAGTCGCAGCTGAGTGCTTGTGACCCGTGCTTCAGTCTGAGGTTGAGTGAATGTTTGGATGTTATTCGACAAAGCACAATGACGAAAAAATAAACAGCCATTTTTACAAGCTTTGATCTTTTTGTTAGTATGGTTCGACCGTTATTCAGGTACAGTCAACAGAATATCATGTTTTATAGTGTTCAACATAAGCTTGTCTTGTATCAATAAAATAATGTATCTTTAATAACGTGTTCAGTTTAACTGTTGAATTGTACACACAGCAGCTCGTCAATCTACCACAAAACGCAAAATTTTCTCAATTGATATTGATCTCTACATGTCGGACTTAAAATTGGAAATCCTTGGATGGAGACAGACTGAGATTGGAAACGTTTAACTTTTTGGGTAGGTTGACTTGCCGTTGTCTGTACACCCATTCATTAAAAATAATAAATAAATTGTATTTTATACATTTATTTATTGTACAAATTAAAAATCGTACCAATATATGCCACGTGGCATTCTCTGGCAATCGACAATTAGCCTAAACAGATATTAGGTATCTAACCAAAGAGAAATATACCGAGATAGTTATTTCATCCCTAAACTAAGTAAAACATGTACTTTGTAGGTACCTACAGTCAAGATCAATTGACGTATCATTTTTTTTTAAAAGAACCGCATCGCGAACCGTATCACAAAATTACTACGCAAAAGTGTAATAAAGAAGTCACAACCCAGACCCGAGACAATATAAAAAGTTAAAATGTAATAAAAAGTTTAATCTACATTGACTGACCGGGAATCGAACCCGGGACCTCAGAGATACCCTTTCAGCTACAGAGGTCGTCGAATTACTTTCTTATTCTTAAATTATATTAAACTAAATTGAAACATTAACAAAAGTTTCGCATTTTATTGATAATCCAAACAAATTGTAAGCATATTTCGTCAAATTACTATAATAGTTTTGATTGTAATTATAAACAACTAAAATTCATTGAATTTTGCCTACAATTTCCAATCCGATCTACAATTAGCAACTTCAATCATAATACTGAATTTCAATTTCAATTTGTTTTAACATTGGATAGGATTTTGTTGTAATTAATCAATGGGGAATATGCATGTTTTTTATTTGGTCCTAAAATAAATAGTACTTAATTATAATTAATAAAACTTTAAGAATTTTCGGAAAATATTGATAAATACCTGACTTACAGCCATTAAAGTCACGTGTTAGACAAGGAGATCCGATATGTACCGTGACGTCAGATTTCACGCGCGCCACATAGTAAAAGTTGTTTTAGAAAGAGATAGGTATTATACCTTAATTTCTAATTACTATATTACGGTTATTTTTTACCTAAAATCAATTTTGTTTTCACTATTAGCACTATGATTTCATATATATTCTTATAAATATAGTAAAAACAATATTTTTTTTTCATGCAATATTCCCTATTATAATGAAAGGTTATTATATAGACTTGTGGTTTATTGAATAATTATGTGTAAATAAAATAAAACTAACAGGTTAAATTCTGTATTTTAAGGTTTTCTTATATTGAGATATTTTTGGAGTGCACCTTATCGATGCTGAAGCCAAAACTGTATATTTTTTATTTTTGTCCGTCTATTTTTTTCTGCGCATAACGCCGAAACTACTGAATGAATTCTAGAAAACCTTGGCACAATTGAGTTATACTACGCGGTATGACTTAGGATTAAATATATCCATGCGAAACCAATAAAAATATGTAGAATTAGGGTGTTGACACATAGTATCATGAATTAAATTATTGCAAAATAACATCTTAAAAATAACACTTTATTTAGAACATTAAAAAAACCTAGCTTTATAGTTTGATAAGATAATATTAGATAACATTTATTTCCAAGAATATGGTTACAGTGATCTTAAATTTAGGTAAAAGTTCAACATACTCTGCCGTAGTTCGACAAACGTTGACGTAGAAATAATAAACATAGTGTAAATTAAAAATAACAATTGATTTGAAAGACTAATTCCATTTATAATTCAAAAATATGTACTTAAATTGAAAATATTATTACATACATGATTAATAAAATACAACATAAGTAAATTTTATTTAAAAAAACAAAACCGACTTCAAAACACTGAAATGCTAAAAATAATCCTAACACTTAAGTACCTAATCAGATACTTTTGGAGTCGGTGCCAGCGATGAGAGATTCAATGTTTTTGTTTGCACCGACTCCAAAAGTAACTGATTAGGTACTTAAGTGTTAGGATTATTTTTAGCATTTCAGTGTTTTGAAGTCGGTTTTATTTTTTTAAATAAAATTTACTTATTTCATCTATTTTTAGTGATAAATCCTAATCTAACTGCTGAACACCGATTTCATCCCCTATTTTCCTACCCTTAGGGGTGATTTTTATTTTTCAAACTTTTATCATAGCATTTTTGAAGTATAAGCTATTCAATAAAACAAAAATCATCAAAATCGGCTCATATTTGTCGAAGATAGGTAACAAGAACCACAACCAAAATATTATCTGGGTATATATTTGTTGATTTTCTCAAAAAGCTCTAAATCAATTTCGATAAAATTTATATGGGACCACCTCTGAAGTATGATCTACCAAACAAAAAAAGAATCATTAAAATCGATTCATAATTGGCGGAGTAATCGCGTAACAAACATACAAAAAAAAAAAAAAAAAACATACAGTCGAATTGAGAACCTCCTCCTTTTTTGAAGTCGGTTGAAAATGTCAATATTTATTCCTCTTAAGTCATCAAATTAGTAGTCAAACATGGATTCTTTTATTTTAATGTCAATACATTATTTAATAGAGTAGAAGCACTCATTTAATTTAACAATAAAAACGATTTAGACTCGAGAGGAAAAATTAATGTCCTTTATAAATGATTCCTCTGTCCTTTCTTTCAATATCTTGATTTTTCTGTCTAAATCGAGAACTCTAAATTGACTTAAAATATTACGATATTGAAAAACAATTTAACAATGAAAGAAGTATGAATCTACTGCCGCCATTTTATCAGACAGACATTTATTTCCAATCTCAGATACCAGAATTCGTCACAGAGTGCTCGACATTCTATTGTGATAAAAATATCTACCCTACAAAAAAGAGTATGATGCGAGACATACTCTCTATGTACGTTGTACTGTAATGTATTCTGAGCTTAAGGATAAGTATTTTTATTTGATACTGTGTGGTACTTTTGCTATTTGAAATGCGAGTTGAAATGTTTTTCTTTGAACCTGATTTTTTGAGCATTTTTGAAGCAAGAAAACATTATTAATCTTGGCATGTTCCCGCTAGCATTTTGTACGCTTGACTATCTGAAAGGACAAGTAATCCGACGGACCCTTGAGTAAGAGTGTGTTCGGTAGCTTAGCAGTAGAGGATTGTAGCCAAAATAAGATTCAAAATAAACTTTAGATGTTATAATTCAGTAATGATGTACAGAGTGGAGACCGCGACTGTTTGAATTTGGAAATAAATCTGTATGTCGGAGAAAGCGAGTGGGCCGCGCGCGCGCTTATACGTAGTACCTAGTCTTGCCATAAATATAATAATTATATTTTAAGCAAATAAATTTATTTATCTTTATCTTTAAATACTAAAACAATTTAAAAAATAAATCTATGCCAAATAACATTTATTACTTTTACAGTATGTTAGTTACTTCTTCTTAGTTATTTACTACAGTCCTTTAAACGTTGAGGCCAGTTATCAATAGAAGCACGCACTCTTTCCATGGGAAAATTCTTCACTGCCAATCGTACGGATTGTTTTAGGGACTCCAAATTATCATGGCGTTTAGAGCAAGCCGTATTCTCTACAACTGACCATAAATCATAATCCAGCGGATTAAGATCGGGACTAGACGACGGCCGACTTCAGCTCTGATGAAGTCCGAAACGTTCGTTTCCAACCAAGACTGCGTAGAGCGAGCTTTATGACCCGGCGGCGAGTCTTGCTGGAAGGACCATTCTTGGTTATTGAACATGGTGTTGTTAAGGGGCTTCACTACCTTCTCAAGAATGGTATTTTAATACACTTGTGCCGATGTTTTGATACCTTTTTCACAAAAGTATAGCTCAGTCACTCCTTGATAGCTAATACCCCACTAAACCATCACAGAGGTCGGATAGTACCCACGTTGCACTATGTCGACTAATTGGGAAGCTTTCTTAGAGCTTTGAGCATAAATACGGTCATTTTGTTTGTTTTATGTTGCTCAATTGTAAAAAAAAACTCATCCGTAAACATTTTTTTTCTGTGACCTCCCTTTGCGTACCGCTTCAGTAGTTGTTTCGATTTTACCACCCTATTCTTTTTTAAATTAATAGTTAAGAAATAACCAGTACGTTTCTTATAGGCTGCACGTCCTAAGTCATCTTTTAAAATACGCGACATGGTTCTAGGTGCTATCTTCATCTCCCGAGATAAAATCTTTTGCTTTCGGACAGGATTTCTTTGAATTCTTTCCCTTACTGCTTTGACCACCTTTTTCGTACGAACACTACGTGGACGGCCAGATTTTTTTCTGTCACAAGCAGAGGAGGTCTCATTGTACCTATTAATAGCACGGAACACAAACATTTTACTAATACTAAGCGTATGAAGAATTTTAAAAATTGCATTTATTTTTACTTTGTGTAATGCATTCACAGCGATTCGGTTCTCTTTATCACCCCACTCTATTTTAATATCGCAAAATATTGTACAATGTATTGGCGCCAAAATGAGAAAACCCAATGAACAATCATATAAAAATGACAGATTCCATTCAAATGTAATATTTTGTTTATTTTTAATTGTAACAGTATTTATGGCCAGACTAAATATATGACCCCTACTCGTGCCCCCACCAGTCTAGGGACAAGAAGGCTTGTGTGGCGCAGACAGAGTGCTTCATGTTGTCCCTTAGAATTTATAAAGTTAGATGTTCATAGATTTTCTTTTCATTTAATTTAATATGTTTGATGATTCCATAAAAGTACATAGTGTAATCTTTGCATGCTGTTTTTTTTTGTCAATTTATTTTATTGTTTATTTATTTTATTTTAATGGAAAACAAACAGCTTGTAAATTTAATAATAAAAAATTACGACTACAGATATTCAATAAGCCTATAGTTTTCACCTCTAAGTAGGCAAATATTAGTACTAAATTACATACCATAATATAAAAAACAATAAAACATAAACACAGAAAAAAAGTTAGTTAGGGTCAACGAGTTGGACGCATGAAATTGTTTGCAAGCAATGTTCTCACCTCGGCGGCAATGTTCTTAATAAGGGAATGGTTCCCTTGAGATTAGATTTGCTATGTCTCTAGTAATTAGAATACTTTCCCACTTATCTAGGTGGCGATAAAAAAAACAACATACAAATGGGCGAGGCCTGTGTTTAGTGATTGTCCTATGGCTAATGATAAGAGCGGTTCATTGCTGGTCTACCCCTATGTCCAGTAATGAACTTCCAAAGGTGATGACCATAATGATGTACCAAATGAATTCGACTCACCCTGTATGCAATGCGGAATACGAATGTAAAACCAATCATTTGGTAAAGCGGGTTATGTCAACACCGCAGCATGTCTACAGCCTAAAAATGACGTCTATATCAAAGTCCTTATTATGTTTTGTATGAACAGTATGTTTGCGTTCATGAGTCACAGCACAATAAAAGTAAACGCAGTAGGCTTATTCATTTATTTTGTGTACTTTACTTCATTTTATTTTTTGCACAAGTACATCCTGTTTCACAAACATAATGGGCTAGTTTCCTAAAAAAATCTAATTAGTCCGTCAGTTGGATTAACAGAAAATATTAGACACGTATTTTTTCTTTTCTCAATTAAAGAAAAAATGATGAAGATTTAGCCCGTTAAAGTTCCGCGTAACGTTACGTATTGCCGCACTTTCTAACAAGACGTGACGTCACATGCTCACTTTGATGCGCTTTATCTTCGTAAGTTTTTGTTTGATTGACAAAAGACAAAATATGGGTCCAATATTTTTTGATAATCTAACTGACGGACTAAATAGAATAATCCTTTTTTGACCTAGGAAACTAGCCTATTCGATACATTTTTACAAATTCGTAAACTTGAAAAGTTTCAATAAATTTCACACACAGAGAGAGAGAAAAATTATCTTAGATAAAAAAAAATACATTCTTTAATCACAGTATTCAATATAATTTTATTAAGATACTTTTTACCAACTCAACTAAACGGGCAACGCACACCGCGTTTCATGTTGCCAAAGACTATCTTCGAAACTCAGTCTATAGAACAACAAAGCATTTAGACTTTTCTACGCATAGGTACATGAGGCAAATAGGTGGCATATCCTACAAAGTGGCTGCAGTCGCTTATTAAATCCACTAAAACATCCGCGAGTTCTCTTATACCACTATTAGCAATTTAAATGGGCGAAAGCTGAGGCGACGATTTATAACGTGCGCACGGAGTATGTGTCTGCTGATATTTAGCGCGTTAATGAGTGAGCGTCCCTACTGTATATACTTGTATTGTAGCCACAGGCATTGTACATAATGCCCAGCCTTCGTCAACAAGGGAAAAGTTATAGTAAACAACAGACAAGTGCCCAGGTCGGTTATTATAGTATTATTTTCATAAATATTGTTTTGGTCCAGCTAAACGGGAGCGGAAAATTTTGGAATTTGCTTTGTGTAAAACGTGGGAGTGGGTGTGGGTACTGAAGTCATTGAAACAGCTCACTCTAAGCAAAAACGTCATTTTTCCAACAATAGTGGTTACAGGGTGGTCCATTATTTACGCCTCACCCTGTATATCAGGGTCAGGCGTAAATCAAGGACAACCTTGTAATTATACAGGTTGGCCAGAAAAGTGACGTCTAAAAAATTTTTTTAGGTGCCTCGTGTTGAGAAAAAACAAAAAAAAACAGGTTTTTTCATTTTTTTTTCTTGCAGCTAAATCTTTATGAACTGTGCATTTTTGCATAAATAAACAACCTCATAACTTTAATGGAAGTTACTACAAAACTGACCTAAAGTTGAGAATTTATGTTAAGTGAGTTTAAAATTTTCAACTAAAAATTAGAAATCTAAACTAATAATTTCTCAGTTTCTAAGTAGCTTCAGAAAATGCGCTAGACTTTAAGCTTTCATAATAATAATAAAAAGTAGTACTACATAGGCTTCATAGGCTTTTTTAAAAAAAAACGTAACTCGAAAACTACGAAAAATCGTAGAACATACATAGGGGTAATTCCTATACCTCTCAACACGAGGCACCTAAAAAAATTTTTTGGACATCACATTTCTGGCCACCCTGTATATTCTATATATTATGGTATCCAACTTTTTTCTTTGAATGTCACTAAATATAGTTGAAATGGCCACCCATCCACTCACAATCACAGCGTAGGTGGCTTAACTTTGGTAATCATTACCAAGGCGCTGCCGCCACTGCGCCACACACAAGCAACTCATTTCAATCACCTCATATTTGAATATGTATTTTCTGTTAAATTATAATAACAGAAAAATATTTATCGTTAATTTGTCGTTGAGTAGACAGAATACACAACACTATTCCAATTGCGGTTGCCGGCCGGTTTACGATCAATGTGATAAATAACTTTTTTACTGTGGAAAATTGTGGGTAGTAGCATATTTAAAAGTGATAATTTTAATATTAGTTAATTATTGACTACCGAAAATCATAAAACGTTAATCATTAGGTAACTGTACCTATATGTCTATGACTTAATTATATATTACTTAACTAATTATTACTTAGCATAGAGTAAGGACTAATTAATATCGTACTTCATTTGAGCGTAGGTAAGTATATAAAACAGTTACAATAAAACGGTATCTAAGTACCTATGTATTAAATTAATAAATCCAATTAGCAACAATATTATGTGGGTAATACTTATTAATCGCATTTAGAAGACCTTTGAGTCGTTTTATCACCATAATCTGCTTTAGCAATTCAGCCGCTTCGAACCTAAACACTTCTTTGTTAGCTAAATCGTAGCGAATGAGTGAACAATGCGGAGGTTAGGCTGAGAAAAATAGGCTATCCAGAGCTTACGTTAAGCTACGGGAGTGGAATTATTTATGCTTGAGTTTCTTATTTATTGCTCAAAACGAAACAGAATTGAAAAAACCGGATAAGTGCGAGTCCGACTCGACCACCGAGGGTTCCATACAAATGTATAAATTGTATAGGAAATTATAAAATTTAATTACAATTAATGTATAGTTTTCAGATTTTTCGTTGTACATGGTAGTGTAAGACGTGGCGAAGACCGAGTACCTAGCCTGTAACTCTACAGATCCAACACCCGTTCGCATAGGCGGAGACAAGGTCGAGCGTAAGGACCAGTTTAAATACCTTGGATCTGTACTTCACGCGTCCGGAGACATCGATTGCGACGTCAAAGCACGCATTGCTGCTGCGTGGGCCAAATGGCGAGAGGTGACTGGTGTCATTTGTGACTCCAGAATGCCGGTTAAGCTTAAAGGACAGATCTATAAGTCCATCATTAGGCCTGTCCTTTTATATGGCAGCGAAGCATGGCCGCTACTTGAGCGACACAAGCAGGAGCTGCGTGTCACGGAGATGAATATGCTGCGGTGGATGTGCAAACCGGCAAGCTACGTAGGAAACAAATGTCTAGCCATGCCGCCACCGCCAGGTCCTGGCAAAAGGGGTAGACCCAAGAAATGCTGGCTTGACGTTGTGAGGGCTGACATGCGTGCCAATGATCTCACAACTAGAGACGCTCAAGACCGCGCGAAGTGGAGGAGTAAATCAAGGAAAGCTCCAAAGCAATAGCTTTGGACGCAACCGGGATTGACCGTATAGATGATGATGATGGTAGTGTAAGACGATATTATTTGCCAAATGTCTTAGTTCTAGGTCAACGGAAGTAACCTAATATAAAAATAAATGTAGCCTAGTTTTTATATGCCGTAGGTATCTTCACGTTAACTTGAAGTTTTTTTTTTACACCTTCAAGAGACAGTAGACCTGAGTTTAAAGTTTAATTTCAACTGGATACCTCCACACGTCCGAGATAAAGGGTATTGACAGACATACGGACAGACAGACAGACGGACAACGAAATTATCCTTCATGAGACCCGTTTTTCCTTTTGGGGTACGGAACCCTAAAAAAAAGTATCATTAGCTGATTTCTTTATTCTTAGTGTTAAAACGTAGTTTTCTAGAGGTGTACTTATAATAATAAACAGACAAGTAGATGTTTTAGATATCTACTTACCTAAAATCTAAACTATAATACACAAAGTAGTATTTTTTCCGTAAAGTTTAAAAACAGGCGTCCCCATGCACAGGGCACAGGCATCACCTCTATGATGAAGGCTCAGTGTAAATGGTGGACGGGTGCTGTGCAAGCCGGTCATATAACTAACCTTACTGTCAGATGTACAAAATTCTAAGGTCACTGACTAAGCTTAAACGACTAAATTAGCGCGAGTACCTATCAACCTATTAGCGTCGGAGTCGAATCGTGGAACATGACAGTAAAGCTGGCCCACCGACTTCACGTCACTCAGCGAGCTATGGACAGTCAATGCTTAGAATTTAGTTAAAGGATAAAATCTGAAATGAGGTCATCCAACACATGACCAAAGTAATATTAGGCATAGTTCTAAAATGTAGCAAGTGAAACTGGCAGTAAGCTGGCCAAATTTGCTGCAGAACCGATAAAAGATAGAGTAAATGGGTTCTCGAGTGTAGATAGGTAGATACACTTTATTGCACAAAAACATTAAAACAAGACAGTTATGTACAATTAGGCGGCCTTATCGCTGAAAGCGATTTCTTCCAGACAACCTTCGGGCAAAATAAATTAAGTTGTTAAGGAAGGACGCCCCGAGCTCCCAGCTCGATGGACCGACGACCTCACGCCACGCGCAGTGTAGTGTTTCATAGTGTGCGGTATTTTCTATCTGTTACATTAACAACGACATATTGTAATATTCGTCTCTAAGTACATCTTACAAGTTAACTCGGTAATATGTAAAGCCTACCTAGCTATCATAGTGTTCCTTCTTCTGTTTTACTACGGTCATGAATGGGCTAGTTTCCTAAAAATAATCTAATTAGTCCGTCAGTTGGATTACCAGAAAATATTGGACACGTATTTTTTTTCTAAATCAAACAAAAAATTATGAAGATATAGCCCGTTAAAGTTAAGTCACGCCTTGCGACACTTTATAGCAAGACGTGACGTCACATGCTCACTTTGATGCGCTTTATCTTCGTCATTTTTTGTTTGATTGACAAAAGACAAAATATGGGTCCAATATTTTTTGATAATCTAACTGACGGACTAAATAGAATAATCATTTTTTGACCCAGGAAACTAGCCCATTTTTCCACATTTCTTAATGCAACTATTTTGCTGGCAGAGACACTTATCTTTAACAAAAAATGCACTTAAAAGCTTAATATTACACAAACGGATCCCTAACTTGAAAAATGGTGTTTGCTACAAGACTTTTACATGACCTATTTAACGACACTATGCTCCGTGTCATAGACAAGAAAAAAAAAACACTGTATGGGAGGTACCCTAAAATGTTTTTATCAATTATTTTATTTTACCTCTTTGTGATTATGATTATGATACCTCGGCATGATTAATATGTAGCCACATGTAAAATTATGGTTTTCTACAACTGTAGTATTTGAACTATGCCGCAGACGGACTGGCGGAACCCTAAAAAGGAGACCTATTTAATAAAACTTCGTCTATTGTGGATTCTGTTAACTACATCAAAGAGGGGTCTCAAATGATAATACCTAGTACCTAGTGAGATGAAGAGTGAAGTGGTTTAAAAATCGTTAAATATTCTATTTATTGCATTGCAGTAAGTTAAAATTATTTTAGCCCTCATTTCAATTTGTGTAGACAGTGCTGAATGATAGTTTTGTCATAATTTTTATATCCCCTAAATTGCGGAACATTGTTTTTGATGTTTAAGTAATTTTGCTAGACAAAAATTAATAACAGATTTTCTTTTGTACTCAATTTAAAACTTTATGTATTTTTACTATCTCCATATCCATAATAACTCATTTAATTGTATTAAGAATTTAAATAAAACCATCTGTAGTGGTCTCTATAAGATGATCTTATTTAATATATATAAACTACAGAATAATCAGCATAAAATATCCCTGATCACAAAACAAGCGGAGAAACACAGTAAATACAATACACAAGAAACAGCGTTAAGGTGTGAATCTCATAAATAAATCACATCTTTCTCACCTTACGAGTAACATTCAGATAAATAACTTTAACATTAGTACCTTACTCGAGTAGAATACTAACTGTTTATTATCATTTTAAAATAATCCAACGTCAGAAACAATAAAGAAGACATTAAAATAAAAAAATAATCAGACACTTACCTCCAAAATCTCCAGTTATCTCGTGAGCAATCAATAAAAAAAGTTCACAAGCAAAAATAATGCCGTTACAAATTAATTTAAATGTCACATCACATTAACCGGCCGGCGCGCTTGGATGACGACACAAATGTTTGATCAAATGTTCGCACTGCATAGCCAATCAGGTCGCTGGGTCACTTGATAACTGTTTATGTTAACCCAGTACCATTTTTTCGGCGGTGTGTTCTGGCGGGCGTCGTAGCACTGTAGACGACCGTAGCGCGCGACGCCCGTAACGGTACTGCTCGTAGCACTACGGCGCGAGTCTATACGTAGTCCCCTTCATGCCGGCTTATCGGAAGGCTTTTTATATTAAGGTGTGTATTAGAATTAAGTACTATATGATTGATTTTAAAACATTATAATAGAGATTTTCATATTGCAGTACACGTAACCTTTGTGAATAATGCTCCGATTTCTAACAAGCATTCGTTTCTCTGTTGTCTGCAACATGGAAATGATTACTAATTCAAAGATAACAGGCGTCTATTTTTAGCTTCGACACATTAATAACATACATTATAGTACTTAACAGTAGTATCTGAATTTGAAAATACAGAAGTACGCAACAACAGAAGCTGGAAGTGTTTACACATCTAAATTAGCTTCATCATCATCATCATCATTTCAGCCATAGGACGTCTACTGCTAACCATAGGCCTTTTGACTTCCAGATTGGCCGGTTGGAAGCGGCCTGCTTCGAACGACTTCCTGAGACCTTTACCAGGTCGTCTGACAACCTTGTAAGTAGACGTCCTACGCTGCGCTTGCCGGTACGCTTCACTTGTAACTAACTATGTAATCAAATCTCTTGGAAGTACTAACTGACGTATCGATTTAAAACTTTGTGAGAATCTGACATTCGGATGACAATAGAGTATTGCAAGGAAAATAATTTTACTTGAAAAAAATTTTCAACTGCCTCTGGTGGGATTCAAACCCACGACCTTTCGCTATCCGGGCGACTGCTCTTCCAACTGAGCTACGGAGGACATAGTAATGTTAGTAGTAGCGATACGAAAAATCGTAGCACATACATATGGGTGCTTCAGATACCTCTCAACCCGAGGCACCTAAAAAAAAATTTTTGGACGTCACTTTTCTAGCCATCCTGTACTTATATAAAAATATGGTTTATAGTTTTTTTTTACTATGACTTAAATTTTATTAAAAGACAAACTATCACACTTATATACGCGAGACACTTAAAAAAATGGCACCCATACATACTTTTGGAGAACTCCTTTTTTTTCGGATTTATTTTACACAAAAGAAAATACTTTTTGCTATATGGTTTTTTTACGGTTTTATAACTTACTTTTGATAATTATATTATATAAATTACCAGTTAAAAATGAAGTACCAGTAAAATGAAATTAGCAACGAAATGTATTCAAGCATTTCGCCGCAGGAAGAATCGATTTATTAGTAGGAAGTTGAAGGCTTATAATGTGGGCGTTATTTGCCTTGCCTGTCGGTAAGTATATGTTTTGAAATTTTATCAGTAATAATAACCCATGACTTGCTTCACGTTTTGCTTGTTTTTTATAAGAATGTACGTATGATTTTATCTTTAAAATTATAGCTTTTATATAAAGGTTTCCGATTGATGTTAACTGAGCTGGTGATACAAGAAATATTCGCCAACCACCTGGGAGTATCCATGTTTTCGAAGATTTATTCCAAGAGCCTCTCCTAGCACATCCAGATCCGAGAACCGGGAACAGAGTCCAGATATGAATACATAATATTGATGTTTATAATATACTTTGTGCTACTTAACATATATCTGTATATAGGTTCTATGCAATACTGTTATTGCATAGAAAATATTAATAATTTGCAATTTTTTCTCTACTTTGTTTGTCAACCAATCCGTGTTTTCACGTTCGCCAATGTCAAGTTAGTATAGCCCTACCTACACTACTTTTGGGTTAAGAGAATGTGATCTTGTGTTAGGCAATTTTTATCTCATAAACATAACCTGTTCTCTCTCAAGGCATTTCTCTCTCTCTAGCATACGTCTTAGCCAGTTGGCACTAACCCCCAATGATAATATACCTTGCTATCTCTGGATATTACATGCAAATCAGCTGGGCCCGCTCAGCTGAGTTATTTGGCGCGAATTCACTTTCTTCTATGTTAGACCCTTTGGTAGGCTTGAAATATTTGCATCAAGTTTATAATGAAAAAGAACTCCCATTTTGTACAAAAACATATGAAATGTTTGAACATAGAAAAATATTAGCCGTAGAACCGATAACCGATCGAATAGACGTGTTCTTGAGTGGAGACTGGAGACCATAGACGCCCTTCGACAAGTTGAACCGATGATCTGACCAAAGCTGCTGGCAGCAGATGGACAATTATACCCGAAGATCTGACTCAGTGATATGCATTGGGAGTGAGGAGGTAGGGGTAAGTAGGAGTGAGTGATATCCAGTGGACTGACGCGGGCTAATTTTGATGATATCAAATGATAGACTGAAGTAAGCTAACTATGTTTACTATGGATATAACCCTCAAGTGAGTAATACCAAACCTCAGCTATTCTTTTGCAACCGCTGCCACAATAATACCTTTTAACGTGCCGAAAACCTTGATTATAATTTTGTTTTAATTTCTTCCATCTTTCTGTTCTTTTTGTCTTCGCCATAAACGGTTTATCGGTGCAAATCTCACACAGGACACCTTGCATTTATATTTTATCCCCAACCCCTTAAATTATTATGGGTCCTATAAAGATGGATGTAAATCCCATTTCATTACCATCGAGTTAAGACGTTAGTACAAGTAGAAAATCTGATACATTTTATTACGATTTCGATGTAGTGCTTCCCGTTCGTATGCCGCCATATTCAGTTACAAAAGACAATATTTTTTGCGTATATTATACGAACGCTAAATATAACACCTTGTCACTTGTATTAATCAAAAGTATGACTAAGACAGGCAATGATTTTGTAAAGAATTACTTAAAAATTAACTCTTCAAACAAGCTAGATCAAACTTTCGTTGCGCATCGTTTCACATAGCTATACCTTTAAGAGCAAAATACTAAAAAAAATACCTTTTTCTCAATAGAAAAGTTTTGACATAATTTTTTTATTTCACTCGAACTTCGTAGAGCTTCGGTCTAGACTAGATAATCTCTTGTACTGTCAGCAACAAAGATAGGTTAGGGTATCACTGTGACCTTTTAGTTTCAACGCAAATTTCACCTAGACAGAGATATAGGAAGTCCCTTTTACGTTTCAAACAATTCTAAAAGCCATTTCTTATTAGGCTTTTATACCAAACCCGTTCTTCTTCTTCTCGTGTCGAAGGCAACTAAATATTTTTATGTGACCAATACTCCGCCACGCGGACAGCGTTTTCAGTGGCGTGAAGTAAGTCATTGCGTGAGCAGATGTGCGGACACGCGGGACAAGACAGAAGATGGGGCATTGTTTGGGGGCAGGAAGATCGCATCTGTTGTTGATATTGTCAGTGTAACCCTACCTACACAGGTTGTCCCTGCATCGGCCGACTTGAATCCGCATGCGGACCTGTTAAGAGTAAAAAAACCCGTTGAACTCGGGCCGTGTGGGGACCGCCTTAAAGAACATACTTCCCCACCGCCAACAAGAGGCGTGTCGTAAGAGAGGAGGAGAGAGCAATGTCTGCGTGGCAAAACTTATTAAAACTGCGTTCGCCGACCCGCCTGACAAGCGTGGTGTGTATTAACAATCCCCCCCAATGAAAGTCATTAGGGGAGGCCTGTGTTCAGCAGGGGACGTCCTATGGCTGAAATGATGATGATGATGAAACCCGTTCAAAAACTATCGTCCGTCAATTTCGTTCGCCTCACCTATGCAACTATGAGGTGGTTTCAGCCATACCTACTCCACCGCGCGGGCTCTATGCCGATTAGTGGAGGGGTGTTGTAAGGCCAGTGACTTAACCTTACTGTCAGATGTTATAAGCCGAACTAAGGGCCTTGACAGGCTTCACGACTAGCCTTCTTCTTCTTCATCTATACGGTCAATCCCGGTTGCGTCCAAAGCCAATGCTTTGGAGCCCAGGATCCGCTTTCCTTGATTTACTCCTCCACTTCGCGCGGTCTTGAGCGTCTCTAGTTGTGAGATCATTGGCACGCATGTCAGCCCTCACAACGTCAAGCCAGCATTTCTTGGGTCTACCCCTTTTGCCAGGACGGGTGGCGGCTAGTATCAAGCAATATTAACCGAGACCAACTTTAAACGTGCCTTCCGAAACAATTCAATATCTTTACTGCATGTCACTTGAAGGCAAGTTGTCAATAAAATTTTGCACGGATATGCTTGTGATAAATTTCTAAATATGGTCGAAATGGTCACCCATCCCTGGTTGGTTGCCTGCTAAAAGACTTAAGACGGCTTGATTACATCTGACAGTAAGGTTTAAGCACTGGCCTTACGACACCCCTTCAACCAATTCGCAGTTGGCCCGCGTGGTAAAATATGGCCCAAACCACATTATAGTTGAAGTCATTGGTGCCCTGCAGTGGGAAGAAAAAAATACTTTTTTACTTTAAGTATGTCGATTCTTTTTTGTAAAAGCGATGAGCTTCCTCTTTTGATGTGATCCCGAATGAGTTACCTTGGGCAGCAGCGGAAAATCCTTATTTATCCCGTTTGATCCCGTGAATAGTATAACATAGGGAAAAATAAAGGAATTGCTTTTTTATCTGCTTTTCACAAATCATTTTAGTATGGTTTTCATTGAGGAGGATTGCCAATACTCGCCACGCTTGGCAGGCGGGTTGGCGAGCGCAGTTTTTCGCACGCAGACGCTGCTGCCCGTCTCTTGCTACAGGAATTAGTCGCCTCTTACGACACGCCTCCTGTTGGCGGTGGGGAAGTGTATTCTTTACGGCCGTCTCCACACGGCACGTATGTGATGGTGTCCAATATTTATTTATTTAATATTTATTTAAACTGCTTCCGGTAAATAGCACCTAATTAATTAAAAACTTCAAACTTAATTTCATAAAGTAGTAGGATATCTAATGGTTTCCTAGTCTAGACTACAAAGCCATAGTCGCGGGTTCGAATTCCGCAATGAGCAAGTCTTTATGATCAGGAAAAACATTTGCACCTAAATCAAAGATCATTATCATTGTTTGAAAGATCCGATTTTAATACTTAACTTTCTTTAGGGGGTGTAAAACAAAAAACTGATGCTATGTCACCAACATATTAAACGCAAATCAAAAAATAAAAACAAGACTGCTGACGAAAAAACTAAAACATTAGAAATAAATTCTAATAGCCAATCAGCTGTAACTATTTTTATGGGAAAATCCTTTCTTTTGAGTTTTCTATGTTGGTCCTACAGTGGAAGTTCTTGATTTTGAGCAGTTAACTCACACATTGAAAGAAAGTTAATTAATAAAATAGGTACCTATCCCTAACCCCGTCATTAATAAACATAAACTAGATTTAAACTATAACTAAAGTTTAGCCAACCAATAGGGTTGTTTACACCATTCTTAAATAATTCTAAGACATTTATCAAAACCATATATTTATCATAATTCATAACCCGACACATCATAATTAATTTGAAAAAAACTATTTTTACTCGTAATTGTTCCAAAATCAACAAAAAGTTAGTCCGTTAAGTTAGGTAAACAGTGACGTCATAGTTTGCTATCGCCATACAAATAATATTATTATGGAAGAGTAGCGTTAAGACAGTTTTAAAAAAGTATGTCAATTGATTAGTGGTGTAAAATACCGTATTTACCATGTATTACTCCATAAATGTCTAATTTGTCGACATTACACATTGTATAATATAATCTATAGATTAACCTTAGTGTAAAGTAATTCCTTGGATAAAATGAGTTTATTAATAAGACAGTTTAAGTAGGATATTGAATAATACAGAAAATTAGTACCATTCCTGGAAGTCATTGGGGGAGGCCTTATGTTCAGCAGTGGACATCCTATGACTTAAATCATGATTACAATGAAGTAGGTAAGTATATCTATTTCGTTATCTAGTCGCCTAAGTACAAGATCCTCTTAATTTGGGGCTAGTTAAATATGAAATTGTTGAAAGAATTTAACTTAGCATAGGTATACCTACTTTATCTTTGCAACAACTTAGGTATAATAAACCTAATGAAAGAAGAGCATTCAGGAGCCATCTCGTAAAATATGCAGCCACACACGCTCCGCGTTTTCACTCGGAGGTGTTTTATTTGTACAAAATACGTTTTGAATATAGGAAAGTGGGTACCTTTTTGGGGGCTCCGAATGATTTACAGAATTACCCTTGAACGATATAATTGTTTATAGAAATCACTGTTCATCGTTCATCGATACAAATATATTTTTTTTACCGACAGCTCGGTTCGCAGAAAGAATGATAAATATTTCTTTCGGCGAACCGAGCTGTTGTTGAACTACGCAACATGCGACCTACGGATGCCCTTAAAGCTAAAGGGAAAAATCTACAAAACTGTTATAAGACCTGCTTTACTACATGGCTATGAATGCTGGGCCATTAAGAAGGTAGATGAAAAGAGATTGCATGCAGCAGAAATGCGAATGTAAAGGTGGATGTGTGGGGTGTCGAGAATGGACAAGATAAGGAAAGAATATATTAGAGGAAGTATGAAAGTGGCACCTGTAGCAGAAAAGATGAAAGGACACCGTTTATCTTGGTATGGACATGTGATGAGAAGGGAAGAGGAGCACATAACGAGGAGAGTGATGGATATAGTAAGTATTGATGGGTAGAGAAGTAGAGGACGACCTAAGAAGAGATGGATGGATTGTGTGAGGAGCGATATGACTGAGAAGGGAGTGAATGACTCAATGAGGAGTGACCGGATTGCATGGAAACGAAAGACATACTGCGCCGACCCCAGATGACCTGGGAACAGGGGAGGCGAATGATGATGATGATCTACTGATGTGCTGCACTCATTGTAAAGTCTACTCAATCTGGGAACAGGAGAGTAACAACCAAGTTTAGTCCTAGGGTTGAAGAAGGTTTCGCGGAAGTCGAGAAGAAAAAAACTAAATAAACTTAAATATTCTAAACTATTGTGCCAATATTGAGGTGGACTAAACGTTGCATCCACTGATCAAGTAAAGGTGTATTTTTTGTGTTAATTATTGAGAGAAGGTTCTTACGGAAATAATAATTAAGAAAGATGCGCAGAAAATTCTTTATCAATAAACTAAAGACTACGCAAACGAAGACACGGGCAACAGCTAGTTCATTTATGAATATGGGTCATGTATGTACTCTTACCTTCCAAATTTAACGATTCAATTTCGTAGCGCTTTTTTAATATTCAATTCGCTCACGTCAAGCTGTCTTGCGCAATAACGCACTTGATTTAATAATACATACATCATAGGGCCACATTTATACACGATTCTCAGTCTGGAGAACTCATAACGTTTCTTTTTTCCCATTTTTCGTTTTTTCTACATCTCGATCGATCGTTTGGCGAATGTCTTTGTGACCCGGTTTGATTTCCGGTTCGTATGAATTCAAAAAACAAGAGCCTGCCTGCCTAGCATGAGCACCAAAACACGATATGTTATGATATAACATAGCGAAATATCGACACCAATTGTAAATATATGATAGATATAGCCGCCATTTTAAATTTTTATCAAAACAGTGATCATAAATGTAATGTCACCGACACGGCGATTCAATATGGCGGCTATATCTATCATATTTTTAAAGTTGGTGTTGATATATCACTATATCTTATCATATCATATCGTGTTTTGGTGCTCATGCTAGGCAGGCTGGCATACCTAAAGTTACAAGTACCAAAAAACATTTTGGTGTACACCTATAAAACATACGCCAATCGACAGAGAAAATAATCACTAACAACAATACTCTTTGACTAAATCTTGTAAATGATATACTTTGTTCATAATTTCAGTTTGAATATGTTTTTGTAAACTGACTGGGAGTGAAGTGCTGTAAAAGTCACATGATAAAACAATGCAGTGGTAGGAACGATTTTATAGCAGATTTTTGTCAGACACTAAGTAAGTAGTGGTTGTTACCATTCAGTAGCTTGATATAGAGCGATAAGCTACATTATTCTTATGTCTTGGTCCCCTACTTCTGCATAAAACCGAAACCACTAACGATTTTAGGCAACTTTCTGCAAGGGCTTGAAGTCTGTTGAAGAGATTTGGAATTCTCTGGTGGTCCAGTATGGCGTTGTGACACGAGCTGGACGTACGTCCTAACTGCGGGTTTTCCGCCTAAAATCAGTGTCGATAACTCGGACGACAATGTATAATGTATTTTTCTTTTTCAATTCTGACAAATAAATTCCTAGTCTTATACCGGGTGTCCCATAACCTTGTAACCTATTCTATACATCATAGTAGTTAAACAACTTTTGTTCTTTCATTATTATCACGTAACTAAAACCAAACACCATGCGTATTTAATTATTTATTTGATTACTTTTAATATTCTAACGATTCGCTAGCCCACTGAAAATAAACATGTTACGCACAATTAAGGTCACCTACAACGGACCAGTTCAAAACGGTATCTGAACTTACAGAATTATTGCACATTAACGTCCCGCTCATGGCGTTCGGCCGGAATGATCGGTAATGCCTTGTGTGACTGGCGGCCGTGACGATTCCTTGATGCATAACTATTATATCTATACAACACACAATTATGTTCTTAATGTTCTCCACGCGAAACCTAATATTTATTTAAGTAATAATTATAACGCTGTCTATTCATTAGTTTACGTACTGTTTATTGTCTTTAAGTTTATTTCTTTTTATATTTAATATGCATATTCATCATGGCTACTGAAAACCAGCGTCGCGGCCTACTCAGGCCGTGGCTCAAGCTGAGTGAGGTCCCATTATCCCGGACATCACAGGCACATAGTGGCACCGCTTGGTTTACTCTTTTTTCTATTATAAATTTATTTTGTTACTCCTTTCTTATTTTATTTTTTTATTTTTAATTTAAATAATGTGTTGTGTCTTTTACTGTTTGTGTGTGATGTCCAATGTATAATAAATGTCTTTTCTTTCTTTCTTTCTTTCTTTCTATTTTATGTTTTTGTGTGAGTAGGTATCTATTTGTTTGTTAAGCGGAATTTATACGATAAAATTAAGGCTACTTTAAATCTCAAGAAAATGTAGACAAATTCACGTGGCACAACTATTTTTCAGAAAATATTTAAATCACATAAATTAATGTCCCCATTTGCTTAAATTAATAACGGCACGCATTAAATTATCCTGTTAAAATCAATTCGCTTTTATTATTTCCGTAGCAAATTTATTTTAGTAACAATAAAATTAGGAACAGTAAAAACTACTTCAGGCTCAGTAAGCTACAATCACTTACGGACACGTATATAATAACTCCCTCTTTCCTTGCCATTAATTTCCATCTGTTTATTATTTTTTAAACCAAAAAAAATCGAGAAGGTACTTATGCTCTCAATTTCTTTTTAGAATGTAAAACAGATTATGAATCCCAAAAAAATATACAAATGAACATCACTACTTAAGATATAGCGGTCCCGGCGAACTTCGTACCGCCTACGCCTCTTTAAGCATTTTTTTTTTGTAATTTTTTTTATATTAATATATATTTAGGTTCTGCTATTCGGGGCCAATACAAATCGAACAAACCAAAATTCATAAAAATCTATCCAGCCGTTCTTGACTTATAAATGGTGAACCTAACCCGACTTTGTTATAAATATAAAGACAAGCTTTTGCCGTTGACATCACCCGGGTAAAAGGATATAAGTGTTAATCCAGGCCATGATCATCAGTATGCCAAATTTCATAAAAGTCCATTCAGTAGTATTTGCATGAAAGAATAACAAAGATCCATACTAAATATAAATATATATATAAAGCTATAGAAATAAAGATAAAGAAAACTGTGGCCGCTACCAACCTCTTCATCGTGCCTCGATGGTTCACGCGCGGACATGCGTGACATATGTCATGTCCTTCCTTCTGCTAACGGGCTCGCGTGTGATTTGTCTTTTCCTTATTCTATATTGTAAATAATAGGCTAGTTTCCTGGGTCAAAAAATGATTATTCTATTTAGTCCGTCAGTTAGATTATCAATAAGTAAATTTTATTAAAAAAAATAAAACCGACTTCAAAACACTAAAATGCTAAAAATAATCCTAACACTTATGTACATAATCAGTTACTTTTGGAGTCGGTGCCAGCCGATGAGAGATTCAATGTTTTTGTTTGCACCGACTCCAAAATTAACTGATTAGGTACTTAAGTGTTAGGATTATTTTTTGCATTTTAGTGTTTGAAGTTGGTTTTATTTTTTTTAATAAAATTTACTTATTTCATCAATTTTTAGTGATAAATCCTAATCTAACTGCTGAACACCGATTGCATCCCCTATTTTCCTACCCTTAGGGGTGATTTTTATTTTGTAAACTTTTAGCATATTATCTTTGAAGTATAAGCTATTCAATAAAACAAAAATCATCAAAATCGGCTCATATTTGTCGAAGATAGGTCGAAGATATTTGTTGATTTTCTCAAAAAGTTCTAAATCAATTTCGATAAAATTTATATGGGACCACTTCTGAAGTATGATCTACCAAACAAAAAAAGAATCATTAAAATCGATTCATAATTGGCGGAGTAATCGCATAACAAACATACAAAAAAAAAAAAAAAAAACATACAGTCGAATTGAGAACCTCCGCCTTTTTTGAAGTCGGTTGAAAAATATTGTATCTATATTTTGTCGTTTGTCAATAAAAAAAAAATGACGAAGATAAAGCGCATCGAAGTGATCACGTGACGTCACGCCTTGCTAAAAAGTGTCTCAAGGAGTGACGTTACGCGGAGCTTCAACGGGCTATATCTTCATCATTTTTTGTTTGATTGAGAAAAGAAAAAATACGTGTCTAATATTTTCTGTTAATGCAGCTGACGGACTAACTAGATTTTTTTTAGGAAACTAGCCCATTATTTCTCTTTATGTTCTAATATAATTGTACGTCTCGATATATCTCCAGAATTTGCGCTTCTATCCCTTAACTAAAAGTAACATGCTCTATCCTAAAGAACTTCTATCATCGGGTTCGAGTCCCGATATCGTATGTGGGTAGATAGTCGATATTACCGCCACATCTGGTGACCCCGACGTGATATGGATTAAAGAATTTCAGTAGACACCGAATTGTTTTGGAGTCCACTCGGAACGGCTGAGGATTTGACATACTGGTGAGCGATTTTTGAACTTTAACGGCAATGGAGTCAACTCAAGAAAACAAATGCCAACAAGAAAGTAAACACGAATTGTTGAAAGTCAGTGTGCGAGTGCCTCCATTTTGGCCGGAGGAGCCTGAATTATGGTTCGCGCAAGTCGAGTCTCAGTTTGTCTTGTCCGATATATCTAGAGATGAAACAAAATTCTACTATTTAGTAGCGCAGTTAGACCACCAGTACGCTATTGAAGTTAAAGACGTAATAACTAGCCCTCCCAAAACTAATAAGTACGAAAAGTTGAAAACTGAACTCTCAAAACTCACAAAGATATAAAGATAAAGATTTATATAGTTATCTAATCTATATAGCCGTTTCCAGCGACTTCGTTTGCGTGGTCTTCAAAGCAATTCCATAACTTCCATAATTAAATCGGATTTTATTTACAATCATGGGTTTTAATTTTTTGCGCGGAACCTCAATATTTTTAAAAAATGCAAGTAGCCCAAGTTCCTTTTTAAACAACTATCTGCCAGTGAAATTACCGTCAAAATTCTGTACAGGCTTATCTCCGAAACTACTTTAAGTTGATTTGGTTTTTGCTATTACATCAACTAAAGAAAGGGTCGCTAGTGTTGAATAGCGTCTAAATTGGCTTGTCAAGATAGTGGCAGTATTCAATCTTAAAAGATAGATATTTTTAATTTCAGTCTAGGCATTTCAATTTACACTTGTGAAAGTCATAATATCATAATAATAAATAAATAAAATGAATAAGAACAAACACACTAACTACTAAAGTCTCTGCAAGTGGTTCAAAACAAAGCCCTAAAAATTGCCTTCAATACTCAATTTCAGACCAATATTCAAAAATTGCACGAAGCGATACATTTTTTGACATTGTATAACTTTATTCTAAAACTTACATGTAAATTCTTTAATAATGTAAAAAGTCATAGTAATCCTTTAATTTCTAATATTGCACGTACAAAAATACGAAATTTGCCATATGTCGACACCTATGGGACTTACCGCTTGCCCCATCACTACACGTGACGTCGCGCACTGTTCGCGCGAGCCCGGTCCTGCTAGCGTGTCCAGTTTACTTTGAGCCCGCGTACTGCGTCCAACATAAAGCGCGAAAGGTCGCGAACTTTTGTCGCATATAAACTTTTGCTATTACCGTCAACAGTTATTGGTAATGTATGAACAATAATAATTTATCACTTTTAAAATATGGACTTCACACTAAAAAGTTCGTAATATAAATAGATTAAGATGTTATATTAATGGTGTTAGTTATTGAAAAAAAAAAAAAAGTTTAAAAAAACAGTGTAAAAAGCTTTTAAAGGTATTTTGCCTCATAAAGTGTTTTTCGTGTCATATGTAAGTGTTACTATATTATTGGTTTTAGTTATAGTGTACTTGTACCTAAATGTATTATTTTAATAAAGAATTTTGAAAAGGAAAAGAAACACACTAACATAAATCTTTTTTTTTATTAATTGAGTATTCTAGTATAGCTGAAGGCAGACTGTCTTGCTTAAGCCACTTCGTGCATCTAGAATGGTCTTACTGTTACTATCTCCATTGTAACTCGATAATGTAGCTGTTGACGTAAAATCAAATATTTTCGTCTGAGACCTTGGCTTTTATGTTGAAATATAATTCTGTTATAAATCATTCTTAATTGGACCCCGTGACGGAGAACCGTATATTTTCGTAAGGTAATCAGGGATTATAGTTGCATTAAGTTATTATTTATTGTTTGTGTAACCTCCGGTCCGTCCTAATAAGGTCCGTTCACCGTTCACATTTACAACCTTTGCTCAAGATGACAAGCCTCAAATTAAAGTAGAATCTTAGTACCTTCAGGAGCAGAGCACGACGGCGATATCTCAGCAGCGAGATGTAAGAGTGTATTTATTAGTCTCAAAGTAGATTACAGATACAACAGAATAATATAAAACTTAATGTCAGTTAGCCAAGCGGCTGATTGACTATACGGGCGACCGGAGGGCTGGCGCATTTCTTGGTCAACGTATCGGTTTAGCCATTCAGCGTGGAAATGCGGCCAGCCTTCTTGGCACCATGTCCCGATCATTGGACGGCAATTTGGGACACATTTTTTACTTGTAAATATTTTTGTACATTTTTATTCTCTTTAGTGCTAGTTTTTGTTATTCAATTTGTACAATTTCATAAAATATTTTTATTGTAAGTATTTGACATTTGGACGACAATACAATTTAATGTTATAAAACAAAAATAATGGTCTATGACTCAGAGATTGCAGGATACCCGCAAACTCTGTTATTCTGCCATAGCCTTTTATAAGTTTAGCCAAACAAATTCAACTTAGAAAACATAAAAATCTACACTTATATCTAACTTAACACAGGTTTTGTAGCAATTGAAAATGCCTATGTAAATTCAAAATTAGCTAGTCCTAATGACTGTTCGTAAAGCAGCCAATTGCGAGATCTTTGGCGGAACGTTAGCAGCGGGAGTTACAGCGCAGAACGAATAGGTGGTGGTAGATCATTCCATATCTTTGCCGCTGCATACTTAAAACAGCCAGTTTAAGGCAGGGAGACATTATTTCTCCGAAACTGTTTACTGCAGCATAGGAAGACGCTTTCAAGCGGAGTGGCAACGATTCGGCATCAATATTAACGGCGAATATATCATTCACCATCGGTTTTCCAACGATATTGAGGTCATGGCAGAATCGCTCTTAGTCAAGTTTCCCAACAGGTAGGCCTGCGGATGAACATGGACAAAACGAAGGTAGCGTCGAATGCCCATGTTGCGACCTACCCAGTGTCAGTTGGGACTCTCGGGTGCTCTATTAGGTATGTCTAGGTACCTGTGATCCAGTTGGGTAGTAGGTATAATTTTGAGAAGGAGGTCAATCGTCGAATCCAACTCGACTTGGCAGCGTTGAAATTACAAAACGTCTTTTCGTCCGAAATACCTCAGTGTCTAAAGACGAAAGCAACCTTACATGAACTTACATGTGGCAGCTTCGGGTATTCAGAGTTCATAATCTTTTTGAAGACAGTCAACGACGGTTAGATAATTTTTTATGGAGTAAGATAATTTAGTTGCATTTCTGTCTTCAGTTTTTGGCAGCTTTTTTTCAGTTTTTATTTAGTCACGGGATTAGCTAACGGATAGATTGCAATTTTTCCACGAACATTCATATTTCGAACGGCACTTATTTGAAGATTCCTAATCAAATAGCCGTTTCGATTTTGATCAATTGAATTGTTTGGAATGGCGTGCTATGAAGGATACCTACACTTAGTATTGGGTGGAGACAGGATGAAGAAGAGAGACAGAGAGAAACAGTGAGACAGATTTAAAGTGGCTCAAACACAAGGTACCTACCTAATTATTGTAAACTTTTCCGTGTGCGATCTTACAAACGCACGACTCACGGCTTACTAAAAATCGTCTTATGTGGAACATCTCTAACACCTTATTGCGGGTTCCGGGTTTCGCATTATAAACGAAATACTTAAATTATTCCAAAACGACACGTAGGTATTAATCAGAGAGTAGCGGGATTCGACTTGAACTTTAACGGTCTCGGCTTTGATTCCCAGTTCGGGTCAATTCAAAAAAAGATAAACAAATCATTTCTACATATAAAATAGAAATAAATATAGAAAAGGAAATTGTTTTAGTATGCTGGGGAACGCCCCTGTTAAAATTCAATGTCTGCTACCACAAGATAATAATGTTAAAACACTAAATTCTTAATCCGCTAAGCCCATTACCCCACCACCACTAGCCGCACTGAGCGAGGTAGGTTTACCCAATTCTATCACTTAATTATTATTAGAGGATTTTTCTACGCGCACCTTACTTACACCCCTCTGATATCTACGACTTTTGTATTGTTTCCTAGCTGTTTTGTTGTCCAAAATTCTGGGTAGCAAATGTTTTTTTTCCTGTTATACGAATTCGTATGTTACCAAAGCATCGATGTTGAAACTTTGCAAACTGAATTCGACGGAAACCTTACAAGTGAATAAAGAAACTGGGTTGTATTGTTTCGCCGGCTTGCGGCCTTTGATTCCTTTTTGTTTTTAAACTAGTTGCCAAGCTTGGTACAGCTTAAAATTATCAGCCATGACATTCATACAAAAAAAACTCTTGGGCTAGAAAATCTCCAAGTAGAATGTATCTAAACAAAGAGCTATTATCGAAATACATTTTAAAATAGTTTCGACAGTTTTCAATAAGGAACCCTTATTAATTTTTCAGACTATATCAACATACAGTTTACAGGGTTCATACTCCAAGAAAAATGCATGCATTGCTTACTTATCAAATATAAATAATATTTTAAATTCGATTCTTAATTTAATTCATTACATTTTATAAAATACAAAACTAAATTCCCTGTATAATTATGTGTATTATGTTCGTAGTTTAATGCCAACTCGTGGAACTAAAAGGCTGTATTTTGGCAAGCTTAAAAGCTGTAATTTGGCAAACAACCATGCCTAAGTTGTAGAATGTTATCTTTATTTAACCTTTTTTTGTCCTCCTCCTTCGTATGTCGTATAAACTTGAAATTTTGTGATAAAAAAAAATATAATAAAAAACCCTTAAAGTTATGCCAAGTCTGTTTTTAAGGGCACCTCCCATATCTAATCAGAAGCAAACACATTTTTTAAATTTTAGTAATATTAAATTTCAAAGTTATTTGTTAGAGTCGTGTCGGATCCTCTGGCAGCAAAATGGTTGTTTTAAGAAATGTGAAAAAATTCAAAACCGTAGTATTTACATTTATACGAAATTAAAGGGACAAATATCACAGCTAGGTGAACTTTACAAGTTACCTAGTTAACTTGTAAGATGTACTTGGAGAAGAAAATCACTTGGGTAATGTTGTTAAGTATGAAAGAAAGAAAGAAAAAAAATAATAATATTTTACTGTCACATATTAAGTACAGTCAACGGTAAGTCAGCCTACCCAAAAACTTAAAGGTTATTGAACCGATTCTCAACTCAAGTCCGAAAGTAGAAATAAAAAACACTATAAAAATGATTCAAAAAGTTTCCCGGTCAGCATTTGTCTTTACTGCCAGAGACATAACAACGCTGATTTTCAGCGGAGACCCCGACGTTAGGGCGTACAGCAAGCTGCGACTCAACGGCATAGGTATTGCAACGGCAAGTGTTCAAGTCTTCGATCACGACATTAAAGCACTTTTGTTGCACCCGTTTGTAGGTCCAAGTACCGGAAAAATTGTTTTAGTATAAAAGCCATAAACAAATACAATGCAGCTTTCAGTCACACATTTTTGGTGAGCGTATGGCGAGGTTACGCCGTCTCTTGAAATCCACATAAGCCCTATCTGCACACCTACCTTCTTCTGCCTTTTATTTAAGTCATGTTATTGTTTAATCGATGTAGTTTTGTTAAGTTGTTGTTGCTTGTTGTTTTTTTCCCGCATGTGTCTCTATATTAACATAAAATGTACCAACTATCATTCAAAAAAATGGTCTGAGGAGAATGGTTTGGTGTTGAACCCAGTCAAAACCAAATTCCTTGTATTAGGCTCTAAGATTCAAATTGATCAGATCAATAGTTGTGTAGTAAAAATTAAAATGAATAAAACCAACATTGAACAGGTGAGTGGAGCTAGAAATCTTGGAGTTTGGATGGATGGTAGATTGAGTTTTGAAAAGCATATTAGTGATGTTATCAAGCAGTGCTACTACAGGCTAAGGGTTTTGTACCAGGTACGACAGTACCTGAGCGTAGAAATGAGGATGTACCTTTGTGAATCGCTTGTATTGTCGAAGTTAAACTATGCGGATTCTGTGGTTGGCCTGTGTCTATTAGGACGTACTAAAAAAGCTATACAACGTCTTCAAAATTCGTGCACTAGATTTTGTTTTCCTATACCCCCTAGATCTCATATAACTCCGTATATAAATAGCAATAATTGGATGAACATGGAAACTCGACGCAAATTGCATTTTGGTACCTTACTCTTTGGTGTTATAAAAGGAAAGAACCCACCATATTTATTTAAAAAAATAGAATTCACTCAACGACAATCGCGCATTGCCGATAGGATAATCTGTCCAACTTTTAAAACAGCAGCGTTTCGTGGTAGTTTTAAATATTCGGCATCAAAGTGTTGGAATAACATTCCTCCGCCCATCAGACATTGTTCTTATATTAAAACTTTTAAAATTAAATACAAAAAACATCTCCTCGATATTCAAAAGTCCGAATGACCTATTTCACCTTTAAACATAAATGTAACTCTTTTAAATAACATTTAAACTCTAGTTGCACAACATCATTACCTCATTATTTAATTCAGCATAAGTTTATATAATTTTCCAAAAAAAAGAAAAAAAAGTTTTTAAGTAATTATTTAAAACAAATAATGTAACACCTATTTGTATTTTTTTAGTGTCTGTACTAATGTCATAATTTTAATATGCGCTTTTAATTTTGAAAAACATGATATCTCTTGTGTATTAACTATAGTTTACTAAAACTTAATTTTATATAATATCTGTTTGTGTAGGGCTGGACGCCCACTCTTTTTAAGGTGTCCGCTGAAAATCAGCGTCGCGGCACTCTGTGCCTCGGCATATGCTGAGCGGAGGCCTATTTGGTACTATGACTGTTATGAAAATGAAAAACTGTGAATTGTATTCTTTTTTAATTGTGCCAAATAAACCTTATTCATTCATTCATTCTATATGTATTACTGAAATGCTGTATGTTTCCATAATAAAGATAAATAAAAATAAAAATTGGACCACCAAAAAACCCGAAATATGTAAAACAGGTACAGCAAATTCCGCATATTATGACGAGAAACTACAGAACCCTACATTGCGCGTGGCCCGACACGCACTTGGCCAGAATATTATGCTTCAAGAAGCCATTTTTGTTACAGTCATCCCAATTGAAATGGACTGGCCGTTCTGTTAGAGTTATGCCTCATACGAATTCAGCCCCGTCACGAAGGAAGCCGGCACAAAATGCTTAGAAAACTTCCCTGCTTATTTCCTGAGGTCCACTTTGACCTTTGTCCTTTAGATATTCCATGGTCCATTCATTTAATGGACGTTTTCATAAATATTAAGTTTGAGTTTATTTTTAAAGAAGTGGAAGTCACGCGGAGAAATCTTACAATTCGGAAGGGGAAAATAAGTAATATTTGCCAGGTCCTGGCAAAAGGGGTCCTGGCAAAACCCAAGAAATGCTGGCTTGAGGTCGTGAGGGCTGATATGCGTGCCAATGATCTCATAACTAGAGACGCTCAAGACCGCGCGAAGTGGAGGAGTAAATCAAGGAAAGCGGACCCTGGGCTCCGAAGCAGTGGCTTTAACCGCAACCGGGATTGACCGTATAGATAAAGAAGAAGAAGAAAGTAAGTAATATTTAAAAATAATTTGCCATAGGAGAGTTCCACAATCCACTTTTTGGCTCTCAGATCAGCACAGTACCAAATTATTATATTGTCATCCGAATGTCATAAACTTACAAAGATATCGATATATATTTTCAAGATATCGAGATTGAGTACATAGTTAGTTAACTGTTAGTTTATACAAGTGAAGCTAAAAGATTTAAATTGACGTAAGCGTTAAAGAATAATCTAATTTGTTAGTATATTTCGTAGTGCTAAAGTAGGTACTTATGGGTAAATAAATGCAACAGAAATCATAAACAATCGGACAAAATAAATTTGAAATTAAATTATGTATAAGTATCATTTAAACGTCGACCCCTGGAAATCCCACCGAAGATAACCAGCCTGCTGATTCATAGTTAGGTACTAATCGGAATAAAGTACGAAAAAAAATATTGGAAGTGAAACATAGACCAACGGATTATCAAGCTTAAGTGGCTATGCAGTGGGCTGGGCATATAGCACGTAGAACTGACTACCTATCGGGCAGATAAGCTATGTATTTAGGCCTATGCTCAGCAGAGGACGTCCTATGGCTGAAATGATGATGATTATGATGATTTTCAATCGCATTACGAAGTATAGTTGTTTTTTTCTACTCTCTGATTTCGTATTGTTAGTTTTCGAGAATAAGTACCGTTATTTGATAATAAGAAAGCTCAAGGTTGCACAGCGTGCTATGGAAAGGGCTATGCTCGGTGTGTGTGTTATCGAATCAGGAACGAGAAGATTCGTAAACGAACAAAAGTCGCTGACATAGCCTAACGGATTAGCAAGCTGAAGTGGCAGTGGGCGGGGCACATAGCACGTAGAACTGACGGCCGATGGGGCAGAAAGGTTCTGGAATGGAGGCCACATACCGGCAAGTGCAGCGTAGGACGTCTACCTACAAGATGGACCTGGTAAAGGTTGCAGGAAGCCGCCTAATCTGGAAGTCACTGGGGGAGGCCTATGTTCAGCGGTGGACGTTCTATAGCTGAAATGATGATGATGATGATTTGATAATAATGATACTAGGACCGGATCGAAACATAGTTTTAACTACTTTTAAATCACGGGAATTGAGTCTATGCTTCTGATAATTAACAGTTGTTACAGTGGGATTGACTTGAAAATCGGGCTTTAAAAGTCAACATAAGTACATTAACATCGTTGTTAGATGGTGCCTAGGTAAGTACGTGAATTTTGTAAAGGAAAGAATTTATTGGCAATTACAATTGTGTTTCTAATGAAACTTCACATAGTAGGTCAAGTAACTATCACAACTTTCAAGGATTACCGCTGTTACATAATATTAATTTACCCTCTAACCATTATTTTATTCTAGTATCTTCGCTATTTATAAAAAAAGGCAAGTTTCGCAAAGAATGGTCACTAGAAATTAACATCAAACTGAAATCGAATTTTCGCATCGAAAAGCACTTCAAAAATGTAATAAAAATTTGATAAATCAAGTTAGAACCCTTGTCATGTCTGCGAGTGTGATTGTTTTGAAGCACGAGCAAAAATGCGTAAGCTACCAAAATGGTCAAGGTTTAGGTAATTTATGAAGTTGTGGTTTACGTAAAAGTATGCTTAAATACGTCACACTGCAGGGCACAGGCCTCACCTCAACTATGAGGTGGTTTGGGCTATACATAGTCTACCACGCGGACCCAGTTTAGATTGGTGAAGGGGTGTTTGTAAGACTAGTGACTTAACTTTAGTGACAGATGTTATTAAGGACTAGGCTCCAGGACATGACTCAAGTGACATCAGACATCAAGTGATATTAGCCGGGGCCAACTTTTAGGCTCGGACTACAAGCATCCGTAATTTTTCAAAACCCCATACAAATCGGATTGAATCCGGGCTTATCCGGAGCCGTTTTGTATGGAGTTCTTAAAAAAATCCGGATGCATGTAGTCCGAGCCTTCACGTGCCTTCTGGATCACCGATGCAATTATGATAAATGTCACTAAATTTTGTTGGATTGGTCACCCATCCAATCATAACCGCGGCGTAGGTGGCTTAACTTTGATAATCACTACCAAAGCGCTGCCGCCACTGAGCTACAAGCAATCTAGTTACTTAAATTCGTAAAAAATCTTAGGTTACGTGGTACACCGATGTCTCCAAAAAATAAATAAATATTGGACAAATCACACACATTGCTCTGATACTAAGGTGAGTAGCTAAAGCACTTATGTTATAGAAATCGGAAACAATGAACAGTAACACAACACCCAGACCCGAGATTTTAATAGAAAAGTTTGTTTTCTACATCGACGTGACCGGGAATCGAATTCGGGACCTCAGAGATGGCGACACCAAGTCCGGTATGCTCACCTCTCGGATACGGAAGTAATATAGAAAAGTTCGTAAAAATAATAGATTTTGATTTTGCATGCTATTCATTAGCTTTTTGTTTCAATTATTATTTATAGTAATAAAATTGGACATCATTGTAATTATTTCTGACATTTTTATTACTCTGGCCGTGACATTTAATTGGATTTAATTTTGTATTTAAAAATAAGATATTGTCATATTTATAATAATTTCTCTCAATGACATTTGTATGCTCGTTCAAGTAGCCTGTACACATGTGACTCTGAAAATGTATTTAAGAACTTTATATACCATATTTGATGCAAATAAATTTATTTGAATTTGAATTTGAATTCGTTTTCTACATCGACCAAACAGGGAATCGAAGACCTCAGAGATCGCGACTCCAAGACCAGCGTTCTTGCCTCTCGGCTACGGAGGTCGTCAGGTCTTAATCCTCTAGCCTGCCAAAATTATTGTAACTCTAAATGGATTGTAAGATGTCGTAAGTCAGTTTTGTTCGTTAAACAATCACGTGTTCAGACTTGGTACACTTTCATAAGCACAAAATATTATATTTTGAATACCGTCGACCATAAACGTAAAAACACCTTGATCTTTAAGTCTACACGCATAGGATCAAAATTAGCTGGTTACTTTGGTAGACTGTTTAGCGCGTTTCCAAGTTTCAACCCACCTAAGGGATCTCTTCGCCCCTAATTGGGATGATTATTGATAAGATTACGAACTCTTCGCATTGTTGGAGTTAGGACGAGACTTGTTAATTCGAAAGGGAATTGCAAGTTGCTATTAAAGCGGCCTTTACATGCCACGATTTGATTAGGAATACAAATTATAATCTTTCTAATATTGTATACAGGGCTACATTACAATGCAGTGCCAAATAATTTTTGAAAAAGCCTAGAGAACCATATAAATAACGACTTTGTCGTAATTATTTTTAATCGAGTTCGATTTTCAAGCAGATAGTTTTTTTTTGTTTAATAATTTAAATTGATAAAGTTTCTGATTTACGCTATGCTCCTGAAAATTTGGCACTACCTTATGAAATATGAAATAATGAAATATAACCCTGTAAAGTACAGACTACAGATGTTTGTTTGTTGCTCAATCACGTTTGAAGTAAGTACTTACTTACTTTAAGACTACAAAAAAAGAGTCCGAGATATCAGAATTTTGGAATTGACTCAATTTCAAAACCTGATTCCTGAATTGAAAAAGGGTTCAATATCCAAGCCCTAGTTCGGAACTGTTCCTTTTTATTGGCTTAGGTGTTGGTATGCTGCACCAAAAACGTTCCATGTAGAGCCCTCTTCAGGAAACTCAGTTTCCGTTAGTTGGCAACTAATACTCGTTTCTGTAAGCCCAGGCCGATGGCTGGAGGCGTCTAATTTAGTCTTGAAGCAATCATATTACGTTCCAGGAGACGTATTTTTGAAATTAATCTCGAATTCGAACACGAAAACAATTCGTGTTTGAAATTAATATCGATTGCTTACGATTTTACGCATTTTTAAATATTGTACCTAACTATTTTTCTTTAAGCAGAAAATACTTATTAAAAATCGGAATACCAAAACTCATTGATTTTTAAAACCGGTAATGAATCGCATTCAAACGCACATAAGTAAAAAGTGAATGTCATATTCTGACAAATCTTTTTCAACCTTAATTGTCAATGTCATTCTTCCGTACTTTTTACTAGTTGAAATCGAAAAACGAGTGGTTAGGATTTTTTTAAGAATCATAATTAAACAACTTAACATCGGGAAAATTATGTAAGTTTTAACGTTGTAATATAATAATTATATGTTTTCTACCTCACCTCTATCCCTGACTCCTTAAGCTGGTGACAAACTACGGCGGACGCAGCTCCGGACTCGTCTTGACATTGTGAGGTAAAGCGCTGCCATTGGTCTATCCTTCAGACAACTTCCGCCAGCCCAAGGATCGACTAATGGCAGCGTTTGACCTTACAATGTCAAGACGAGTCCGGAGCCGCGTCCGCCGCCATCTGTCACCAGTATTATGCCACAGGATACAACTAAATAAGTACCAATGGGTGTTTTTATGAGCGAGTGAGCCTAACCTATTTAATTTAAACCTAATTTTTGTTCTTAAACTAAGTTACCGCGTCTCCCCTTTTACAGAGGGTTTCTCTACTTCCTCCCACTTGTTAACGAATAAAGTGTTTAAATCAATGTTTAAAACATGAATAAAAAATAGACGAGAATGTAAGAAAAAACATTGAAAAAAAATGTTTTATTTAAATATTCAATGTTTTTTTAAACACCTCAATTCAATTAAAACAAAACAATCATTATTTTAATCCGATTTTTTAATCTTTGCTTTTGATTGAGTTAACTTACATAATAATCTTAAATTCTTAAAACATTCAAGGGTGCCGAACTCATTCGTTAATGGTTAATGAATACAAACAGATTTTCATTTCGAGTTTTATTTTAAAAAGTGACACCGACTTCAAAAAACGAGGAGGTTCTCAATTCGACTGTATGTTTTTTTTTTTTTTTTTTGTATATTTGTTACGCGATTACTCCGCCAATTATGAATCGATTTTAATGATTCTTTTTTTGTTTGGTAGATCATACTTCAGAGGTGGTCCCATATAAATTTTATCGAAATTGATTCAGAACTTTTTGAGAAAATCAACAAATATATACCCAGATAGTATTTTGGTTGTGGTTCTTGTTACCTATCTTCGTCAAATATGAGCCGATTTTGATGATTTTTGTTTTATTGAATAGCTTATACTTCAAAGATAATATGCTAAAAGTTTACAAAATAAAAATCACCCCTAAAGGTAGGAAAATAGGGGATGAAATCGGTGTTCAGCAGTTAGATTAGGATTTATCACTAAAAATTGATGAAATAAGTAAATTTTATTAAAAAAAATAAAACCGACTTCAAAACACTAAAATGCTAAAAATAATCCTAACACTTAAGTACCTAATCAGTTACTTTTGGAGTCGGTGCAAACAAAAACATTGAATCTCTCATCGGCTGGCACCGACTCCAAAAGTAACTGATTAGGTACTTAAGTGTTAGGATTATTTTTAGCATTTTAGTGTTTTGAAGTCGGTTTTATTTTTTTTAATAAATTTTACTTATTAAAATTGCAGAAAGCAGTGTACCTACGTGTATATCAAGCGGTCCTCTCCACTCCATCTACACTCGATTATAGCACTTAGCTCGTAGTTTCAAAGTTTTATTTGGAATGTCGATGTCCAAGGGTCGCTTAGATGGGGTAATCCCAGCTGTCAGAAGCAGACCCTCGTCCGATTAGGTTCTGACGACATGTTAACGGCCTGCGGATTTCCTCGATAGTGTACTCTTTCGCACCTACGTTCAATGACAAAACTTCCCAGGAAACCAATCAATACAGGGTGACCGTTTCGATTAAAGAATCGCTTTAACATGATGTTCTACCCATCACGGCACGATATTACGAAATCGAGAGAAAAAAGTTTATTTTTTTATACAAAATATACCTATAAGTAGTCTTTTACCTCGACAATAATGTAACTATGAAAAGAAGAATAATTATTTTTTAACCGACTTCAAAGAAGGAGGTTCTCAATTCAGTTGTACTACTTATATTTTTTAATGTCTCTTACCTCAAATCTCCGACATTGATAAACTGATTTGAAAAAATATTTTCTTGGTTGGAAGGGTAGTATACTTCTAGATTGGTTTCTTTTTTTTGGGTTGGCATCGTATGAGAGATTGAGGAAACTCCTCAAATATTATAGGCAAAAGTACATATAAGTAGCATATAGATTTTAGTATAATTAGCAACATGCAAAGATATTTTTTCTTTGCAACAAGTCCGAACGTTGTTCGTGCGTTGAACGTGCGTTCTGAACATAATGGTCTTCGTCAGTTTAACCATATTATTATGGTTAAACTGACGAAGACCATAATTATATGATATGACCTGACCACCGGAATTAAAAGTAATTCACAAGTGGCCATACGATATATTGATTAAATTATGATATTTCCTATTACAGGTAATTCGAATCGTATGTAATGTTGTCCAATATTTAAGTAGTTTTATTGGTCCACGCTTCGCTACTTCGTAGTCTACTTTTTTGTCATTAACAAAAAATACGTACTTTTTTGTTGTTACGTCATTTTCTGACATTTACTATTAGAATGGTTTTCCCGCAGAACAGGAATGACACGCTACGCTCCTGGATTTTCCTTCCCTTTTTGTCTATTAGGTCCAGAAAGCCTACCACGAAAAGTTTTCGTTCGTTTGGATGTAAGTATAAACCTAATTACAATTACCATCTACTCATGTGGAACCTTTGACTATTTGTTATCAAATGAAAACGTTCGTGTTTTTTAAACGGCTAGTTTCAGTTGTTCATATTTTGTCAACGGATTGACCCAATTGAATGATAATTATAATTTATTAGTTTTATAGAACGAACGAAACAGGAGGCCTAATACGAAAATGTTTCGTTTGTTCGGACGTATAAGCCTAATAAATTAGAATAACCATTGTCCTCTGTCAATCCTTTGACATAACATGAACATCTGAAATTAGCCGGGTAAAAAACACGACCGATTTCAATTGTTCAAAAATTTTCAAATGTTACTCAAGTAGATGGTATTTCAATTTGTTAGGTTTATACGTCCGAACGAACGAAACATTTTCGTAGTAGGCCTCCAGGTCTACAGTATCTGATAAGTCATGGCCCAAAAGCCAATCGAGTGTCACAAATACATTGAGCACCTACCCTATAGAGCAGCAATACGAACCATCTTTCTCTGAAACTAGTAAGTGATTTTTCACTTACATTTAGGTAGTATTAAATGAAAGTCCTGTCAACTTTCGCACATACTAATACAGAACAGATACAGATTATGAAATGGCAAACATTTTTGTCAAACAAATTAATGTGACATTTCTACTCTGTAGGGTATGTGCTCCATGCGAATACCGTAGCAAGACTTTATTGGCTACTTATTTGTATTTTTTTTTTAAATAATAGGTACTCATTAAATAGACAGATCTTTTTTCTTTGCTAGTCTCATTTAACAGGTTTTAATCTAACTACAGAAATAAAAATAAACATCATTGTTCTTACCTTGAAGTTTTTAATTTTACAAAAAGTATTTACAAATTTATGTAACCTAATACTAATTTAATATTTACAAATTGTCCGTATTAAATATATCTTAATATAACTTTATGTGTAATGAAATATAGTATATTTTATTACACAAAAAGTTTATTTAAAACAAAATTACTGTTTAATATTATTTCATAAAGCACTGTGTTATAGAAATCTGTAAAAATATTCTAACTCAATTCCTTTACAATATTGCTTTCTAATTTTTTTTTAACCTATTAAATCCCACTGCTGGGCAAAGGTCTCCCACAGACTCTTTCACCGATCTCTATCTATAGCAAATGACTCCCAATCCCTCGTCAGGTTTACCAAAACGTCGCACCATCTTGTCTTGGGTCTACCTCTTCGGCGACAGCCGTCTGAAGGTACCCATAGAGCGACGATTTGGGCCCACCTATCCGGATGCAGTCTGCACACGTGTCCTGCCCACTCCCACTTCAGCTTTGAGGTTTTCTCGCCCACATCTGCGACATCGGTTTTTGAGCCGAGGGCGGTATTCCGGATTCTATCAATCTACTAAATGTTACATATATTATTTATAATGTAACAATATCTATGTAAATGCTATATTAAGATTATTTTAAAATATTTTGTACACAATTATTGTTTTCCAAGTAGTGTAAATTATCTTAAAAATTTGAAATATGGTGAAAAATTTTGCATGCACACGGAATTTTATAGTCAAGTCAGCCTATGTTCAGCAGTGGACGTCCTACGGCTGAAATGATGATGATGATGATGAAGTCAGAAATACGATTCGGTACAAGCGACCAATGACCTTGAAGAGGTCGTGTCTTATATATCAGACATAAATACGAAAAATGAATTTGATTGTCGATACAAATATTTTTTTAGTATGGGGTCAACATTAAAATCGTAATAAAATCAGGTGCCCTATACAAACTAACGCCCTGTCAAGATGATAATGCTGTTTTAGTCTTTAACTGCCTAAAAACTAGAAATAATCTAGAAATGTATTTAACCAGCGACATCAACAATTGGGAATATGCATATATTTTTTTGGTCTTAAAATAAATAGTACTTAATTATGATTAATTAAACTTAACGAATTAACGAAAAATTTGATAAATACCTGACGTACAACCCATTAAAGATCTGATATGTACCGTGACGTCACAGTACACGTCCGTCATACATTTTTCATAGTAAAAGTTGTTTTAGAAAGAGACAGGTATACCTCAATTTCTAATTACTGTATTTTTTTACCTAAATCAATTTTGTTTTTACTACTACCACTATAATTTCATTTAATTTCTTATTAATATAGTAAAGCCAATATATAATTTTCTTGCATATTCCCTATTACGTTTGACAACGTGTTGATAATGGTTAACAAGACCAAAGAAGCTAGCGCCATCTGATATAAGTTTTGCCATTGCTTTCTATTGTACGGCTACAATATAGAAAAACACCTCAAATTTTCTCGATTGAAATTGAACTTTATGTAACTTTAAGTTGACAATTGGTTTACAAAATTTGACATTTCGACTTAGATTGATTAACTGTTGAAAGTACCTAGTTTAAATAGCGTTACAAATTTTAAAAAACACAACCCTTCGAGTTTCCACGTGGTTGGGTAAAAAGCGTATGCCAGCCGCACTTTCCGTAACACTTAACTGATTTCTAGCGAGCCCTATATAACGGCAAAGGTGGTTATTTTATTTAGAGGAGGTAAGAATTGGAAGTACTCAATCCGAATTGATTTCATCGGCCACTTGCTGCCATTTCGCAACCAAACTGGACACCGATTTGTGTTTCATGCCGATGGATGAAGATATCTTCACCTGTAAAAATAGAAAGTTATGTAAGATGCTAATATTAAATGTAAAAGATTGTATGTAAATATGTTTTTATTCTATCAACATCCCCTATGTTGACAACATTCAAAAATTATGCGAAGCCACGTTTTTTTTATGTTTGTGGGTTCATTTTCAACCAACTTCAAAAAAGGAGGAGGTTCTCAATTCGACTGTATGTTTTTCTTTTTTTATGTTTGTTACGCGATTACTCCGCCAATTATGAATCTATTTTAATGATTCTTTTTTTGTTTGGTAGTTCATACTTCAGACGTGGTCCCATATAAATTTTATCGAAATTGATTTAGAACTTTTTGAGAAAATCAACAAATATATAAGGTCTAACAAAATCAACTACATTCCTTTTAATGGGGGTATCTGTACATCGAGCTGAGCAGGCTCACCAAATTTGAGCCAAAAATTCAGGCTAGTTACGGAGATATTGATCTTAACAATCTCATTCCGTAACTACGAAAATCTACACCCTTTACAGCTGTTTACTACTACATTGACACACTACGCACGCACACAAGCAAACGTGACCCACACATGCACACACTCAAGATAACAGCGCGGTGCCACAGAATACCTAATAGTACTACCGGCGGTGCGGCGACGGTGACTCAGAAATACCAACATGAAAGAATTACCCTGATTTTAGGGTAAAATAAAGTTTGTGGGTTTTCTTTTATAAGGACTTTTTTAACTTCGGATTGGAGTAGAATTATGTGTTTCGCAATTAGAGAATTAGGAATTAGGGGTTTTAATTGGTTGTTGATTTTTGCGGTCACGTAACCGAACCGACATCGAGAGAATCAAAAGTTGGCGGTACTTCATAATCGATCAAGATACTACGAACAGCTGACCGCAGAGTGCGTTGTTCGCGAACTGACCGGAGAGTGTGACTGTGTTGTTGTGACCTAATTTACGTAACAAAACTTCAACGACTCACTAGTTTTCGTAGTAACCAAGGCCGTATTCACATATCATTTTGAAAGAACGAAGATACCGCGGAGACAACGACAATTTCGATCAATGCTCTCGTCTATTCAGCTTCAATAAAAATGGCTGTACGACGTTACGTCTAACCGTTCCCAACTTCCCACCACGGCTGTAAACTCGTCGTGTAATGTGCTATTAAATAAAATTTTACAAACAAAACTACAATCGAGTTGTTTAAACTGAAAATAACAAGGTCATTAAAGTCTAATTTCTCGCCTTCTTTAATTCTACTTTATTTTTTAATTAATTTTGGGGGTAAAATTATTTTGGAGTTAGCAAGACCAAGTTTCAAAGGTGGCCCCGACAAAAGTACCCCGCCGTGTTTGTCGGTATCTTGGATAGGGTGACAAGCATTTTGTTTAGCTAAGATAAGATCGTAGGTATTCGTAAGGAAATAAAACATTTTGCTATTTTAGGAACTGAAATACATTTTACTTATTATTTAAGTTTCAACATTTGAGATATTACTATTGTTTATAAGGAAAATTGTTGGAATAAAAAGGTTTTGCTATTTTGTAATTAATTCTTGACTAGTCGTCTAGTAATGAAATCGACACCGTAAAAGTTGATATTAACTTGACAAACCACGGGACAAACTCATTTCAAAAAATGCTTTAAAAGTTACCTAGAATTTAACTCTTAACCGGTGGCAATATTACAATGAGAAAAGTATTAAAATGTGATATTTGGTTCAATTAAACACGATCATAATTGTTTTGCTAAAAATAATTAAATAAAAAATGATATGGATTGTTTTAATAAACCTACTCAAACATTCGTGTAAAATCGTAATCCTAGTCCTAGATATTTATTTAACGTGGAAGCCCTACCGTACTCGCAAACTGCAGACTATGCCGCTCGAGCCGAAAGGCCGGTGTCGGGCACGTGTCGGGGTAAATCAAAGTGTGCATGCGGATAGATAGGGATGTGCCACATTTGTTCTGATTTCTAGGCTCATAGTTTTTTACGAGATCAGATCATTCATTCGTTACATTACTAATTAAGATTTTATTTTTGTTTAAACTAAAATTTGATTTTATTTGATTTTAACTAAGTTATTGAGACGATAACAATGTTTTATGAGTTTCGAAAAATAGTCTTATCAGCGCATATTTCATATTAAGTAAGTAAAACATGTTATTAGTGTTTTGATTTCTCTCGAAGTTGTTTCCTTTTTGCCACTTACAGTAACTCAAGTAAGTAGTTATGTGAATAAGCATTTTAAAAATACATTTTGGTAATTTTGCGACTGTCAGTTAAGAAATAACTGCTAGATAAAGTACGATATGTCCGAGTTTAAATGCTATGGCCTAGTTAGTTCGTTAAAAATAATTCTTAGTGACTTTTTAAATTCAGTCGGTGTATGTTTTATCAGTCTTTGTCTGTCTTAAACTGACACTTTAGAACATTTATTACCGGTTTGGACAAAATAATTTTACTCTAAAACAAGAGTTACACTTAACTAGATTGGCGAGTTGAAAGCTAAGGTACAAAAAAAACTTGTGTCGCACTCACGATTTCGTTTAAGTAGTAGGTTACCTCGCCATAATACTTAATTAAATGCGAGGTGTCAGTTCCCAATTCACGATCAGTTATCTGGTATGTTTTAGTTTTTAGTATCCTTTAAATTATGATCCCATCTTAGGCGCATCCCTAGCTTGAGCCTTTTCGGCTTTTGCAGGATGACCGCCCGGGCGCCCGCGCCGCGCAGTCTCTAATTCGCTTCCGTGCGGCGTGCGTGTGCGACGCCGCAACGGTGTCAGTCCAGGGTAATGTGCTACCAGGATCGCAACTTTAATTTGTGCTAAAGCAGCGCGCCTTTACGCTGATATTAAGGGCGTTTTCGTGAGCGGTTCAGGGACTGGAGTGAGATTGTTTATGCCCGTCGGGGACCAGGGAAGGCCACGCCAGCCTGTTCAATGAGAAGACAGTGTGATGCAGATTTTTGATCGGCAACCCAATCGCAAGCGCGACTGATGCAGCGTCCGTCTTCGCCAAGCGCTCATGGGCGCAGGCGTCATTATTGCGAATTCTGCGGCGAGACGCAAGACGAGGGGCAGGCGCCTGTATCATTTTACACTAGTTCAAGAGCTGAAGCCGCATGACTTCACACTACGAGTCCAGTTTGGCAGAAGTCGCAGAAGCTGCAACATTCTCTGGACGGACGAGAGAAGCTTCACCAGTGGTTGGATGTTTAACCTCTACGCCGCGGCGCCTACTATTGGGCTGAACAGAACCCCCACCTAGTTCGGCCCGATCATTTTCAGACTAGATGTAGCAGTAGCCTGAACATTTGGGCTTCCATGTGTGGGGCTGAGTGTAGGACTTAGTGTATTGTGAAGGTGATTATAACGTTGAAAGTGCGACACAACTACGACAGCGAATTTTATTGCAAACCGTGTGAACGCTTTAAAACATAAAAAGTGACAGAGACTGTTATTTCGCGTAAAAGTGCACGTCGCATTGCTGTGCAATGTTTTTTTGTAATGTGATTATGATCAATGTAATTTGTTGTAAAGATTGTAAACCTCTTAATGAACTTAAACACGCCAAGTAAGCGTAGATTGAGAGTAAGTGGTACCTACTTGATTGATTTGTTTGTTTAATTTTTTTGTTAGTCAGATAAATTATTTACCCGGCAGATAAATTATTTACTACGCTAACCTACTTGTTAGTCCAAAGCCTGTGAAAGTGTGATAGAGTCAGTCAGAGTCAGAATTAAATTAATAAATGTTTTAAAACAGCTTTATTTTCCTTTATTTCTATCCACCTTGCCATTCTGCTAGGAGTGATTCTAAAGAGCTTCGAGAGGTAAATAACGAATTACGTACAACAATTACAAGAAAGTAAGTAAATACCTACCTAGTTCCTACAACTAAGATTTAATCTAACTCATAAAACATAGAAATTATCTTTCCTTAGAGCCTTGAAGTAACAAAAAAACGATGTTGGTTATTAATTTAGTTGACATTGTTTGTTTTGTTTGTTATCGAAAACATTATTATCATGAAAGTGCATTCTACACACACTAGTGTACTAACATGTGTGTATGAAGCTATTCTTCGTTGCAATTGATCTGTGATTGGTCGAAAAAGCCTAGCTGTGCCACTCGACCAATCGCAGATCAGCTGGTTTGACAAGGGTGATGCACACAACGATCTTTGGTAATAAAATGCTGGTGTGCGCTGTGTACGTACACACCATCTGTGAACTACAGTTTGCATGAGTAAGAAAAGATACAGAGTGTTTCATTTTTGACTGCGTTTTAATTTATTTATTTTGTTAGAAAACATAACTTTTAAAAATGACTATAAAACAATACCTTATTTTTTGTCATCGCATTCAGTATGATGTATAGATACCCCCCTTTAAAGGAACGCAGTTGATTTTGTTAGACCTTGTATACACAGATAATATTTTGGTTGTGGTTCTTGTTACCTATCTTCGACAAATATAAGCCGATTTTGATGATTTTTGTTTTATTGAATAGCTTATACTTCAAAGATAATATGATAAAAGTTTGCAAAATAAAAATCACCCCTAAGGGTAGGAAAATAGGGGATGAAATTGGTGTTCAGCAGTTAGATTAGGATTTATCACTAAAAATAAATGAAATAAGTAAATTTTATTAAAAAAAATAAAACCGACTTCAAAACACTAAAATGCTAAAAATAATCCTAACACTTAAGTACCTAATCAGTTACTTTTGGAGTCGGTGCCAGCCGATGAGAGATTCAATGTTTTTGTTTGCACCGACTTTTGAAGTCGGTTTTATTTTTTTTAATAAAATTTTATGACATTCATTTATTATTTGGAGTTCTCCACTCAAGATACTCATTAATACTCATTTATTCAGTATATAGGCCCTCTTCCGGGCACTTATACACGTCCCAAAATATAGCTTTACCCTACCACCGCTTCGGGATTACATATCGGCTGGTGATGAGAAGAAACGGCGCAACAAACTCAGTCACCTTTGTCAGCCTTTTTTACAGGAAATACAGTTACAAGACATGAAGTAAGTGCGAGCTAAGCAGGTTAAGTCCATGCACTCTTGTGGTTCAGATAATCGTATACCTTATAATATCCTTTTTTCATAAGGTTTTTTTAATGTGAGTTTTGAACTCATGTACAGGTAGTTCAACAAGAGTCTGTGGAACTTTATTAATTTTTTTTATACATTTTTCTTCCCCAAGAATTAATTACCAACTTTGTGTAGTCTGAAGCTCGGAACGGCAAGTTTATTTTCATTACGAGTATTATAATGATGAAAATCACTTTTTAAGCTACACAAACTTAGATTTTTTCGAACGTACATAATATTTTCAAAAATGTATTGAGAGGCTACTGTTATATTAATATCTTTAAAAATCTCTCTCAGAGAGTCACGAGGTACAAGACGGTATATTGCACGTACGGCTCTTTTCTGCAACACAAAGATTGATTCAATGTCAGTAATACCATACGACAACAAACAAATAACTAAAGTATACTAGTCTTGCCGTTTCGACATCAGTGCATAAGCCGCTGAACTGAGCCTTCCTGACAGGGCAACTATATGGGGACCCCATTGGAGCCGGGAGTCTAATGTAATTCCCAAAAAATTGTGGAATCGACTGCATCTATATGATCGTCCGACATATTAATATGCGTACTGACCTGCCTCACATTGGGCATAGTGAATTTAATGCATTTAGTTTTATTTGCATTTAGCAACAGGTTGTTAGCTGTAAACCAGCGTACTACTTGAGAGAGAGCACTATTTACATCGTCAAAGGCAGAGGTTCAGTTTTAAAAATCAATGATGTATCATCTGCAAACAATACTATCTCACAAAGATCTTTAGTGAAGTAAGGAAGGTCATTTATATAGATTAGGAATAATAGAGGTCCCAATATAGAGCCCTGGGGCACACCCATGCGTAGGAGCTCCAGAAGAGTCAGTTCCATTGACATTAACTTTTTGAATTCTATGTGTGAGGTACGACTCGTAACAATTTACCTAAAACATTTGAGACACCATAATGCCGTAATTTCATTAGTAAATTTTTGTGATCTACACAATCTAAAGCCTTAGACAAATCACAAAAAACCCCTAATGCATCTTGTTTTCTTTCAAAAGCATCAAAGATATGCTTAAGGAGTGCAACTCCAGCATCAGTTGTGTTTCTACCTTTGGTGAAACCAAACTGCTTCTCATGCAACAGTTTGTTAGTTCTAAAATGTGATAAGAGTTGATTGAAGACTATCTTTTCAAATATTTTACTAAGAGCTGGTAGTATTGATATAGGTCTAAAGTTGGAGGGATCACTTTTATCACCGGATTTAAATAATGGTATAATTTTACCATAATTCATTAAATTAGGAATTATTTTTTCATTTATTCATTAAATTATTTAGAACATGTTCCATGGGACGGAAACAGAAACGAATAACCGGTCCTCGGTCCCAACCTGGCCTATGTCTAGTAGTGCACTGACGTGGGATTATGATGATGATGAATATCAGACAGCATTTACGAAAACACACAAAATCGCTATCTATCAACTGTTGAACATGCATACCTTTGACTTCTTCTTGATCTTCCCATCCTTTGCACTATCTTTCTCTCTCTCCTTCTCCCTTTCTCTCTCCTTATCTCGATCCCTCTCCCTCTCCTTTCTCTCCTTGTGTTCTATGACCGGCGGCGGTGGCAGTTGCGGCGGTTCCGGCGAGCTGGCGGCGGAGTGTGGTGCGGAAGTGTGCTTCTCTAGTTCGGCGATGTCGTTGTAGAACGACTGGAGTTCATCGCCTATCTCTTGCTTTGGTTCCTGGGGGGATTTCACAGAATTAGCTATCGATTAGAGTAACAATCAGTAGAGAGAGATGGCGAGAAATCGTGAGGCGAATTACATCTACAATTCGTAACGACCACGACCGCCCTGTCAAGAACTTAACGACTTGGAAAAAGAAGTTATCGATTATGTCAAAGATAAAGTGGTTTGGCACTTAGGCCCTTATATTCCAAGCAGCACCTTCTCTGTCACTCCTACTGAATTCGACAGTGATCGCTGAGGTGCGCGCTGCTTGACGGTTAGGACGGACTTGACTGTTATTCGCTCTAGTCAGCGTCTTAAGGCGAGTAGTGCCCCTAAATTAGCGACTCGACGAATGTTCAATCAATGTGTGTGGTTGTTCTCACCGGCGGCCCCGGCGGCAGCGGCGGCGGCGGCGGCGGCGGCGTGCGCGGTGGCGTGTGCGGCGGCGCGGGCTCGTCGCAGCCCGGCGGCGGCGGGTCGCGCCACGCGGGCGGCGGCGGCGTGCGCGGCCGCGGCGGCGGCGGCGCCGGCGGCAGCGGCGGGGCCACTGCCTCGTCCTACGATACGTTTAAAACCATGAAACCAATTTAATAGGCCCTTTTTAAAATTAAATGGGATGACGACTGGGTAAAGAAAATAAATATCTATTTAGTCCGTCAGTTAGATTATCAAAAAATAATCAATAATGTTTCTTCATCATCATCATTTCAGCCATAGGACGTCCACTGCTAAACATAGGCCTCTGTCATTGACTTCCAGATTGACCGGTTGGAAGCGGCCTGCATCCAGCGTTTTCCTGCGACCTTAAAATTTGAACCTAGGCGTAACGTCATGCGACTTTTCAGATCAATATATTCCTGTAATATTTTGATACATGGGCATACGGTATCCAACTCTAGGGTTAGCAACAGTAATATCGAGATCCTGAAAAGATTTCAGACCAAAACCCTCCGACCCTCTGGGTATACCATATTACATTAGTAACAAATACGTACACATGGATCTGCATGCACGAAACGAAACGAATTCTGCACGAAATAGCAGACTAGATTGTCTAACCACGTGAATGAACCGGCGACAAGCCTGGAGGGAGAGGGAAGCCTAATGTTTTCCCGGCTCAAGAGGCATAGCGCCTCGAGCCTGGCAAACCGATATAAGAAGATAGAATGATCACTGGATCTTCCTATCTGAGTATTACTAAAAATACTTCAAAGTCTGGTGTCTAGACAGGCACATTGTTTATCGGAAACAGATCGCCCTGTTACAGTACCAAAGGAGACAAAAAACATCCCTATGGTAAATTAATTTAATTGTAAATTGTAAGACGTCCACCCACAAGGTGGACAAACGACCTGGTAAAGGTCGCAGGAAGCCGCTGGATGCAGGCCGCTCCCAACCGGCCGATCTGGAAGTCACTAGGGAATCCTATGTTCAGCAGTGGACGTCATTTGGCTGAAATGATGATGATGAGGATGACGATGAAATAAGCCTGGATAGGCGAAGCACTCAGACAGCATTCAGACAGCCGGAACTACATGCACACGAAGGGTTCCGTACGAATCGAGCAAGACCTTTAAAAAACCACGATTCTTGTATCCGTACCCTTCATATTTATACCCATTTCATTTTCAACTTTTAGATTATTTATTTTTAGTATTACTTTTAGTATTTGTTTTTATAGCAGCCGTAGTCAGTAATAGGTACACTTTCTGTAAATATTTAAAAAGTACTTATTAAGGTGAGATATCGAATACCCTGTGAACAGACAGACAGAAGAGCTAGAGTTTTTACTCTAGCCCCATTTTGCCCCTACAGTGATCACGATTTAGCAATCGATCGATGGCAACCGCAACCGACGCGGCGACTAGTAGTTTTAATCGAAACTATTAATTGAAATTAGGTTCCAATGGTCTTTTTTAATTTTCGATAGCTGATGTTAAGAGTCGCAGTATGCGTTGGCTCTAATTGAGTTAGCACAATTTGAGCACGGACGTCCACCCACAAAGTACACCCGCACCTGGTAAAGGTCGCAAAAAGACGCTGGATGCAGGCCGCTTCCAACCAGCCGATCTGGAAGTCAATGGGGGAGGCCTATCTTCAACACAACTTTTATTTTAAAAATCAGATTTATCTGACGAGAGATAATTATTCTGTCAATAATTATCTCAAAAGACAAATAGCTTCGACCTTTGGAATCCGTTCCAATTAATAATTATTTAAATTAGATATTCAGACAATAGAGTTGTTTAAGAGACAATTGTTAAATTCTTACCTCTCAGGCAGATTGCAAGCAGTAAACGTTAATGGTACTAACTCCTCTGGCGCCCCGCTTCAAATGGGAGTGCCCCAGGGCTCAATATTGGGACCGTTGCTATTTTTGATCTATATTAACGATCTCCCTTTCTATTCCAAAGACTACTATGAGATAGTTCTGTTTGCTGACGATACTTCTTTAATCTTCAAATCAAAAAGAGGCGAAGAAATATTTGACGATATAAACGGAGCTCTCTCTAAGGTATTAAATTGGTTCACAAGTAACAACTCACTTCTCAATACAAAAAAAACCAAATGTATTAAATTCACTATGCCTAACGTAAAGCAAACTAACCCAGAAATTTTACTAAATGGTAAAAAACTTGATTTATCAAACTCCACTGTTTTTCTGTGCATTACATTGGATTCGAAATTGCAATGGGAACCACATGTTGACACTGGCTGGGAGACTTACTTCGGCTGCCTTTGCGATTAGAAAACTTAGACATCTAACTGACGTTGTAACGGCAAGGCTCGTGTATTTTAGTTACTTTCAGAGTATTATGTCTTATGGTCTTCTCTTGTGGGGTTCTGCTGCGGACATCGATACCATCTTTATTTTACAGAAAAGAGCCATTCGAGCTATTTACAAACTTAGTCCGCGCGAATCCCTGAGATATTTCTCTAAAGAAATCAACATACTCACTGTAGCCTCTCAATATATATTTGATAATATCATGTACGTTCGCAAAAATTTAGATCTTTTTATAAAAAAGAGTGATATTTATTAATATAACACAAGAAACAAAAACAAACTTGTAGTCCCAAACTTCAGATTGGCCAAAACAAGTAATTCATTCTTGGGTAATTGTATTAAATTTTTTAATAATATACCTTACAATGTTATCGAACTTCCTATTAATAAATTTAAATCACATGTCAAAACTACCCTAATGTCAAAGGGGTATTACAAAATTCAAGACTATATTGATGACAAGAATGTATGGTCAGTCCAGCCTGCACTAAACTGATGTACCTACCTGTTTATTTTGATTTATATTTTTTGTGTGGCAGCTAGTGGTGACTGAGTTTGTTCCGGCGTTTCTTCTCGGCACTTTCCAGATTGTCTGTGTCTTGTCTCGAAGCGCTAATAGGGCCCAAAAAATAAGGAGACATGTTCTGCCCCATACGGGCCAATAATGTTATTATTGACGTTCATTAGTGGCAGTTTTCTGCCCTAATTTTAATAAATGATTTTTGACTTTGAGTGGACGTCCTATGGCTGAAATGATCATGATGATGAATCTGAGTACGGAACCCTGAAAAGCTGTTTAGTCTCACCTTATGTTCTGCGCCCGGGTGCGGCGGCGTGGTGCAGATGTCCATGTCGCAGTTGGCGGCGGCCGGGTACTCCCACTGCACCAGCCCGTCGCTGCAGCGCTCGTAGCGGTAGCGCCCTTCCGACCTGCGGTACACAAAATCGACAGTAGACGCAAGTGCATAGGAGCGGTCGCGGGACGCCCGGTAGATTTAGATGGACCGTGGGAAGCTTAAATTGTACTGGATGGCCATTGTGCCACGAATTAATAAGCGAAAATTTTATTGACAATAAATGGTTGTTTTTTTGTAATTGTTAATTTTAAAAAGTTTAGTATATTATTTCATTGCCTTATTTATTTTTATATTCATTTTTATTTTTGAAAATCATATTTTTTTAACGGCATGGAATTTATTTTGATAGATATATAGATATTTTTTATTGTACACCATACAAAGAAGTTACGATTTATGTTTACAGAAACATGCACAATTTAGGCGGTCGTATCGCTAAAAGCGATCTCTTCCCGACAACCTCCAGGTAGAGGCAAGATAAGAAGAAAGGGGAAAGTGGTGCGAAAAGCTAGGTGTGAAGTTTATTTATTCTTTATTTCACGAAATAAATGTACAATTGGCGGTCTTAATGCCTAAGGGCATTCTCTACCAATCAACCATTAGGCGAGGATGAAATTTGTTGAATAACTGAAATAAATAACAGCAGAAATTACAAAAAAATAAATTTTGTAAGAGGTACTCGGCAATGGCGGCAGCTATAGCTCAGAAGTTACTAGTTATGCTTTTCTATACTGCCATTTAAAAATAAGATAACTACTTTGGATTGTTTTTTAAAATATATATGTTCAACGGAAATAAGAATGTATGTCAAACCACAGACTTTTACTTGTGAAAACGCAATACTACACAAATCAATTTAAAATTCCCATCGATCCATCTAAAGGTATAGGGCCAGCTTATGTCACTAAATGTAAACATTTTTGTGCATACTAAACCCTTTCCATTTTGTTTGCTTTCTCTTACTTTGAACGCAATATACTTAGGATCATTCAAAACAAACAAATGCCGTCTCGACGATCAGTTTCATGCAGAAATCGTGTTCTTTTGAAACTGATATTCTCTAAATCCGGTCATCTGGAAAAGACCAAAGTGCATTATCTTGAAGTTTTTAAAAATAATATAAATGTGATTTCTTACCAAAATCCGCGGTGCGCCGTCTTGAGAACCGACGGGTAGGCAGCGTCTTTTCTAATCTTGATACACTTCTTAGTTTGTTAAATTTCAAATTTAATTTGCAATTCATCAATTAACTACAAACAAAATTACTACTATTTTTTTGACAAAAAGTTTCTTAAACATTTTCTTAAGGTATTTTTAACTATAACTAACATGTTAAATAACTAGGTTGGGTTATATTAACATAACAATAAAGAAACTCAAATAGATAGTATATTAATTTATTACATACTTATTATATACTTAGTTTGATCACAGTTGCATTATTGTTATCACAGTTTAAAATATCACATGATATCAATATCAAGCATTTTTGATAATTTGAGCGTTTTTGATCATAACATTTAAGTTACCAAAAAAACCTAACAGCGAACGAAAAATGCATAGAAAAAACTCCTTCATTTCCAGTCAACCCACCACAAGATACTAATTTTCCACAACTAATTTTAAACTTTTTCAAGTTTGATATTAATCGAGATTTTTTTAATTTTAGATAGTTTGATGAGCTGTACTAAGACAAGAACAGAATCAGTTCAAATATCAAATATAAAACATAATACTAGGCTGAAAAAGAAGGTCATTTTCGGATATATCAGTTACATATTATTTACAATACTTTCATCTTCTAAAAAGGTCAACTATTAATTGCAGAAATACTTAATTTAGAAGACAAAAAAGACGAAAATAGGCTTCGTGTATAGCCGTCGCTATCAGAGGCTTAAAAGATTCCGATGCACTGTTCAAACTTGTCACTGTCATTTGGAAACAGTAGTTAAGATGTTCAATTAATATTCCACCATCTTCATCCTCTCAGCACTCTGTTTTTGTTTTGACCATGATCCCAGATGCTCCAAGTCTAGCTATAACATTCGTGGCAATCATCCATGGCCATCAGTCCTCCACCACCTTTGATTTCTAAATGTGCAGATATCCCACCTAATTTGTTTTTAATTTATTTTAATTTGTTCTAAGCAATAACTGCTGCCAACCCAATTTAAATTTGTATTTAAAATAAATTTAGCACTCATAATATTATTTTCACTGCACGATTTGTATAACTGAAAACTGTTGTGAAACTCTGTTATTAGCTAAATGTTTTTGTAAGATTTTTATTTAAGCATAATTGTTAAAAAAAAGCTCTTTTTCGTCACCACCACACAGGAAGTATAAATCCGTACATAGATTCTGATAATCCAGAGATCCGTGCTGCGATTCAAATTCACAACTGCCATGAGTTGTCACATCCTTATGTGAGTTGAGAATTAAATACTGAGCATGAAAAGTCTATTATCCATGGAATTAAAAATTAACTTGCTACATGGCTTTATGTAGTTTGTGTCACTGCAAATCTTGAGTGTGTAGTTGGAGCTTTATTCTTTGAGTGTTACTTTGAAATTAGAAGTGCAATAAGTACGTTTTTTTTTTTTTTGAGGACAAATTTTTAAAAGCCTCAAATTCTCCTGGAGGTCTGTATATTCTTCCCGATTTTATCGTGAAAGCAAATGCTTATTAGGAATACACGTCGGTGTTGGAACAGTTTTTTTTTTCGTATAACTAAAAATGCGTCTGGTATTTTAGAGTAATTTAATACAGTAACAATACAAGCAGGGCCGTCTTAACTTATCCCGGGGCCCTGGGGCACATAAGAATTTGGGGGCTCTATTGCAAGGCAAAAATAAAATACTGTTGGTATAAATTCATGATCATAACTTCCAAAAATTATTTCATGTTTCGTTAAAAGTATAGGTAGTTTAAAATTTTCTCTTCTTTTTTTTAGGCTTTGACTCTCTTTTCTTTCTTTTCATTTAACAGTGTTTTTTAGTTTACAAACATGTATTATGTTGTAAAGACTTGTGTTATGGTAAAGAGAGACCTGAATACAGTAGTCTAATGTCATATAAAACGTATGTTTTAAATTTGAGTTAAATACGGTAATTCGCATTTTTTATTATTTTGCAATGGCTGGATAAAAAGGTTTGTATAAAAAAATACATCCGAAAATGGACTTATAAAATTTTAAGGATTTCACCAATCCACAAATAACACCAACTAATTCATAGTTGAGGTGAGCCATGTGCTCTACGTTACGAAATATACAATTTTATTTTTATTTATAATTTTGTAGTCTATGTTTTTTTCGTTCACTATTTTTAAAGAGTATTTACACGAACTTGATATTGAATCTCAAAATAAGTCTTACATTCTGTTAAATTGTTAAAAAAATGCATTTTTTGTAAACATTTACACAGTATGGTTGAATAACTTTACTATCTACAACAATAGTAAAAGAATTGAACAAGAAAGTTGTTTTAAAATAACAACAACCCTTGGGAAGAAACAACTCTTCCTAATAAGATTACGAAAACAAAATATTACATATTTTGTTACCTTGCCTGTGAAACAAAGTCCCCAACAAATATGAAGAAATAATTGGTTAGATATCACGTCATTTAGTGTCCAATAAAATTGTCCTGAACTTTCAATCTTTTTCGTGGCTCCACGGTTGTGATCCAGATTATGTTTGCCCTGTTTAATTTAATATCTTTATTGCATTTATTACACAAATATTTTTATTATAATGAGCGAGGCGAGCGAGGAGAGAACTATTATTCATTAATCGCGAGCAAAGCGAGAACGGATAATTATGACCTTATTATAATCTGTGTTTAGCAATAATTATATTTGTAACTGAATTTAAATTATTTTTAGTTCTATCTGAGTGATCCCACCATTTAATACACGAGCAGCGTCATTTTCGGTGATATATGGGAAGTAGCAGTAAAAAAAAGATCGAAATTTGTAAGCGTTCAATGTTTTGATTATGACAGGCAGCTCCATTTCACTGTGGTTTATGGGAAGTAAGTTTTAAAAAAAGTTAAATATTAAAAGCGTACAATGTTTTGATTATGACAGGCATCTCTATTTCAGGGTGGGATGTGGGAACTTATATCTCGGTAGTGTCCATTTCTTGGTGGCGTATGGACAGTTACAGTAATAAACAGTTCAGTTTAAAAGTGTACATTATTTCGACAAAGACCCGAGTGATCGCAACCGTTTAGTGACAATATCCGGTGGAAAGATACAATAAAAAAGACACGATTCGAAATTTTAAAGCGTACAATGTTTTGGTTCTGAAAAGCAGCTCCATTTTTCGGTGGCGTATGGGAAGTTACAGTAAAAAAAACTATTCGCAAAGCGTTCAATAGTTAGTAGCGGTAGTGGGGCCCAAAAAATAAGAAGACATATTCTGACCCCATACGGGCCAATAATGTTATTATTGACGTTCATAAGTGGCAATTTTCTGTCCTAAATTGAAAAACTGATTTTTGCCTTTGACTGAGTTGAGTAGTGTTCATTTTTGGTGGCGTATGGGAAGTTACAGTAAAAAAAGAAATGATTTCAGAAACGACCCGAGTGATCGCAACCGTGGAGCGACAGTACGCTGCGCAGGCGCGGGGGCGGAGGCCGCGGGCGGCGCGGGGCGCGGGGCGCGGGGCGCGGGGCGCGGGTAGTGAGCTAGAGTAGTGTGTGGCGGAGGTACCTCTGGAAGGCGCAGCGCCAGCCCGCGGGCGCGGCGGAGGCCTCGTGCGCGCGCAGCGCCGCGCCCGCCGCCGCCGCCCAGCGCCGCCAGTACGCGCGGGACAGCGCGCCGCTGCGGAACGCGCCCACCAGCGTCTGGGGAACGACAGTCCCATCACATCATATAACGTAAAGCTCGAACCGCATCGTAGCGGCGCGGCGCGGCGATGCGGCGGAGCGGCGCGGCGCGACGACTATTATTCGTATCGATTTATATGATTTAAACCGCATTACGACGTCGCGGCGGCGGAGCGGCGCAGTATTGGTGTCTCTAAAGAATATTTAGACGCGCCGCGCCACTACGGTGCGGTCGATCGATAATCATCACCGATTAATATAGATTATGTCGTGTAAGAACGGCCGTAAAGAATCTCCGCCTCTCCGCCGCCAACAGGAGGCGTGTCGTAAAAGGCGACTAGTTCCAGTAGCACGAGACGAGCAGCGGCGTCCGTGTACAAAAGCTTATAAATAACTGCGCTCCCCGACCCACCCGCCAAGCGTGGCGAGTAGGTATCGGCGATCCCCCCCGATGATAGGTCATCGGGGGAGGCCTATGTTCAGCAGTGGAGGTCCCCTCCACCACTGAACGCTAACTGGTAACCTAACCGCTAACGGGTAACGGGACGAAAACGAACGGGAGGGTATGTATCCATTACAGACAAAAATTAGTACCAGTATTTTAATAAAAAAGGGTATCAATAATATCTGTACAAACATTTTTCATTACCAAAATATAAATGTATGACATCATACAGAAAAAATATATATCCATATTCCTAATGTTACAGTCTTTGTTCTTAATGTTACTGGGACTCGAACCTGCATTGTGATTACTTTTTAACTACAGGAATTAAGCCTTAGACGTGCCGTGTAGGAACGGCCGTAAAGAATACTCTACCCCACCGCCAATAGAAAGCGTATCGGAAGAGGCAAGTCAAAATGTCGCACAAAATTATAGACACTAAACATAAAATAAGACACTATGCATAAAATATCATACCTGCATCTGGATCATCATTTCCTGCACCGGCGACACCGGGTTAGGCTGCAACTGAGTCAGATACTTCAGTTTCGCCTCCACAAGATCCGACATGTCGTCCAGATCATCATCTTTCTTCTCCTCGTTCAAAGTCTCTCCTTTCGTAAACATCAAACCATTCCCATAACTTATAGCATTTTTCGGACTAGCCTCATCAGTATCTTCTTTACTGAAACCTAACCCGGTCCGTTCACTTGTAAAACCTTCAATAAAGTGCGAATACTTTGTAGTATACGCTGGAGTATCAACTTTCTTCGGTGGCAGCACTGAATTTGATATTCTTAACTTCTTTCTGGTAGTATTTTCGACAGCATCTCCAGCTCCTATAAGGTACAAATTCGTACCTTTCTTTTCGGTAACGACTGTGTTTTCTTTAACTTCTTTTTCTATACCATTTTCTTGTACGGTTACAGCACAAGGAAATAGTGTTGCAGTAGGCACATCAACTATATTTTTACTACTAGGGAATAATGGTTTTATTTCTTCTGTCGGTGGAGTCACAGTTCCATTACTGCGAGGAGAGCTTTTTGCACTATCGCTTGTTGATGTTTTGACTTCATCACTGAAGATGTCAACTTTCTTAGTTTTGATTTTAGGCAGTTCTTTCTTTTCAATTTCTTCTAATAAATCATCGATGTCACCAATAGGATTGGTGTCTGTATTAGTTTCTTGGACCACTTTGGGTGAGGAAGGTTTTGAATTTGTTTCATCGCGAATTATTTCTTGCAATTCCGCTGGTAATTCGCCACCGAGCTTTTCAAGAAGTTTCGCCTTGTCTTTGAGTCGTGTTAGCAATAAGGATTCATCTTGACTATCTTCATTTTCTATAGGCTTCGCTTTTTCAGTCTGAAAAATAGATATTTTATTTATATCTTTTCTTTTTAAAGACAAACCTTTTATTATTAAATTTTTATTATTCAGATTGAAAACTTAACCATCACATTGCAGGATAACAAATCCAATAATTTTGAAAACAATGTTTAATCTTATTAAGAAATCGGGCATAATTTTCTTTTAAAAAATTATGTCAGAAATGCATAAATAAGATCAGTGAAGAAACCATGTGGAACTATTTGCATGTTGTAGAAAACGAAATGATTTCAAATGGTTATGTCATAAGAGATTTTACTATAAAAAACGTCCAAAATTATTTCAAAACAATTAGATTGTTATGCTTTATGCATTTGTCAGGTGCAGAATGTCATCATATTTATTTGGATAAACACGGAAAAAATTATCATAACAAAAATATGTCTCAGTGAAAATTAGTAAATAAACTTGGACAACCAAAATATTACATGGTCAAGATTCTTGATGAGTTTGCTAACTCTCGCTCATTTAGAGATGACATTAGAAACAATTAATTTTTAAGCGTAAAACACAGAAGGCTTAAACGGCCGTCCCGTTTAAGCCTGTCAGGACGGGTCATGAGTAAGGCGGGTCTATAACCATATGTTTAGTCTAATCTTACTATCCTACATAAGTAAAAATTTGTACTTTGTATTTTTGTCCACTCTTTAATAGCTGAAGAGAAATGGCTGGTACCGCACGGATCTTAAGCGCTTGAGGAAAAAATGGGAATAGCTTTGCGTATCTTACGAGGCAATCATCGTATCAGAGATGCGTCTTAGAGCAAGCCACCGATCCCGCCTTGCGTCGCGCGACTAGCCAACTTAATCGTAATGGTCTTTTGCGCATCTTTCGCTCAGCGCTCAAGATCCGTGCCGCTAGTTGTTTTTGAAAAAAAAAACATTATATAGATATTGTTCTATTGTTAACACAGGATTTATTAGTTTTAATTTTTAATATTTTTTGTGTTCTAGTGAATAATGTTCTAGATTATTCATCCCTTTTTGGCGTAATTTAAGTCTATGCAGACATTCGGAAACAAAACCTTGTTAAATTATATATTTACCTCTTCAATGACAGGAGCAGGGATTATTTCTTTTTCTGCTTTAGGCTTTTCTACCAAGAACTCAGGAGGAATCTCTGGTCCAATGGGCACTGTGTAGTTCTGATTCGGAGGCAGTGATGGTCCATACTCTTTCGGTAGCGATTTGGTTTTTGATTTCTTAGGTTGAACCTTGGGTAACTTTGGTGGTTTTGGTGTGGCAACCAGTGCGATTACCGGTGGCTTAACTGGAGTGTCTTGCTCATCATTAGAATCAGAATCCGAGTTATGGTATGATGTGATCAGTTCTATTTTCCTGAAAATAAAAATTTGATTTTTTATGGGATTGCTATTAACATCTTCTTTATAAGCTTATCAAATCTATAGATTTAGGTGTGCTGGATACTGCACTGCAAAAAAAAGAATCATATTGCAAGCATGTTAAAATAAACCTACTTTAAAATAATGACAATTGGTCTGTCAGTCAGTCATCAGTAGATATATGTTACTTATTTGTTCAGAAGTGTATTTAAACATACAACAAGGCCTTGATAATGTTACTTAACTTGCTAACATAACATTTGCAACATCATCACCATGCACTCAATACCGATAAGGCGATAATGAAGAAAGATAAATGATAATTTCAAACTAAATAAAATGAAAACTCACTCTTCCTCATCACTAATTCTTCTCTTGGTAGGAGCTTTAGAGTTTTTGCCAACAACACCAGGGGCTTTCTTTATGGGCTTCACAGCAGGTGGCTTTGAAATAACTTTTGTCTGAGTGTTTTGTTTCTCCGCTAACGCTTGCTGGTACAACTGCCATTCTTCAGCTGATACTTCGGTGGACCCTGCAATAAGGTAGGTAAGGTAAAGTATGTAAAAATGAGCGTAAAGCGCTGGATGTTCGACTACCAAGGTACCAATTGTGATGTAGTTAAAAGAATAAATAAACAAAATATGATTATTTATTAATATAGGTAATAGGTACATTTTGCATTTCACGCAGCTCTCAAACATAACTAACATTACCATTTTCTAAGTTCTGTAATGACCGATAATTCATGAACCGACATAATTATTACTAAGACGTTGGATGCAGGCCGCTTCCAAAAGGCCAATCTGGAAGTCAATGGGGAAGGCCTATGTTAGTTAGTTAGTTTGTCTGGGCTGTTTCCGCACTTAGCCTCCTGATTGGGCCATTGTGCGTGCTACCTTTTCCTTCTTACTCCAACCATCCTAGATCATCCCAGAAGGTCAGCAATCTTTTCAGATTTTTGCAGGCTTCTGGGAGAGATCCTGGCGATTGGAGGATCTGATGCCGTTGATCTGCCACGCTCCTACATTCCATAAGCACGTGCTGTGGCGTTTCTTCTGCCTCCATGCATCCTCTGCATGTGGGGCTGTCAGTCACACCTATGTTAAATAGGTGCTTGTTTAGAGGACAGTGACCAGTTATAACTCCTATAACCTTGCGGATTTCGTCCTTTTTTAGTCTGATGAGGTTGCAGGTAAGCTTATTTGATGCTACCGGAACTGCATTTTTTGTTTGCCTGCATCCTTCACCGTTTCTCCATTCTGTTAAATGCGTTTCTCTAGTTCTTTCGCGCAACCATGTTTTAATTTGGGCATGAGGTAAAGGCAGTAGTGGTTCCGGTCCGTGAACTACTGCCTTCGATCCTCGTTTTGCCAGCTCGTCTGCTGCGTCATTACCCAGTGAGTCACTGTGTCCTTTGATCCACTGCAGAGTTACTCTGTTCGCTTTCGCAATGGATTGGAGTGCGTTGTGGCATTCCAGTATGAGGACCGAAGTTATTATATTGTTTTGTAGGGCTTGAAGCACGGATGCACTGTCTGAGATAATTTTGATGTTAAGCTCTCGGACATCTCTGGCTGCAACCGCCTGTGCCGCTTTGGTGATACCAATGCATTCCGCTTGGAAGATTGTGTTCAATTTGTCTAGGGTAGTTGATATTCTTATGTTTAGGTCATTCGAGAAGACGCCGGCTCCAGTGCCGTGTGCAGTTTTGGAGCCGTCTGTGTATATCCTCACTTCATTTATGCCAGAGCTATCTTTTGATTCTTCCGTGAGTCTGATGTTATATCTTCGATCGAAGGTGTGATGACACGGTGTTCTGTCCATGGGCGCCTCAAGAAGTGGTATTTCCTTAAGGATCCCCTGCAGAACTTTTGAGTGTGTTGTTTCTATGTTTTGTTTCCATAGTCCGTTTGCTCTTAGTCTTAAGGCAGCTGCCTGTGCTTCCTCCTGTATGACGAGATCTAGGGGTCTTAGATTTAAGAGGAACTCGAGCGCGGCTGATGGGGTGGTTCTCATGCATCCAGTGGTTCCTACACACGCTAAGCGTTGTAGACTTTGGAGTTTTGCTTTCACTGTGGCCAGTTGTGTTCTGGGCCACCATACAACCGAACCGTAGGTTAGAGAAGGTCTGATAACTGATGTATATAGACAAAGTGTAATTTTTGATTGAGACCCCAATTTTTACCAACTAGTCTTCTACATTGACAAAAAGCTATACAGGCCTTCTTTGTTTTAGCTTCAATATGACTCGCCCAATTTAGTTTGTTATCAAGGATGACGCCCAGATATTTCACTTGAGTAGATAGCGAGAGTTCGGTGTTAAATAATTTTGGTACTTGTAGTTCTGGTAACTTCCTTTTGTTGGTGAAAAGGATTAGTTCTGTCTTTTTCGGATTTACTGACAGTTGATGTTTGTCACACCATTTTTCTACAATCTGAAGGGCTGACCGCATAATTGCACAGAGCATATTTTCGGCGTTCCCATTTATCAGTATTGCTAGGTCGTCTGCATAACCAATAGTAGTGTACCCACTTTCATTTAATCTACATAGGAGGCTGTCCACTACTATGTTCCATAACAGTGGCGATAGAACGCCTCCCTGGGGGCATCCTCTGACTACCTTTGCCCTTGTGGTAGTATTCACCACTATCTGGACCGCCCTTTTGCTGATCAGCTCGGTGATCCAGTTTCTGATGACTGGTTCAACATTTGATTTTTGTAGGGCGTGGTTGATGCTGTTGTGCATAGTCTTGTCAAAAGCCCCTTCTATGTCTATGAAGGCGGCTAATGTTGAGGCTTTGTTTGTGATAGCCGATTCTATTTTATGTACCACCATGTGTAGTGCTGACTCTGTTGATCTGCCTTTTCTGTAAGCGTGTTGTTGGGGATGAAGTGGTTTGCTTTTTAGTGCTCCGTCCCTTAAGTATCGATCTACCAGTCTTTCCAGAGTTTTAAGAAGGAATGATGTTAGACTGATGGGCCTGAAAGATTTAGCGTGCGTGTAGTCTTCCTTGCCTGGTTTCGGTAGGAAGACTACTTTTGCCTCTCTCCATAACTTAGGTATGTATTTAAAAGCTATGCAGGCCCTGTAGATTGGTAGTAGGTGTTTTATTACCTGATTGGATTGCCATTGAAGGAGTGCTGGGAATATCCCATCCAGCCCTGCCGATTTGAATGGTTTGAAGCTGTTTAGGGCCCATTCCATTCTGTTGGCGGTTTGGGGAAGGCCTATGTTCAGCAGTGGATGTCCTATGGCCGAAATGATGATGATGATGATGCCTTACCTGAAGTATGCAGCTGTTGTTGGGCCAACTTCAAAGCGAGTAAGTACTCTGGTGGAGCTTCCCACGTAACAGCATTTGTCTGCTGGTTCCAGTAATAGGTAAAGCCACTGCTCTCATCATAACATGCAGACCAAGCTGAAATATGCAATAATACTCATTTATTCAGTATTTATACTCTTCTGGGCAATCATACATATTCCAAAATATAGTTTTGCCCTACCACTGCTTCAGAGGCAAGAAATAAATCTTTATTACAGGAAAAATTGTTATTATAAGACATGTAGTAAGTTCGCCCTAGACAGTTTTGTAACAACAAGTGTGTGGTGCTATATTTTAAAAAAATCTACACTTCCGTCAGAATTAAAAATACCATGCATTAGTTTTATTAAAGCTTATCTAACAATGTTTTTCTGGACTTAAAAAAAAAGGAAAATTATGATGAAGGCCAATGAAGGCCCAAAGAGGGATGCAACCCTCAAACAAAAAAAACATAAACCCAACAGATATTAAGTTATAATAACTAGCACTACTATAATATGTTAACATTTAGGAGATTTGCATTGAAAGTTTTATTTATTTTACAAGTGAAACAGTGGTATTATTTGCCTATGAACATCAGCAACACGAGTGAACCGATGCATTGCCAACATTGCAGAGATCTGTATTTTATATACCTAACTGTACTTTATAATTTATACTACACTTTGGACAATCGAGTATCAAGGTAGTGCAGGAAGAAGCGTTCCCTACAGCAGAGTTTGTTGATACAATTTAACTCCCACCGACCGGGTCTACTACGACAACTACTATGAGGTCACTAAAGCAACAGTTTTCTGGCTGGTCTTGCTGAGACTTCTGCACAGGTTAACTCTTAACACATGGTTCATGGAATTAATCGATAATGTAAAAAAAAACGAAGCTAAAACTGCAAGTTATTTACCAAAATTCAATATATTTATAGTTTTATTAACCAGTTAAATACTACAACATTTATCTGTTGAGTGTTTACCCAAGTTGTTTGTATTTCAAGGCTAGTCTACAAGAAAAATTAATACTAAATTAACACGTTTTAGGTTATGTTATTTTTAGTAAATCTAACAAAATAGAAACAAACTTTACTCACGACAGTGCGGGATCGGAGCCGGGTGGATAGCAGCAGCATCAGCAGAATACGCGTGTCCAGCTAATGGAGGTGGACCACCAAAGCCTTGAACTACCGAATCCGTTACAGCGGTTCTATGTCTGCTGTGAACTGATCTCAGGTTTCCTCCGTCATCGGAATCCTCATCGGAATCGCCGTAATTACCAATCAACCCTGCTAGAGCATTAGCTTTGCTCATTTTTGTTGCGTTCCACAAATCACCACTTGGGTAACTAAAGTCAAGATAACTAGATTGTAGCGTGCGGATTGTTTTTAACAACACAGAGTAATAAAAATAGTAACTAAGACAAATCAATTGTAATTACACAATTTACACTTAAGAAGAAATCACATTTTTGCGCACGGCTTACATTTCTTTAGACATATTGAGACATATATTAATCTGTGGATTTTTGCGTTTTTCTAACCAGAGACCACAGATTAGACAGTGCCAGAGACTCGTCAATGTCAAGACGAGTCTAGCCAGAGACGCGTCCGTCCCCGTTTGCACTGAACAAGTAATACTACGTTTACCCGTTTGTATCCACTATCATTCCAGTTTTAATTCTCAGTGATCTCACAACATTTACTTAGAAATTAATATAGACTGGCTATCCCGTACAAATGACAGCCCATTTGAAGCGCTACTAGTATTTGAACCCAGAACTAATTTTGAGGTATGAAGCAGTGGGTAGTATCGCTATATCTATTTATCGATATATAATATAGGATTTTGAAACTATACTTATATATTTTTTCTAAAACTGTATATTTTTCATAACTACACACTGCTGTGATACTTCGACGTTCGATACAACATTAGATTTATATATTAAAATATGATATATTCCATTGTGTATAACTTTCGTTCATACACACTTTAACTAGGCACATGCATTAATTAACAGTAAAATTTTTGGTTGTGGTTCAGAATCGAGTCTAAAACTGACGATACATGTCGACGGACGCGTTTTGAGTTGATACTGCTTTGACCCTGTATATAAGGTCTAACAAAATCAACTGCATTTTAATGGGGGTATATGTAGGTACATCGAGCTGAGCAGGCTCACCAAATTTGAGCCAAAAATTCAGGCTAGTTACGGAGATATTGATCTTAACAATCTCATTCCGTAACTACGAAAATCTACACCCTTTACAGCTGTTTACTACTACATTGACACACTACGCACGCACACAAGCAAACGTGACCCACACATGCACACACTCAAGATAACAGCGCGGTGCCACAGAATACCTAATAGTACTACCGGCGGTGCGGCGACGGTGACTCAGAAATACCAACATGAAAGAATTACCCTGATTTTAGGGTAAAATAAAGTTTGTGGGTTTTCTTTTATAAGGACTTTTTTCACTACGGATTGGAGTAGAATTATGTGTTTCGCAATTAGAGAATTAGGAATTAGGGGTTTTAATTGGTTATTGATTTTTGCGGTCACGTAACCGAACCGACATCGAGAGAATCAAAAGTTGGCGGTACTTCATAATCGATCAAGATACTACGAACAGCTGACCGCAGAGTGCGTTGTTCGCGAACTGACCGGAGAGTGTGACTGTGTTGTTGTGACCTAATTTACGTAACAAAACTTCAACGACTCACTAGTTTTCGTAGTAACTAAGGCCGTATTCACATATCATTTTGAAAGAACGAAGATACCGCGGAGACAACGACAATTTCGATCAATGCTCTCGTCTATTCAGCTTCAATAAAAATGGCTGTACGACGTTACGTCTAACCGTTCCCAACTTCCCACCACGGCTGTAAACTCGTCGTGTAATGTGCTATTAAATTAAATTTTACAAATAAAACTACAATCGAGTTGTTTAAACTGAAAATAACAAGGTCATTAAAGTCTAATTTCTCGCCTTCTTTAATTCTACTTTATTTTTTAATTAATTTTGGGGGTAAAATTATTTTGGAGTTAGCAAGACCAAGTTTCAAAGGTGGCCCCGACAAAAGTACCCCGCCGTGTTTGTCGGTATCTATGATAGGGTGACAAGCATTTTGTTTAGCTAAGATAAGATCGTAGGTATTCGTAAGGAAATAAAACATTTTGCTATTTTAGGAACTGAAATACATTTTACTTATTATCTAAGTTTCAACATTTGAGATATTACTATTGTTTATAAGGAAAATTCTTGGAATAAAAAGGTTTTGCTATTTTGTAATTCATTCTTGACTAGTCGTCTAGATAATGAAATCGACACCGTAAAAGTTGATATTAACTTGACAAACCACGGGACAAACTCATTTCAAAAAATGCTTTAAAAGTTACCTAGAATTTAACTCTTAACCGGCCGCAATATTACAATAAGAAAAGTATTAAAATGTGATATTTGGTTCAATTAAACACGATTATAATTGTTTTGCTAAAAATAATTAATTAAAAAATGATATGGATTGTTTTAATAAACCTACTCAAACATTCGTGTAAAATCGTAATCCTAGTCCTATATATTAATTAAACCTGGAAGCCCTATCGTACTCGCAAACTGCAGACTATGCCGCTCGAGCCGAAAGGCCGGTGTCGGGCACGTGTCGGGGTAAATCAAAGTGTGCATGCGGATTGATAGGGATGTGCCACATTTGTTCTGATTTCTAGGCTCATAGTTTTTTACGAGATCAGATCATTCATTCATTACATTACTAATTAAGATTTTATTTTTGTTTAAACTAAAATTTGATTTTATTTGATTTTAACTAAGTTATTGAGACGATAACAATGTTTTATGAGTTTCGAAAAATAGTCTTATCAGCGCATATTTCATATTAAGTAAGTAAAACATGTTATTAGTGTTTTGATTTCTCTCGAAGTTGTTTCCTTTTTGCCACTTACAGTAACTCAAGTAAGTAGATAAGTGAATAAGCATTTTAAAAATACATTTTGGTAATTTTGCGACTGTCAGTTAAGAAATAACTGCTAGATAAAGTACGATATGTCCGAGTTTAAATAATTCTTAGTGACTTTTTAAATTCAGTCGTTGTATGTTTTATCAGTCTTTGTCTGTCTTAAACTGACACTTTAGAACATTTATTACCGGTTTGGACAAAATAATTTTACTCTAAAAACAAGAGTTACACTTAACTAGATTGGCGAGTTGAAAGCTAAGGTACAAAAAAAACTTGTGTCGCACTCACGATTTCGTTTAAGTAGTAGGTTACCTCGCCATAATACTTAATTAAATGCGAGGTGTCAGTTCCCAATTCACGATCAGTTATCCGGTATGTTTTAGTTTTTAGTATCCTTTAAATTATGATCCCATCTTAGGCGCATCCCTAGCTTGAGCCTTTTCGGCTTTTGCAGGACGACCGCCCGGGCGCCCGCGCCGCGCAGTCTCTAATTCGCTTCCGTGCGGCGTGCGTGTGCGACGGCGCAACGGTGTCAGTCCAGGGTTATGTGCTACCAGGATCGCAACTTTAATTTGTGCTTAAGCAGCGCGCCTTTACGCTGATATTAAGGGCGTTTTCGTGAGCGGTTCAGGGAATGGAGTGAGATTATTTATGCCCGTCGGGGACCAGGGAAGGCCACGCCAGCCTGTTCAATAAGAAGACAGTGTGATGCAGATTTTTGATCGGCAACCCAATCGCAAGCGCGACTGATGCAGCGTCCGTCTTCGCCAAACGCTCATGGGCGCAGGCGTCATTATTGCGAATTCTGCGGCGAGACGCAAGACGAGGGGCAGGCGCCTGTATCATTTTACACTAGTTCAAGAGCTGAAGCCGCATGACTTCACACTACGAGTCCAGTTTTGCAGAAGTCGCAGAAGCTGCAACATTCTCTGGACGGACGAGAGAAGCTTCACAACGATCTTTGGTAATAAAATGCTGGTGTGCGCTGTGTACGTACACACCATCTGTGAACTACAGTTTGCATGAGTAAGAAAAGATACAGAGTGTTTCATTTTTGACTGCGTTTTAATTTATTTATTTTGTTAGAAAACATAACTTTTAAAAATGACTATAAAACAATACCTTATTTTTTGTCATCGCATTCAGTATGATGTATAGATACCCCCCTTTAAAGGAACGCAGTTGATTTTGTTAGACCTTGTATTTAATCTTAAGTTTTCCCGTAACAGGAAATTTCGGGTATTCTATTCTAGGCAACCACGCAGTCACACTGTAACCATAATAAATAATGTATATCGAAAAACGTTACGAATATCGACTTGGGGACATCACTCATTTAGTTCCAAGTTCAGATACTAAGGCCAAAATGGCGAAAATCAAACAGGCAGGAATGTAGGGTCCATTGATTTAAATAGTAAAGATACGGCTTACAGAACAAATCACTCTACACGTTTACCATACATGACACACTAACGCCATCTATTAGAACTACCCTAAACTGTGTCGTAAACGATTAAACAGCAACACACAATGCGTTGCTTTCTATTATGCCAAACGTTGAGATTATGGAAACAAAATTTCTAAAACAATGTAAATATGTTTCTTATTTAACATATTTTCGACTTTAGTGACATATTAAATATCGTGCTTTTTAATAACTGTGCTTTTGTCGTAGTGAACACGACAAATGTTATCATTTTCCTAATTTTAACGTACCTTCGCTCTCGACGACAGCCGTCAGCCGACTACGTCACTTCGGTCTAAAGAGGATCATTTTAGGGCCACGTTAGTGGCAACAGTTTAACATGCGGTCCGCCCTGTCCTTACGAAGTAATATATAAGTCAATGGTAGGGTCACAATTCTCACAACAGCAGCCAGCCTATAGTTATACCGGTGACACACGGCAGCCGGACGCCAGTTTCGGAACAGGAAGGAGCGGAGTCTTAATGAAGGGCTGGCGAAGTTGACGAAAGGATCGACTAATGGCAGCGTTTGACCTTACAATGTCAAGACGAGTCCGAAGTCACGTCCGCCGCCATCTGTCACCGGCTTTATTTTTATGTCCATGTCTCACAGACTCAGTTAATCAGATTTCCGTACCTAGTCTTACTTGATCAGTGAGATTACCTTCACAATCACTGACATAAAATAAATTTAAAGTATAGACTGGCTGCTGTTAGAAATATTCACAATAAATGATTATCGCCATTTTGGCAAAACATAGTATCAGTACTTTGAACTAAATTAATAGTGATGTCCCCAAGTCGATGTTTGTAACATTTTCGATCTACATACGAGTTAGTGCGGTGCACCGCGGGGTGGTTGCCTTGAACAGAATACCTGTAATTTCCTGACCCTTCCCAGGCCGATATACCTGCTGCGGGTAAATATATAAGCGCCACGTACCCGCTACGGGCATGCACTTAAAATGCACAAGTGTTTTTTCAATGGGATTGCACCAGCCGGTTTCTATACCTATCTTTGTTTGCTACGTTAAATTAGGTAGAAGGAAGATTGAGACAGAATTACCACACTAAAATTTGAACAAAGAACGCGTCAGGCATCAAGTTTCGAGTATTTGTAAACAAAGGCGCCCGCTAGAACTTTAATAAAATTGTGATAATGACGTCGATTTTTTATAAAAATAAATCCGTTTTGTTAAATTGGCCATAAAATAGAAGAAATCTTGAAGAATCTATAGATATATGATGTTTTAAGCCACTATAGCAAAAACTCCATAAATTTTAACTGGAATACCGTGGGGCGCACACATCCGGTGTATGAAAAATGTGGTGGCACGGGTTTGGCCCAAGCAAGGGAGGGGGTGGTACGATGCGGCGCGGAAAGGGTGGTTATAGTAAACTTAAGTAATGAATGTTGTCACAGAGTGGCAGAACTATGGCATGAATCCCGGAATCCCGTAAATATCGGAATCTCAGAACGCTAATTCCGATATAACAATTCCGATACTGAGTTTGACCTTGTAATTCCAATATCGCAATATCGTAATATCAGATTTAGTAAAATTTTTAAAGGGGTGGTTTAGGATCGAGTCTTGGATAATTTAATTATTAATCATTGATAAAAAAAAGCAATCGGAACCAAGTCCAGTAGGGTCCAAAAAATCCATTGTCTATCTATCCACTGTAGGATTATTATAGTAATAAATAAGTAAATACTAAACGTGGTGTTTTACATAATTATTAACAATAACGCCGTAACGTTCTTTACAGCGCGTGCACCATCGCATCGTTTTTGTTTAAAAATAGTAATATCCGTTTTAAATACTAGATTGTTTCTTCTACATAAATAATATTATTATGAGGTGCGGTCTAAGGGCCTACTGCGAGTTCCACAAAACACTAGCTTGGCAATATCGTAATATCGATCGAGTAGTTACAAGTTAACGTTTACGTATTACTTAGATGTATGTGAAGCGACCACTTCACGAAACCACTGATTTGGACGAAACTAACACTAGCTAGGCATCCTGAAGATTTCATCATCCTAATCATCATTTCAGCCATAGGACGTCCACTGCTGAACATAAGCCTCCCCCGTGACTTCCAGAAGTTCCAGATTGGCCGGTTGGAATGGGCCCGCATCCAGCGGCTTCCTACAATCTTTACCAGGTCGTCTGCCCACCTTGTAGGTCGACGTCCTACGCTGCGCTTGCCGGTACGTGGCCTCCATTCCAGAACCATTCTGCCCCAACGGCCCTCAGGCCCCTTGTGCCCCGCCCACTGCCACTTCAGCTAGCTAATCCGTTGGGCTATGTCAGAGACTTTTATTCGTTAACGGATTGAAGTGCTACGATGGGTCAGCTAATTACCTAAACTGAAGGCCTTAAATAAAATTTATTTAATTTAATAATACAATTTTATACATGCCAGTTGAAAAACTAGCACAAAAAGACAAGATTAGTTTATGTATTTTGTTGTAAATTTTATTATTTATTATTATAGGCACATCACATGAAAAGGTACAAAATATTTTCACTTACAAATAATTTTAAATTATTAAACTATAAGTATAAGTCAATACTTACATCTCTTATGTCTTATAATAAAATTAATACACCACTTAATATTAACTTAATTAATTTTCTAGTTAAAATGAGAACGCCGTCTCAGACGGTCTTCTGCCAGAAGTTATAACAAAAAGTTTGTAATTATGTTCGGATTTTGATATGAGAAATAGTGTTGACTTGACAGACGGACAGAAAGACAGTAAAATGATTCTATAAAAGGTCCTATTCTATTACTTGATTGTAGGGTTATTCTAATGCCAATGATTATTAAAGACTCAACATCAAAATCTTGCAAATAGTCAAAATTTCCTATCAGGCTACAACAAACTGGCTATTTAGTATGGGAAAGTGTTTGGTTTGCGATTTTGATTAGTTGAATACTTAGTGACAGTAAGTATTAATAGGAAGTAATTTGAGCAGTAGAATCATCCCTTTAAAAAAAGGTTACTAATAAAATATGATTTATACTCGTACCAGTAAAATAGTCTATAAAAAAAGAGACATGTTCTGCCCCATACGGGCCAATATTATTATTGACGTTCATAAGTGGCAGTTTATTGTCCTAAATTGAATAAATGATTTTTGACTTTGACTTTGACTTCGTTTATCTTTGCTTGTAGGTACACTAATGTTAACAATCTTGACATTCCTCTATAACGAAATTATTCATTTAAAAATAAAATAGCCACAAATAATATTCTATGTAATTGTCGTTTACACAAATTTTACTGAACTCTAACCATTCGTTGATTTTACACACTGTCATTATTGTAAAAAAAAATGCTAAGGTTTTTTACAATATTATACAAGCAAACTTAGGCAGTATCTAGGTACATAGATTCCGGTTTTTCCGGTGGTACAAAAATGATAGTGGATTCTTGCCTTCTAAAATATGGATTTACAGATACTAAATTACAAAAAGTTGTAATGATGGTAACATTTGTCCTAATAAATTATATTATTAATAAACGCATTAGTAGGTAACTTTTGTAGGTATAGAAGTACATACGTTATTTTAACACGCTTTTAATATCCTAATTTGTAATTAACTAATAATTAAATATCTAATATTTAGTCCATTTCAATCTACGTTTTGTCGTATCGATTTATGTGTGACATCTGATGATGGAGCCCGGGGGAGGACAGGGAACTATACAATTACTAGTAAAACGAGTTTGGGTTCGTTTGATTATTTTGTCAAGTCCTTTATTTTAAGCGTGTGTGTAGTTAAAATCACATTATTTTCTAGGTGTGAAATTCACCCAAACCCGTTTAGCCGGTCTTATGTGTGATTACAGTGATTAGGGACGAACCTTTAACTCATCTACATGCAACCGCATAGCAATGGAATTTTTGTTGTGTCTCGATAACGTACCTATGCTCAATGATGAGATAAATACTATCTTTCCCTCAGTCAAAAACTAAAATAATGTTTAAAGGTCAAAGTGCTAAAGAAGTGGCCGCGGGTGACGGGTTAAATTTTTAACGCAAAATGTGCGCCTCATTTTTCGTCGCTGTTGATTAATTCTTAACTGATAGTTATATGACTGTTAAATTGGTAAAGTATTGGTAACTTATTATGGTACATACAATAACTTATCAATATCATTAATAATAATATCTAGTAAGGTGGCACGCCACAGGCTGCCGCTTACCGTTAATATATAATTTTAACTACAGTTTGAAGAAATTTACTGGATACTTTTTCATTTCTTGGTATGAAAAATATATCAAACTTATATTACATTCACAGATGGCTGATTTTAAAAAATAACTTAATGTTAAAGTATTACAGGATGCTTAGTAGTACTAGCTAGAGTAAATAACTTATTTACAAATAGAATTTGAATCTCTATGTAAAATATTAGACAAAAATAGATACTATCATATTTTTAACGCAAAAAAAAACTATTAACACGTTCTTACATCTTTAAAAAAAGTTAAATAAAATCTAATTAGCCCCATATTTCAAGTTAATTCCGGTTTAAAATAGTTTAAAAATAAAAGGCACTACCGTTTAATTGAGTTGGTTTCTGAGGTAGTTGCGCAGTGCGGGAGTTGTGATAATAATTTGTTAATAATTAATTAATATACTTATAATTAAACTGCGTGTCGCATGGCCAATCAGGCGACTGCTTTCTGTACCTCCCACACTGCCTCTGAACCAACTCAATAAAGCAGTATGACACTAAATTAACTCTATACCCTTACTCATAAACATTGTGAAGTCTGTGAATTGTTCTACCACGTATTGCTTTTGTTTTTCAAATATTAAATTACCTCAGAACGAGACATAAAAAGCACTCTATTTCACCGATTAACAATATTTATTATGAGGGGGTTTATTTTTTACTGGGTTACCGATTCACGATGCAAGGTTCACACGTGCCGGGCTTCACGTAAGCTGGGTGACATTGGGGACAAGCTGGATTCTCTCCAAAGCTGGAGCGACCTGTCCTTCCAATCTTCACCTGGAACGACGTCTGTGCATTCTCATCTTCATAACCAGGGTGCGGTTTATCAAGAGGAAACACGTAGTCGGGAACGAAATACGAACTTATATTGTACTCAGTGTTAATATTACTTGGAGTAGGATCCACCGTGATTGGAGTAGGCCTGGTCACATCGCTAAATGGACTCCGACCTCTCACTGTCTTACCATGGATTAGTTCTGTGTTATTTGTAACGTTACTCTCTTTGGGTGGCTCTAAGTCATATGCAGGGACAGCCCATTTCCACTCGTAGTATACAGGTGGCCCCATAGTCGTCGAGGGCTGTTCTGAGAATTCTCTCTTCGGTGGCAGCAGGATTCTATCTGGCGTAGGCACAGAATCGTCTCGAGTACTGGATGTGGGTTCCGTCGAAGTAGGCTTGAAGTTTACAGTGTCAAATCGAGTTTGTTCAGTGAAACTTTTATCTCTATCCTTTTCTAAACTATTGACGTTGCCACCGTTCTTATTCTTTCTCGGTGTTCTGTCTTCTTCCGAACTCACTTGCCCTTCAGGGAGATGTTTGTTTAAATCTATTATTTCTGATCTGGACATGGCAGTTTTGAAGGAATCGGGCGAGTTCGGGTCGAATCGTTTGATGAAGTTGTAGACTGGGTCTTCTTTGGTTTGGATATCGCTGTCTGGGAATTCAGTTGTGGTGCGATCTGGGAAGGGTGGATGTAAGTCCGGTGATGGGGTTGGTATTCGAGGTTTTTGGGTGTTGTCTTGGATTTGTGGGGTTGGTTGAAAGGTGGGAACGGGTTCTTGGGACGCGGCACCTGTAAGGTTGTCTTGGTCTAAAGAGTGTTTGTCATGCTTGAGGCCGAACTGGACGCTAGTGCCGGTAGACCACGAGCTCGGTGGGCGGTAGTTCTGCTTGGCACTGTCTAGCCCATTGTTGTTGGAGCTGGAGATCGAGTCAGCGATGCCAACGATGCTGTTGCCAGGGTGTATAGGAAACTGAAACCCAGAACAATTTACATAGTTTAATACGTGTTATACGTAGCCCTCTTTTGTGACAAAAGACTCACGTAGGTACAAGAGGGTTTCTTTTGTATGAGCTTATATTGAATTTTGTAAATACGTTTTTGTCTTATTATTTTTTTCCCATCACTATTACGAGTATTTATCTGATCTCTTGCATCCAGTTTCTCCTACGATTATTTTTTGTATTTTTATAACCTTCCAATAACAAATTTAATTTGAGACTTTCCTACTTATTTTTTGACTTACCCTAGTTTCAGCTTCCCTTAACCCGTCGTAGTAGTTGGCGTTGGGTGGTACTGACAAGATGTCAGGTCTCGGAGTCCTCAGTTTCATCTCTTCTTCAGACACGAATGGCTTGTCTCTTTGTCCTGAAACATTTACAAATACTTTTTATTAAGGTCCTGTTTAAATGAAAACTATAAGCATTAAATGCCTAGGTAATACATCCTACTCATGGAGCACATATCCTATAGAGTAAGAAAGAAAGAAAGAAAGAAAGAAAAGACATTTATTATACATTGGACATCACACACAAATAGTAAATGACCCAATACATTATTTAAATTAAATCAAAAAAAAGAAAAAAGAGTAACAAAATAAAATTATAATAGAAAAACGAGTAAACCAAGCGGTGCCACTATGTGCCTGTGATGTCCGGGGTAATGGGACCTCACTCAGTAGAAAGGAGGAGTAGAAATGTCTTATGATTTGTTCGACAAAAGTTTCCGCCAATTTTTTATCTGTATCTGTACTATTTTTGTATGGGCGCGCGTTGACAGGAGATGTCATTTTATACTATATGTAAGTGAAAAATCATTTACTAGTTTCGGAGAAAGATGGTTCGTATGGCTGCTCTATAGGGTATGTGCTCGATGGTCCCACAGCACTGCAGGGCACAGGCCCCACCTCAACTATGAGGTGGTTTGGGCCATATTCCACCAAATGGGCCAGGTGCGGTGCGGTTGAAGGGTGTTGTAAAGCCAGTGACTAACCCTTATTGTCAGATGTAACCAGGCTGTACCTCACGACTAGTATCAAGAGATTTTAGCCGAAGCCAACTTTTCACGTCAAAGTCAAAGTCAAAAAGTCAAAAAAGTCAAGTCAAAAATCATTTATTCAATTCAGGACAAAATTGCCACTTATGAACGTCAATAACAACATTATAGGCCCCTAGGGGGCCAGAACATGTCTCCTTATTTTTTGGGCCCTACTAGCGCTTCGAGACAAGACACAGACAATCTGGCAAGTGCTGAGAAGAAACGCCGGAACAAACTCAGTCACCACTAGCTGCCACACAAAAAATATAAATCAAAATAAACAGGTAGGTACATCAGTTTAGTGCAGGCTGGACTGACCATACATTCTTGTCATCAAGATAGTCTTGAATTTTATAATACCCCTTAGACATCAGTGTAGTTTTGAGATGTGACTTAAATTTATTAATAGAAAGTTTGGTAACATTGTGAGGTATATTATTGAAAAATTTAATACAATTTCCCAAGAATGAATTACTTGTTTTGGCCAATCTAAAGTTTGGGACCACAAGTTTGTTTTTGTTTCTGGTGTTATATGAATGAATATCACTTTTCTTTATAAAAAGATCTAAATTTTTGCGTACGTACATGATATTGTCAAATATGTATTGAGAGGCCACAGTGAGTATGTTAATTTCTTTAAAGAAATCTCTCAGGGATTCGCGCGGACTAAGTTTGTATATAGCACGAATGGCTCTTTTCTGTAAAATAAAGATGGTATCGATGTCCGCAGCAGAACCCCACAAGAGAAGACCATAAGACATAATACTATGAAAGTAACTGAAATACACCAGCCTTGCCGTTACAACGTCAGTTAGATGTCTAATTTTTCTAACCGCAAAGGCAGCTGAAGCAAGTCTCCCAGCCAGAGTGTCAACATGTGGTCCCCATTGCAACTTCGAATCCAATGTAATGCCCAGAAAAACAGTGGAGTTTGATAGATGAAGTTTTTCATCCATTCCATTTAGTAAAATTACTGTGTTAGCTTGTTTCACGTTAGGCATAGTAAATTTAATACATTTGGTTTTTTTTGTATTAAGAAGTAAGTTGTTACTTGTGAACCAATTTAATACCTTAGAGAGAGCTCTGCTTACATCGTCAAATACCTCTTCGCCTCTTTTTAATTTGAAGATTAAAGAAGTATCATCAGCAAACAGAACTATCTCACAGGAGTCTTTAGAATAGAAAGGGAGATCGTTAATATAGATCAAAAATAGCAACGGTCCCAATATTGAGCCCTGGGCACTCCCATTTGAAGCGGGGCGCCAGAAGAGTTAGTACCATTAACGTTTACTGTTTGTAATCTGCCTGAGAGGTAAGAATTTAACAATTTTGATGCGTTATTAGATACACCGTAATGTTTTAGCTTAATAATAAGTGTTTGGTGATCGACACAATCAAACGCCTTCGATAAATCACAGAACACACCTATCGCATCATGTTTATCTTCATACGCATCCAAAATGTGTTTGACAAGTGCCACCCCAGCATCTGTTGTATTTCTACCTTTAGAAAAACCAAACTGTTTCTCGTGCAGTAAATTGTTAAGTTTAAAATGGGAGAGTAATTGACTAAATATAACTTTTTCAAAAATTTTACTAAAAGCAGGTAGAATGGAAATTGGCCTAAAATTGCTTGGGTCACTTTTTTCTCCTGATTTGAACAAAGGTATAATCTTACTATATTTCATTAAAGTAGGGAATTGACCTTGATCAATACATTCATTGAATAAATGTGCTAAGTGAGCATACGAGAGGTATAATGGGTTTTATTGTGTCAGTTGATATGCCCCACATATCCTCAGATTTTTTCTGTTTCAATTCCATAAAAGTTTTGACTACCATTACAGGATTAATATGAGTAAAATCAAATGAGGAGTTGCACCCGTCAACACTGGACACAAGCATTGATTTTGCATGCAGAGCAGATGAATTAAGTTGTTTTGTGGTTTCGACAGGTATATTAGAGAAGTAGTTTTCGAAAGCGCCTGCCACCTCATCATCGGATTTAATATGCTTGTTATCAATTTTTAGTGTAAATGTGTGATCGCGATGTTGTGTTTTACAAGTTTCTTTGTTTATAATATTCCAAGTCTCTTTAATTTTATTACTCGATTTATTTATTTTTTCACGTATATAATTAGACTTAGCTACCATACAGACCTTCTTAAATAACTTTGAGTATTTTTTAACATACTCTACAAATATTAGGTCATTATTCCTATACACTTTTTGATTATATAGTTCAAACATTTTCCTCCTACTGATATATAAGGTGTTAAAAAATCAATGTCAAATATTTTAAGGGGTAACTGAGACTACCACATGGATCATATTTAAGAGAAATTTAAAACTATAGAACGGATTTGAATAAATCGAAAAAAGAAAATGTTTATTGATATAAATAATTTATATCATCCTGTACATGATCGCAAACTCCCACAAACGCAAACAAACACTCTCGCACGATGCTAATACTAGTCAAAACCCATTCATAATCCCTAGGATCTCATTCATGCGCACATAAAATCATACGACACACAAGCTCATGCTAGACATTGGGTGTGTGTGTATGAATGAATTTTCTTTGAGATAGAAACACTGTTATCATTTCTGTCTCACTCGTTTCATGTCATTGTGTGTGTGTGTGTGTGTGTGTGCATGTGCGACGTACCTACTCCTTTTAGATAATTGCCGCGAGTTGCAGAAAGGCTTAAGAAAGCTAATTGTATGGGTTATCTGTCAAAACAAGTGCCAGATAGGTTATCCAGAACTTATCAGCAAGTATTGAAACTGGGCCTTATTATCTTTAAAGACGACTTATAGCTATAATGCAGGTCTGTAACATAACGTTCGTACACAAAATAGAAAAATAAGTGTTAATGCTGTCTTTAAAGATAATACATTCTTCAGCAACTGACAGTTTGTCACTTTATGTTGTAATTTTAATGTTAATTACTTCTATTAGTTCTTACGGTAAAATAAAAATACAGTTAAATTGAAAAAAACATTTTTAATTAAATTACACATGTTGACAATTAATAAATACACTTATTACTAAAAATATCACTTTTATTTTAAGAACACAAAACAAATAAAGAATTTCCACCTCCCATCACACTTTTCCAGGCTTTGGACTGGCAAGTAAGCGTAAAATCATTTATTACTCATCACCTGATTTAATGCAACATAATTCTATGGAGATAGGTACTACTAGGCTATTTCTATCAGTCAATGCAGATAACAAGGTTTACTTACTCTTACTTGGCGTGTTTAAAGGTAGTTCATTATTATGTACAAAATCACAGTCACTTATTTACAAAATTATTTACAATAGTTGTTGGAAGTGCCCCCCATTCTCCTGAATGCAAAGCGCAGCCCTTTTTAAAATATGCCTATGCACACGCACTAAACTTTCACTGTCGCCGCGCATTGTTTCAAAAGCACTAATGATTCGTGCTTTTAATTGCTCGGCACTGGTGATGGTGTGGCCATCTTGACCATACACGAGATCCTTAGCACGGCCCCAGACGTGGAAGTCCAGCGGCGTCAGGTCTGGCGAGCGTGCTGGCCAAGCAATAGGCCCACCGCGTCCGATCCACCGATCCTGAAAACGTGCCGTCAGGTACTCGCGGACATGGCGGTCGTAATGCGCGGGCGCGCCGTCGTGTTGGTAGTGCATCTGCTGCATAAGATTTAGCGGCACATCTTCTAACAACTCCTCCAACTCTCTTTCAAGGAATTCCAAGTAAACGGCGCCATTCAGCCGATTAAAAAATACTGGTCCTATCAGCTGATGTCCTAGTAGCCCAGCCCAAACATTCACGCTGAACCGCGTCTGAAAATGATCTGGACGCGCCAGATGTGGGTTCTCCTCAGACCAGTAGTGAGCATTGTGGATATTGAACATGCCCACTCTGGTGAAGGTGCACTCATCCGTCCACAATATGTTGGCTAGGCTGTTACGCCGGATCCACTGACAGAACTCCACGCGTGGCGCGTAGTCCTGCGGCATCAGCTCCTGCACTCTCGTGAAGTGGTAGGGGTGTCTTCGCTCCCTCTTCAGCACTTTCCACACGTACACATGGTTAGTGTTGAAAACGGCAGCAGCATCCCTCGTACTGGCGGTCGGGTGGAGCTCGAAGAAATTCAGCACGTCCTCTTCAAGCTGTACTGAAGTGCGAGGTCTGCCAGCATCACCAGAAGGCATGAACCTACCACTTTCACGAAACCGTTGTTCAGCCCCTAAGATTGTGCGTGGACACACGCGCACACCGTGCCGTTTGTGGAACAGCCTTACTGCTTCCACTAAACTGTAGTTTGCCTCATGGTAGCACTTAACCATGTTGAGGTAATCAGAGTCCGAATACCTGTATGGCATGGTGAGACTTCGCAATTAACGTCAAACACAAGAGAAGGTCTAGCGCCGATTGATTGATTGTTGTGACTGTTTTGCAATTTGCAGGAGTAATAATAAATAAAAAGCGCATACCTATGGCACGTGTAAGTGTAGCGTTAGCAAAAAAAAATCACTCAATTATTTGGTGTTATTGTTTTTTTGGTGTAATTATTTTTTACTTATCAATTCGAATCTTGTATTACCATGCTAAACTACAAATTAAGATTGCTACTAGTTCTTACCAGTGATACCAAATCAAATAATAGGTACAGTACGCGGCGGTAGTATGCAGTATGCACATCGAGCTAAAAAGAGAGATAATCCGTGCGACAGAAACGACGTTCTATGAAAGCCGAAACTAACCGATTATCTTACTCGTTAGCTTGATGTTCATTCTAGCGCCGCGTATTGTACCTACTAATTATTTAACTTGTTATAATTGGTATTAACTAGTAGCTTAGCAATCTTAAGTTTTGAAGGTACTAGCCAGTTGTACCCTCCCTCCCTCCCTCTTTAGCTCCATGTGCGTGCATTCCCTACTGCCGGATACTGTAAGTACAAGTATTCAACATTTTATCCTTTACGTTGAATAAACAGCAATCAAAAATGTATCTGTCTAATCACTAAAATGCATTTATCATGTAAATTTACTATGTATCTACATGTGGTGAAGTAGTCGCAGTCAACTTCCAGACGGGATTCAGAATAATGTGTTAAATTATGCCCCGTTTGAGTGTTTGGGAGACGAATAACAGTTTCGTTGTACAGGGTATACCCCAGTTTAACCTTATTGATACCTATAAATTATTGCGTACCTACGCAACGTCTGGCTCATTGACTTTACTTTTAGTCCTTAGTAAATAAACCAACGCACAACACAAAGCATAAAAAATCATCTAAAAAGCAGGTTCAAATTAATTGTTATTTATTCAGTAAGTCAATTCAGTAGGTCAGTAAGAGTACTCCGAAACATAACTAGTTTACCGGGGATCGGATCCAAGACCTTAACCTTACCCTAAAAGCACTTTGCCATCAATCCTTTTTTAATTCATAAGAAATGTAAAATAAGAAACTGTTTTTGTTGACAGTACTTTCTCGGTCTTTCGGCATTTCCTAAATCGTGTGTGTTCCGCCGCCCTCAGAAACTTAAAAAATAAAATCAACCTTATGATAACGAATTAGAATCTAAAATTGAATATCGACTGTTTTTAAAGCGGTATTTTTGACTCGTATTTGGACAAATGCCGCATTTACACTAAAATTTTGAAATTTAAATCGATTTACATCGATTTAGAGTTTATAATTGAATAAAAGTCGTTCGTCCTTCGGCAGATTTTGGCAATAAATCATAGTAGCACGCACACAAGCGAGCGTTTCTTGCTGTACGAAGTAGTTTGTCCGTAGTAGTGATCAGGTGTTATAGGATGTTGATATTTGAGTTTATTATCAAACTTTCGATCGTGTTTTTCTCGAAAACTAAGGCTTAAATTAAAAAAAAATTCATACAAAAATTGTTAGTCACAACGTAAACTCATTACCCTTAAAATATTTGACACTGATTTTTTAACACCTTATATATACCAGCAGTAGCCCAGTCACTGAATTTCGGTTTGAAATTGTTTATGACTAATTTCTTTTTAGGAAAGTTTTTGTCAAATTCGTTTTTGATTAGTTCAAACAATTCTTCATATAAGTTATTAACATTGTCATCAACAAAAGGTAATAGCGGTATTTTATCACTTAAGTTAGTTTTAAATTTTTCTTTGCGAGTATCAGTGACTGGTCTATATTGAAAAACACTTTTAGACGGCACAAAACGGTGTTCAAACGTGACTGACTGACCGCAGTGATCAGATTTTACAAAATTTACGATAGATTTTTTAATCACAACACAGTTACAGAAAACATTATCCAAGCAAGTAGCTGTTGTAGCAGTAATTCTAGTCGGTTCAGCAAATACAGGCTTTAAATTAAAAGATTTAAAAAGACTTACAAACCTAACCCGATAGGTTTTTTCTTCATCTATGATATCGACATTGAAATCTCCACATACAACTACCTTCTTTTTATTAGTAAATATTTTCCTGAGTAATTCTTCCATTATGGACTCAAACAATGTAAAATTACCACTTGGGGGTCTATAAACACAAACAATAATGTAATCGTCCAGCTCTGCACATGATATCTCAATAGTTCGCTCGACAGAGAGAGATACAATATCTTTTCGCTCTTTACATTTTAAGTTATTATTAATTAATATTAGTGACCCGCCACGGATGGCGTTCTCCCTTGAGAACGAATTAATAAGGCTACAATTATCTATGTTCAAAATAAGTTCATACTTTTTGAGCCAGTGCTCAGTTACACATAAAACCTGAATATTCATTTCTTGTACAAATAGTTGAATTTCTAAGTCTTTTCCAGATAAGCCTTCTATATTTTGGTGCACTATGTTTAAATGATTTGAATCTTCTATGCTCGCTAGATTTTGTAAGCAAGAGTTTCGTCACGTGCCTTCAGAAGCTTGGAGATGCTTGTGATGAATGTCACTAAATATGGTCCGAATAGTCACCCCTTCCACGACCACCGTAGGTTGCTTAACTTTAGTAATCAATACGCTGCCGCAACTGAGATACAAGCACCTCACTTTATGCATTAATAAACTTTTTTTGGAAAGTAGGTTCAGAACTACTTTCCGAGTATGCGTAGTGAAAAAGTTTATTAATTATAAGTTTATTAATTAGTTGCCTGAGGAGCGGGTTGAAAGTAATGTGTACCATTTTCAACTGACAGCTGTCAAATTATTTTAAAAAACTAGTTCTATTTTCACATTTTTATTGAACCATGTTCTAACTTTAATAGACAGCCACCCAATAATAGCGCGATATAAAATTAAAATAACATAAAGTAGGTTTTAAAGAATATTTATTTTTAAACGACATCATAATTTACTTTCAACTATTTCTTTTAAATAACATACCTATATTTGGGCAACTATTTACAATTTTTCAATAATGAAAATAAAAAATAATGGCTGAATAGCTGGTCGGCGTCAGAAAAAAAAATTGGCGGAAAAGCGGCAATCCAATCTTTTATTTTTCGATTTGTAGAACGTAGTGATTGCATACTCTTCGGTAGGATTTTGTTAAAATTAACTCTTTTTTTTTAGTTCATGAAGAGTTCTCATTGGTCGGAAATATCTTCACTAACCTCTATGTTTACGGCCTACTATATAAGTACTCTACACCAAGATGCAGGATCTTGGGCTAAATATGCCTACTCACTCACGCATGACAGGCAGTAGGTATTAAACAACAATCGCAGCAAAGGCGTCACATGTGGTTACGCTGTACTTATCACAGTGTCTTGTTACATTTCTCACCTTGTCGACACATGATACATACTTCTATCAATGACAAGATCTTGACCGTGAAGAATTACAATGAGAGTTTTAGTGGTGCATAAAATTACATAATGGATCCAATATCGTTATACAGGGTGTAACGAAAAGGTGAAATAAAACTTTAAGGGGTTGTTCTACGGCTAAATTACATCAACTTTTTCTATGGAACCAACATCGAAATCTCAAAAAAAATATTGACGTTTCCATACAAACTGATGCCAGCTGGTCGCGTTTTAGTATGGGAAAGTGTTTTTTTTTTTGCGATTTCGATGTTGGTCCCATAGAAAAAGTTGATGTAATTTAGCCGTAGAATAACCCCTTAAAGTTTTATTTCACCTTTTCGTTACACCCTGTATAGGCACCTTTTTTATCTTTAGAAAGGAAATTAAATATTAATATGCGATAGGCAATACTAATAATGCGTATTGACCAAAATGGAATTCGCAGCTGCAGTAATTGTATTACGAAATAATAAGCATTTATTGTCTCATGGAGTCATACTATTGAGATAACTTTTTTTTCTAATTGACCCGACCAGGAATTGAACTTGGACCCTTGCACTTGGACGCAATTGACTGTTGGAGTAGGTTAGCGCGGCCCTATTAATAACCAGTTACTCTCATTAACGCATACTCATCTATATGCATATCACATTAGGCTCATCCATACCTTTATTTTACAACTTGTTTCTTATTTTGATTATCAATTAAGATATGGTCAGACATATCTGAAGCGACGACCCTATTCAATTTGTTATTTTATCTAAATTGCCCTTGAAAAGATTGCGCCTATGAATATGAATAAATATGGGCCAATTAAACTGAAAAATATAGCAGATATGGTTGTCCTCTACCTAAAGGTTGTCTGTAAGAGATCGCTATTAGCGACAAGACCGCCTAAATTGTATACCTTTCTGTAAAAATCATGTGTATTTTACTTGTATGGTGTGCAATAAAGAGTATCTATCTATCTATATAGCTCAAAATACTATATATATATAAATACTTCAATAAAGTATACTTGAAAAAACATGTAAATGTGAAACAGGTTTACGGTAACAGAGTTGGGTTGACGATACGTACCTTCACGGCGATCCAACTCTATTGAGTTCATGTAGGAGTTTCGTTTCTTAACGCATTTGACTTAATTATTCCAAGAAAATGTATTACGTCAATTTATACCTATCTATTATTACAAATGATTGTTAAATATAATATCGATTCAAAAATAACGTGTTTGACTATTTAACTTAATCACGATGTTTTAGCTGATGAACTCATCAAACTCACGAATTGTACAAAAGATTACGGTTAAAAGAACCGATTCAAAGGACGATGAAAACCCAATTTGACTTCCCTGTTTAACTTGCAAAATAAATATCCTCCTACACTAAGATCTGTTCCATTTTTGCGCAATCTATGTGCAAGTTTTTAGTAGGTTGCCTGGAAATTGACAACCTCTATAAATCCTTAATCAACGTCCAGCCTATTTCCGAAACCCACGTAACTCCCATTTCCCGATAGGCAGTACAATGCGAAGGCCTTTTAAGGTACTGTAAAGTAATGATAGTACGTCCTTACTGCAGGACACGCCTCGCTCCATTAAAGCACCGAACCCACCGAGGCGGTACCGGGAGCGATCCGAGGGCGGGATTTTTTGTGATGTTCAAGTTGCTATGCACTACGTCACACAAAAACCGCCCGCGGTACCAAACAATCGCTTCCCGCAGGTCCGCTACCTGGGTTCTGCGCTTTAATGATGATATTGCTATATCCTCTACGCGGGCCTAGTGCTAAATAGCATCTTTTTACACCGGATGTCCACCGCACTCAAATCGCATGCATCAGGACTTCAGGAGCGCGATCCAAAGGCGTGCTCGGTGTGGACGTCAGCCACGAGAGAGTCTAGATCAAGGAACGCAGTGCGCTAATCGAAAATGTATCGTTCAATGTAGACCTAGCGATTGGTAGACCTCTTACAAGCCTAGGGTCCTGGGAGTATAATTTAATGTGCCTTCCAAATTAAGGGTGACCTGTAACTCAAGGATAATGTTGTGACCACATATTCTAGCAACATGGTGAACAACTCGATGACTTTCTCATCATTTCGGCCATAGGACGTCCACTGCGGAACATAGGCCTGCCCCAATGATCTTTGTGATAAGCTTAACTAAATATGAGCGGGATCATTTATCCACTGTGGACCTCGGCCAGTAGATTTGGAAGCTTATCGCCTCACCTACTAACATTACTCTTAAGTCATTTCTATCAAGTGTTATCTTAGCTAGAAAAATAGATCTAGATCCATAATAAATACAATTTAAGATCTAATAAATGAGAGATTATATTTGTAATCTCGACACGTTGCATAGTTAAATTGTGTCGTAAAATCATTTGCGAAACGACTTTTGGTGGCCCGTGTTTATGTCCATTGTGGACGTGAGTGCCCATTATCAATTTCAAGCTTATCAAAATTTTGTGGCTACCGCGGAAGTTGGGCAAGTTGTTGACGGCGTAACCTCTCCTTTCACCGGAGTTAGTATGCGGCGTATGCAATGTACGACCTAAGATGTGTTGTACAAATAAGCACGGAGGCGGAATAATTGTATGTTTCTTAACTTGAGACAGGGGTATACCTAATAATTATATGCTTCGGTATATGATCATTTGAGTCCTACTAATAGGACGCTGATTCTATCCTGCTCGGAGGACCATGTGAACACGTAAATTATTTCAGTGGGCCAATTAATGGTAAAAGGACGTATTTTTACTAATACCCTTGAACAAGACGGAAAACAAGCCGTCCAGACTATAAGATCAGACAGGATCTTACTCTCTAGTTAGCGGAGAGTCCCTTTACCCAAAGTCCCTATGAGCCCTATCCCCACCTAACAATAAATAAGTACGTAAATATATTGTAGGATGTGAAAGTAGAGTAAGAGCTGCTTTCAGGTCGCCCAGGTAAATATCTTTGTATGATACCGTGTTTTAAGCAAATAAATATTTCATTCATTCATTCATTCATTCAGGGTAGCAGCGTTAGGGCGATAGGTAGGGTGTAGATGTGTGTGACACGGCAAACGCCATAAATGTTAATGTTAATAAAAACTTCTTAATAAATTACATGTATTGTTGCTTAACAGTTAGTACCTACATGTAACAAACTAAAGTCCGTTGATTGAATCAACGAACTAAAATATTTGCCTTAGAATAGAAACTAAGGCGCTGGAAAAGTCGAAAATAAAGCCTTTGATTGTTATATAAATAAATAAATAAATAATTTATTTGCCAGAATATGATTCAATACAAAGATGAAAGATTGTTGTTCCAACATATTCTATCGCAATGCGACGTGCAAATGTTAATTTTTATCATACAATTAATGTCAATAATTTCAGTACAAATTAGAATTATCAATAGTGTCAAATGTTGTTAAAGATTCACAGCTTAATTCCAGCGTAGGTCGATTGGACGTAAAAAGACTACTTAAACTCCTATGAAAGAAGATTATAGAAAGAACAACGTGTCCCTTTTTCGTCAGTTTTCACCTTTTCACCAATTTTTTTTCCTCTCTCCTTTTTGCTACAAGGTTACGCAAGAAGCCGCTTAACTATGAATTCAATTATAATTTGAGATTAAACAATTAGGTAGATCTAACAATTTTCTATTAATATGTTAAAAGAAGTCAGTTACTTAGTTATTATATCTGACGGAAACTGTATTATCTGTTCGATCATTGTCATATCGCGCACGCGAAAAGACCAATTTTAGAAATTTTATTTAGGTAAAAGCTAAGGCAATATTATATCAATAAATGCTCGTATTTACGAAGAATAAGAGTTAATAAGTAATTATCTTATTTTATGTTTATAAACAAATCGTTTTAGAGACTAAAAAAGCATAATCTAACATAGTTAAGTACGTATTACACGCACGGCTCGGAAGCGGCCGGCGCGGGCGCATGGCCCGTCAAGGGCATTCACCTAACATTGACATACGTTACGTCTATCCACGTAACACTCTTGCGCAATAGAACATATTCTTTGCTTGCTTTTGCCCGTAGTTTTGTCTAAGGATTCAACTGACACGGCAGTGGCTATAACAAATGACCTTAAGGCGAGTATAGTCGCCAAATGTAAACTGGCACGTGGTTTTAAAAGCCTACTACTTAAGCTCAAACTTTCATATATTTTTTTTTAAATATGCTAATTGTCAAAACCTACACAATATTTTGAGCTTAGCATTTGTCTCTTACTCTCATACTTGAGGAGAAAAAAATATTGATAAGTATCATTGAAAAAAACAAAAAAGATACTAATACTCTTTTTTTTTAATCGCTTGACCGACTTAATTCCTGTTTATGTTAGGTCAACTTGATAGCTATAAACTGGGCATAGAGTATTTTATCGAACAATTGTGTCCACGCAAAAAGTAATAATTTTCCCAATTTTTGCTACATAAATACGCAGCCATTGTCGAAACAACCACGTTTCATTGCGCGCTGGAACCGTATTTTAATGGTTTTTGTGCGATATTTTTACAACACGCGTGAAGTCGCTAATTTAGGGGCACCACTTGCCTTAATTTTATTTCTTTGCCTGGGTCTGCATGTTTTTAGACTCCACTAACTCCAAACAGGGTGTTCAAAAGAATAAAACAATCCTTAAGCCACGTTAACAGCTGCTAAAATACAATTTCTGCAATAAGAGCAACATTGAAAACGCGTAAACCTTTTGTATTTATTAGTAACTATAGCTGTACAGTTGGCATCAAAAGTACTAAGTCCTAAAAAATCTAAAGTACTAATTCTTCTAAATGTTACAATAACCGATCTTCTTTATTACACTTTTGCATACTATTTTGTCAGACTATTGTGATGTAATTATGTGACTACCTGTTTTGCAATGCAGTTCTTTTGGAAAATTCAGATACTAAGCTACTATTGATGTTGATGCACAAAAGACTGCGGAATTCCAAATTAACCTGTCAGGTGCAACTGTAGCTGTCAAATTCTAAATAACATACAATAGTATTGAAGAGGCTTTAATGACGCTAAGGCCTCGATTGCCTATTGGAGATTCATTCATTTGACTGAACATTTATTATTATGAGTACAAAGGACGTGTAGCATTATAATTGACATCTCAAGTTTGGGAGGGTATTATATTGTCATCTTAAACGTATGTTTTGCCAGCCTCATTTCTAAGGTCGTCAATTTATAGAGCAAGGGGGCGTCCTACACTACGAGACTCCACTTGAGAACCCGTTTACTCCACATTTCATAGGTTCTGCGACAGATGTTGCCGGCCCACTGTCACTTCTTGCTCCATTATAGAACTATGACCATTACTTTGGTCTTCTGCTGGATAACCTCGTTTCGGATTTGATCTCATGACAAATTTCCAAGCATCGACTTTTCCATAGCTCGCTAAGTGACAAGTGAGAGTATCAATAACAAATTTTGACGTACTTATACTGAATGATCTGACCGCCTATCTTGCGGCCATTACAAATTATGTTTCCGCTCGCATCTGCCATCTGCTTTACAGCGACTTTTTTTAAAAATTCTGGACTCATCCCGCTCTTAAAGAAGAGCGGTGATTCTGCCAATGTCGAGTGTATTCTTTATGTGTTCACAATAAATAACGGGTATTTAGTTTTTTATTGCTTTTCTTGGATTTAGTGGAGGCTACTCATCCCATGTAAGCAGGTTTCAGGACGCTATCGGGTCTAAAGCAAGTTGTCTTAAGACAAGTCACTTGACACTCGATGCGGCGTTGAATACAAAAATATTACAATAGTTTCGGATCTTTATCACTTCACCAAACATTAGAACACAAACTACACCAAACTTGCACTATAAAGCTCTTTAAATGATAAATATAACAGATCGACCACCATTATAACAGATCGACCATGCTTTTCGTTCGACTACTCCCCCACCGAATCCTTACAGCGACAAATAGGCTGGAATTTAACTTTGACAGTAGCCTGTTAAGTTTATTAGGTCAGTGGTTGCCTAAATGGTGTCTTGTAAGACAATACAAACAATGTACACGGCAGTTTATGCATCGGATAGCAGTCTTACCGATGAGTAGGTTAGCGCTATAGTCCCTCTCGCTCTTCGAGCAGTTGACCATGTACCAGTGGTCGCAGATCAGCATTCGCTGCTGGAACAGCGTGGTGTTAGGGCAGGTGTAGCTGAACTGCCGGCCCAGCCCGTCGCACATGTGGTACACCTGTAAAAGAAACGTCATCAGAAATCAATGATCACAACGAGAGCTTGCCCTGTACCTCTCCATTTGTCAAGGAGTCCCACATAAACTGAGGCCAAATTAATTTAACTTTTAATTTGATGTAAAATTATCAAAACCATCCCAATACGACTGAAATTAGAACAAAAAAATATCTTATTTGGTTTTCTCCATTTTCAGTCTCATAACGAACTTTAATCGCATTTTTAGGGTTCCGTAGCCAAATGGCAAAAAATGGAACCCTTATAGATTCGTCATGTCTGTCTGTCTGTCTGTCCGTCTGTCCGTCCGTCCGTATGTCACAGCCACTTTTTTCCGAAACTATAAGAACTATACTGTTGAAACTTGGTAAGTAGATGCATTCTGTGAACCGCATTAAGATTTTCACAAAAAAATAGAAAAATAATAATAAATTTTGGGGGCTCCCCATACTTAGAACTAAAACTCGAAATTTTTTTTTTTCGTCAAACCCATACGTGTGGGGTATCAATGGATAGGTCTTTAAAAATGATATTGAGGTTTCTAAGATCATTTTTTTCTAAACTGAATAGTTTGCGTGTGAGACGCTTCCAAAGTGGTAAAATGTGTGTCCCCCCCCCTGTAACTTCTAAAATAAGAGAATGATAAATCTAAAAAAAAATATAATGTACATTACCATAAAAACTACCAGCGAAAATTGGTTTGAACGAGATCAAGTAATTAGTTTTTTTTTAATACGTCATAAATCGTAAACCGCAATTTAACTTTCGTAATGTTATGGATTTCATTTTGCAATAAAAATACCTTAACTATGACTCGATTGTCGTGATGGGTGAACTTTTACTCATAACGGTACCTACAGGTTTGTACGGAACCCTCGGTGCGCGAGTCCAGCTCCCACTTGGCCGGTTTTTTTTTTTTGGATTTCGAGAATACCGTTTTAGATAGTAATGTTCTGGGAGCGGATCGACACTGGATTGCGACTAATGTTAAATCACTCTGGTCTGGTATCCCTGAGGCAGCAGGTATGCGTAAAGTATTTCTTCCGCGGCAGAAAAAGGGTGCCACACTCTAGTACAGATACAAGACTCTCACAAAGGAATTATCATCTATCTCGTCCAACGCCAACGGGCCACATGAGACCGCGTAACAATAAAGCATTTGCCACACACAGAGTTCTGCCTACATAGCATGAGCACCTTAATACGATATGACATAGCGATATATCGACACCAACTGTAAAAATATGACATATATATAGCCGCCATGTTGAATCGTCACATATTTTGATCGTTGTCTCGATAAATAATCAAAATGGTGGCTATATCTATCACGTTTTTACAGTTGGTGTCGTTATATCGCTATATCATATCGTGTTTTAGTGGTCATGTTAGGGGGACAGTACGCTTAAAATTTTATCGTGAGTTCGGCGGGCTAAGGCTGGTTATAAATACGAGTATGTAAGTATGTTACTAGACTTAATTGTCTTACCTTTGCGATAGAGAAAAAAAACTAAATTGATATAATTATCAACGGCCCTGTTTTTTTCATACGAGTAAAAATTTGATTTTTAATAAAAATCCTTGATAATAATATCTTGGTCCGATTTTCGGTTTAGGTCGTTTTAGAAAATGACTTTTTTAAACTGGTTGAGCTGGTAGTAGGGGTGGCAAAAATCATATTATCTTTTACCGCGAAACACACGGTTGTTAAGTTCTTACTTCGAGACACTTACTGCAAGTTAGCAAGACTTACTATTGAAAAATTCTACGAGAAAACTTTAAATTACAATAACCAACGCGCAACCATGAATAGGAAGCGTTAAAATAATTTGTGAATTAATTATAATGTATAACTTCCGACTGATAAACTAGGAAGTAATGGTCGAATTATTTAAAGAATTACTGTGCCAATTATTACAAACGCTTTGTAAGACCGCCATGATTTTTGAAAGCAAAAAATGTAAACAAATAATAGTAAACTTGTGCTTGAGCAATTATTTTAAAAAAACATTTGTAAACTGATGAATTATTTCGTAATTACGGGATCGGTATTTATTGATCATTGTAAAAAAGGAGGATCTGTAAGCCAATTTAGAAAAAATATTTAAACATGTACGAAAGACGATTCTAATGTCTATAAAAACCTAATTACCTAAGTAGGTAAAATTATATTTTATATTATAATAAATATAGGATGGACACATTCACGCAAAACCTGTAAAATTGTTTAGATTGACAAAGTTTCTTTAAAAAAGTGGTTAATTGAAAAAAAAATAACTCAATGGAAGAATATTTCGATTCTTTTAAAACCTGGATGTTGTAACCCACTTAATTTAAAATTGTTTGACTTAAATAATATGTTTCCCGAACGCTGCCCACGGGCAACTACACCACGTCTTCTCGTCCAAAATACCTCAGTGCCTCAAGACGAAAGTCTACAACCAGTGTGTGTTACCAGTGATGACATATGGAACTGAAACTTGGCCTCTCACTATGGACCTCATAAGAAAGCTCAAGGTCGCACAGCGTGCTATGGAAAGGGCTATGCTTGGTGTTTCGTGATCGAATCAGAAATGAAGAGATCCGTAAACGGACAAAAGTCGCTGACATAGCCCAACGGATTAGCAAGCTGAAGTGGCAGTGGGCGGGGCACATAGCACGTAGAACTGATGGCCGATGGGGCAGAAAGGTTCTAGAATGGAGGCCGCGTACCGGCAAGCGCAGCGTAGGACGTTCACTCACAAGGTGGTCAGACGACTTGGTAAAGGTCGCAGGAAGACGCTGGATGCAGGCCGCTTCCAACAGTGGACAGATGTTCAGCAGTGGAAATCCTGTGACTGAAATGATGATGATGATGATGAAGTGGTCTAGATTTTGACAATAAGTCAATTATCCCCAGTCTCCCTTACAGCAACTTTTTCTATGAATCTAACGAAATCCTACAATTCTGTTGCATCTAAGTAAGTTACTCAACTAAACAAAATTATGGGTTCAATTACACTTGCAACTGCCAATAACCTTAACAAGAATCTAAGCAGATAATATGAGCACCAATTGTACTGGCTCAAATACAAACAATTATTTTAACTGCAGTTATAAATAACCTAATTACGGTCTTGGATGGTACAATTGCCGTAAAACCGCAAAAACATTGGAAAAACAAACCGCATAATGATTGGCTTTATTATGATAGCAAAAACTATTTCATAGCATAATAAATTGAGTCAATTTTAGAGCAATCGTGGTGACTTAGTGGTTAGCGCTATGCCTTTATTAGTTGTGATTAGGGGTCGTGCCCCCCCCCCCCCCATTAATGACGCGATGCTCGAAGGGGGGGGGCACAAAATGTCACAAGGGGGGGGGGGGGGTAGTAAGATATCAAGAGTTTTTTTTTTTTGTTGAACACGCGCTTAACGAATAAATGCTGTTAAAATTGATATCACACGTATAGTTTAAAATAATATAAACACTTATAAATGTACTGGACTCGTCAAAACGAATCGAATGAGCCCAAACGGAAGGTTTTATTTATTTACAAACTTAAAAGTGTACAACAGGTGGACCTAATGCCTGGAGCATTTATTAGAAGTCATTGCAGAGTTACCTACCTCCTGTCTTCATCGTCAGATCAGCACGATGCTGTCAAATCTTCATAGGTAGGATTCAAACTGACTAATGAAGAAAAGACCCCTACCACTAGCTACTACAGAATTTCTTTGTTTAAGTAAATAACTTATTCTATGCCTAAATTTGCTAACTAAACCTGTTACAAGTTCCTACTATTTTAAAAAGACAAGCACATTGATCAAACGTGTATCCAATTTGTCTAAATAACTCTTATTATTTCATTATTTATTAATAGTGCTTAAACAAGTTTACGTCGGAAATAGGTAAACGAACCGACAATTTTATTCTTTTAAATTTTACTATTATCTTATCATTTAACATCAGGAAAACAAATGAGTCATCATTTGTGTGTGTGTTTTATTTAAGGCAAAGATTTCATGTTAGGTACCTAGATTGTTTATTATAAAAGGAAATAATGGTTCTATGAGTACTTATAATTACAGGAAAATGTATGAGAAGTCTATCGTCTAAAATAACATGGTAAACTTCTCAACGTTGTGCGTACCTACAATAATTATACTTAAACGAATAATTATTAGCCCGCTTACGCCAATATTTTACTTAAAGAGCTAACAATATGTCACCGTAATAAACAGAATAATGGAATGTAGCCCCAGACATGTACACGCGCTGCGCAGACGACGGGGCAGGGCGGTCTTTGTGTCTGCGAAGTAATAAAGAACGCGGGTCGGTCCGCGTCTGACGACGGCTGCCCGCGCCGCGAAATCAAAGCACGCAGGCACGCAAGCGGACTGGCGGTGGCGGGCAGCCACTTCAGAGCGTTCGTTCTAACTAAGTTAGCTGCTCGCGCCACGCGCCGTCTGGTGAATACAAAATACAAACTGGTTTGTGCGATTTTGTCTTTTTGCCCGCCGTGTATATCTACAATTCACTTTTTTCTATCCTTCGAGGCGAAATTGACCTGGCTGGCCCGCCCCTTACGATTCTATTTGTTCTATCGTTTGCGGCGAAAGCGTCCACCCCGCCTCGTCGTCGCAGAAAACCACCTCTAAACAGTATAAAAGAAGTTAGTGTTATTTTTACGTCAAACTGTATAGAGAAAAAACAAAAAAGGTGGAACGTCGTGTAATCTTCTGTAGACTCGAATACTGCAATTACTCGAAGTTGAGAAACGCTTTTGTCACAGTAATCACGGATTGAATAACACTTACTAGCGGTTATTATTTAATCTTTAATCGGCACGCTGGCACGCACGGATCAAGCTTTAGTTCTTGTATAACATGTAATTAAGTTTGCATGTAACTAATTTGTAGAGGAAGCAAGTGTCTCATATATTTAAATCTTAGGCCGCGTTTCCTCAAATCAGCGGCTGGCAAATAGTCAGTATTTGTCAGCCGCTGACTGTGAGCTGGCTCACTGTCAGCCTCCAGTGTGTGACTTGTTTTAACAGATATCTCATACAATTAGCTGTCAAAAAAGTGCCAGATAGGTTATTTGGAACTCATGAGTAAGTAGTGAAAGAGGCTCTTAGTATGGAGAAAGCCCAGCTAAAGTATTAAACTAACTAACAGTGTCCACGACGCGCAGAGGCTTACATTACAGGAAGCCTAATCCAAAAGAAAGATAGTACTTTACAACAACAGGGATGACGACTGGGTAAATTAAAATTCTATTTAGTCCGTCAGTTAAATTACCAAAAAATAATGGACACTTATTTTTTATTTTGTCAATCAACCGAAAAATAGGATAATGACGTCACTTCTGAGTAAAAATGAACCAAGACGTGACGTCATGAGACATCTCAAATCAAAATATCACAAATGTATTTTGATGGTGTGAAAAAAGAAAAAATACGTGTCCAATCCTTTTTGATTTATCTTACTGATAAACGGAGACAAAAAAAAGGTAAGCATCATTCCTAGTAGACGACACCTACATATCAATAACGCAAAATCAACACCCCAGTCAATTCGCTCAGGCAGTTAACAGTGAAATATGTTGATGTTTTCTGAAATTTTGTTTAGTGTGTGCAGTGTAAGTGTATTTTTTCATAATGATGTCCCTGAATTATTATCGATTTGCCGTCATTAATCAAATATCCTTCATCTACGGTGGCTTACCGCCAGATTACTAATGCAAATGTTGCCAACTTAACGCGATAACTCACGAACAGGCACACGATCATCTAAAATGCAATTAAGTTGGTTTGTTCACGTGCCCCTGATTATGTAAGTAATTGTTTAATTGTATATTAGATATAAATCTTGGCTAAGACTGTTTGGATTTGACACCATTTACTGAATTAACGTGAAGTGGGTACCTAACTCGCAACCTCATTATTTCTGCTAATTTGATCCTACTGTACGTAACAGGGTAGGGAGGGTTAGACCGCCATGTACTTTGGTCTTCTTGCCTATGTAGACTTTTATGACACAGCCCGTGAAACCCCAGAGACGGAAACCGACGGTTCAGACTCCTTCAAGGGTCATCATAATCAGCCCACGTCAGTCCACTGCTAGACATAGGCCTTTCCTAATTCACGTCACTGAGCCCGAACCTAGGTTATTCCCTGCCATATTCATCCACTGCCAGCAGCCTTGCGTATATCGTCACTCCACCTTGTCGGAGCTCGAAGGGCGCCCTACGCTGCGCTTGCATAGTCGCGGACTCCACTCAAGAACACGTCTGAGTACCATTGGTTATCAGTTCTACGGCAAACGTGCCAAGCCCATTGCCACTTCAGTTTGCTTATTCTTTTAGCTATATCGATTATTTTAGTTTTCTGTCGGATAACCTCATTTCTGATTTTATCCTTCAGAGAAAGCCCAAGCATAATTTTTCCCATAGTTCGCTGAGCAACTTAAAATTGGTGTACTAGTCGCACCGTGAATGTCCAAGTTTCGGCTTCGTACGTCATGACAGGCAGTACGCACTGCAAACTATCGTCTTCAGACTTTGAGGGATTGACGATAAAAATACTCAACGAAGTTTTCCAAATGCCTGCCCAGCCCATCTGTATTCTCCTGCGAGCTTCTCTCTCGAATCTCTTTAATCCATAGGTACAAAGGTCGTATTCCTATATTGAGACAATTGATACACTTAACGAAAGTGTAGTAATAATGACTTTATTTTATACGTATTTATTTCACGGGTGTAGCTGTAAGAGTAGGTACTGTGTTAATAGTATCCATAAACAGATTTTTCTTTTAAATTACATCAAAGTACGCACACACTTATGTTATGATGATACAGTCAGTTTTATTTTATGTCATGTATTTGACGACCTCCGTAGCCGAGAGGCGAGCATACCGGACTTGGTGTCGCTATCTCTGAGGTTCCGGGTTCGATTCCCGGTCGGGTCAATGTAGAAAAATAACTTTTCTATATTGTCTCGGGTCTGGGTGTTGTGGTGCCGTCGTTGTTTTCGATTTCTGTAACACAAGCGCTTTGGCTACTTACCACAGGATCAGAGCAATGTATGTGATGTTGTCCAATATTATATTATATTATTATATTATATAATATTATATTATATTATATTATGTCATTTTATCTATGAACAATATTTTTTTACCTTACAATAGCATTTTATCAATCAGATATCTAAATAGTCGTATCTTAAATGGTTAATATAATAGGCAGTTGAAAAAAACATTTAAAAGTTTATTAAAAAAAGACAGTTTTCTACCGAAGAATTGTATCGCATCAGTGGCTTACTCTCTGTCAGGAAATTATATGAAATTTCGATTACCCTCAAAACCCATAAATCCTAACCCTTCGACTCACGAGTTCTAGAAAAACGTCGGAAAGACACTATATAGTCAACTCGATTGATACAAAAATAAAGTTTGCTAGTAGACAGTTTAACTCACGTTCTGCAATCTTGTATAATAAAGTAAACAAAGAAATGTACATATCGATACTTGTAATCTCAATTGACGTAAAGCACAAAACCCGACTTTACAGGGGAGCCAAAATAAGTTTTTTTTTTTAGATTTAAATTCATTGCGCTTGTGTTTTTAAAGTTATAAAAAAATTATATAGACAAAATATACCTAAAATCTTGTGATGCAGACGATTAAATATTTAGATTTTAGGCTAGTTCGTTGTTTTAAAAAATAGATGTGCCTTACATCTAAGAAAATTCATTAAAATGTTATTTACGTCCATTTATATTATAGGGCTCAGATTCATTTTTGACGTAAAGCACAATTGAAAAAATATTATTCTCTACGCCCTAAAAATAAATGTTTGAGAGCATTAACTATAGACATAGTATGCAGATGTAAAGCTAATTTAAAATAATTGTAATCTTATGTTTTGAATTAAAGAACTAACTTTAATTTTTGATTAGGCGATGTAGCACACATAGCCTACATGTAAGTTTAAATGACATGTGTCGTCAAGGGACTTAAAATGGATAACTAACAAATAAAAATCTGAGTAATAAATCGACATTTTTATTTTAAAATATCTTAAACATTCTAGAATAGGCAATCATCACCATGGGGTAAATAGTAGTAGTAGTATGCGTTTAAGAGCAACACTCCTCATAACACACAACTATTACAATTAAATAAAGTAGGTAGGTAATATTGAGACGTACATTAGGTAAGTATGTAGGTACTATATTAATGACTGAAAATGTAGTGTCTTGATCAAAGTTAATAGGAATTATCGTTACTATTGTATGTTTTATTTAAGTTTAGATAGTTTTATAATCATAGAGACCAGAGAAAACACCTTTTTACTTATTATTTACTTAATCTAGGTATTTGGTCTTTGCATTTTTTTTGCTAAGTTTAACAAAGCTAGATTACTACTAGAAAAACTAAAAACAAGTTTAAAATATCCACAAGCATTAACATAAATATCTTTATCTTAGGATTTATACTAAACGAGCGAATGTTCATTCTATCCCAAATCTGTGAGTGTTCAAAGTATTCTAGTAAAGAGAATTTGAAAACTGGGAATAGAATGAGCATTCCTTCGTTTGCTCTATTATCAACACTTTAAAAGCATAAGTATGAATCAGTCTTCAAAGAGGTAGATCAATACAACAAATTATTAAACTTTTGCCACAAACAGATCAAGCAATTTTGTGCCTTGGTTCCTACGTAGGTTTTTGGTTTGTCAATCAGCTTTTATAATCAACAAAAAACTTTTATCATATCAATTATTCCACAAGTATTTTTTACTTGTTTTTTATCCCTCTCTCTACTCCTTGTCTGCCTTTTAACCTGCCTGAAATGTTTACCTATTATTCGTTGTCGTCATCATCTTCTTCTTCATCAGTTTCTGCTAATCTATCTTTAACACCTGAATGTTTAGGCAATTGTCTGTATTCATTGTGAAATCTTTTAGGTATAACACCTTTCTCACATAGTGAAATAAGATCTTTGTACTTTGCATCTGATATTGGGAGTTTTGAGTTGTATAACTTTTTTATCCTGATCGTTGTAAATGGCTCTTCGTTAGCGTTAGTTTGGTAAATTTTTTCTGTTTTCCTTCCTTTACCAGTGCCTTTACCCTTTCTTTTTGTATCTGTCTTATCGCACAATTTTACTTCATGGCATTCTGCATGCTCTTTCATCGAATACTTTATGACAATTCTATTCGTAGCCTTTTTTTTCATCGTAACGATTCGTATGTTTTTAAACTTAATATTTTTCAAAGTGTTTTTAGTAAATATTTCTGCAGCAAAGTCGTCAAAGTTCAGAAAATCGGTATGGTCGAGAGCAATGACTGTGTAAGGTCTTGGTTGTTTACGGGCAGATTCAAAGTATGTCGCCCATTGTGAGGGACTCCACACAATTAGCCTCCTCACTTCTCGCTCTATCACAGCATGCACTGGATCTACAGGCATATAGGTATGGCCTGGAAGCAAAAAGTTGATTTGCACAACTTCGACATGTTTTGAAACTCTTAGAAAAGTATTTATTGCCGCTAGTACATTCTTATTTTTGTTTTGGCCGCTGCATGAATCACAATATAATATAACATTTTTTATGCCCCTTTGATCAATATTTTCTAAATATTTTGTTAAACAAGTGGCTATCTCATTACTTCCTCGCTTAGCATCCGTTTCACCCCAAGTGAAGCAAAAAACATTTTGCGTAACACTTTCATAAAATGTAAGATTGTATACTGCGTATTTTCGCGAGTAATACAACAACATGCTTTCGCCATGCGGCGTATTTAAAACTTTTTGTAAATCAAAACTACATACAACCGTATCATTGTATTGAGGTCTAAGATTTTGGTGAAACTTAAACCTCTTGTAAGAAGCCATTTTTTCAGCAAGGTGATTTTTAACATCATCATTACTAACTGTATTCTCATTATTTTCATTCTTTGTGCATTGTACACACTTGTCCTTTTTTGGGACATGAAAACTGATGTTGTACTCACAGAAAATGTTTCTGAAAAGTCTCTCACTTACTATTTGATATTTATCATCAGGACTGTCCTCATTTTGCATACTTTTGCAATATTCAGAATATAGACGGTAAAGATTAGCCACATTTTTAAACTCTTGAGGAAGATATGTCTTGTTACTTCTTTTTCGGTTATAATGGGATGGTATCGCTGGTAGGTTCGTAATATAGGTTCTTACATATTGTTTGGTCTCTTCTGAGTACGTTTCAGCAACATTGGGTCTCCTTCTATCACATTGAGCCATGTTTTCATGTGAATTTTTAATTGTGTATAATAAATATTTTTGCGAAATACACAATGTGTTTAACAAAAACTTCTGGCATACTTGTGTGTGCCCTTCCCCTCGATTGATAGTGTATTCGTACGTAGTCTGTCTACGATTATTGTCTATCGCCGAACGCTTTCTACGTTTAATAGGAACTGGTTGAGCGCATCTAAGTATCCAATCTCGCCTACGCAAAGTGTCTAGGTTCCAAAAGTGGTCGTGAAGACTTCTCCTTCTTTCTTCACTTATTTCGTAGCACTTTCTAGGATATTTCTTAACATTACAAGGATTTTCCTTAATTTTTTTGTCAGTTTTTAATATGCCGTCTCTTGTTGCGTATGACTTACCTGAGTCTTTCAAAACTTTGCGCAATTTAGTTTTATTGACACGTTTTTTTTTAACTTCTATTACTGCTGGATTGTCATCTTTTTTATTCTTCTTTTGCAACTTCTTTCTTTTATTTTTCTTTCTTTTATTTGCTTTTTCTGAGACGTCGCTTGAACCAGATTCATCATTACTATTCCATAGATCTGAACTCCCTGAGGAGAAGTCTTGTTCTTCTGTATCGGAAACAAAATCGATAAAAGCCTTCTTTAGTTTTGTTTTGCATCTCTTTCGTTTTTGACTGGACGTGTGTTTTAAATCGGAAGTAATAGGTGTCAATTCATTCGAGACGTGCTCAGTAGCAGGCTGGGACTCAGGTAGGTTGCACGGTGCAGACGGAGAGGCTTTCGCAGGAGCAGGAGCGAGCACCGGCGGGGCGCGCTGATCTGATGGCGAGACGTACTCAGTTGCTAGTTGGGACTCAGGTAGATTGCACGGAACAGACGACGAGGTTTCCACAGGAGCAGGAGCGAGCACCGGCGGGGCGCGCTGGTCTAATGGTGAGACGTACTCAGTTGCTAGTTGGAACTCAGACAGGTTGCACGGAGCAGACGACAAGGCTTCCACAGGAGCAGGAGCGAGCACCGACGGGGCGCACTGGTCTGATGGTGAGACGTACTCAGTTGCTAGTTGGGACTCAGACAGGTTGCATGGAACAGACGACAAGGCTTCCACAGGAGCAGGAGCGAGCACCGGCGGGGCGCGCTGGTCTGATGGCGAGACGTACTCAGTTGCTGGTTGGGACTCAGGTAAGTTGCACGGAGCAGACGACAAGGCTTCCACAGGAGCAGGAGCGAGCACCGACGGGGCGCACTGGTCTGATGGTGAGACGTACTCAGTTGCTAGTTGGGACTCAGACAGGTTGCACGGAACAGACGACAAGGCTTCCACAGGAGCAGGAGCGAGCACCGACGGGGCGCACTGGTCTGATGGTGAGACGTACTCAGTTGCTAGTTGGGACTCAGACAGGTTGCACGGAACAGACGACAAGGCTTCCACAGGAGCAGGAGCGAGCACCGGCGGGGCGCGCTGGTCTGATGGCGAGACGTACTCAGTTGCTGGTTGGGACTCAGGTAAGTTGCACGGAGCAGACGACAAGGCTTCCACAGGAGCAGGAGCGAGCACCGACGGGGCGCGCTGGTCTGATGGTGAGACGTACTCAGTTGCTAGTTGGGACTCAGACAGGTTGCACGGAGCAGACGACAAGGCTTCCACAGGAGCAGGAGCGAGCACTGGCGGGGCGCGCTGGTCTGATGGTGAGACGTACTCAGTTGCTAGTTGGGACTCAGACAGGTTGCACGGAACAGACGACAAGGCTTCCACAGGAGCAGGAGCGAGCACCGGCGGGGCGCGCTGGTCTGACGGCGAGACGTACTCAGTTGCTAGTTGGGACTCAGGAAAGTTGCACGGAGCAGACGACAAGGCTTCCACAGGAGCAGGAACGAGCACCGACGGGGCGCACTGATCAGGGACAGACGTGGTATTTCTTGGTGAGATGTAATAAAGTGGTTTCTTTATTTTGATGTCAGATAAAATGTGAATCTTCTTTGAAGGTTTAACCATTCTGCAGTTGTCATCATCTTCTCTAGTACTTGCGTTTATGGTAACAAGTGGCTTCCTACCTATAAACATATATTTCAGGTTCTGAATTAGTGTTCTCTATTTCATCTTTATCGACATCCGAGACTTTTTTTATTGGCGATTCTGACCTGGGGGGTAACCATAAACTCTTAAAACAATCTCAAATTACGCCCATCCGTCAATTTGGTACCATGAGGTCGTAAAAACAATCTTGTTTCATCGATTTTGACAACATACAATTTTGTTTATCATTCACTCAATTCCATACAAATGACGTTTATTTTGACACTAATGACAGTTACAAATTGATTTCTTATGTCAAAATTATTGGTATGGAAAATGGTCATAGCAGACATTTCATTGATTTCTTAATTTCTGAATGAATACTGTAAAAACAGTAACAAAATCTAAGAAATAAATGAATTATATGTATAGATCTCTAATTTTAATAATGATACTTTGCTTGGCTGCTACAAAATTGTAAAAGCAATTATGCTGCTTCAAGATTTTGATTTGAGCTTGTTTTGAATTTGTACCATGAACTACATAATTAGGTTTTGTTTAGGGATGTAAAAGAACGAATGTTTTGGATATTTTGTCTATTAATTGTTTTGAGAAGAAAAGAGACGCAACATTTAAAACCACTGACAACAGATAACTTCGTCTCTTTCAATTTTTTATCTCCGAAGTCTATGGCCTAATGTCATTGCCATCCAGGGAATATATAAGTACTACGAACACCTACTTATAAATTCTTTGTTGCTATTATAAGCATGGGACAGTTGTCCGAAACATGAAATTATGGAAAAGAGAACGGAATAATCTACTCTTTTATAAAAAAAATAAAGGCGAGAGGTAATGCAATTAAGCGGTGGCTATACGGCTTTATAAAATTGAGATTGTTTGTCAATTGCTAGACATATTTACATGGCTCAAAACTGTTTCCAAAGAATGAGCTATTTGAGCTATAAATTTTGACTAATGTTGACTCAGTTTCGGAACCGATTGATTGGTTTGACTTAGGTTTACAACGTCAACTTCTTAATAGTTTACCAATGCTAATAGTATGACAGTTGTCAAAGGAGTGACACGCGGAAATTTTAAAATCAAAAACTGATAAAAAACATAAAAATATTTATTCGTTTTTATGAAATCCGCCAGCGCACCAAAGTTACCGATGTGGCAAAAGACTGAAAGGGCAATGGGCAGGCCACGTATGCCGTAGAGACGACGAAAGATGGAACCACAAGGTCTTGCTCTGGAGACCCCGCACAAGAAAACGAAGTGTGGGCAGACCACCAGCAAGATGGTCGGACGATATTGCAAAGACGGCAGGACCGGCCTGGACAAGAATCGCCGCACTAAGAGCTAGCTGGAGAGAGCTTCAGGAGGCATATGTCCAACAGGGGACAAAACATATGCTGAAGAGGAAGAAGAAAAAGATAATGAAATTACGTTGTTTAAATCGTAGTAATTGCACCTTGGAGCAAATGTCTTGACATTAAAATTGTATTCTGCAAAATCAGGCACGCATTTCACGACTTTTGCGAGTGGTATCGTAGTGTTTAATTTCTCCAGAGAAAGTGATTATTATTTTATTATAATGAGATCCTAGATCCTGGATAAGAACAGCAGGAGCAAAAACGAGCTTTTTGTCTTAAAACTGATCTACATTCAATTTAGCGCATAAAATACATCACGACCTAGTATACGACTTTTATTATCAGAATATACAATAAGGTTCCTAAGGGAGAAGCTATCATGCCAACCTACTTCTTTTTTGTTTCAAACCAATGAATACGGATCTGCGAGCAATAGCTAAACATTTTATTTTTACATGTATTGATACATTTTAAATACGTAATGAAGTAGCGCTTAATCCAAAACTGCTCAATTAGGGGCCAGCTGCTGCAGAGCAAACTTACAAGTACGAAAGTGCGCCTGAAGTGCTCATCAAATCTTAAACCATAGATACGTGACCCTGGGTTGTTCTTACTGTTACATTTAGTTGTAGTCTTTACTTATGTTACTTAAAGCCTTGCTGTTAGGAGATATTTTGATTTCTTTCCTGTTATTTTGAAACTCACAAGTTTACTTACTATCATAATAAAAAGAAATGAAAATAATAAACGTATCAAACGCCACTAAGTACTTTAAAAGTCAAGCAAGTAATTAGAGGGACATAGGTAAACAAATATGTTTATGTTCTTAATATTTCATCAAATCAAATTCTATTGTAGGCACTGAGTATAGTTCTTTTGTAAACTACATTTTCTAAGCTCAAACCACCTACATGTGGCCAACAACAAAATTTCCATTGTCTGGTTACTGTGACCCCCCGATACAGAACCCTTCGAGAGTTAATTGTCAACCGATAAACCACGTGACACTAATGTTAAATCCTGTTAAATCATAAGTGTCACGTGATCGTCTGGTCGACAATTAGTTACCGAACGGTTCTGAATCGAGGACGGGTTAACTAAACGTAAACGTAAAAAGTTTTATGTAAACCTAAAACATTAAACCCTGTTTGTGCATTGAATAAAAACATCATTTTTGCGTTTAATTTGTTGTCAATTGTTGGATTTCTTGTGCGGCAGGCGAGAAGACCACGCTCCCCGCCAGCGCGACAGCCGCCGGTATCAGACACAGAGCGGTGCATTCGCGATGATGGGCAGCAACTGCCAAGATCCAAATCATACCTTTTCTAATTATTATTATAAATATAACAGTTAATACTTTAGTTTCTCAATCACGCTTTAACGGCTAAACTTAATTAGCTGAAAGGCACACATGCATGGGTATTGATATAGCCCAACACATAAGGTTTTTTGTGTTACCGTTACCGTTACCGTGGGACGATTATTCTACTAATATAAGTCTACGTAGACAAAGTTGCAGGCAGTTGCTAATATAATATTTTAAAAATAGGTAAGCTATTGACCTAAAAAGTCACCATCATCACCATCATGTTAGCCTATTGCAGTCCACAGCTGGACGTAAGCCTCCCCCAAAGAGCACGATCTCCAGCCACTTCCAGCCATCTTCCTAACCTAAGCTCATCGTTCCATCGAGCTGGGGGACGTCTAACACTACGTTTACCGTGGCGTGGTCTCCACTCAATTTAGTCCACCTTTCATCGGTTCTGCGACAGATATGGCTGGCCCACTGCCACTTTATCTTACTGCATTTTACTTTACTTACTTGTACCTATAAAGTACGCTCTTTACATATTTGGTAAAGTCTCAAGTTAATTAAGTACATTTAAGAATAAGAATAAAAATACAATAATTTATTCAGAAACCACACATAGTTGTGAACATGAAAGAAAAGTAAATAATACAATAATATTTAGCCATAAGGTAGTAAGTTAGTAACGCTGACCAAGTGCAAGTCAGACTCGCATCCTTCGTACTATCGTACTATATTAAACACGAGATACATCATTTCAGCCATGGACGTCCACTGCTGAACACAGGCGTCCCCCAATGGGTTTCATTGGGGGGGATTGCCAATACTCGCCACGCTTGGCAGGCGGGTTGGTGAGCGCAGTTTTTTATAACATTTTGCAGGCAGACGCTGCTGCCCGTCTCGTGCTAGAGGAATTAGTCGCCTCTTACGACACGCCTCCAGTTGGCGGTGGGGAAGAGTATTCTTTACGGCCGTCCCCACACGGCATACATACGAGATATATATTTTCTTTAAAAAAATAGTAATTATATTAACTAAGTATTACTCTTAGTAATGGCCAGGGACTGAATTACCGAAAAATTACGATACACTTATAAAACGGTATGACGTCATACCGTTACGATGCGATATCTTAATATTTCAATACCGAAATTTTCCGGTAGTGAAAAATTTAGGTATCGAAATATTGAGATTATTAAGATATCGCATTGAAACGGTACCGTTATTTTTTACGCTACCTAAACCGCTTTAGTAAAGGTTTTTTTTAAGCAACCGCGCGCACCGGGTATAAGGGTTACCTTACCCGCTTATACGAGGTTAGTCCATACGGGTTATATAGGTATACGCCTATCGGGTTAAACCGTTTAATATCGCTGATTAATCGGAAGAAAGAGATAGAGCTTGTAGTAGGAATGGCCAATCCAAGCCGGCTGCAGCAGCGCCGCACCAAACCAAGCATGCATTATGGTATTTAAGTATACATCAAATAAAATATGCCAAAGAATATTGTTATATTTATATTTTTAAACTAACAGTATTTGTCACTAACAATAATTATTGCCAACTGGATAAGATTTAGCCTTTAAAAAAAACACATGCAACAGTGTCTAAAATAATCATCTACCTACCTACCTACCTAGTTCCTTTTCTAGCTGATCGTACATGCTTAGGAATATCTTGATAGAACAAACTTCAACAAATAAAAAGACTTCGAACTTTTTTGTATGGAGCCTGGCATACTTGAAGTGCAAGTACCTAAAATGACTCATTTTGATGTACACCTATGAATTATATGCCAATCGACAGAAAAAATAATTACAAACATTAAATACTCTTTGACAAAATGAGGTAAATGATATACTTTGTTCAGAATGTCAGTTGCCATGTACCTTCAAGTGCAGTGTGGGACGTGCACTCACAAGGTGAAAAAACAACCTGGTAACGGTTGCAAGAAGCCGCTGGATGCAGGACGCTTCAAACCTGCCAATCTAGGATGAACAAGTCATTTGGAAAGGCCTATGGCTGTAATGATGATCTCGAAAAACCTAATTTTGAGGATAATAATTATGCGGAAGATGATCAACATTAAAACCTGTTTTTGCTTTAAAAATATGCTTTTGTTATTTTGCAATTATGTTTTAAGGCCTTAGTCTTAAAGGTTTTAGCAATAACAATTTTTCTCAGTTACTAATAAAACCAATTCTTCTATATTGTCTTTATGAATAAAGCACTACAACATAAAATCGCCGAAGAACTCTAAACGCTCGTAGCTCAAATGTGTCCAAGTGTGGGAAAACACACGAATGCTAAACAGCGTCCAGTTCATTTTGACTTAAGTTTACTAATTAATATCATGTTTTTTTTTTCATAAAATAAAAAGGACGTGTTATTTTGTTTTTATTTTGTTTCAATAATCATTTACGTCTTTACAATCAGATAACAAAATTTACGGAAATAAGACTATTTTTAGGACGGACTCTTAAGTACTCACATTTTCTCTTCTTTTGGTTTATTTTATTACGATCAGATTTTTTTATATGCATAATATTGAACATTGAATTGATGACTAATTTAGGGAAAACACATTTTATTTTACACTTTCAATCTAAAATTTTTCAGAAAGTATATCATTTACGACATTTTTTCAGAGTATTTGTTATTTGTTAATAACTTCTCCGTCGGTTTTTACGCGTTTCATAGGTGTACATCAAAACACGACAATTTAGGTACTTTCAACGTGAGATGTGCCAAATAGGTTCGCTAGTGTGCAAAAATGGTATCTGTATCTTTGACTAAATAATTAATAACTTTTAATCTTACAATAACAATAACAATATAATATTAATCCGATTTCAATCAGTCGTTTTTAAAATCTACACATTATTTGACAAATCGATGTTGACTATTTCTCTTTATATCTTATGAGATATATCAAAATAATGCAATATTATAATTTCAATATTTAAAAATATATTATGCAGTGTTAAATACTGTACGAACTCAAGCGCAACAAAAAACAGCGAAGTCCTGCATCTTACAAATCCTTTAACTTTTGAGACGCGAAAGATTAAAACATAATATATATTTCTTAATACGACAAGTTTTATAAAAAAACAAACTTCAAAAAACTAAAAAGCTAAAAATAATTCTAACGTAACATGCGTGAACGTGGCAAGCGAATATGAATAAAGCCGGCTCAGCCGGCCCGCTAGAGCCGGCCTCTCGCCTGTTCTGCGCCCGAGCGCGCTGGCAACGTCGCGCGTTTTAGTCCGTGCAATTGTGTATTTCGGTACCGAAATAATAAATAGGTTAAATAAAGGTAGAACCATACCGGTACAAAAAGCAGTACCGGTAAACCTATACCTTTAAAAAATTACGGTATCGTAATTTTATACCGGTAGCGTAACCGTATACCTTAACCGCTTTCAGTCCCTGGTAATGGCAATAGTATGTATTGCCATTATTAAGATCAAATTCAAATTCAAATGTTCATTTGCCAAAACGCAGTTAAAAAAGGTAATATAAAAATCTATAAAAAAATAAAAGATCAAGTAAAAGTAAGCCGAGATGGCAGTAAAGAACACACCAACAGAAGACGCGTCGTAAGAGGCGACTAATTCCTGTAGCACGAGACGGGCAGCAGCGTCTGGGTTTCGCCATCCCGCCTCCAAGCGTGGTTGTGGAGATGGTGGTGGGTCGGGATATTATGAGCACGATCGAACGTGCGACGCGCCTAACTTGTTAAAAAACCCACACATGTCCAGGGCAATAACATCTTTCCGGACGTATTGTCGTGCTAATCGTTGAGCTGGTGGACCACGCGTGCAAGCGTGTTAGCTGGAGCTTGGTGGACTCGCCACTGCGGAAACTAAATTGTTTGTCATCTAGTGAAATTAACTAGCATATTCAAAGCAGCAAACGCTCGAACAGCTTTGCTACGTGTTAAATAATGTGATGGGTCGATAGCTATAAGGAAAACGTCACTTGGTCTTTTCCTGGTTCAGAGAGGACTATGTCGCAGTGCACCCCGCTTACTATACCTTTGGAAACTGACTGGAGCGGAGAATGTATTTAAGAGCATAGTAAGACAGACCCCTCTTGAGTCGCAAATAAGTGAGTATCGCAAGACGATTTGAGTTCTATACGATGAATTTAACTACTCATTTGAGTTTTTGAGCTGTCAATCGGGATTTTTTAACAACCTATTTAACTACCGGGTTCTTATTAAAACTAGATAGTACTAAAATAAAGCGTACATATTTATTTCACTATTTATTTGTGTCAATTGGCGTTTTGCAATGATTTTATGAAACTACTATTAGTATAGGTACACTTGTATGCTCTGTGCATCGAATTTTAATTTACACAGCTTAGTTTCCTGCGTTCCTAATCATTGCCCAGCATAAGCTTTCTTCTCCTTTAGTACCAGGGGTTACTTAAAACTTGAATGCTTTGATTGTATTTTTCTTGAAAATAATCTGCAATAAAACTATTACTATAAAAAATATTCTGAATCGACGTTGTTCGACGTACTCGTACATAATACAATTTGAATGATTGTTATGATGTTTCATTAAACCATTTTCTAATCTTATTTCTTACTAACTGAAAAAAAAATTTTGTGTTTTTGTAATTCATATTTCTAAAGTAAAATAAATTATTTATAAATGTTGACAACAAATAATGACTTTTACTTTTTTCTAATAAGTACCACTGATAAGTACTGTCAAGACACCATCGCACTAAGTAGGTTGGTATCGGACAATGCATTGTTCCGAAACATTTATGAAAAACTCAGAGCTCAGTCGTAGCTCATTTAGTAAAGGTGATATCTACGATAGAATAATTTTCAGCGCTGCTGACATGCCTCCTAGTAGAAGCAAAATAGATTTTCTTTAATATTTTGGCAAATTTAGTACGCAAGAATAGGTATTTATTGATTTCACTGACATTTTGTTAATTTAATTATAACGATTCGGACCACTTGCAACGCATAGACTATTTTTACATACCATTCGGTCTTTCCCAGCCTTATACAAGATTGTTTTACGTAGATCATGGTACCAAATCACGTGACCTAACATATAATCTCATATCAAAGTGCAACCAAACAAAGTTGGTTTTGTAAGAGTTCATGGTTACCCCCCTGAAAGCAAATAGCAATACTCGTCAATATAAGCGGTTCTGCTTGGTAATATATTAGGTACGTAGGTATTTTTATAAATTCCGTCTTGAACTATCTTGTTTTTATAAAAGAAATTGATATTTTTCACGTTTACATTCATTTGTCACATGAAAGAACCGACAGTTGGCGCCTTAGACATAAAAGCACATTTAAAGTTCATAAAAAATGGTCACAACGATATTTTTTGCATAGGAGTATAAGGGAGCATAAGGGTACCTACAATGTGAGACTTTTGGCTATGAGCACAGTCTATTTAAACCCGGTTTAATTTTAAGTAGTTAGGTAAAAAAGAAAAAATTGTAAGTAGGTAAATAAGTATTCATAAGCTATAGGTAGACTCGAAATGTTAAATCAATGGTATTGACAATAACAATAACGGGGTAATTACTTTTAAACTTTCGCCTTGCATGATTAATACACACTAAAACAGGAATTAATGCGATCAGCAATAGTGTAACCCAGTCGAAACGTCAGGCAAATAAAAGGTAAAATATGTACTTATTTCTGATCGCGTTAATTCCCGTTTTAATGTGTAGTAGCTCGGTATATTTATTTAATATTACGACCTTTTTATTTAAGCACTTATCTAAAAGAAATACTAGGTTAGAGAGCATTTTGAAAAATTCTTACCTTAAAATCTTTTTACGTCTTTTAGCTAAAGATATTATTTGTCTTCGACGCGTGCCCAACGGACAAAATTGATCTTGATTAGCCATTTGTTTTTCGTTAATACACTGCACTATTATTATCACAAACGTTTTTAGCAAGACTGCCGTGCAAAGTGTTTTGTTGTTTTAAAAGTGTTCGAATTAGGTACTTTGAATCAACTTCTTCAAAATCGTATCGGAGCAATTCATAAAATATTCTAAAACTATTTATGTAAAGCACATTTTAACTTCTTGATACAATGAAGAACGCTTGGTCGGTCGGTAAAGCAGAGCTGCCTACTTGCACGCACCGCCGCAACAGTCAAAACTTTTGATGCTGCTGTACCGACATTCAAAGTTTGTCTAGTAATTTTAGAGCTATTGTCTTTTGCAATAGAGTTCAAATCATATTTGTTGTGATTTTAATTAATAGGTAAGAGAATCAAAATAAATGTTGGTAGTACGTAAGGAACAAAATTATATTATTCGTCTTGGGTTTATGGTTGTAAGGTGGCGATTGTATTGACATTAACACTTATATAGGGTGTAAAACACAACACCTACTTTCAAAGATATGTATGCCCCCAAAGTATAAGGTAAGTAAAGCACACTTTTTAAAATTATGTGATTTACTTCCATTATAATATTAGACCTTCTATTATGCAAATGGAAGTAAAATACATCATTTTGAAAAGTGTGCTTCACGCCCTATCAATTTTACAGAGGTGATTAACAGACTTTGATTTAAAGCACATTTAGCATTAGTTCTAGTAAATGTTTGGGCTGTTAAAAACAAATTAAAATGTTGACGTTCTTTACGTTATGCATTAATTTATGAATATCACATACTATCTAAAGTTTTAAATTTGATAGTTAAAACGTTCTTTACGTTACATTTTTAATGTGTCTAAAATCGTTATTAATGGCTGTATTGCTACGTGAATTAGACAGAAGAAAAGAGAAAAAAAAACTAAATAAGATGGTGTTTATAGCTCATTTTGCTTTACGTCAATTGAAATTACAGGTATCGATATGTGATAAAACTTATTACGAATGTAAAAAACTTTTAATAAAATGGGCACAACCCAGAACATATGATGAAACTCAATTTCTACTATATCGCTTTGTGTGATTAAATAATTGTTAGGAGTATAGTATATTACACACACACACGCACACGCACACACACACACACACACACACACACACACACACACACACACACACACACACACACACACACACATATACATACATACACACACACACACACACACACACACACACACACACACACAACAAACACACATGTTAACTTAGTTATGGAAGAGCGGGGACTCCAAACACAGGCTTTCTTTGCTTAAATGGAGGCTCCAATCCACCATGTCACTAGTTTAAGGATTTTAAAGAAAATAAAATTTATTTTATTTTTATTTATTTTCTTTTATTACAAGTGGAAAGTAGGAAGGGCTAACAGCTACTACTTACATAGATACTTTGTAAGATTGTACACATTCTTAGCAATGTAAGTAAAGAATCGTTTTAATATTTACGGACAAATCAATACCCTTTTGTCCAGTTCCTCGTTTAATCAACTCGCGTGTTTCCAAAGCAGAAGCTAAAGTAATAAATTACATACAAACGATGAACAATTACTATGCGTGATCGTACACAAATTATCTTCACACTTGATTGACAAGGCAATAACGCCCTATTTATAGCCTTTAACTCAACTGAATAGGGTCTAGAATGCCTCAAAAAATTACCAAGAGGATATCTAAGTCACGAAGAGGAATCCGTTTAAGTGTGGTCTCATCAGATCCTCACTTCCTCATTCCGAACGGAGCCGGGTCAAATGCATAGTCACGACTCGCGAAATTAAATGGGCTATTGTTTAAATGTGGGGTAATATTGTTTCAATATCGCTATATGTTTGTGTAGCAATGACTGTTAAAATTGGTATTGTCAATTTGAACACAGAACTCAAAGATAACATGCTAGGAAAACACTGATAATTATCACCCAGATATTAAATAAAAGTTTAAAAAAATTGCCAATGGGGGGGGGGAGTTGCCAATACTCGGCACACTTGGCAGGCGAATTGGCGATCGCAGTTTTTATAAGATTTCACACGCAGACGCTGCTGCCTGTCTCGTGCTACAGAAATTAGTCGCCTCTTATAACACGACTCCTGTTTGCGGTGGGGAAGTGTATTCGTTACGGAAGTCCCCACACGGTGTCATCATCATCACTTTAGCCATAAAACGTCTACTGGTGAACATAGGCCTCCACCAGTGACTTCTAAAATGGCCGGTTCCAAGCGGCTGGCATCCAGCGGCTTCCTGCAACCTTTATCAAGTCTTCGATATAAGGATTATGGATACTACAAAAAGGTTAAGAGTTGATTTTGTGATTTGGATTTTTTAAACTACACGGATAAAAATAAAACAACGCATTCGTCAATTCTGGTATTTGCATCCGCATAAAAAATACGAAATCCACAACATAAACTAGAACAAGTAATAATAAAAATAAAATACTTACATATATTAATATTTAAAACTAACAAAAACACGAATGGCCGCTTTTTTTCTACACCTTAAACCATGTTAACTAGTCAGGCATGTAGGTTCGTTTATATATTTTTTTTAACGAGAACGATATGAAATAGCTTTTTAACTCTTAGCAAAGAAAAAAAAAACTGGTAAACTCAAATGAATATCATTATCTTTTTAATTTCTTTTATATGTAAAACAACAAGCATTTGAAGCATTCACTCGATTCACTAGGCTATGCATTTTGTCAGAGAAGTCAAGCACACACCAGATTTGAACCGATTTAGAAAATTTTGTTTGCTAAATTAACCCGAGCCGTAAATCGAATCCATAACCTATTTTAAACAAGGCCTTTCTACCACAATTTTTGCACATACCAACACACAACGCCCACAAATTTTCTTATAGCATTTAAAAACGAAGTAGAGACGTATTAAATCATCGATTCCTCACGACAATATGCTAATTCTATCCATTATAGATGATCTAGTTTTGTTTACGATTATATTATACGAAATCGAAGGCTGAGGACCTTGACAGTTTAAACTTAATTTTGGCTGAACAGGACCAGAAGATTGCCATATTTGGTACCTAGAAACTGTTAGCAGTGGTTCTTAACCTTTTAGTAATGAGGTATAATAATTAGTAATGACCATTTGACAAAATTTACGTCGTGCCATAGACCACCACTGTTATGAGGAAATCTTAAGCATGTACTAATTTAAAATGCTGTGTGGGGACGTCCGTAATGAATACACTTCCCCACCGCCCATCAGGACGCGTGTCGTATGAGGCGACTATTTCCTGTAGCACGGGACGAGCAGCAGCGTTTGCGTGCGAAATATTACAAAAAACTGCGCTCGCCAACCCACCTGCCAAGCGTGGCGAGTATTGGCAATCCCTTCTGATGATAGTTCAGTGGCGAAGGCCTAAATTCAGCAGTGGACGTCCTATGGCTAAAATGATGATTATGATAAATTAAAAATGCGAAAGTGTGGATGGATAGATGTCTGTTACTCAATCACGTCAGAACGGCTGAAGACCTGTAAATGAAATTTGGCACATAAATAGATTAAAGCTTGAAATAGCAGATAAGTTACTTAAATCCCCATAAAATATAAGGTTCCCGAGAGATGCAAGGTAATTGTCACTATAGATGGCGCTTCTTACCTTTAAATGTCGTTGGTAGGTTAGAAAAATTTTTTGGAAAAAAAATAATATTAGTTGTTGCCCGAGACTTCGTTTGCGGGATTTAGTTTTAACTAACTATGGTTTTGTAAAGACATAAAGTTAATGTATAATTTTATAAAAAAAATAAAAACCGACTTCAAAAACCTAAAACGCTAAAAATAATCTTAACACTTACGTACCTAATCAGTTACTCTTGGAGTCGGTGCAAACGAAAACATTGAATCTCTCATCGACTGGCACCGACTCCAAAAGTAACTGATTAGGTACGTAAGTGTTAAGATTATTTTTAGCGTTTTAGTTTTTTGAAGTCGGTTTTTTTTTTTTTTATAAAATTAACTTATTTCATCTATTTTAGTGATAAATCCTAATCAAAACAAATCTTACGAGTGCAAACATAATTTAACTACTGAACACCGATTTCATTTCCTATTTTTCCACCCTTAGGGGTGAATTTTTTCCAAAAATGTTTAATTATAGTATCTTTAAAGTGTAAGCAATTCATTGAAAAAAGAATCATCCAAAGCGGTTCACATTTGGCAAAGATATTAGGTAAGATATATACTAAAATCAGTTGGCGTGGTACGGAGTTCATGCAATGTTTGATGATTTTCTTATAGATCCCATCATCAGAATTCAACCAAATTTATATGGGACCATTCTGAAAGTATTATCTTTCAAACAAAAAAATAATTATCGAAATCGGTCAATGCAGTAACGAATGATCGCTGAACATACATAAAAAAAATTAAAAAAAGACCGTCGAATTGAGAACCTCCTCCTTTTTTGAAGTTGGTTAAAAATTGACAACAATGGGGATATACACATCTTACTAACAGCGAAAGCAAGAGTCGCACCGATAAAAGTGACATCGATACCTCGCCTCGAACTTCAAGCAGCAGTCATGGGAAGTCGGCTAGCAAGGACCGCTGTCGCTAAAGGGTTGTTCTATTCATAATTTTAGGGTGGCTTCGTGGTGCACATCGGGTGCTTCCAGGGACCACCAGCCAGTGGTCCGCGGACCACCTGTTAGGCACCACTTCTGTAGATAGATAGATAGATACTCTTTATTGTTCACCATACAAAGAAGTTACAATTTGTGTTCACAGACAGTTGCACAATTTAGACGGTCTTATCGCTAAAAGCGATCTCTTCCAGACAACCTTCAGGTAGAGGACAGATAAGATGTATAGTTAGTTTTAGGTCGCTTGGTATTTAAGTTAGTAATATCCAAGTAAATAAATTAACAGGGTCGTTAATTTATTCATAGCAATTTATTGTGCCTACCTACATACACATATTTTGTTAGATACCTACTGTGTGTAGTTTAGGCTTTGCGTTAATTTTAAAGTTTACTTCTTGTAGACTCAACAGGCAGATGCTTCATGGCATTAAGTCCACATGTACGATGTTTAGGTACATCTATGCAATATTGTTTAAATAAATATGTTTTTATTATGTAAATTGAGAAGTTTATGTCATTACTACAAAGCCAAACCAGGTTGCGGGTTCGAATCCCACAAGGGACATATTATGTTTGTGCAATGAGCACGAGCTATTGTACCTAAGTCCGTCCTATCCGTTATCTAGTCGCCATAGTACAAGCATTGCTTAAATGCTTAGTTTGGAGCAAGATAATTGGTGTGATTTTGAAACCAATTCATTTATTTACAGTATCAATAAAAATAAATGATTAAAATAAGTTGGTGTTATGATTGAATCGTTAATTTTAATCGTCTACTATGAGTAAACCTGTCTCAATTAATTCATAACTTTTTGTAGACGGTTATAAATGTACATAATTGTACAATACTGGTTAGCCCGCAAATACACGTGACGACTTTTTGGACAGATGGTACCAACCACAGTGCAGGCACATAAACAGTTGGTTCACACTTATCACCAGCCAATGTGTAGTTCCAAAAGTGGTGGTAGGGCTAAGTTCAATTTTGGGACCAGTATCTTTTTGGACAGATGGTACCAACCACAGTGCAGGAACATAAACAGTAGGTTCACACTTATCACCAGCCAATGTGTAGTTTATAAAGCGGTGGCGGCGGCGGTGTAGTTTATATGTGTGTATTCTATACATCATAGTGAACAACTTTTGTTCTATGACTTTTAAAAATATGCATTTTTTTTTTCTTTCTACACAAATTCAATCGCTAATTTTGTATGGGAAGTCGATAAATTTTTATGCAAAGGAAATATCCCAAATCTTATACCAAAAAAACCCAGGCCAGGCGTGGGTTTGTATTTTAGATTTTAGAGGATATTTAAAAATAATATTTTCAACGCTCACTACCACGCTCACTATCGAGTGGCCTCTATATTTTTTCTGCTCAAAAAGATTTGTAGGCATTTTTATTAAAAACTCGGCAATTATCGACCAAAATATTTGTAATTCTTTATTTTATTAATGATTTTGTTTATAAATAAGTATCAGTGGCCAAATTATTTCTTGCTTAAAATATTATTGTTCTCGAATATACGGCCAACGGATTTTGGGAAGCTGCGCACATGTTATGAGCGCCATTTACTTTTTAGGTTAGGCTAGACATATTAATAGAGAATTTCTCCAAAGCGCTTTGATTACGTTTAAGCGCTTAGTTAACATCACACTTTACGTACATTGTAAGGATTTTGCCTACTGCAATATGTTTCACTGTGGTTTTGATTGGACGGTAAAATTTTCGTATAAATCTTAATGAATTATTATGTTGGCTTCATCAAGGGGTTTTAGCGTTTTTAAGAAACGCGCCCACAAGCCCTGATTTATTATAGACCACTTTTGAGACATCAGATCGAAAATTGATAGCACTGATTAACCAACACGGATGTTTTTTTTTCGCAAAAATCGCTAGAACTTGTCAAGTACTTACGTATTTAGTCGAAAACCTACAACTTTTTATAAACGGCTAAAAACATTCCAAATAAAAGTTACTATAACTTAGCAGAATTTTTCAATGATAAATATGAAATTTAACTGATAATATTCTTCGGTGGCACAATTCAATTTAATTAAATTTAATTGATTATCTATAAATCTATAATTGTATAATGCTTGAAATGCACACTGATCTTATTTTAACTTATTACTTAAGAAATTTAAAAATATGTATATATGTCACTCTCTTGTTTGCTATGCCCTTGCAGGGCGTCACATGTAATACCTTTATTTTTCTAACACCGCAAATTGTAATGTGACATGCAATAAACGTTTGAATTTGAATTTGAAAACATAATTTGATTTAAAGTTGAAAATAAGTGCATTACAGATTCACAGTATTATGATTTATTTTCCTTTAGTTTTGACGAATTTCACGCCATTGAAATCGCGGTGACTTTCGTCACACAGAAACATTTAGTTGCCTTTGACAGGAGAAGTAACAGAAAAAGAATTTTAATTTAGAAAACAATAGAGATGAGAGCATTCTGTATACTTACTAAGATATTAAGGATATAGTGAACACGATAAGCGGAAAGCAATTTTGAGAAGAAAATGCTTCTTCTTTACTTTATATTTATAAGCAAAAAAAGTGGTCCTATGTCATCACTTAATTTTATTCTTGGGGCGATTTTACTGCTTCAATACAAGAACTTTCGTCATAGAAACAACATATATTTACTCGTACTTAAATCTAAAAAAATATTTGCACTAAATATGCAATACATAGTTGGTAAATTTTACGATTTAGGAATTCAGAGCATTAATTGTCCAAATAATATCTACGTATACGACAGGGGCGTGCATTGGTTTCAGATGGGGGTAGGCTGTGAGTGAAAATTGAGTAAGTTTGCGTGAAACAGTAGGCGATCTCGCGGCAGCCTAACATTGGTTAAATTGCACAGTAACGATCTAAGTTGCGCGCTTTAGTAAGGAATAAGTACAGGTAGACTACAATATGGTTACAGAATATTTATTGTTTATTGTTGAATACGTAATTAAAAATTATGGTTAGCTGTCGGTTTTTTATGAAGGTAGGCTCTGCATAATAGCCTATATGGAATACACGCCCCTGGTATACGAGCATATTAGTTACTACTGGTGGTATTAGGTACCAACCTGCAATATAAAATTTATGTTGCATTTGCACTGGTCCATAGTAATTTATACGGAATGAAAGCTAAATATTACGCATGTCCCAATACAACAAAAAATACAACTAAAACGAAAATTATGATAATCAAAATGACGGAATTTATGCCATACCTGATTAGTGTTAACGTTGAAACATGCAACAAGATAACTTGATTAACTCGTAAACCCAAAAGAGATTGCTTAAAATTACCATTTTGTTTCGTTTTGCTGGGTTAAGGGATACATTATATTCGGGAAACGAATTATTAATATATACAACAAAAATAACACATAACTGGTCAAGTTATGGGTTTTGTAAATACATAAATAAACAAGTAAATATAAAAGCGATGATTTATTGAACGAAACTGATACCGCTCTCGCTCCCGCCTGTCAACGCGTTGCGGGCTAAGGTTACGAAAGTGAACGAAAGGTCAAGGCGAGGCAACTGGTTCAGTGGACCAAACGCCGCGCGCGCAGCGATGAAAACGCGAGTGAGGCTACGGGCGTTTGCAATCGGTAATACCATTTAGTATCAATCGTTTTTTATCCTAAATTTGAATACTTTTTTTTTTCTCTTTATTATCACAAAAAGATCTTATAAACATATAGTAGTTATTTAACTTAGCATAAAAAATCACTTAAGTTTGTAATTATACTAAGTAACTATTAAGTTTACATCGATCAACATTTAAACAATTTAATAAATAAACGAAAAGTTATAATAGCTGTAGGTAGGTAGTATATATAAATAGGAATGATAGGAACCTACAACAAATATACAGATAAGAATTGGACAAATACATTCTTTTCGGTTATTAATTCACATTTTAATCATAAACATTTCGAAGGGAACTGAGGAAATGCAGTTTCAGCTTATATTTAATATTTTTTATTGTTAATTCATCCCGTAATTCCGTAGGTAGTTTGTTTATGAGTCGAGGGGCAATATAATATTTCTTAACTTAGAAATTGATTTACTATTTATTCTTCAACGGGCTATTTATTAGTTACGTAGAGTTAGTAGAGTAATTCCCGAATTAATTCAAATTCAAGATCATTCATTCATTCACAAGAAATACGGTACGTGAGTTGTAAAATTTAAAATGTCCAAGCTTAGCCATTAAGCTAAGCTAAGCTCTTCCTACTTTGAATTGTTTTGTTTACTATCTTAACTGTAATAAAAATAAACTTAACTAGAAGAAGAGTTTAAAAGAACAGTTATTCTTCTTGAATGTGGTTACTGAAATTGGCACAGTTAATTAAAATGATTAAAGTATACATTTTCGTACTGAGAAAACATAATATAAGAAAAGAGAGCTATTGACTTTATCTACTTGAGTTATGAAATGTGAAAACGCTGAAAAACCTTTTCTCACGCGCTATAGTTAATAGTATGCAAGATAACACCATACAAAGTAAATGACACATGATTTTTACAGAGAAAACGTACGACTTAAGCGGTCTTATCGCTAATAGCAATCTCTTCCGGACAAACTTTAGATAGAGAAAATATAAATGCTAAGTCCAAATGATAATGGTATTTATTTATTTATTTTATTTTATGTATTGGGTTTATACGACAGTTGACAATCGATGGTTAGTATTACAACGAATGGTTAGTAATTTAGGACTATATTGACAACCACACTACAAGATAATGTTTGGGTGTTACAGAGTATAAAGCATCAAGGTATCAAGCATAAAGGTATTAAGAAAATATGCGACATGTTTATTTTAATTGCTGTTTCAATTTATCTAAGATTGAATAAGCTTTTATTCATAATAAAATTACTTCTAAACTGGGACAGAGCACCCTTTAAGCAGAATATATGTAGAGAACTGACTCTATTTAGCTCAGGCATATAGATTTTAACATAAATATTATAGCTTACAGACTTGGTCATTGACCGAAAGTCAGAGGTCCAGACTTGGGGTATGCCAAAGAGCTATGGAGAGGAATATCCTAGGTATAAGAAGGACAGATCGGATCCGCAACTCTATCATCCGCTCAAGAACTGGGATCACAGACGTGGGAGAAAAGGCTGCAGGGTTGAAGTGGGAGTGGGCGGGTCATGCCCATAGGATGGACTCTAAAAGGTGGACAAAAGTCGTCACGCACTGGCTGCCTACTGATGGACATCGTTCGAGAGGTAGACCTCGAAAGCGATGGCGCGATGACTTGGACAATTTTCTCCAAGATTGGCAGGCCCTAACCACCGACAGGGATAAGTGGAGAGGTTTGGGGGAGGTCTTTGCCCAGCAGTGGGACAGAAACGGCTAATTAAAAAAAAAAAAAAAATTATAGCTTACATTATAAAAATACAGGGTGCTATGCTGAACGAGGGATATACTTTTACAGGTGTGTGACCTCCGTAGCCGAGAGGCAAATTCGCTAAACTTAGCGTCGCCATCTTTGAGGTCCCGGGTTCGATTCTCCGTCGGGTCAATGCAGAAAACGAACTATATTGGGTCGGGTCTGGGTGTTGCAGTAACGTCGTTGTTATTGATTTCTATAAGACAAGTGCTTTAACTACTTACCTTAGAATCAGAGCAATGTCTGTTATGTTGTCCAATATTTATTTATTTGTCTTGAACCCATAGTAAATTGTTGTTTATAGGTATTCATGTAATGTACTTGTAGAAGTATTTCTCTTTAACTAAACATAGAATAAAAATGTAAACAATCATTTTCTGTACGTTTTGTAAACAAAGTAAGTTCTTGATTAGTTGACAGATATCTCATGATTCTTTGGTTTAATTCTAAAGCCTATTCAGAAGAAATCGTGGGCAGAAGCTAGTTCATAGCAAAACCATAGAGTAAGTATGCCTCAGCTATTCAGTGTAACACTCGAACAGACTCAGCCTTTAACCTACAAATTCTTAGCGCACGCAAACCTTTGCGCTTGCACATAACATAATTTATTTTATAGCCGTTCCCAAAGCTATTCTCAGCCCACAGTCACTTCATAAACCCTTATTTTCATCATCATAAAGTCCATAATGGTTAGATTAATCTTCTTTTTGATTAGTAGCCTACACGACATTAAGCCGTAATCAAGCTCAGACAATAGACGGGCCCAAGTAAGACGGTTGATGGGTGTTTAAATATCGACTTGACACAGCATAATTATAGTGTTTCAAGGTCATGTTTAATGACAATCTAATGATAGATTTTACACTTGTGCATCTTGAATGCCTTGGTGGTGTGGTGTGGGAAGTCTTTGATGTCTTGCTCAGGTTTGGTAAGACAATTCAGTTATTAAGCTGATCTCCGGCTCTAGCCACTTGAACCATATACCAAACTAATACATAGGTATTCCAATATGCAGGCTTTTATGTGCAGGGATGCGTACGGCATATGACCAATCTTAAGGCGAGTGGTGCCCCTAAATTAGCGTGTTGCGTGCGCGACGAATATCGCACGAAAACGGATTAAAATAAGATGCATCAGCACGCAATAATGAAATGTATCTGTTACGACAATCGCTGCGTCTTTAGGTAGCAAAAATTGGGAAAAATAATAGTATTCGCATGGACGCCATTTTTTTGAAAATAAATCTATGTTCATATTAAAGCTATATTAAGTTAGTGTATCAATCGACGTTAAAACGAATTTAATCGGTCAAGCGGTTAAGAAGAAGACAGTGAATTAGAATCTTTTTTTATACGATTTATTATTGATTTCATTTTAATTTCTTCTGAAGTATTAGCACTAGAATCGAATGCTATTCTTAAAATACTGTGTAAGTTTTGATAATTCTTAGAATAATTTCAAATATTTGTTTATCAATCTGGGCCTAAGTTATAAGCTTTTAAAACCACATGCAAATTTACATTAGGCGGTATTATTACTATTAGTACCTGCTAGTCTTAAGGCGAGAAGTATTTCTAAATTATCGACTAAGGCGTTTCAGTACATTAGCGCTATAAGTTTTACGAAAATATGGTGCATTACAGCGCGCAGTGTACAGACAACAGCACGTCAACCGACCACAAAACGTCAAATTTTCTCAATTGATATTAATCTCTAGGTCTCGGACTTAAAGTTGAAAATCGGTTCAATGACCTTTTACTTTTTGGGTGGGTTGACTTACCGTTGTCTGTACTTGGCTATCGCTGCCGTCAACTTTCCGGGTTCCGTACCCGAAGTGTCGCACCACTAATAGGGAATATGCATGAAAAAAATATATTGTTTTTACTATATTTATAGGAAAATATATAAAATTATAGTGCTAATAGTGAAAACAAAATTGATTTTAGGTAAAAAATAACCGTAATACAGTAATTATAAATTACGGTATACCTATCTCTTTCTAAAACAACTTTTTCTATGAAAAAATTATGGCGGACGTGTAATGTGACGTCACGGTACATATCGGATCTCCTTGTCTAACACGCGACTTTAATGGGCTGTAAGTCAAGTATTTATCAATATTTATTTCTTAAAGAAAAAAAATTCTTAAAGATTTATTTATTATAATGAAGTACTATTTATTTTCAGATCAAATAAAAAAACATGCATATTCCCCATTTGTTAGTTAGTTAGTTTAGCTGGGCTTTCTCCGCACTTAGCCTCATGATTGGGCCATTGTGCGTGCTACTTAGTCTTTCCTACTCCAACCATCCTAGGTCTTCCCAGAAGGTCAGCAGCCTTTTCAGACTGCTGCAGGCTTCCGGGAGAGATCCTGGTGATTGAAGAATCCGTGCCCGTTGATCTGCCACGCTTCTGCACTCCAATAGTACATGCTGTGGCGTTTCTTCTGCCTCCATGCATCCTCTGCATGTCGGGCTGTCTGTCACACCTATGTTAAACAGGTGTTTGTTGAGGGGACAATGGCCGGTTATAACACCTATAACCTTGCGAATCTTGTCCCTTGCTAATCTTATGAGGTTGCGGGCAAGCTTATTTGATACCGCCGGAACTGCATTTTTCATTTGCCTGCATCTCGCTGTTTCTCCATTCTGTTAGATATGTTTCTTTGGTTCTTTCGCGCAACCATGATTTTATTTGGGCCTGGGGTATGGGCAGTAGTGGTTCCGGTCCGTACACTACTGCCTTCGATCCTCTTTTAGCCAGTTTGTCTGCTGCGTCATTGCCCAGTGAGTTACTGTGTCCTTTGATCCATTGCAGGGTTACTCTGTTCGTGTTTGCAATAGATTGGAGTGCGTTGTGGCATTCCAGTATAAGGACAGAGGTTATGATATTGTTTTGTAAGGCTTGAAGGACGGATGCACTGTCTGAGACAATTTTTATGTTATGCTCTCTGACGTCTCTGGCTGCAACTGCCTGTGCCGCTTTGGTGATGCCAATACATTCTGCTTGGAAGATTGTGTTCAGTTTATCTAGGGTAGTTGATATTTTTATGTTTAAGTCATTCGAGAAGACACCGGCTCCAGTGCCATGTGCAGTTTTGGAGCCGTCTGTGTATATCCTAACTTCGTCGACGCCAGAGCTGTCTTTTGCTTCTTCCGTGAGTTGGATATTGTATCTTCGGTCGAAGATGTGATGACACGGTGTTCTGTCCATAGGCGCCTCAAGAAGTGGTATTTCCTTTAGGATCGCCTGCAGAACTTTTGAGTGTGTTGTTTCTATGTTTTGTTTCCATAGTCCGTTTGCTCTTAGTCTTAAGGCGGTTGCCTGTGCTTCCTCTTGTATGACAAGATCTAATGGTCTTAGGTTCAGGAGGAGCTCGAGCGCGGCTGATAGGGTGGTTCTCATACATCCGGTGGTTGCTACACACGCTAAGCGTTGTAGACTTTGGAGTTTTGTTTTCACTGTGGTCAGTTGTGTTCTGGGCCACCATACAACTGATCCGTAGGTTAGAGACGGTCTGATAGCTGATGTGTATAGCCAAAGTGTAATTTTTGGATTAAGACCCCAATTTTTACCAACTAGTCTTTTACATTGACAAAAAGCTATGCAGGCCTTTTTTATTTTAGCTTCAATATGACTCGCCCAGTTCAGTTTATTATCAAGGGTGATACCCTGATATTTCACTTGATTTGATAGCGAGAGTTTGGTATTAAATAATTTTGGTAGTTGTAGTTCTGGTAACTTCCTTTTGTTGGTGAAAAGGATTAGTTCTGTCTTTTTCGGATTTACTGACAGTTAGTAGTAGGTAGTTAGTAGACTGAAGGGCTGAACGCATTATTGCGCAGAGCATATTTTCAGCGTTCCCATTGATCAGTATTGCTAGGTCATCTGCATAACCAATAGTGGTGTACCCTCTTTCATTTAGTTTACGTATGAGGCTGTCCACTACTATATTCCATAATAGTGGTGAGAGAACGCCTCCTTGCGGGCATCCTTTTACTACCTTTGCTCTTGTGGTAGTATTCACCACTATCTGGACCGCCCTTTTACTGACTAGCTCTGTGATCCAGTGTCTAATGACTGGTTCAACGTTTGCTTTTTGTAGGGCGTGGTTAATGCTGTTGTGCATGGTTTTGTCAAATGCCTCTTCTATGTCTATGAAGGCTGCAAGTGTTGATGATTTGTTTGTGATAGCCGATTCTATTTTTTGTACCACTATGTGTAGTGCTGACTCTGTTGATCTGCCTTTTCTGTATGCATGTTGTTGGAGATGTAGTGGTTTGCTTTTTAGCGCTCCATCCCTTAGGTGTCGATCTACTAGTTTCCCCATTTGTTATTGCGCTATCTTTACAAATAATTACATTAAAGGTATATAGCAACTCTTTGGTTTTTTACTAACCTGTTTTACGGTGTTTTAAGGTAGTAAATATTGTACGTTGGTACGGAATCCCACGTGTTTTTAAGGTTCTATACCTCAAAAAAGATAATGGAACCCTTATAAGATCGCTTTGTTGTCTGTATGTCTGTCAAGACCGTTTTTATATTTATTTATTTAGATCGCCAACAAGTTTACACCAACATTATTGCCAACTACAAGTACTTTATTATGATACATTTGCTTAGTATAAACTTAATTATGGGCGACAACAGCATGCACCGGAGACAACAGCAATACTTTATTGAAACTAAGCATTAAGCAAAATTAAAATATTAAACAGAAAAAAAAATTACAAGACAAATTGTGTTCTGGACAGGTTATCCAACCCGTGACGGTTTGTCCATGTATGTACCTAGACCGAAATCTAAAATAAAAGTTTTTGTCAGGAACCCGTAGAGGGGTCAAGTTAAAATAATTTATTTATTTATTTTATGTTTTCTTTATTAAGGAAACACAGCTATCAATATTACATTTGGCTTAAAAATTATGGATTATTATTTAATACTCAGGTCGGAAATCCCTTGAAGCTATAATAAATCCAATTTCTACGAGACTTGTAAGTCAACGCAATCACATAATACGGCTGTTTATGTAGCATATTTTGATAAGTACTTGCAAGGGAATTCACATCTATAGGATATTTCTGGACTTAGAAACATAAAATTAGGCAAACAAGAACGTATATAACTAAATAAAATAAAAAAAAGACTCGTATGGACCGACTACTTTAACAAGTATAAGTTTGAACAAATCCGATCAGGGTGCGTGTTTGCGATTCGTACTTATGAATGAATGTACTACATTTCACGGTACTGTACATTTTTCAGGGACCACTCCGGTCCAGTAACTAAATCGATCTACGTAAAATCACTTTTTTTTTCAATTTTATTTTATAATTAATTTTATAGACCTTATTTTTAAAATTTGGCAATTGAAATGTAACCCTGTATATGAACTGGCTGCCATTCAGTTTGCAACAATTTAATAGGAGATATTTTTTACTTGACGATTCTTTAAATGTCGGTTTAAGCTCATTCCAGGATTCAAACCCCGTAGCCCAGGAGACAAAAGCGTAGAGATTAGGTCAGGGTTCCCACTAGAGGCGTGTGAGCCTTTGTTCTGCGGATCCGACTGCGTTTGCGACACCGTGCGAACTTGCCGCCCTCGCCACTACGACATTGTGAAAGAAACGTTAAGAAAAATAGAAAATAGTAAATCTATATATTATATATATAAAACAAAGTCGGGTTAGTTACACCATTTATAAGTCAAGAACGGCTGCACCGATTTTTATAATCTTTGATTTGTTTAATTTGTCTCTGCCCCGAATAGCAGAATAACTAAAAAAAAACAAGGAAATATTCACGAAAAAGAAAGTATGTATGAAGTTCGCCGGGACAGCTAGTGTTTAAATAAAAAACAGTTTTTGTAAATAAATATAAATATTGGACAACATCACATACATTGCTCTGTTCCTATGATAAGTAGCTTAAGCATTTGTGTCACAGAAAGCAGAAACAACGACAGTACCACAATACCCAGACCCGAAACAATATAGAAAAGTTATTTTTCTAGATTGACCGACCGGGAATCGAGCCCGGGACCTCAGAGATACCAAGTCCGGTATGCTCGCCTCTCGGCTACGGAGGTCGTCGAGTTTAATTAACGTCTAATTTAAGTTAGAGAAAGGAAAAAGGCATGTAGTTCTGCTAAATGCTGATGGCCGCAGATGGAAGTTGCTGGAAATTAGAGATGCGAGGAGTCATTTATCATTTTTTTCCGAATATTCGGTAACTACTCGGTATTCCGGAAATCCTATACAGGGTTATTTGTAGAACATCAACAACCTCCTAGGGGATGATTCTGGTGCTGAAATATTACAACTATTTCTAAGGGACCAACATCGAAATCGCAAAAAAAAACACTTCCCCCTACTAAGCCGCCGACCAGAGGACATCAGTTTGTATGAAGCAGTAAATTTTTTTTTTGGACTATATGTTATATAGAAAAAGTTGTTGTTTTTGAGCACCAGAATCAACCCCTTGATGTTTTACAAATAACCCTGTATATGTCCCACGTATGTTTCGGATATTTTAAAGTATTTTTTTTTCTTAACATACGAATATTAAAAATAAAAACGAGACGCTTCTCTATATTGTTCCCTAGGCCTTATTATTTAGGCACTGCTTTGCTATGTAACCCTGTATGTTTTACAGCATATGCTACTATTTCCTAATAAATCAACCTTTCATCCCAATTTTACTATCTCTGAGACCAAAAAGTTTCATAAGTAAAGTCAAGGTTTGAATAAAAAATTACGAAAATCTTCTTAACTACAAAACGTTTAGTACGTTTCGAAATTATTTGCAGTTTTAATTACCCTTGGAGGTGCTCTTTGTCTAGTTTTTCGCTTGACATTATGATTTGGGATATCTGTATACAACTAGCTATTGGTAATTTCGGCTTATATACTTGAGTCATGTAAATTTGTCAGAAAACACCTAGATCTTTATTCACAAGTAAAAGATATAAAAAGAAATAATAGAAATTAAAACAAACTGAAAGTCCCCTTTTCACCTTACTTATTAATTGTCTGCGTAAGCAATTTACTGTTTAATTGTTTCGTTAAACAGGAGTACCACTAAGTAATTTTATTAAGTTTGTACAAGCAATGTTTACCTTAATATAGTTATTTACGTAGCCTTAAGAAAAATGGCATGTTGTAAGTGAATGTTATTGTAATATAAATGCTGGTGAACTTATCAAAAAAAAAAAAAAAAAATTTCCAAATTAAAATTGGTTACGTCTAGTAACCACGCCATGTTAGTAAAAATATACAACCACATACCAAACTATATAAAAAACCATGAAGAACTGCTTACCAAAACACTAAAAGCATTTCTCATTAATGAATGCTACTACAATATGCATGAGTTTTTTAGCGACAAAAACAATAAGTAAATACAAAATTATCATGATACTTCAATATCTCTCATAGAGCAAGTCTTTTGAAATATTGTTGTTAGTAAGTTTTAGTTGTTATAAGGACGTAAAGTAGTTTAAACGTTTTTGTGATACTTTTTGAGCTCAAGTTTATTTTTTTAATTTATTAAATATTAACTGTGATATTAAATTGGCAAGCACTTAGTTAGCCCTCACAAATTGCTATGCCCTTGCAGGGCGTCACATGTATACCTAGTCTGTACCTACCACCTAAACTAATTATTACATAATGTGACATGCAATAAATGATTTGAATTTGAATTTGCCTTTAGATAAAAATTCACTGACCACAAAAAGATAAATCAAGTAACTCGTGTACCTACTGTTAGCGGGGAATCGATTGCTGGGAACATCCCTATGAGCGGTTCCGGCACTAGCTGTCAGCTGTCTTTGGAGCGTACTACTTCATGCGTCGCGATTGTGCTTTCGCGCGTTTTCCTTATTAATATATTTTAATAAGTTAATACACCGTTTTATTTAGAGGATCCTTTCAAATACTACCTAGTTCATTTACTCATGTTCAGTTACCTAAGTTGCATTAACACAAGTGCCTAAGCTACTTATCATAGGAGCAGAGCAATGTATGTGATGTTGTCCAATATATATATTAATTTATTTATTATGAAACTGATGATGATGTAAACCGTGCTTTTTAAGACGGTATTCTTCCAATGAACACGCACAATTAACTTTTTGGACCAACTTCGAAATATTATAAAAAAGGCCTTTTTAAACTAAACCTCCGACCAGCTGACATTAGTTTGTATGAATAAGCTTTTTTTGAGAATACCCAGTCAACGTCTTAAATACGGTTAAGCAAAACTGGCCAAATGCGAGCCGGACTCGCGCACGAAGGGCTGTATGGAAGTCCTACTTAAACAGAAAGAGAGAAATACATCTGTGAAAATTTCAACTGTCTAGCCATCACGGTTCATGAGATACATCCTGGTGACAGACAGACAGACAGACAGACGAACAGTGGAGTCTTAGTAATAGGATTCCGTTTTAACCCTCTGGGTACGGAACCCAAAAACCACAGTGTATTTGCACCATGAATCACGTTTCCCATACCGACAAAAATCATTTTTTGTGGACACTCAGTTCACAGGTTATTAAATTATGACTTACATAACCTCTTGGATCAGATCCAATTTCGTAAAACTGCCAATTATAAACCAACTATTTAATTCGTTCCGATCGTTCAAAAATTCATTTATGTAAATCAAACAAAAAATTGTGCAAGCGATTTTTCATAAAAAAAATAAGAATCAAAACATCTGTCCCGGAAGAAGATCAGTAAAGGACATTACAATTATACTTTTTCGATCGACCGCTAATGTTATCGATTCTTTAATCCCCGATTTTAATTGCAAACGATTAAGCGAATCGATATATCGATAGCCTTCGAACTATAAGGGTTTATAAATAATAATCTTCTTGGAGTCAAGAACCAGGAAGAACGTAGTCTCGAAATAGAACCAGCTTACCATTATAAGCTTCAAACTTAAAACACATACCCTATAGAGTAGAAATGTCATATATTTGTTCAACAAAATTATCCGGCATTTTTTTTATCTGGATCCGTACTATTTTTGTATAGTTGAGAGTTGAGAGGACTTGTCAATTCATACTAAATGTAAGTTAAAAAATACTTACTAGTTTCGGAGAAACATGGATCGTTGTGTATGTTCTCGATGGCTTCAAACTACACAAAGTTGGTAATTCATTTTGTGGAAAAGTATTACATTTTTCAATAAAGTACTTCTTACGGACGTACCTGTTCGTAACTGACATTCTAAAAAACTTTAAAAAGTTACGAAATATCATTGATCGTCTTTAAATAAAAATTGTTTACAGTATTACTACAAACGACAAGAGCGTGAGGATTTTATAATGTACCCAGCTCGGACTTACTAAATCTATGTTACCGTATTTTTGTTTATTTTTTACTAGCTGACACCGTTGACTTGAGTTTCTTGCGCAGTTTATTCTCATTTCCAGCCGAAATGTAGTCCCGTGGCGGTGGTAGGGCAAAGCTATATTTTTGGGACATGTAAAAGCCTAAAAGAGGGCCTGTAATACTGAATAATTAGGTATTATTTTATAAATAAACAATACATTAAGAAAACACTACAACAAATAGGATTAGCTTGACAATTATACAAAAATTAAATGTGTGAAAATTTTAAAAAAATATTTCAGAAATCATTTACTTCTTTGCACTTGACTGTGATATAGAAAATCATTTAATAATCTCTCATTATATCCGTATCACTGAAATGATATGAAATGTCACTAGATAGTGTATGAATACCCAGTGTCATTTAAATTATGATGAATACACGATTCATTCGTCACAGTCGTCTTCATCGCAAAATGTCAGGCAATCAATTAAAATTGCGAAGATATAAAAATGCCAGTGGTTGTCTTGCTAAATATTATTATTAGAACTTTGATTGCTTATTAAGTAATTTATTGCGCTTATAAACACAATTACAATAGAGAAGATAGAATGGACGGCGGTTTTTTAAAACAAAGTGGTTCATTATGGCGAGTAGTGCCCCTAAATTAGCAACTCGAAGCTTGTTAGTACGAATATTGCACTCTCATTAAAATACGACTCATAAAAGCGCGCATTAAAACGTGGCTGTTATGACAATCGACAACAATTATTACTTTTCACATTAACGCAAATTTTCGATTAAAATACCTTGTGCTCAGTTTATAGCCGCCATGTTGGCCTATCAATTGACATATAAACGAATTAAATCGGCCAAGCGGTTAAAAAAGGAAGGAACGGTTAATTTTTTTTTTTTTTCTTGTCATAGTGCAGGAATTGACTTTTTACAGTTTTATTATAAATATAGAAGGTGTAACTAACCCGACTTTGTTTTATATATATAACTATAGATATTTTATAATGGCTTCTCATTTTTACTATACATTAGTTAACGTTACGGTCCATCAACTTCAAATGTTTACTGTTTCGCAAGGATTCATTGAATCCAAACTCATTAAGGCAATAAGTGCTGAACTTTCGGCGCTGTAGACCAATAATAAGGTGGTAGATACAACGGTCGTGTCATGTCATGGTGTAACACTTTATAACTTCTTGCAGCTAATTGCGTGCGCGCTGGTCATCGTCAAAGTTATTATAGATAGGGCTGCCTATTCGCGTATGATTATGAATTACTTGAGATGTGTTTTTGGGATTAACTGCAATCTGATTGATACACGATAACAAGCTTGTATTACTAAAGAATTTCTTAAAATAACATTTTTGTAGCTACCTATAATTTTTATTTACTATTTAGAGCTTCCGAAAGGCTCAATATGTTTGTCTTCATCCTTTGTCTGTTCATGCTAAGCTCAGAAACTATTAAAAGAATTTATACAATTGTCACCAACAAATATACTTATTTAATAGACCAAAAAGGTACTCCTACAGTAGATAGATAGATAATCTTTATTGCACACCCTACAAGTAAAATACACATGACTTTTACAGAAAGATTATTATTATTATTATTTATTTATTTTCCAAATTTACAACTATCATTACAGTCTTAACCAATTGATGATGTACAATTTAGGCGGTCTTATCGCTAATAGCGATCTCTTCCAGACAACCTTTAGGTAGAGCACAACCATTAGAGAAAGGGGAAGATGTTGCAGAGTTCTTAAAATTCTTACCTGATACAAATAGGATTGCATAAATTTATGGCCTAGACGTATACATACAGTAATAAATAAATAAAAATAAAATAAAATAAATACAACAATAATTATACATACATACAATAAACATACTTAATACTACTTGATATAATGCGAGGAGATGTCGAGACTAACAGTGACCAGTAATATTCTAAGATATGAAGGCAGTTTGTGTCAAGAAGAAAGAAAGTGTGATTTAAGCCGATTTTTAAAAGTAGCAATCGATTCGGATTGTCTGATTGTTAATGGTAAGGAATTCCAGTGGCGAATGGACTGATAGATACTAATTGCTATACCGTACAAACTCAGGAGAGTTTTTAAATATTATTTTTATTTATTTAACAACATTCACAGAGCTTAATACAAAAAAACAATCACCATCTGACATGCTAAAACTTACAGCCAATCATGAATTTACATTTTATAATTACAAAGAATACACTTCCCCACCGCCAATAGGAGGGCAGCAGCGTCTTCGTGCGAAATCTTATAAAAAAAACTGCGCTCGCCAACACGCCTGCCAAGCGCGGCGAGTATTGGCAATCCCCCCCATGATAAGTCATTAGGGGAGACCTATGTTCAGCAGTGGACTTCCTATGGCTGAAATGATGATGATGATGATTTCCAAATTACGTTTATCACGGTAGTATAAATTATGTAAGTCCTAAAGCTAAGAATTTGCATTAAAGAGTTCAGCACTTTTATTTGTAACCCTGCATTTTATTTTGGTTTAATGACTCAAGTTTTCGTTTCCACATAATTTCAAACTTTAAACGTACATATTTTCAGGAATATAAAGCAAAAAGAAAAAAAAAGTTTTTTTTGACAACCCTGATGCATTGCGTATACAAGGAACTCGGAGAAATTGAAACCTTCATAGACACAACTTTGTAAGAGATTACGAAAACCCGGTTTTTGTACACTTACGAATACAATTACCGTATTTTATAGAGAAAACCGCACTTTTTTGACTTCGAATCGTTATCAAATGGGCCTTGATTGTGCATTTGGTCATTATTTCTGTGCCTAATAATCTCGACTTCTTAGTTTATGCAACTATAGAATTTTTTGCATCAATGTTGTAACGAGCGCAAAGTCACTACGTACTTTGTGGGTATAAATTCCAAGACATTGATAAAACGATGCTTTTTTCAAGTAAAAATTTTTTTCGTGATTTAAGTCACTACGTATTTATTTAATCTGTGGCAAATTAGTCATATGTCATGTTTTGCAAAGATTTTTCCCGATTCTTGTTACATCAAGTTGGGTTTCGGGTCTAAGTACCCTTTTTGTTTTATAATCAAAACTTCTTACATGAAATGCTTGACGTATCGTATAGTACATTTCAAAGCTTTTTTAAGTATCACTTTTCTAGTACCTAGTTTGATAATATTCATCCATCTATGTTGGCATGGTATGTTCCAAGGGGTTTACTAAATTTATCGTAAATTTTAATTAAAAAATAAACTGCCCATGAAATGTAGCTCCACGTATTTTTTATTCTCATAACTCAAAAACAGATACACTCGTGTTCAAAAATACCTTCAACTTTGCAAAGGGATTTCGCAACGTGACATTTCACCATTAATCATACGAACAGCCTTAAAAAGCCCATAAATAAGCTCATTTCTCAAAATGATCCTCATTATGGAGTAAAGTAACCTGAGTTGCGCAAAAACTTTAATCGACCGTGACAAATTAATTGACATGGCTGTCTGTGTATTTATTATTTTTGACATGTTTTTTCGAAAGTTCAAGTCTGTAAAAGTCCATGTTGAAACTGTGTACTAGACAACGGAGTTTAGATTTTATCAGTTTTAGAATCAAGGGTCGCAAATTGAGAAATTTTAAAGTCCTTCCGAAGTCGAAAAAATTTTGCAAAATTAAGTTTAATTCGCGTGAAGATGGTTCCGTACCGATAAACACTTCTTATAGATTTTCCTATAATTTAATAAGTCAAGAACTATTTTCTGTATATTATAAACTAAGTTTTTTTTAAAATTAAAACCGCGTTCCCGTCCTCTCCCTACGGCCAATCAACCATTATAGAAACAAATTAAGACCCTCACAACAAGCCCTTTTGAATTTTACTTTTTTGTTTTGCCCCCCTATTTTAAATTATATATAAACGCTACACGTTCGTGTTTGGGTTACTGAATATACTCATTATACGTTTCAAATATCAACTTAATCGGTCCAGTAGATTCAAAGCAAATACTTGTGACAGACGGACAGATCACGATCAGAGCAGTCGCACAAGTGATCCTTTAAGGATTCTGTTTCTTCATTACGACGTACGGAACATTAAAAAATTATTAACTATCTACAACATATTTATACTCGTATTGCTACCAATCTAATCAAATTTTCCGAGAAAATATAGACACGCTCTGTTTTATGTATGATCGAATCTAACTTATTTGATAAAATGTAAATCAATGTGGTCACGCAGGTGACCACCGAAATAGTGGTTTGGAGATATTTCACATTTTCTCAAACCTATTAGGTATTTCCAGCGCCTAATTCGCGACCTTAAGAAATAATTTAAGACTGTTAAATACATGCAAACAATAGCACAATCTTTTGATTATATGTACACACATACGTTTTTTTTTTACTTATCAATTCCGCTACTTTGATTTACAAGAAGTGTTTAGTTTGTCGACGTCGAACAACTAAATATTTAATTTAAATTACTTAAAAATGCTGAAAAAATGCCAAAGTATCAGACATATAATTTTGTCAACATTCAAGAAAATATGTATCTTTTATTAAAATACTTTACTTTGTTTTTTTTTTCTGAAATACCTACATATTTTGGTTTAAATTAAGCATATTTACAATCAAAAGTTTATGTAAGAATACCTGTGATCTTTATTTACTCGAAATTTGTTTTTTACTGACAATCCAATGAGGTAATTAGACTTAAACGCGTAATGAAAACTTACCCTAAATTCAAATTCTACGATGCACAAGCGCGCGCTTCGTAGAACTGGGGCGGTTTTATGAAACATAAATTTTCCGATCTCCGAAAATCTACTTTAAGAACTAAATCTGTTGAAAGATATTAAAAAGTACAAAGGAACAACTTGATGAGAAATAAATAGGAGTGAAAACCAATGAAAATTCACCGTGTATTGTCCTAAAGTTGTAACCTTAACGTAGGACACCCTACCGCGCTCGCGTGTAGGCGCATGCCCATGTTCGGTCACATAGCTTACCTTCGGCGCCTGCGCATCGGTTGCGTGAACTTGCGTACAGTTAACATCAGATTAAACGAGTATCTCATTGAATAATAAATTAAGATAAGATAAATAGCATTAATTGAAAAAAAAAAAGAATTTATTTACATCTATCTGTAAAGAAACTCTAATTCAATAACCAAAAACCACAAACTTGTCAAGAATAAAGGGTGGCCGGTCAATTGACGTCACAAATTTTTTTTTTGATCCGGCATGTCGTGGGTTATCCGAATATATGTTGCATATTTATATCATTTTCTAGTTATGATTTTTTCCCCGATTTATTGAGAAATGTCGACATGGCCAGCTAAAAATATTTCTTAAAAAAGTAGAAAACTATGTAAAGATGTTTTTTTATGTGATTGTAATGTGATTATATTGTGAATTTTTATGAGTTATACTTTAATGCATAATATAATCAGCTCCGTATAACAGTTATCAAAATGTTAGTCTAAAGTTTTTTTTAACTTTAAATTCAGCTTAAAAAATGCGTCAGACTCTCAGCTTTCATAATCATACAACAAAAGTAGTACTTATTTGGCTAATTTGGCTAAAATTCGTCTTGAAAGACAGCAAAATTAAAAATTCCTAAAATTTGCCATCTGATGACAAATTTGGATGGATAGGACGCAGTGGTCCAATTCCATGGCCTCTACGCTCACCTGACCTCAACCCCATAGATTTTTTTCATTTGGGGCTAATAAAAAGAAATAACATACGCCCGAGAATGGTCGAGTGAACAAGAGCTGAGGCAGAAGGTTGCAGAAGCCCAACATGTTGTCAGTGGAACAGAGAAGCTTTTAGATAATTGACACATTTCCTGCATATTCAATATAGTTCAATTTTGATGATTTTGAACTTTGAAATTTTAAATGAAAGGCCCTGGGACGGAAACGGTTTCATGTTATCATAAAGTAAATTAATGTAGCTTCTTTTTTGTAGAGATTCTAAAAGAAAAAATAATACGCGGCACGCAAGTGGTTAAGTAAGTAATTCTAGTCCTGTTTTTATTGTAGGACAGACGAGGTAAGCAATAGAAGAAATAATAAGTATAATATAGGTAAGTAGCTAATTACAATATTTAAATAGCATTATTCATTGTTTACGTGCTTAGATAAATTGTATTTATTACAACAATTTATCTAATAGGTAACACTTGACGTAGGTATGTACACAGTAATCACATGTCATTATTATAATTCTCCTTATTATGGAGATACATTCATACTTTTATTTACATGCACTTGTAATAATTATCTTGTAAACGAGAAATAAGTAGCAATAATACCTATAAAATCTTTAATAAATAAAAATGAATCTCTATTTCCCTTGGTCATCGCATCACACGTGAACGAATAAAATAATTTCGCTAATTCCTTTTTTTGTTGTGTTAATTATTGTCAGGAGAAGAATTTTTAGAATGAAAAAAATAAGATCATAAGTCAATATAATAGGCTAGTTTCCTGGGTCAAAAAATATTATTCTATTTAGTCCGTCAGTTAGATTATCAAAAAATATTGGACCCATATTTTGTATTTTGTCAATCAAAGAAAAAATGACGAAGACACAGCGCATCAAAGTTTGCACGTGACGTCTTGCCTTGCTAAAAAGTGTCGCAAGGCGTGACGTTACGCGGAACTTTAACAGGCTATAACTTCATAATTTTTTGTTTGATTCAGAAAAGAAAAAATGCGTGTCCAATATATTTTGTTAATCCAACAAATTACTACTAATTTAAACGGACGGACTTATTTTATTTTTTTAGGAAACTAGCCTATTGCATATTTTTAATAAATGAAGATTAAAGGTATTGTGATATGGACATTTGATTGCAAATATGCTTAATTTAGAACCAAAACCCATAGTAAACTCGCGTAATTTTTCGAAAAAATTAACAAATTGTTTAATTTTTACCATAAACGTCCACAAAATTATATGTCAAATATTTTGGCGTAGGTATTTTTTCAGAAATTATAATAATTGTACGTAAATGAAAGATTAAGTTGTTTGAAATTGACAACGCCAACACTTTTCGTCAATCGAGGTGGCGGAATTGATATAATTTTATTAATAAAAAATTGTTTATTTGCAAGTGTGCTACATTAAACGTCTAAACTAAAGGGCTTGCTTTTGCATATCTTTAATATTCCTAAAATCTTTCCTAGGGTCGCAAATTAGGCGCTGAAAATATTATAATTTACGCTAAAAATGTGAAATGGGTCATAATATTTTCAGCAAACTATAAAAATAAAACTTGTTTCGATATTGGAAATATTATATTACATAGCAAATGATAAAATGTCGAAACAATCCTAGCATTAAGTGTAGTGAACTCACCAAATTAAAAAATAGGCAATAAAACCTAGATTCGCACGACCTTCATGAATTATGTTATGACTCGTATTATGACAATAGCTTCTAAAATAAAAATGGCGGCCTGTGGTCACATGTGGACTTATTGTGCACCGGCTATGGTCAAATTAAGGTCAGTGCCATGATGCCACTAAAACATGTGAAATAATTATGCAGGTTGAATGTCGCATAACATTGACATAAGTTACGATAATATTATTTAGTAATTGTTCAACAACAACTCTTAATTAGTCAAAAAATGCAGTAATAAAATATAATGTGTTGACGAATGATTGTCGAAATGGTGGTTGCTGTTGCATTGATCTTCAGAATACTAACTGTGATTAGGCGCAAGGGTTCCTAGTTCCGATTCCCGGTGAATCAATTTTTTTCTTCTATTGGCTTGGCCCCTAATTAGCGACTTGACAAAAGTTAGTACGAATATCGCACGAAAACCCATTAAAATACGGTTCATAACAGTGCGCACTGAAACGTGGCTGTTACCGACAGTCGCTGCGTCTTTTCATAGTGAAAATTGAGGGTAATATTTTTTTTTTTTTTTTGCAATTACCATTATTATTACAAATTGTGACATTTTTAATGAGTTTTTGATTTTGTTGAGAAAAATTTAAGATATTATTTTTTGTAAGATGTTCAACGCAATATGTATTTTGCTGTGAATAAAGATTTGAATTTGAATTTGAAATTTCGCATGGACGCCAATTGTTCGAATAAAAAAATCCTATGCTCAATTTTGTAGCTATTATGTTGGCCTATCAATAGACGTATACACGAATGAAATTGGCCAAGCGGTAAAAAAAAAACAAAGAGAATTAGCATTTTGACGATTTTATCAATGATGACGATTTGACAATAGCATAATAATATCTTTTAAATATTTTTCTGACAAACAGGGCTCAAGTAATAGGCTTTTGAAACCACATACTAGTGTACATTTAACGACTATACTCGCCTTAATAATTAATTTGAGCTGGGAGACGCCCTTATAAATAATGTTTGATATACCCAACACAAGGGTATTAATTCTTTTTTACGAGACTGACTATTTGTGTGTGGTCTGGCCCATATTTGGTATATATTTATTATTATATTATTAAAAAAAAAAAACCGAATTCAAAACACTGAAATGCTAAAAATAATCCTAACACTTAAGTACTTAATCAGATACTTTTGGAGTCGGTGCCAGCCGATGAGAGATTCAATGTTTTTGTTTGCACCGACTCCAAAAGTAACTGATTAAGTACTTAAGTGTTAGGATAATTTTTAGCATTTCAGTGTTTTGAAGTCGGTTTTATTTTTTTTAATTAATTTACTTATTTCATCTATTTTTAGTGATAAATCCTAATCTAACTGCTGAACACCGATTTCATCCCCTATTTTCCTACCCTTAGGGGTGATTTTTATTTTTCAAACTTTTATCATAGCATCTTTGAAGTATAAGCTATTCCATAAAACAAAAATCATCAAAATCGGCTCATATTTGTCGAAGATAGGTAACAAGAACCACAACCAAAATATTATCTGGGTATATATTTCTCAAAAAGTTCTAAATCAATTTCGATAAAATTTATATGGGACCACCTCTGAAGTATGATCTACCAAACAAAAAAAGAATCATTAAAATCTATTCATAATTGGCGGAGCAAACGCGTAACAAACATGCAAAAAAAAAAAACCTACAGTCGAATTGAGAACCTCCTCCTTTTTTGAAGTCGGTTGAAAATACTAAACCGCCGGTGATAGTTTATCTAGTGTTTTATAAAAATGACAGGGTTGTCAGCCTATTGCAATCCTCTCCTGGGCGTAAGCGCGCCAAAGAGCACGATCTCCCGCTATTTTATCCAGCTACTGCTAGCCATCTAATACTTAATACAAAAAATAAACTAGTCATACACTTTTTTTATTATTTGAGAAACATTTACGATTTTCATTTCTCGAAAGTTTACTTCAAAACGAACATCTCACCTGAATGTATTTACGTACGTATTCAGACAAAAAGAATTAAGTATCATTATATTATATCAAAGATAAAATTAGTTTTATTGTAAATTATATTAAAACATATAAGGGAACATTACGAGACAACATATATTTTAAAAAAATAAAAAAATCAAATTTAAAAGCATACATAGGTACATGATCATTATGTTCGTTAAAACTAACATATCTCCAATTCTGTTACCTATAATCAATCGCGTCAAAGATGGATGCGTCGGTTTTGGTCAAATGTTAACATATTATAGCCATCACTAGAGTCGTCTCAATTACGCTCAAGATCGTGTAATATTACATTTTTAAAACCCTTTTTCTAAGTTACAAAACTATTACTTACAGAGTACCTCGCTCGCAGCCTTAAACTCATGTCAAATGTCAATTAGATGCGCGCTCCGCCAGCTTGTTGGCTAACGAGCGATCTTTCTACGCTACAGTTAAAGTTTATACAGAAATAGAATAATGGAATATTTGTAAAACGAATGTACCTGACGTTTCAATGTTTTAAAAATAAATTTAAACTAAATTACGTAGTTAACGTAAAGATAAAGACTTAGCATGTTGTGAATTGTCATTTGGTCTCAAGTTCTTTCAATTTAGAGCGGGGTGGTCCGAACTTCCCCTGAATTCCAATCACAGCAGAAGGTACCGGTATATAACCTATAATTGAATATATATAATAAATTAACCTATACTTATAGATCGGCCGTGAGGAAAACCATTGCAATGAAACTTGCACAAACCGATAACAAATATTCGTTTAAAACTTTCGAATAAAACATAAAAAACACGGGTTTAAAGAAAAACACTATTTTGTCCTGCTTTGTTTCAACGCTAGTCTGTCTACGAGTCACGACACGAACATTTAGTGACATTTGCTCCAAATATAGTCACTAGACTTGCCAGCTTGCTACATTGAATACCATGGTCAAGCATATTCTGATTAGAAACAGAACAAAGCGATTGGATAATGAAGTCACTGGTGAGATTTACAACGAGGAGTTTAATGACTGCACTTTACTGCCGTCGTAACGCAAATAGTAAGTATTAACTATCATTTTTTAAACCTCGAGAAAATAAAGGCTGAACGTATGCGCTTTTTTCTGATTTCGAATCATCATTATCATTTCAGCCATTAGACGTCCACTGTTAAACGTAGGCCTCCCATTGACTTGCAGATTGACCGTTACAAGCGGCCTGCATCCAGCGTCTTCCTGGAACCTTTACATACCAGGTCTGTCCACCTTGTGGGTGGACAGACCTTTTACTTTTGGAGTCGGAGACAGTTTTCGAATACGTATTTACAATTTTACAAATCAAGTTAGTCGTGCCCTTTTTCTCGCTACGCCGGCAGTGGTGTATGCCACAATAATTTTATTATATTTTATATTTATTTAACAGCCATCTTAAAAGCTAACAGAAATACTTCCAAGAAGCTTAAAAGATTAAATTGATTTACAATGTTAAATTAAAATAAATGTCAGAAAAAGATCCTTGACTAATTATAAACAGAATAAAGTAAATTTTCACTTATGATGACGGTTGTCAAAGTCAAGAGAGTCACATTCCAGATAATTAATACAATGGAGAATATGCATGTTTAAGTAAGTCATCAGCCTTTGTAAGTCCATAAGCTCCCTCATAGAACGCCACAGCCAGCTTACTTACCTACTTACTACTAACTGTAACTGGCAACGTTTCAAAAACTATAAGCCATTTAAAAGTAGGACCAACTGTCATAAAGATAGCCAGTGTAATATTATAAACAAATAGTGTTTGTATCCTTTGTGTGTGGAAAACTAAAAAGTCGTGAAACACTTTGCTTTGATCTTCACACGAACCTTTTATGACTAGGTAATTATTTATTAATTATACAGTACCCAAGAATGTAAATAGCGCACGGATGAGCGTAATTAATTAACTTGCTCATCGTGCAACTATTTGATACTGTGTATCTGATTCTTACGTAAATAAATATTGAAAGAAACTTACACTCTTAGTATCCAGGAAATATGGTTGAAAATGGAGGATATTATGACGCATTATACTTGAAAACATTATAATTATTTCACTGTATGGGATTGATTGTCGGCTTCCTGATTTTATTTACTGTACATGTTGACTTATTTGTTGTAGTTCAATTAACTATACAGGGCTTAGATAGATAGATTTGGTCTGTGAAGGAGGCGAACGATACTTATATAAAAAAAAATACTTATAGATTCAACATCAAAATCGTGAAATCAGAATTTCATAAAATTTTTGTTACCTATTTTTACTTACATTTTATCCGATTATTGTTTTGAATATTGCTAGATTATCCAGCATAACAACGCAAATTCTACGAAAATTTAAATCGACTACCTAATAAAGTGTAACAACCGTTTTATTGGCCATAGGGTCCCGTTGGTAACCTATTTGAAACTCCAAAAATCTGTAGTGTGAAAGCTTCCTTACCTGGCAACCAGTGTCTACATCAGCGTAGTACCCGGACCCTCGGCCCTGGCAAGTAAACCTCGTTCGTAGTACAGATCCTTTTAAACCCTGAAAAGAACAGAAAATAATTTAAAAAACGGAAATAAAATTAATCAGACACGATCATCGATTTCTCTACGACAAAGAACTAAAGAAATTGTGTAGTGAAATTGTTATTAGCTTAAACTCAGAATGATAGATAGATACTCTTTATTGTACCTACACCCAGGGCCGTCTTAACATATCCCGGAGCCCTGGGGCACACAAGAATTCGGGGGCCTTTTGGAAAGTAAAAATAAAATACTATTGGTATGAATTCATGACTTCCAATGAATAATTTCATATCTCCGATAAAGGTATAGTTCTAAATTTTTTTAAATAAATTTCGTTCGTATACAATGCAAAAGAAACTTAAGCACCCAGGAAAAACCTCAGCACTTCCGCGGAAGAACTGTTATCAGTTTCAATTAAAATAGCGGTGGATTCCTCCCTCAAGGTATAGGCAGATAGATGTACTTTTTAGTACACTGTACGCACACCGTACAAAGCAATTACAGTAATAGGCTAGTTTCCTGTGTCAAAAAAAGATGTCTAATGGATTAATCTATTTACATATTGGAAGGCGTGACGTTACGCGTAACTTAAACGGCCTATAACAAAAACTGATGAAAGTTTTTGTTTAATTGAGAAAAGAAAAAATACATCTCCATTATATTCTGATAATTCAACTGACAGACTAATTAATTTTTTTTAGGAAAGCAGCCCATTGTTTACAGAAAGATGTAGTTTTAGGCGGACGATTCTCTAAAATAGATCATATTTAACTACTACAGGCCTAATTCCCGTAATTTAACTTTATTCGCAACTCAGAAAATGATAATAAAATCAATAAGAAAAGGTCAAAATGCAAGACTCGGTGGACATACTGGTTGTACAAATGTATAGGACACTCCTTTAAACCACGTGATCAGCTGCTCATATACAACAACTTCTACTATGGGAGCAACATCGCTATCGTGTTTTTTTTTCAGATGCTACATACATTATCATCAAGATAGCAGGTTGGTTTGTATGGAGCACCTTAAAAATAATTTTCAATTTCGATGTTGCTTCCATAAAAAAGTTGATGTATATGAGCAGCTGATTACGTGGTTTTAAGGAGTATACACCCTGTATAGTTGTCTTCTACCTAATGCCAAATTTCAGTAATTTAACATTATTCGCATTCCAGTGTCGATCTGCTCCCAGTAACACTACTATCTAAAACGGTATTCTCGTAACTTTTTTTAAAACTATCCTACGAAATAAAACTGAAAATAGAACAAAAAGTCTCATTTTGGTCATCATCATATCGTATGGCATTTATAGCTGCTTGAATCCTAATTTAGATGTCGAGTGCTAGTTGGCGTAACCAGTCCTCAGCGGCTGGGGTAAAAAGATTAAGTTCCCGCAGGCCACCAGGAAAACAGTACAGCTGGCAATCGTTGGCAATATGCGCAAGGGTCTGGTCTGTGGCACCACAATCACAGGCCGGTGACTCCCTTAGCCCCCACTTATAAAGGTGGTGATTGGAACGGCCGTATCCTGTCCTGAACCTGTTTAGCCTTACCCATACTTGACGTGTAGTGTTGAAACCAGCGGGCTTTGATGTCGGGTCCAGAACTAAATCCTTTTGTGGGTCTTCAAAGGTTTCCCAGGATAACCGCCACGCTGTTTTCAAACTGAAGTCGGTTTTGAGGCTATTATCAGTCCAGATTGGAGACCTTGATGGAAGTAGGTGGGTCTCATTTTGGTTTCTACCATTTTCAGTCAATTGTATTTTTTGGTTTTACGAGAATACCGGTTTAGATAGTAATGTTACAGGGAGCGGATCGAAACTGGATTGTGAATAATGTTAGATTACTAGAATTGGGCCTTAGGTAGAAGACAACTATAGAGGGTGTACGTACACTTCTTAAAACCAGGTAATCAGTTGTTCATATACATCAACTTTTTTTATGGAAGTAAATGGAAGCAACATCAAAATCGAAAATTATTTTTAAGGTGCTTCATACAAACCAACCCGCTACCTCGATGATAATGTATGTAGCATCTGAAAACGATATTGATGTTGCTCCCATAGTAAAAGTTGTTCTATGAGCAGCTGATCACGTGGTTCTAAGGTGTGTCCTACACATTTGTACACCCTGTATGTCCACCGAGTCTTGCATTTGACCTTTTCTTATTGATTTTATATAACTGGCCTTTTCTGAGAATTTGAATTTAAAAAAAAATTACAGATCAATAAATCAAAACATATGCTTCAAAAAGTAATTGTGATGTCCTTAATAAAGCAAATAGTAATATAACGACACTAATATGGAATCTTAACTTGGCCTTAGGGTGAAAGGCCAATTTGGAGGTAGATCATGAATCTCGATCGAGTTGATTGATCACGCACTATCAACGCTAAGGGTTGTCGAAAATAAGTTTCCCTTACAACCAACATGGTAAGCGAGGTCAAAACTATAGCTAAAAAAACTGTGTGTTTGTTGTGTTTATTTCGACTAAACCTAGGTATATTTTGTAGCGGAGCAGGCCCCCAATTCAAAACCCTTCAATAACTAATTGACAAGCGATAAATGACGTGACGATAATGCTAAATCCTATAGTGTCACGTGGTTTTTCGGTCGACGAGAAGAGGCAAATTGTGAATTTAAATAAGACGACCTCCGTAGCCGAGAGGCGAGTACGTCAGACTTAGTGTCGCCATTTCTGAGGTCCCGGGTTCGATTCTCGGTCGGGTGAATGTAGAAAACGATCTTTTCTATGTTGTCTCGGGTCTGGATGTTGTGGTAACAAAAGTGTTTTAGCTACTTAACCTCATTATCAGAACAACACGTAGTAAGTACGTGTTATTGTCCAATGTTTATTTATTTATAATTGTTCATTAGAAGTGGCAACCCTAAAAACGCGCGGTGCGCCGGCGCATCCTCAAACGGTAACTGGTTGTAATTCAAGCGAATTAGTCGCTCATCTATCAGCTGGACCGCACAATCGTTGCGACATAGAGCTCGGTCGTAAAACCAATAAAGAATATGGGCAGTCATCATTCAACTAGGGCGATTCGATGGCCGGGCCGAGCAATAGACGGCCACTACGAATAAAGTGTCATGTCTAAAACAGCACTTTACAGGAGACTGTTGAAAGTTTTTAATGTCAAAAAAAGTGAAAAGGAATAATATGTTTAACAACGTAATATTCTAGAAGTGTGTTTTAGTTTAAATCTCGTATAGAGATAGATTTTTTTTATATATGTTCAGCGATCATTTGTTACTACGGTGACCGATTTTGATAATTCTTTTTTGTTCAAAAGGTAATACTTTCAGAACGGTCCCATATAAATTTGGTCAAGTTCTGATGATGGGATCTATAAGAAAATCATCAAACATTGCATGAACTCCATACCACTAAAACTAAAAAATAGATGAAATAAGTAAATTTTATAAATAAAACCGACTTTAAAAAACTAAAAAACTAAAAAGCTAAAAATAATCTTAACACGTAAGGTACCTGCCAGCCGATGAGAGATTCAATGTTTTCGTTTGCACCGACTCCAAAAGTAACTGATTAGGTACCTTACGTGTTAAGAAAATTTTTAGCTTTTTAGTTTTTTGAAGTCAGTTTTATTTTTTTTATAATTTCGTCTATTTTTACAATATACAGTTAAATCATGTCTACAAGAAGCATATGATTTCGTATTTTAGCCGCGGCCAGGATCTCTAAGCATTAGAAATTCTATCTTATGCATGTTTAGGGTATTTATTACATTATTATCTACATTTTTAGGGAGCTATAACGACCCAACTTAATTGATTATAGGCACATAAAAATACTGTACAAACTACCTTGCTCGGATTTAAAAAACTTCTAAAAAGTAGAATTATCGGTTTTCTTATCCGACCGCTATCAAATTGTTACACGAGATTACTTTGATTAATACATAACCAGCTATTTATGAATTGAAAACAATGCGCTACTACTGAGAATAATTTATTCAAATTATCAAGTCTATCTTAGCAGGTATAATAGGTTATAGGCAGAATTTACACGGTCGGTGAACATTGAATGTTGTAATGGTAAGAAAAGCTGGGAACACTCTCACGGCTAGTTTCAAGATCACTGGCACGTGAAATTAATTATCTTGTCAGACACAACATTCGCAAACAAGTGAACGATGAATTAAGTTTTAACTAAACACTATTTTGTGTGCTTAAATGAATTTAAATTCATTCATCAACTTCAAGTTATTGCATTTTTATAGTGTTTATTTTAATATCTGTCTGTGCACAGTAACTTATTCGGACCCCGATTTAGAACCGTTCGATAAAAATTTGTTGTCGACCGAAAAATTACGTGACACGATAAGATTTAACATTAGTATCACGTGATTTACCGGCTGTCAATTCGTTGTCGAAGGGTTCTGAATCGCGGCCTAGGTGCTATATTGTTCTCAAGTGGTATTTAAGATAATTTGAGCAACTTGCGTTTGATAATTTTAACCATCGGGTCGGTAAAAGTGTGGTATTCGGCAGTATGGTATAAGACCATACTGCCGAAAACCAATACGGTGGTCGTGCCTGACTTAGACTTGTCCTATTATTTTTCATTATGTGCTTAAATGCCGTTTTATACCGACGGACGCAGGAACGAATGACTGGTATTTTGTATTCATCATTATCATCACATCATCCGCTATTCCAATCTACAATAATAAAATTCACCAGTCATCAAAAATCGTTAAAAGAGTTGAGGTAATCAGCCCGAGCAATCGTCATGGATGTTTATAAATGTATTTAAGATGTTTATTCGTTATAAGTTGACATAGTACAAAGAACAGCTCGTCACACTGCCCACGAAACGTCAAATTTTCCCAATCGAAATTGATATAAGTCGGACTTAAAGTTAAATCGGTTAACTTTAACTTTTTGGGTAGATTGACCTCCCGTTGACTACATCGTTTCTTAATTTGGGGTTTATCATCATGCTTGAACTAGGTAAGATAATATGTAACAGATCATTAAACAAAAAACACAGCTAAGTACCTATTTCAAAATACAATAGTGTATGGTAGCCTAAGTTCAAACCACCACTAGTTTTACTGTAACAATGTCAACAAGACAAAATTAAATATTGCCAAATCTAATCACCTCGAATCATCTGTAGCAGATGATGATGATAACAATGCAGAAACACTCATTACTATTACAAATATCTCATCAGAGATGAATTACACGAAACGGTACATTTCCAACGGACGCCAATCCATCAAGTCTGGCCCAAGGTTGGGAGGAAAAAATGATCTTCGCCAGTACTCTGACCCACTTACAACGATAAAATCACAGATGGCAATGCAATAAGTAAATCAAGTACTGATGCCCCTACTCTTGTGTTTGAGTAGGTAGTTATTTGTTTGACCCAAATCTTTGGAGATTTGTATGGATGGGTGGAGATGGACAACTGGCAATTTAATTTTTATATGGCTAATTTCAATTATTCATGTGAACCATTTGCAATTGGGTAGTATAATGATGGTAGTAATTTTAAAGGGATATTTCCTCCGTATCCAATCGATAGAAGACACTTAAGTTCTAAGATAAGATCAATTTAAATTCAAATTATTTATTTCAGGCTGTGCCCATTGTGTTAGTAGATAACAAATATTAGTGACAACAATAATTCTTCCAACAATTACATCAACCCCTCAGGCCCGGTAAAACGGGACATAAAAAATTACTAATGCTTAAATTTCGCATGAAATTTCATGCGAAATTTAAGCCAAAATTAAGCAAGCTTGCTTGGTGAAAAAAAAGTGATAAAGTGCTTAAAACATCAGACATACAGCATTTTTAATCACATCGACTTAATTCACAAATAGTTGGTGGGTTTTCGTCATTTGTGAAAAAGAATCTGATGTCCATCGCAAAAATCGTTAAAAAGGCGTCCCGATGTAGTTGTGCCTTAGAACTTTATGTTTAGGGCCTGTATTATTGTTATGTCCTTTTGTATTAAATTTTTCTCTCCTTCTTCTTCTTCATCTATACGGTCAATCCCGGTTGCGTCCAAAGCCATTGCTTTGGAGCCCAGGGTCCGCTTTCCTTGATTTACTCCTCCACTTCGCGCGGTCTAGAGCGTCTCTAGTTGTGAGATCATTGGCACGCATGTCAGCCCTTACGATGTCAAGCCATCATTTCTTGGGTCTACCCCTTTTGCTAGGACCTGGCGGTGGCATGGCCAGACATTTGTTTCCTACGTAGCTTGCCGGTTTCCGCAAAATCGCACTTTTCTCTCTTCAACATTATTACTGTCTAAACTTGAAAACTTGTAATGGTTTAATGCTATACATTGTTTGTAAACTAAATGTAACATTGAATAACTGTTTGTTTCCTTAACAAAGATAAATAAATAACTTGCACTTACTTTAATTCAATTAAAATAAATGGAAGCTTTCTATATTCTTTAGGTTATAGGTCATAATTAGCTACTTTTGTGCAGAACTATTGTTATGTAAGAAAAAATAGGCCACACAACAAGTCATGCGCAAACGCATAACCTTTGACCAAAATTTCAGACATCAGGCTATTTTGTGCATTTGCCATTGCATCATAAGCCTTAGCTGCCTCTGTATAAGGCTTCTGACCTAGTTGATTAATACGATTTGTTTGGCGACAAAAGGCATGAGTATGTCTATTGTTTTGACGGATTTACATGAAAGAACACGTCAAGTTACGTAAGCGGTTGAAGCCGCTACGGTTTGGTATCAGTATCTGAGTAATATACCTGTAGATAAGTAGGCAAGATATTAAGTAAAGCCTACCCACCCAAGTTACCCAAGGCTTTACTTAATGCTTTCTGATTTTGGACAAGAAAAGACAATGGATGACGATAATTTGAAAAAGGGCACAACTATATTTTTTGAGAAATTGAGATGCATATATATTCGGGATCAGAAAAAAGGCGAATATATTCAATCTTAATTGTCTCGAGTTTTACAAAATGTAACGGTGGCAGAATTAGCTTTCCGGGAGCCTAACTAATTAACTCTAAAGAGACTAACCGGTGTCGTTGTTACATCAAACTCTGTACAAAAAGAATATATTAGTAATAACAGAAATATTGATTTTTAATACCTTACCTTATATCTCAATTTATTTTATACAGGGTGGCCAGAAAAGTGGCGCCCAATATATTTTTTTAGGTGCCTCGTGTTGAGAGGTATCTGAATCACCCCTCTATGTGTTCTACGATTTTTCGTAGTTTTCGAGTTACATTTTTTTTAAACAGCCTATGAAGCTTATGAAGTACTACTTTTTTATTGTTATTATGAAAGCTTAGAGTCTAGCGCATTCTCTGAAAACTACTAAAAATCGTAAAACATACATAGGGGTGATTTAGATACCTCCCAACACAAGGCACCAAAAAAAAAATTTGTACGTCACTTTTCTGGCCACCATGTATTTATGTATTAACTTTTGTACGAATAAGTGAATTGTAACATAAATAACATCAGTGTTTTTTTTCTCAAGTACGTTACGTCACAAGATTTCCTTTTGTTATTAGCTGCTCCTTCGGAAGATATTTGTCAGCTCTAGCATTATTTTGGAAAATATTTAACAAATTATATATCTACTATTTCGTAGATTAATACATATTCGATTCTATGATAAATATTATTAAGAGGACTATGGAGCTAGGTTTTGTTATCAAAACTATGAATGATGGCACATGAATGAAAAGTAATAGTAATGTTTGGTCACAAATTTAAATCTAGTCTTTATATCTAGGTCAGACTCGTTCCTAGTTTTTATAAGTATAGTATAACAACTTGTTTAGGCTATTACGTGTAAATATCTATATGTATTCGTTCGAATATGTAAATCGCTTCGTTAAAGCGTCAGGTGGATCACATGTTTATAAATATCATCAATAGTACAAGGTCAGGTCGAATTATGTATCCGATGTCGATTCCAAACGAGGGTAATGAGTGACATCTCTTATTTGTTATTTCATCATCATCATCATCATCATCATTTCAGCCGTAGGACGTCCACTGCTGAACATAGGCCTCCCCGAAAAAGGGGGGATTGGCAGACGGGTTGGCGAGCGCAGTTTTTTTAAATGTTACGCACGCAGACGCTGCTGCCCGTCTCGTGCTACAGGAATTAGACGCCTCTTACAACACGCCTCCTATTGGGCGTGGGGAAGTGTATTCTCTACAGCCGTCTCCACATGGCACACTTTTATATTCGTCATTTAAATCAATTGAAATACACCATTAGAACCATTATTTAGGTATTTGTATGGTAAGACCTAAGGTCACTGACATAGACCAACGGATTAGCAAGCTGAAGTGGCAGTGAGCAGGGCATATAGCACGTAGAACTGACGGCCGATGGGGCAGAAAGGTTTTAGAATGGAGGCCGCGTACCGGCAAGTGTAGCATTGATCCTGAAATAAATATGAAATGACTAACTATGTCGTTTTTAGCAGTAGTATTATGTTGCAATAAACACCTAAGCAGTCTTATTTTTACGCCAAACTCTATATAAAAACCAAAGGAAGATCGGAATATAAGAATACAGCTTTAAGATCTCATGATTAGTCGCATAGCAAGTTTCATAACCCACTATGTACTTTTGTTTCCTAAACTCGTAAAACAGTTATGAAAACAATGTTCCAACTTCGACTAAATGGGGATAAACGCCCATTGTGACTCGAGCGCACAGCAGAGCTCTATACTGCCAACACTATAACAGCAGACTTAGGGCCGATTCGACCAAACAAAGGTATACCAGAATAACTATTACGGGTATAATTTTACTCCTTAAATTTACCCTTAGATAACTTCGATTACGTTTTTCGAGCAATACAGTATACTCGGTATTGTTATTCTATAGTTCAAGAGTGAATGATCAACGAATTGATAAACCTACTAAAATCCATGTGATTCATTTCTTTTAGGTTGTCTTGAAATGCCACAACATTTCAATTTTATAGGATAATAGAGTGACAATGCTAGATGTTGACAACTTGTCAGTTTCGAGGTGACAAGAGTGGATTAGACAAGTGACAACTTTGACATTTACTTATTCTCAGTATAATTTATACACTGTCAAAATCGCCCTTTTAAATATATTTCATAGATTAGTGGTTGGTAGAATGAAAAATCAGCTTACTCTAGATTAATCAGTGGTATACTCTCAAGTTAAAACTTACACCAGCTTGGTCGAATCCAGTCTTAGTCAGCTAAAGGTATTCAATTCAATTCAATTCAATATATTTATTGCATTCTATAATGTTACACAGGTGTTATAATTAGATACATAAAATAGATCATTATAGGCACAACAATAAGATAGGTATTGTGGGCAGAGAGGATGACGCCATGCATAATTAGATCAATTTGTTTATTTTAAGAAGTTGTAAAGAATTAAAATAATTAAGAAATCATATGATAATTATTGAATAATTTATTGAATAACATAATCAAATAAATAGTATTTTTAGGCATTTAAATATTTATTTATCTTTGCAAAACAACTGTTAGGCTAAACAATAATTTTACGTTTTAAGTTTAGGCCAATACGGTTCGGCCATGTTAAATTAGAACTAAGAATTTTAGGCGTGTCGAAGTGCACCCATTATTTAACTATGGATTTTTGGTTACATACTTAACATTAACAATTTAGCTCTTACATCTAGAATAGCTAAATTATTTTTAAATTATACGTACTTATACGTAATTACACGTAATTATACGTGAATTAAATGATAGTTCACCTAGCATTCGTTAACCAATATCATTCTAATTATTGTACCAAAGTAAGTGAAAGTATTCAAGTATGCCTTTAAATAATTAAAGAAAAAGAAGTACCACAAGCCAGTGTTCACCAATACCTATGGTTATAGGCTGCCAAGAAGTAACCCCTTTCTTAACAAGGTCTCCATTGACGATAATCTAGCAGAAGATTGCCAGAATAGTCGCCAATATATTGTCCCAACCAACCAGTATTTTAATGACTTAAAAACTATGCAAAGTTGTTTATCGTTTAGGCTATTGCCTTTAGCCCAACCAAGTCAATGGAAGACACGGTGGAGGGATAATTTAGATAACGCAATACCTTAAACAAACTATATTTGTTAGCTATGTCTTAATTACGTACTCTATAAAGCCTTTCTTATTCAGCGTATAGCCATTGGTATTGGCAAAAAGCATAACGCGGCGTTAGGAAGGATAATGTTTATTGTGTAGGCATACTAAATTTCAACACACATTTTTCGTATTTTGTTTATTGACTTTTAGGTACCCTATGCCTTTCATTAACAATAACAGTTAATTTGATAGCCAAACTCGGCAATGAGCCGTTACTACAGCTGCTGTTTCTTCTATTTTAATGGATTTTTTCGAGGACAACTAATGGAGAATCTTATATATAAAATTCTCGTGTCACAATGTTCGTTCCCGTACTCCTCCGAAACGGCTTGACCGATTCTCATGAAATTTTGTGAGCATATTGAGTAGGTCTGAGAATCGGCCAACATCTATTTTTCATACCCCTAAAGACCACGCAGACGAAGTCGCGGGCAACAGCTAGTATGCATATAAAATAAATAGTACTTAAATAAAATGAAACTTAAATATTTTTTTTAAAATATGGATAAATACCTGAATTACAAACCATTAAATCCGCGTGCTATACAAGGAGATCCGATATGTACCGTGACGTCACAGTACACGTCCACTATACATTTTTCATATTATAAGTTGTTTTAGAAAGAGACAGGTATACCTTAATTTCTAATTACTGTACTAAGTAAAATCTATTTTGTTCATTATAAGCACTATAATTTCTTATAAATAGAGTAAAAGCAATATATGATTTTTGGGCATATTCCCTATTGCAGCTTTAGTAACTCCATTTTGCCGCCCTACTGCAGACTGCAGTGCGTAAAATACAATAGCCGCATTAATTTTGCAAAACCATCACTCTACAGATGTTCCGTTTACGAGCGTTTACTGCATTTATTAGTTGCTATTGTGCTATAAGATTAGATCTGAATCTAGTGCTTTGAAAGTGGAGCTGGCTATTATGTAAAGCACGGAAGGGAGAAAGGTGTACCTACCTATGTAATCTGTTACCCAGACGAATGGGTGCACTGTACCCTTTCTCTAAAGGTGCAAAAGAAATGTAATGATAAAAATACAACTCAACCATATCCTTAGATTAAAAATATTGCGAAAATTACGTTATTGAATAATGAATTGAAAAAGTATTTGATTATAAAGAGCTACTATAGTATTTGCGAATTTTACGAAGATGACATAATAATGAATGCACAAGTTTGAAAATTTATTGTAATAATATTATCAGTAAGTTTAATTTGTAAGTTATAATATTGTAATCTCTGATGTTTTTTTTTGTTTTTGGTGTTTTTAAACTAAAAGGATCATCTTATTGTTTGTGTAAGATAGTTTTGTAATGTGTTAATATTATGTCAACAAAACCTTAATTATATTGTAATATCGTTGCAACGCCCTTACGGGGCGTCACATGTACTCTAGCATTAAGTATTGACATCTTGCTCCCATGTGACATGCAATAAAGCTACTGAATTGAAGTAATTTTTTCAAAGTTGACCCAAAGTTGGTTTGGGTTAATAACAAATTATTTGGGTAGATTAACTTGTTGACTGTACATCGTTTTATAGCATTTAATCAAGGCATTTGTTAAGAAACCTGAAAAGGTTTTCGGCAGTTTTGAAAACTGGTTCATTATACTCCTACCTGACTGGCTTGGGCCTTTAAATATTATGATGATGATTGTTATCAGACCGACAAAATGGTAATTTGAAAATTTGTTATTTTTCACCTTAATTCTGTCATAATTTTGCAAGTTGGACATTTATTAGTGTTATGTTGAAGCGGGCTTAAACGGGTCGCAATAAGTCACCAGTTAGTTACGATTTATATGATTCATGATTCAGATTGTAAGTTAGTGTCCGAAACAAGTTTCATAAGATCGTGATTCATGTTTAGTACAATTTTAGTGATTAATTTGAATAAGTGAACTAAGTAGAGTAGTCCTACTACTCTAAGTTGATTTAGCAATGGACCGGGCCAAAGTAGATCAACAACGCAGGATGGTTCCCGCTGAAGACCAATCAAATGGGAAGGATACGTTCTGAGTGAACTTTATTTTGTATGGTTGTGCAATTTTCTTCATTTCAGCCATAGGACGTCCACTGCTGAACATAACCCTCCCCCAGTGACTTACAGATTGGCCGGTTGGAAGCGGCCTGTATCCAGCGGCTTCTTGCAACTTTTACTAGGTCGTCTGTCCACTTTGTGGGTAAACGTCCTACGCTGCGCTTGTCGGTACCTACGTGGCCTCCGTTCCAAAACCTTTCTGCCCCATCGGCCGTCAGTTATACGTGCTATGTGCCCGGCCCACTGCTACTTTAACTTCCTAAACCATTGGACTATGTCAGCGACTTTTGTTTGATCTCCACATGTCTGATTCAATCTCGCAAAGAAACACCGAGCATAGCACGCTGTGCGACCTTGAGGTTTCTTATAAAGCCCTTATGCAACTTTACGTTTCCCTAAGAGTATATTTATTAGTAAAGGTATTTACTGATTACATAGTAATCACAAATACATTGAATACACGATTTTATACTCATATACATATAACAGGCTAAGGTGACGATAAACCAAATAAAATACGGAGTATTTAATTTATATTTAGATTGACTTCAATAACCAGTTATAAGTATTTTTAAGGCCAAGTGTTTCACTGTAGGGCACACGCCTTACCTAAACTTGAGCTGATTCGGGCCATAATCAACCACGCAGCCCAGTGCAGATTAATGGAGGGGTGCTGTTGGACTGGTGCTGAATTAAGTGACTAACCTGTAAGCTTTAATCAAGTTGCCCTAAGGCTTCTGACTATTAAATTGTAATGCTGTACTAATATCAAGCAAAAATATCCGGGACCAACTTTCCATATGCGTCAGCTTATAATAAATTACACTTAATATGAATCATAATGGTCACCTATCCACTCATACCGCGGCGTAGGCTGCATAACTTTGGTAATCACTACCAAAGCGTTGTCGCCACTAAACTACAAGCTTCTCTATGTATATCATCATCATCATCATTTCAGCCATAGGACGTCTACTGCTGAACAAAGGCCTTCCCCAATGGCTTATCATCGGGGGGATTGCCAATACTCGCCACGCTTGGCAGGCGGGTTGGCAAACGCAGTTTTTTATAAGATTTCGCATGAAGGTGCTGCTGCCCGTCTCGTACTACAGGAATTAGTCGCCTCTTACGACACGTCTATGTATATGTATAAGTAATAAATGCTATCAAAAATTTAATGTTTTGAGCCCTGTAACGGTATACTATTCCAACCATTTCTCAATCTACATTCATTAGGCGAATAAATTATCTACCGCATTGCTGGTGACAGTGGCCAAGTGTCACAATACAGGTTGAAACTCTAGTTTATCAAAATGTTTCTGCTGCCTAGATCAATGCTGCAAAATATATTAAGGTAACGATATTTTTCTATGTAATATACTTTTTATAAAACACTAGTTTTATTTATTTATTAAAACTTTATTGCACAAAATAAAATCGTACAAAAGGTGGACTTAATGCCATTTAAGTTTTAATAATGTTATTTTACTTATCTTACATGTAACTATGAGAGGTTTCTGAATAAATTATTTTATTCTTAGTTTCTGACTATGTAAGTTTTTTTTTTTTTGTAATGGATTCATCCGCCGCTTATAGCAGAGCAGTGATTCTGCCAATGTCAAGTGTATTCTTGATAGTCATATCTTGACATAGTTCACAATAAATAACGGGTGTTTAGTTTATTGCTTTTCTTGGATTCAATAAAGGCTACTCTTCCCGTAGAAGCAGGTTTCAGGACGCTATCGGGTCTAAAGCAAGTTGTCTTGAGACAAGTCACTTGACACTCGACGCGGCGTTGAATACAATGATATTTCAATCATTTCAGATCTTTATCACTTCACCAAACATTAGAACACAAACTACACCAAACTTGCACTCTAAAGCTATTTAAATTATAAATAAAAACCATTAAAATAGATCGACCATGCTTTTCGTTCGACTACTCCCCACCGAATCAAATAGATAATTTAGGGCTAGTTTCACCACTTACTGATAAGTTCCGGATAACTATACCTTATCAGCAAGTGGTGAAACTGGCCCTTAAGGTTGCCTGTACCTACATGTCATATAGGGTGAATCACTGGTTTAACTGCCCAAATCGGTCAGTAATATAACACGCGCGTCATGTGCCCACCCAAACATGGCTGCAAAGACACGCCGATTCAAGGCCAGACACATTTAAATGTGTATCTTTAAGTAACTTGTGATCAGACATAAATAAAAGGTGTCACATATAACAGCAGTAAACGAAAAAATTACAGAAGTGTACCACACCAAAAATTTATTTTTCACCCTTGTGTTGACGAATGTTTTTAACGTTACGTTGAAACTTTAATGATTTTTTTAGAATGAATACTGTATTTTTTGTTTTAGTTTCCGAAAAAATACTAAAATAAAAAATATCAATAAATATTCCGAAACTATTTCAGTGCGTTTTACATACATTCAAAATCCACGCTACCAATACATTACGTATTTAAAATTACAAAAAAATATATTTAGACCGATAGACTGCGAAAAGATAAATTAACATGAGTAAATTTCATACTATAGAACTATATTGGTAGCTCATTGTTAAAATATAATAATAGTCAATAAAATCAAATCAAATCATTTATTTGCAAAATCTGTTGAAATATTTTTTCTACCAAAATCCTTAAAGTAATAGTTTTGTTAATAAAATGGAACCCCAACATTAACCAAAAACCCATCAAACTGTCCACCTACACGCATATTTTCGATTCTGTAGTGTTGTCTACATAATTGTGTCAATCATCTATTTTTTATCAGATTTATTAAAGTACCAGTTTTTTTTAGTTCCATATTAGCCAAGCCTCATTGTCTTATAAGTAAATAATTAAACATCCGATTATCCGATCACTAGTTATTATCGATTCCAGTTCCAGTTTGGGTTATTATAGATTCCAGTTCCAGTTTGATTGAGTGGAATAGGAGTGTTAACTACTTCTATGCTTTTTTAGTTCACTGTTTCATGATAATTAGTAAGATACATAATGAGATTTTATTTTATCAGCCACATGGTATGGATGAATATACATGCGATCGATAATGTGTGGTTTTTGTAGATAAGTGATGATTTCCGCATTGTTTAACCAATATTGCCAAAAATCTAGTCTGTAGGCTTATTAATTACGCGTTCTTATTTTAATGTGACGCATTTGAAAATAATTTATAGCCTCTACGAACCTCTCAATTGAAATGTAACCTTTTAAGGTGATAAATGATTTATATTTCATTTATGTTCTGCATGTGGAAAACAAGTTATATAAAAAAACATCAAAATTAGTTCATAATTGGCGAAGGTATCGCGGTCCAATAATGTAGCAATCTAAAGTCGCAGTGGACCGTCCGCATCTGTCGCACAACCTATGAAAGTTGGAGTTAACGGTTTCTCAAGTGGAGTCCCCGTCTCGACAAACGTAGTGTAGGACGCCCCCCTGTTCGATGGACAGACGAAAGTAAGGAGACGGAAAAAAGCGGGAGATCATACTCTCTGGCGCTCTTTACTTTACTGGCGTCTAGGACGTACGACGACGTACTGCGTCCACCAGTGGACCGTAATAGGCCGATACGATGTCCGTTGAAAAATAACTATAAAGGCATAAAAGCTAAGCATTGAGTTTTAATAACCATTAAGTTTCTTTGTTAATTATAAGCACATGTTTTTCAATTTTTTTTTTCGTTGTGGTCTTCATTGGCAGTTGCTTTCAGCTTCTCAATTTTACACAACCCGCAACGTCATATCAGATGGCATTTATTAAAAAGCCTGATCGATTACGTATCGATTTTGGCGAATACCTCAAGTCACGACTCGATTTTTGCGAATGATCATAAGATGAGATAGATTGAAAACGTCTGTCAAAATTACCGAGTAATGTATTTAGTAACCGACGTCGATATTTGTGATTCAGGACATTTCTTAAAAGTACCATGTTCAAATACTGATGCATTATTTGACGATGACCTATACAGGGTTACATTTCACGGTAGTTTCAATTTTTCAGGGATCACTCAGAATCAGTAACTAAATCGATCTACAAAATTTACGATTCCTCGATTCCGGCGATTTTTCAATGGCCAGATAACTTTATTCGACAAATAAAATTGACTTTTGACATATTTTCTACACAAAAACTGCCAAATGTCAAACTTATTGTTCAAATAAAAGTTATCCGACCATAAAATCGGCCCTAAATTGTACCGTATGTGCACTGCATGAGGTTCTTGTTGAAGCGGCGTCGGCGTACGCCGGTGATCTCTTATGATTCCGCCCATACAAAAAAGTAGAGATTCAGATTTAAAAATGGCGGAAAAGTCGAAAAAAATCATATGACATTTCTACTCTATATGGTATGTGCTCCATAAGTCGGCGTCAAAAATATGTACATGCTTTTGACAAACGATAATGGTTGGTGAAACGTCAAAATAATATTTACATTTGTAACGCTAGCTGTACTACCTCCATTGTGGTTCTAAACTATCATAACTAGGTGATCAAACATCGTATCAATCAGTCCATCAGTTGCTAAATCTCCGCATGAGTTGCGCAGACTAAATGCTCTAAAGACTCTCTTTGTGTTCAATGGGAACTACTAATGGACATTAAGATGTTTTGTCTAAAGTCTCTGTTCTCATGACACCGAATTAGGGTTTTGTTGTTTGACAACTAAGTTTAACTGAGACTATTACAGAAAGGTACTTATTTAGAATCTAATGGTGCTAAGAAGTATCTAATAGTATCTTCTTTAGACCCGATTCTAACCCCGACCCGATTCTCCGATGGAGTATGTTTTTACTCGAGGGTTAGCTGCTGCTTAATTAAAAACCTGGTATTATATTTTCCTTATATTAGTTTCATTTATTTAGTTTGTTGACTGTACATTATTTTAGGACCAGATTTACAAATGACGAAATGACTACCAAATATTTTTTAATTATTTTTTTAATGACAAAGACACTACATCTATGAAGGTTATGTACCATGATGAAACGACACCATGACTAAACACCCCTAACCCATCTAGATGGTATCTAGAGTACTAACCACTTAGCTAAGAAGAAGGTAATTAAACCCTAGTAAATATTTAAACGGGTGATTTTGGCCAAGTAAAGAATTAAACTGAGAATAAATACATTTTAAAGTTTCACTTGCCAAATCGATACTTGTCACCTAAAAATTGACAAGTTGTCAATATCTTTTATTTGTCTAATATTCTTATAATTAAAATCTAACTTTCGCATTAAAAAACCAATTAATCCTAAGGTAAAAATGACGTAAAACTAGAAGTGCTCATAAAAGCACCATTGTGAGAAGCATTACCGGTAAATAGCGTAAACTTTTCGGCCTTCATACCATAGTCAGGGATTCGCAAATCAATAAAACAATGGGATTTCGGTTATTATCTCATTTTGCGCGGTTTTAAATCGGAGCCACAACATAAGTACAGACAGTAGACTTGCTGCTTGCAAAGCGTGCTTTCGAAATAATATTTAAAGCAGTTACAATGGTGCGTATAATTTCCCAGCGACATTTCCAAATACCTGCTACACACGGAGGTACTCGCGTAACCACGCATAGTCGTCCTCCACCGCTCAGAGCGTACCGAATGCTAGGACGAACTTCCTAAAATTCGCACCTTTGTCGCACGCCATAAAGCTACTTAATGCCATATCTAAGGAAATTTACTTTTTTTCTGTAGCATGGCGAAGTTCACATAAGAGTCTATAAATTAATAGAAAATATGACCTAGTTTGTAAGGTATTTTAATGTTGTTTCTTTTGGGTGGGACTGATTCCTGTGGCACAAGACGGGCAGCAGAAGCATCTGCGTGCAAAATCTTTAAAAAAAACTGCGCTCGCCAACCCGCCTGCCAAGCGTCGCAAATATTGGCAATCCCCAATGAACAGTCATTGGGGGAGGTCTTTGTTCAGCAGTAGACGTCCTATGGCTAAAATGATTTTTCGTGTGATGTTGTTTTGGGATTTACTGTCATGATGTTATAAGTATTTTAATAAATAAATTAAATGTCCATAGGTAGGTCTAACCTTGTGGGGGTTATGTATTGTACACTGCACTGTAGGAATCTGTCGCGTCTCAGGCTCGCATTCGGTTCGGTCGTCATACAGGGTGCAGTGCATAACCAACTACTATGAGACATTAATTTGTGACCACATATAAAAGCAATAAAGTCTGAATTCCGATTTCGTATTTTAATCATCATCATCATCATTTCAGCCTTAAGACGTTCACTGCTGAACATAGGCCTCCTCCAATGAATTTCATTGGGGGGATTACCAATACTCGCCACGCTTGGCAGGCGGGTTGGCGAGCGTAGTTTTTTATAAGATTTCGCACGCAGACGCTGCTGCCTCTCTCGTGCTACAAGAATTAGTCGCCTTTTACGACATGCCTCCTATTGGCGGTGGGGAAGTGTATTCTTTAAGGCCGTCCCCACACGGCACGGCGTATTTTAATGCTGCACCCTAAAGCCCTGTTGGTTAAACTCATATTGGATAAAACCACCCACGACTTCCTACAACTTGATCTCTTTTCATAATTTTAAAAAAGATTTATGAGTCTGGCAATAGACAGACCGATTTCGCATCCATGTCGTATGTGAAGTGCGCCTGCTATTCCAACTTCTACTCTGACACCGATTAGATGTGGGTGCAAATCATCGTGTACGTATCTCACACTCCATCACGATTATGTATTGCGAAACATCTGTGGGTTTACTTGTATTGATCTATTTCTGATACTCTTTGAGCCTCTCAGGGTCTAAATAAGTTTACTAGCTAGACAAATATTGCTTCTTAAGCTTAGAAAAGATGGTGTACAATGTTTTGTCGTCATCTTAAAGATTTAATCTGTTGACCCATCTTTCGTCAAGCATATGCGTTCAGTGACCTTTCACAAAAGGTTATCATGTCGTTAGCCGGGCTCTATGACCGCGGCTAATTACCCTGAGTCAGTGTTGACTCAAAAAAGTTTAGACTACAAAAAGACTTCGAACTTTTTTGTATGAAGTCTCGCGTGTGTAATATTTATTTTTAAATAAACAGGGTCATTTGTAAAACATTAACAACCTCCTAGGGGCTGATTCTGGTGCTCAAATACAACTTTTTCTATGGGACTAACATTGAAATCTAAAAAAAAACTTTCACTGCTCCATACAAACTGATGTCAGCTGGTCGGCGGCTTAGTATGGGGAAGTGATTTTTTTTTGCGATTTCAATGTTAGTCCCATAGAAAAAGTTGTTGTATTTGAGCACCAGAATCAGCCCTTAAGAGGTTGTTGATGTTTTACAAATAACCCTGTATACTCAAACTGAAATTCTGCACAAAGTATATCATTAACGACATTTTGTCAAAAAGTATTTGTTATTTGTAATTATTTTCTCTTTCGATGACGTATGTTTCATATAACACCAAAATAATGTAATTTTAGATACTTGCAACTTTGGGTATGCCTATGAGATTCGGTGCCTTTGAGCATATCATTAGGTGAGCTAATAACATTGTGACACATCACATCTAACTGTTAGGTTAATGGTTACTAATTAAATAACAGGCTAAAGAAATTGGTTATAAACAAGAACGTACGAAAAAGCAGTTACACTTAAACAAATAAATTTCAAGAATCTTTCTTTAGACCTCAACTAATAAAGAATTACAAGAATAAAAAGAATAAGAATAAATTTATTTATTTGCCACAAAAAAAAAAAAAAAACATCATATGACATTAATATTAAGATAGAAATGTGCCAAAAAGGGTCCCCTGCTCAGTATAAGTCGTGGCAGCTAGAAATAGCTGCCGCGACACTGGTATTCTGCGGGGGCCCTGGGCTATTTAAACAGACAACTTCGGTGAAAATTAAAAAATTAAAATTAAAAATAAATTAAATCAATAAATTGCCATCAAGAAAAAATAATAATAATAATATTTAAAAAAAAAAATAGTTACAAAACATATCATACCAATAAATTATTTCTAATTATAACAAGAAACTAGCTGTGCCAGAACCTTCACTTACATGTAATACGGCTTTTCTGTCTCCCCTCTACTTTGAATATGTATTGGAATAAAAAAGTAACTTATATCCTTTTCTTCATGGTAGGGCAAAGCTATATTTTTGGGACGTTCATATAAGTGCCCAGAAAAGGGACCTAAATACTGAATAAATGACTATTATGACTATTCTTATGACTTAAGCTTTTTTCGTACCAAATTTCATCAAAACCTATTGCTGTGAGAGCGCTACGGACATACAGTTACTTTTGCATTAGCGTTTTGGGACGTGTATATATGTGCCCAGAAAAGGGGCCCAAATACTGAATAAATGACTATTATGACTATTGTTATGGCTTAAGCATTTTTCTTACCAAATTTCATCAAAACCTGTTCAGTGGTATTGCTGTGAGAGCGCTACGGACATACAGTTACTTTTGCATTAGCGTGGCGCTTGATGTTATCAAGGAGTATAATAGCTAGACGCTCCTAGTGCAGCTTGGCTGGGCAGTATTTGGTAAACTGCGTCATATCTTTTCGTCGCCACTACCACAGTGCCTGAAGAGCAAGGTATTCGACCAGTGTGTCCTACCAGTGACATATTATACAAAGCCGAAATGTGGAACATGACAACGCTGGCCCACCGACTCCACATCCATCAGCGAGCTATGGAAAGGTCGATGCTTGGAATTTCGTTGAGATAAAATAAAAAAAACGAGGTTATCCGACAGCAAACTAAAGTAATCGACATAGTCCTGAATGTAGTCAGCTAAAGTGGTAGACGGCCGGCCACATCTGTCGCAGAACCGATGAAAGGTGGAGTAAACGGGTTCTCGAGTGGAGACCACGTCTTGGCAAACGTAGTATAGGATACATACACAGATACAAGCTGATTTATGATGATGATGCATTAAAAAGATTAATAAATAAAAAATACTAACATTTTACGGTAGTCAGGTTACGTTAACCCTAGGGGATAACTCTATATCTTCGTCTAACCATTTTATTGCATTTAAACTATAATGTGAAGACAACGGCAGGTAAACCTACCCAAAAAGTTAAAGGTCATTAAATTGATTTTCAACTTTAAATCTGACACGTAGAGATCAATATCAATTGAGAAAATTGGATGCTTTGTGGTAGGTTGACGTGCTGTTGTCTGTACCACCGTTAGGAACTCTTTAATGTATGTAAAAAATATATGTAGAGTTCAGTTCATTGTATCGATGATTTTTGTATGGGCCAAAGCTACCCCTCTAAAGGCCAAAGCTTTTTATTACTTGTATAATACCTAAATATGTACTAAGTAAAGTTTTATTATTATTTTAATAGCATTTCCATCACTCTTTGCGTACTCGTTGTTCATACATACACACACACGCACAAATACACACGCACACTCACACTCATACACACACACACACAAATATACTATAATCAACACGCACAGAAACACTTCTTTGGGCGTTATACGTTCAATCTTTTTGTTTTAATACTTACTGTAATTCTTGTATATTCTAACAGAACATAAATCGATGTAATGGAAGAGCGGAGCCTCCGGCCACTAATTAATGTAAGATAAAACTTTTTACTGAAATAAATTTATTGTATTATTATTGTATTGTATTAAAAAACTTGCTGTTAGTGTGTATTCATAGGCTGCCTATAAGCTGTTTAAAAATGTGCTTATTCAATATTGTATTAATAAAATATTACCAAACACGTCAAATACCACAAAAATGGGCACTCGAGTTACACGTCTTGACAAAAAGCAAATAACGTGTTCGTTTGCTTGTCTGTCCGTCACGGTTCTGATGGACATATGGTATTTCAAATGCTATATTTAACGCGAGTTTCTTAAGTTTTTTAGCTTCCAAAACTGGAAGGTGTAGGTCAAATACTTATTTTGTAAATAGAAAAAGTAATGACCTTGCGCTCCTGTGTTGTACTACTTTTGTGTGTGTTTCTTTTTAACAGGTAAACTGAGATATACATTAGAAACATTTAGGTACCTACAAGTAGCTTTTTAAAACAAAAAAAAGTTTTAGGCACTGCTTTTACTGAGAGAGATTTAAAGAGCGATTTAAAGAGAGAGAGTTACAAAATTTAAGACATAGATAAGTCTTTTAATTGAACTTAATATTAAAATTTTAAGGTTTGCATATTTATATGTTTGTTACTCAGTAACGCTGAAATGGATCAACAAAATTTGATAAACATATTTATAGAATTTCATCAACATCATCATTTCAGCCGTCGGGCTTTCACTACTGAACATAGGCTTCCCCCAATACCTTTCATTATTATAGAATTCGATCTAGCTATAATTTATTTTGTTTTTGTGTAACAGTGTAATGACTATTCATTCCCCTGTTTACGCAGACAAAATCGCAGCCAGAAGCTAATGAAACATAAATAGACTTATTTCACTTGATTTATTAACACTATTTTCATATTCATACTATATCAGTCCTCTGCTGGGCCCAAACCTCGGCTATACTTTTCCATCCACTGCCAGCGGCTTTGCGTATATCATCTCTTCGGTTCTTTATTTTGTTCCCTAACTTTTTTATCCATAATCTAAAGTGCAATAATTTTTTTTGTCCTAATCATCATTTGTCCGAATGATAACTTGCCCGAACTTAATGTCACATAATATAACATGCCATAAAATTGAAAGCCCTAAATATAATATGCCCTAAATTTATTTGTCATAAATAATACAATCAATAATATACGAAAGACATAAAACCATTTTCTATAAAAGTGTTCAATAAACGTTTGAATTTGAATTTGAATTAAGTCCTACATTCGAATTATATAATGTTTATTTATCCAAAGAATAATAAATGCGTAGTGCAAGCTAGCAGCAGTTATTATGCATGCAGGCAATCAGCATGCACCATGCATGCATGCAAACATCATACAAATATCATGCAAACATCATGCATGCAAACATTATGCATGCAAGCAATCAACATGCACCATGCATGCAGGTGTATGCAGGCGAGCAATCAGTATGCTTGCATGCGAACATCATACATGCAAGCAATCAGCATGTACCACGCATGCACACAAGCAGCATGTGCCATGCATGCAGAAAAGTAGCATGCACCATGCATGCGTGCAAACATCATGCAAACATCATGCATGCAAGCAAATAGCATGCACCATGCATGCACCATGCATGCACGCAAGCAGCATGCACCATGCATGCAGGCAAGCAGCACGCACCATGCATGGCTTCTGTCACGGCTCCGGCGCTGCGTGTCTCTGGCGGCCCTACGCGTGCTTATCGTCGCAGGCGGCTTACGATCACCACCGCAGCTTCGGCTTGCTGGCTGGCTTGGCCGGCCAGCCTCAGCTGCAGCGGCTTGCTACCAGCCTCCTTCTACTCAGCCCGCGGGCCGCCTCGCCCCTCCGCGCCTACGCGATTTTGAATTACACTCTAGGGGTAGGGCAGACAAGACTGCGTGGAGTCGGGTTTACGGCGATTCGTTTCTGTCACTAAAAACCTAATTTTTAGCTATCTTTTAGGACTAACAATAATATTGTAAATGAACATTCGGAATAAGACACAGTATGTTATACAATACTTAGGACATGTGACTTTATTTCATGTAAAATTAGTAGATCCAACTATTATAGTAATCAAAATTATGACAGAATAGTTTTAGGACTAAAGATAATTATATACACAAAATTACGAATTTTTGAACATTATGGTTACTGAAGTTTATAGCAAACGTGTTATGGATAATGATTTTCGGACAAACATTGTACCCATCTCTTCACCTTGGCGGAGGACGCCCTACGTTGAACTTGCCAAGTCTTGGTCTCCACTTAAAAACACGTCTACTCCATCAGTTGTCGGTGCCATGTCAAAGTCAAAGTCAAAAATCATTTATTCAATTTCGGACAGAAAACTGCCACTTATGAACGTCAATAATAACATTATTGGCCCATATGGGGCAGAACATGTCTCCTTATTTTTTGGGTCCTACTAGCGCTTCGAGACACGACACAGACAATCTGGCAAGTGCTGAGAAGAAACGCCGGAACAAACTCAGTCACCACTAGCACCACATGGCAAATGTAACCTGTCCATTGCTACTTCAGATTACTTATCCTTTGTATTCTGTAGATCTCTGTCGCATGATCTCATTTCATTTCTCATTTCATTATCACTATGAGTGTGAGTAATGGATTTTTTATACAAAAAATATGCTAATAAATAATCCGAATCACTTATTTGCAGCGTGAGTAGGTTTCATTGAGCAACCGCCTAATAAGGCGGCTGGTATCGAGTTTTTGCCCATCTCGCAGCGCCCACGTTTGTGTGTCATTTGAACTTGTATTTAGTAATCTCACTTAATTTTGAATTTGCATGTCAAAGGTGAAGAATTGATTAATATGCATAAGTTGGAAAATAAAACAATTGAATATTTTATTCGAAATGAATTCATTAAAGTATTCATTTTAATAAAGAATGATCAATATGTGTTAAACAAAACAGAAATTATCAAGGTCTTAAATGAATAAATTATGTTTTTGTGACGAAGCTCATGACGATAAATTAACCAGTCTCTCAGAACACCTAGACCCAATTGGGGAAACACTTGCAATTAATTGGTGTTGCATTGTGTTTGGTCCATATAATATAATCTAATCAAATAATGACTTCGATAAAGTTTATGATAAATTGTTCTGATTATTACACCAACCATTATAAAAGAAGAAGAAGATCATGTTAAGTTTTCAAACGTGTGTCAAACTTACGTCAAAATATAGAGAACAAAAATCGGTCATTGACATTTACTTGGACTTTGGTTGACAATTGGCGTCAAAACCGAACACTTTGGAGCTTTGCTTTGCAGATTAGCTTTGAGATAAAATTGCGATAAAACGGTTTTCTAAATTTGGGTATGGTGTTACTTCTCTAATAGAGAATTTACAATTACTGGTCTCGCTTGTAAGTAACACAGTATAGAGATTCAATACCAAACCATCTCGTTATTACGGCTGACCTTTGTATGTGATCTATATCTGTACCTTTAGTAGATCATTGAATTCACAGACTACAGTGTAGTATGGAATTCTTAAAAAGTCAAGGCAGTTCATTTTTTTAGATTAAATTCTATTGAGAATCAAAATAAGTTAAGGCCAGGTGTTATTCGGCAGTGTCTTTATTTAATCAATTGTCATATTGCGCGCTTCAGAAGAGTAGGTAGGCGTCTTTTAATAGGTTACAACCTTCTTGCGATTTAGAGCACCTGTTATTTTTCAACTATGTATTTTTGTGAAAGAGAAAAAGACGTCTTACATTTTGTTTTTTAAAGAAGAAGCGTGGAATTCATTCCAGCATATCTTTTTTTTTTACAATCGAATAAACTTGAACATACTTTGGCCTGTTACTTTTTATAATGTTGCAAACATAAACGATTCTAAATTACTACAAAAAAACGCAACATGCTTAATTGCAACATGTTTACCTACGAAACCATGTTTATTATATTGATATCTTATGCATTCAAATAGATGATAAACCACTAATCAAATAGATGATAAACTACTAATCACCTGTTCGTATAATTCTTTTTTAACACTATCTCATCGTAAAAATGATTTATATTCCGCCTTGTTATTTACAAACAATACAATATCAATTCCAATGCACTATCTCCCTCCACGTTCCAGATCTGGCCAGAATTAAGACCGCAGTTTATGTCCAAAGCACTATTATCTGTTCTGAGCCAAAGCTTGCAATTACTTACACAATGGTTAGGTAATGTTACCTGGGTTACAGCAATAAACTATGTTTAGATTTACTCATTTTGTTTTATTTTTAGACAAGCTGTATGTGATTTAAGCGGTCATCGACATAATGTTGGTTTTCTTCGACAATAGTATACGTAGATTTAATTCTTAACAAATCAGTGGCAAAATAGGATTCTCCATTCTTTGAATTTTATTTACTTGCCATAAGGTTGAAAAGCAATAAAAAATTGATGCTTGCTATGCCTGGTTAAGGGCAAAGATAAACCACCTTTTTCATTTATAAATTCATATCGATTTAATTTTACTCCCAAATTAGAAAATGTATGAGATGGGATTAGCAGGCTACGGTTGGAGCTGACTATTACTAAATTTAATTTAATAAAAACAGTGTAAATAGGTGTATTTATTTTAAAGATATTATCAACTTCACTAAAGAGATTCACAAATACTTATTATAAAGTGACACTTAAAGCACAATCGTTTATTCATAGTAGTTGGCACACTTGAACATAAATAAGAGCACTAAAACCAAGCTCTATTCGAATCAAAAAACGATTTCAAAATCAATAACAATCAATACATCGGTCATTTTGAAAGCGATTCTTATTTGCCAATTGTGATCGTTCGCATAATGTTCGCATCGTGCCGCGATAAAAGCTAGATTTACACGAGCAGACTTCAGCTCTGCAATTCGATAAGTTTTAACCTGACATCTGACGAAAATGGTCGACTGGCTTATCAAGCGTATTTATATATCACATCTTGTCAGTCCACTACTGGACATATGCCTTTCCCAATGCACGCAACTGAGCCCGATCTTCGGCTATTCTTATCTATACCTTCTCAGAAGGCTCCCGTTGCGTTTGCTAAGTCAGTCTCCACTCAGAACACTTCTATCCCATAGGTTAATGGTTCTACGACAATTGTGATCAACCCATCGCCACTTCGGCTTGCTTTATCAATTACTATAGTTTTCTGTCCTCATTTCTCAGAGACCTCGAGTATAGTACGTTTTAATATCTCGCTGAGCAGGTTCAAGTTAGTGTACTAGTCGTAATGCTTTCAGATTACTGCAAATAATTAAATCACAACCCTTCTGAAAGCCAAGTTAGTGTTTTAATGCCAAACCCTGGTCTTAATCCATGGATGGTACTGGTACTTTTTAATCGACTTCAAAAAAGGAGGAGGTTCGTAATAAATTCATCGAGATCTTAAAAATATAAAAAAAGATTTTTTTTACCTTAAAAATTCCGAAAAAAAAATTACCTCTAGGGTCGAAAAAGAAGGGATGAAATCGATGTTTAGCAGTTAACATTTGCTTGTACTCTTATAATTTGTTTTATTGGGATGGGTCACTAAAAATAGATGAAATACCTACGTATATTTAATTTAAAAAAATAAACCGTTTTTTATATTAAATCTAAAAATTATATTAACACATCAGTTACTTTTAGTTTGGAACACCTAATCAGTTACTTTTGGTTTGGAGTCGGTGCCAGCCGATGAGAGTTTAAATGTTTTCATTTTTAGTTTTTTGAATTCGTTTTTTTATCTTTTTGGTTAATGCGTTCAATTCAATTTTTGTTTTGATTTCTGCGTTTTCCTTGATATTATATTAACGGCGTATCCCTGATTCAAATGACGCCCAAACATTTATTATTACAATTCTATACACTCGCATTTACTAATGATATCGAACAGTATAAACTCCAGTTAACGGGCTATTTCATAAATGTGTAAAGTGTGTATTAAAAACGTTTTTGCCATTTGATCCGTCTGCGTATAATGGTGATTTGTTACACTAAGTATTACAAAACAAAAAATGAGCTTTGTGATGCAAATTTTTGAAGATAACTATTGTTTTTATTGAGTTGAATTGATTTTATTTTCTCATGAATGAACAAAATACAGAGATGTTCCATAATCAAAGTGTCATCATCAGTGATCGGAGTAGGTAGATTGATTCGGGGTCAATGATCCCAAACATTGATGTTAATATGGACATGCCTCCGCGATTCCGGAATTTTCTTTGTAAGTATCAGTTTTTGAAAAAAAGGCATATCTATATTATGCAGCTATCAATACCAAAGTACCTTAAATCAATCTACCTACTCCGATCACTGGTGATCATCATCATCGTCAGCTTCTAGAAGTCCACACTTGGACATAGGCCTTCCTTAGAGAACGCCACAGCGAGCGGCTCTGGGCCATTTGCATCCAGCGGCTGCC